>JBBGZY010001775.1:0-600000 GCA_037952925.1 Lithobates clamitans
CTGCTGATAGAGTGTGTACTGTGGGGCCAGAGGGGTTCCCTGTCCTCCCCGCATACTATTGGTCAGCTTGTTGTATAGATCACACTGTGTTATGGGGACCTCCCTCCTCACCGTGTATGACCTGGACTCGGGTACAAATACTCGACTGCAGCTGTGTACATAGTCCTGTATTTATATATCGGAGGACTCAACAGACCCCACTGTGCACTATATATACAGTATATTATACCATGGACAGAGGGGCTTGTGGAGGGGGAGGAGGAGACCATTATGGATTTGTATGGTAGTGGACCTCTCTCCCCCTTTCCGTCTCTTACCTTATCACTATCTTTTAATTTCGTGCTCTCTCGCTCTCTTCCCCCAGCTCTCTTTTTCTCTTTCTCTTCCCCCGGCTCTTTCTCTGCCTCGGGGGTCTCTCTTTTTCTCCTTATTTTCCCCCCAACTCTCTTTTTGGCCTTCCCCCAGCTCTCTTTTTCTCTTTGTCTTCCCCCAGCTCTCTTTTTCTCTTTGTCTTCCCCCACGTCTCTTTTTTCTCTTTGTCTTCCCCCAGCTCTCTTTTTCTCTTTGTCTTCCCCCAGCTCTCTTTTTCTCTTTGTCTTCCCCCAGCTCTCTTTTTCTCTTTGTCTTCCCCCAGCTCTCTTTTTCTCTTTGTCTTCCCCAGCTCTCTCTCTCTTTCCTCCATCTCTTTTCTTCTCCCAGCTCTCTCTCTCTCTCTCTCTCTCTCTCTCTCTCTTTCCCCATCTCTCTCTTCTCCCAGCTCTCTCTCTCTCTCTCTTCCCCAGCTCTCTCTCTCTCTCTTCTCTCTCTCTCTCTCTCTCTCTCTCTCTCTCTCTCTCTCTCTCTCTCTCTCTCTCTCTCTTTCCCCCAGCTCTCTCTCTTTCCCCCCAGCTCTCTTTCCCCCAGCTTCTCTCTCTCTCTCTTCCCCCAGCTCTCTCTCTCTCTCTCTTTCCCCCAGCTCTCTCTCCCCCAGCGCTCTCTCTCTTTCTTTCTCTCTCTCTCTCTCTCTCTCTCTCTCTCTTCTCCCAGCTCTCTCTCTTCACCCAGCTCAATCTCTCTTTCCTTCCCCCCAACTCTCTCTCTCTCTTTCCCCCAGCATTCTTTCTTTCCCCCAGCTTTCTCTCTTTCCCCCAGCTCTTTCTTTCCCCCAGCTCGCTCTCTCTCCTTCCCCCAGCACTCTCTCTCTCTTTCCCCCAGCACTCTCTCTCTCTCTTTCCCCAGCACTCTCTCTCTCTTTCCCCCAGCTCGCTCTCTCTCTCTTTCCCCAGCTCGCTCTCTCTCTCTCTCTTTCCCCAGCTCTTCTCTCTCTCTTTCCCCCAGCTCTCTCTCTCTCTTTCCCCCAGCTCTCTCTCTCTCTCTTCCCCAGCTCTTCTCTCTCTTTCCCCAGCTCTCTCTCTCTCTTTCCCCCAGCTCTCTCTCTCTTTCCCCCAGCTCTCTCTCTCTCTTTCCCCCAGCTCTCTCTCTCTCTTTCCCCCAGCTCTCTCTCTCTCTTTCCCCCAGCTCTCTCTCTCTCTTTCCCCCAGCTCTCTCTCTCTCTTTCCCCCAGCTCTCTCTCTCTCTTTCCCCAGCTCTCTCTCTCTCTTTCCCCCAGCTCTCTCTCTCTCTTTCCCCCAGCTCTCTCTCTCCTCTTTCCCCCAGCTCTCTCTCTCTCTTCCCCCAGCTCTCTCTCTCTCTTTCCCCCAGCTCTCTCTCTCTCTTTTCCCCCAGCTCCTCTCTCTCTCTTTCCCCCAGCTCTCTCTTCCTCCCAGCTCTCTCTCTCTTCCCCCCCGCTCTCTCTCTCTCTCTCTCTCTCTCTTTCCCCCAGCTCTCTCTCTCTCTCTGTCTTTCCCCCAGCTCTCTCTCTCTCTCTTTCCCCAGCTCTCTCTCTCTCTCTTTCCCCCAGCTCTCTCTCTCTCTTTCCCCCAGCTCTCTCTCTCTTTCCCCCAGCTCTCTCTCTCTCTTTCCCCCAGCTCTCTCTCTCTCTCTCTTTCCCCCAGCTCTTCTCTCTCTCTCTCTCTCTCCAGCTCTCTCTCTCTCCCCCAGCTCTCTCCATTTCCCCCAGCTCTCTCTCTCTCTCCATTTCCCCCAGCTCTCTCTCTCTCTTTCCCCCAGCTCTCTCTCTCTCTCTTTCCCCCAGCTCTCTCTCTCTCTTTCCCCCAGCTCTCTCTCTCTCTTCCCCCCCAGCTCTCTCTCTCTCTTTCCCCCAGCTCTCTCTCTCTCTTTCCCCCAGCTCTCTCTCTCTCTTTCCCCCAGCTCTCTCTCTCTCTCTCTCTCTCTCTCTCTCTCTCTCTCTCTCTCTTCCCCCAGCTCTCTCTCTCTCTCTCTCTCTCTCTCTCTCTCTCTCTCTCTCTCTTTCCCCAGCTCCTCTCTCTCTCTCTCTCTCTTCCCCCAGCTCTCTCTCTCTCTCTCTCTTTCCCCAGCTCTCTCTCTCTCTCTCTCTTCCCCCAGCTCGCTCTCTCTCTCTCTTTTCCCCAGCTCTCTCTTTTCCCCCCAGCTCTCTCTCTCTCTTTCCCCCAGCTCTCTCTCTTTTCCCCAGGTCTCTCTCTTTTCCCCAGGTCTCTCTCTTTTCCCCAGCTCTCTCTCTCTCTTTTCCCCAGCTCTCTCTCTCTCTTTTCCCCAGCTCTCTCTCTCTCTTTCCCCAGCTCTCTCTCTCTTTCCCCCAGCTCTCTCTCTCTTTCCCCCAGCTCTCTCTCTCTTTTCCCCAGCTCTCTCTCTTTTCCCCAGCTCTCTCTCTTTTCCCCAGCTCTCTCTTTTTCCCCCCAGCTCTCTCTCTCTCTTTCCCCCAGCTCGCGCTCTCTCTCTCTCTCTCTCTCTCTCCCCCTCTCTCTTCCTCTCTCTCGTTCCCCCACTCCCCCCTCTCTCTCTCGCGCTCTCCCCCTCCCCCTCTCTCTCTCTCTCTCTCTCTCTCTCTCTCTCTCTCTCTCTCTCTCTCTCCCCCTCTCTCCCCCCCTCTCTCTCCCCCCTCTCTCTCCCCCCTCTCTCTCCCCCCTCTCTCTCCCCAGCTCTCCCCCCCCCCCTCTCTCTCTCTCTCTCTCTCTCTCTCTCTCTCTCTCTCTCCCTGCTCTCTCCCCCACTCTCTCCCCCCCACTTCCCTCTCTCTCTCTTTCTCTCTCACAGTTCAGTAGTGTACTTGATACATTTAAATTCCCTGTTTTCCTACGGCTATATATATATGTGTGTGTGTGTGTGTGTGTGTGTGTGTATAGCTACAGTTGGGTACAGAAATGCTGCATAATGGTTGGCTGATGCTGATGTTCCCATACACTTATTATTTCATGGTTGAGCAATGTACTGTACCTTCCATCACAAAGCTTAGTGACCTACATCCTCTTGGCATCATATGTAACTTGCCGTCTCTGCAAAGTATACCAAGGCCAGAGTCTGCTTTCTGTGTGTGCTTTTTTTAAATTTTTTTATTGAGTTTTGGAAAAGATGCATAAGGAGAAAAAAAAAGCATTACAGTAAAAAGAAAAGACAAATAATAAAAACATACTAATGTGCAAAAATACCAACCAACATTACTGCATAAAAACATGGAACCCCCCCCCCCCCCCCATTTTCTGATTTGTTATATAGAAAGTCCACAACAAGGATTTAGGCTCCGTTCACATCTAGGTATTTTGGGGCGTTTTTCTGCTCTAAGCCTCAGCTTTAAAAACACCCAACAAGACAAATCCCATTCATTTCAATGGCCCCTGTTCACATCTGAGCGTTCTGTCGCCTGAAACAAAACGCCCATCGCTCAAAAAAGTGTTGACTTTTAAAATAAGGACACTTACCTGTCCAGGGAGCCCGCGATGCCCTCACTCGAAGCTGACCCGTCCCTGGGCTCCGGGTGGAGGCGCCAGCATCTGATTGGTCCCTGCTGTCTTATGGGACTTGTGTGTCTCCCAGAAGACAGCGCGCGCGGGGAACGGAAGCAAATTAGACAGGTATCTGCCCTAAAAGGTGTCAAATGTGACACCGGGGGGGGGGGGGTGACCGGATCAGCGGAAGTTCCATTTCTGGGTGGAACGCCGCTTTAAAAGTCCCAGCTAGCTGTAATATGTAATAAAAATGCATAGCTACTGTCATTATGATTACTTGATCTGCTCAGAGTTCAGCTTTAAGCCAAGGTGAGTGCTTTGGTGTGGAGGGTAGCAATGGAGTTATCATTTCATCTGCCATGTCTGTGGCAACCAGTGAAGATAAAGGGGCTCTTAAAATGAAATCAATACGGGTCTGTGAATGGCGGGTATAGGCTGTCCTTCACATATTTATCTTTCTCAGCTTGGGTACTCCTACCAGCAGGAGCCCAGTGGGAGCCCCTAGGAAGGATATGTCTTGTTGGCCTTTAGAAGGTCATATTGATGGATACGGCTGTGTGCTCTGTGTATGGTACTTGAGGGGGTCCCGCTCCACACGACCATATGATTTATTTATACATTCTTCGCAAAGGAAAACAAAAGGACATAGGCAATGTTTGCATAGCTGGTAGGTCTCCAAACAAGCTGACTTGGAGGTTTATTTCTAGCATCGCGATCCAAGTTGGATTTTCTTATACTGCAGCCATAAAGCTGCCGAATATATTTTCTTCCAATTTAAACATACAGTTGTGCTCAAAAGTTTGCATAGCCCGGAGAATTGGTAATTATACGGTATGTACTATTTTTAAAGAAAACATGAGTGAGCAGACAAAACACATTTCTTGTATCTCTTATGGAATTTATATTCTGTAACTGTAGGTCATAACAGAATGGCACAATCATAAAACAAAACATGGCAACAAGTAAACAAATGAAATGCCCCTTGTTCAAAAGTCTGCATCCCCTTTGTTCTTAATACTATTGCCCCCTTTAGCGTCAATGACCGCATGTAGTCTATTGCATAGTCTTTTGTCGTCTTGCATAAACTGCACCTTTGAGATCTCCCCAGAGTGGCTCAATATTAAGGTCATGAGCAGTGGCAAGCCGTCCATAGAGGGCGCCGCCTCCCCTATCCTTGAATCCGGCCCCCTGGTCTACATATCAGGGCACCGGACTATGGATTCTAATGGGCTGGGGGGTGGTTTATTTATTTATTTATTTTTTAAGCACCTGATTATAGCCAGAGGCTATAATTGCTTCAAAAAAGGGTGAGCTCGGAGCAAAGAGCATTGCGCGCAGAGCCCACCCTGTTGTGTGACAATAGCGAATTCATTTTTGCTATGTTCACACTAAAGTTCCTCCCCACCAATCAGGAGGCAGGTCGTGAGACCTGTTTCCCGATTGGCCAAAGCGTCAAGGGATCCTATTGGATGCCTAGCGCTTAGGCGGCAGAGGAAGCCGCTGGAGGAGCGGACACCGGAGCCACTGCCTGCAACCAGCAAGGACCGTGCTGGAGGACACCTCAGCCCACCACATAGATTGGGTAAGTGAGGAGTGGTAGTGCTGCGCCACTGGGGGGGGGGGGTTTGGAAAAACACACTGGCAACCACCGGTCAGGAGACACTGATGGCCAGTCCAGAACCTTCACCTTTTTCTGCTGTCACCACTGGAGGGTCAACTTGGCCTTGTTCTTAGGGTCATTGTTGTGCTGGAAAGTCCAAGAGCGTCTAATGCACAACTTTCATGTAGAAGAATGCAAATTGTCTGCCAGTATTTTCTGATAACATGCTGCATTCATCTTCCCATCAATTTGTACAAGATTTCCTGTGCTGCGCTTTGCTAACATACAGCTGAGTGAGAAGCGAACGCGCAGCGCTGCGCCCGCTTCTCACATTTTTGAGCGCCTATTAGAGCCTATGGCTCTAATCAGGTGCTTCCAAAAAACACCCCTGCCGGTGTAATTCAGATACCCGGCGCCCGAAAATGGGTTGGGCACCTGAATAGGGGGTGTCAGCAGCGACCATAGATAGATTCATGCATTGTATGAATCTATCTATGGCTATTAGAGCGGTGCAGGAGAGAGGGGACGGCGCTTCTGTGCCCTTTATGGACGCACCGCCACTGCGCTGGAGTACAAAACTATGCAGCATGAGAACCTACCTAAACTATAATGCAGTAAGGCAGTTCCTTGAACTACATTAGTGGTTGGTAGATCGAGAGATTGTATACTTGGATCGTAAAGTCTGATAAATTGTATGGTAGTCAAACTCTGAATCATTGCATAGCTGCTTATAAAAGTACCAGCAATGGTGCAGTTGAATGGCGGTTGTAGAACAAGATGGTAACATGGGTGGCCAGTTCTTCAGTAGAGGAGATCCTTGTGTGTGTGACAATTACCACTACAAACCTGCAGATCTACATGCGTGGTTGTTCAATTGATGGATTAAACGTGGTTATTGAGGCTCACTGAGGTCTATACAGCAAAGTCTGCTGTTGGTTGTAAAAATGAAAACAATATATAGAATTACTACAAAGTCCTTTAAAATTTACCCAACTGAAACTGCAGTTTTTTACATAGTTACATAGTAGGTGAGGTTGAAAAAAGACACAAGTCCATTAAATCCAACCTATGTGTGTGATTATATGTCAGTATTACATTGTATATCCCTGTATTTTACGTTCAGGTACTTATCTAAGTTTTTTAAAAACTACCGATGCCCCCCCCCGCTGAGACCACCGCCTGTGGGAGGGATTTCCACATCCTTGCCGCTCTTACAGTAAAGAACGCTCTACGCAGTTAAAGGTTAAACCTCTTTCCTTCTAATTTCAATGAATGGCCACGTGTCTTATTAAACTCCCTTCCGCAAAAAAGTTTTATCCCTATTTTGGGGTCACCAGTATGGTATTTGTAAATTCAAGTCATATCCCCTCTCAAGCTTCTCTTCTCCAGAGAGAATAAGTTCAGTGCTCACAACCTTTCCTCATAACTAATATCCTCCAGACCCTTTATTAGCTTTGTACATCCTTCCTGAGGACTGGTGCCCAGAACTGGACAGCATACTCCAGGTGAGGCCGGACCAGAGTCTTGTAGAGTGGGAGAATTATTGTTTTATCTCTGGAGTTGATCCCCTTTTTAATGCATGCCAATATTCTGTTTACTTTGTTAGGAGCAGCTTGGCATTGCATGCTATTGCTGAGCCTATCATCTACTAGGACCACCAGGTCTTTTTCCATCCTAGATTCCCCCAGAGGTTCACCCCCTAGTGAGTAGATTGTATTCATATTTTGTAACCCAAATGCATTATTTTACATGTTTCTACATTAAACCTCATTTGCCATGTAGTTGCCCACCCTATTAATTTGTTCAGATCTTCTTTCAAGGTTTCCACATCCTGCGGAGAAGTTATTGCCCTGCTTAGCTTGGTGTCATCCACAAATACGGAGATTGAACTATTTACCCCATCCTCCAGATCGTTTATGAACAAATTAAACAGTATTGGTCCCAGCACAGAACCCTGGGGAACCCCACTACTCACCCCTGGCTATTCCGAGTACTCCCCATTTATAAGCGCTACGTAAACTGTTGGCGCTATATAAATACTGTATAATAATAATAATAATCACCACCCTCTGAACTCGCCCTTGTAGCCAGTTTTCAATCCATGTACTCACCCTATGGTCCATGCCAACGGACCTTACTTTGTACAGTAAATGTTTATGGGGAACTGTGTCAAATGCTTTTGCAAAATCCAGATACACCACGTCTACGGGCCTTCCTTTATCTAGTTGGCAACTCACCTCCCCATAGAAGGTTAATAGATTAGTTTGGCAAGAACGATTCTTCATGAATCCATGCTGATTACGGCTAATGATACCATTTTCATTACTAAAATCTTGTATATAGTCCCTTATCATCCCCTCCAAGAGCTTGCGTACTATTGATGTTAGGCTAACTGGTCTGTAGTTCTCAGGGATGCATTTTTGCCCTTTTTTTAAATATTGGTGCTACATTGGCTTTTCTCCAATCAGCTGGTACCATTCCAGTCAGTAGACTGACAGTAAAAATTAGGAACAACGGTCTGGCAATTACTTGACTGAGTTCCCTAAGTACCCTCGGGTGCAAGCCATCTGGTCCCAGTGATTTATTAATGTTAAGTTTCCCAAGTCTATTTGTAATTCTGTCCTCTGTTAGCCATGAGGGGGCTTTCTGTGACGTGTCATGAGGACAAACACTGCAGTTTTAGTTACTGAAGCCCCCCGATTCCCTAACGAAGACTGAGGAGAAGAATAAATTCAATACGACCCAGCTGATTAGTTTTAAATCAGCTGGGTGGATAGAAATGAATAAATCCTTTGGCAGGTAAAATAATCTTTCTATGGTACGTATTTCATCTTTCATTTAGCCCTTTACCAGGAATTCCATGTGCATAAAGTGTACAGTTCATTTTCTGTAGACTACAACCACAGTCTCAGCAATCGAGCCTGTCCCCTGCAAGCATACCACAAAGGAGGACTCTTGCTCTCGGAAGCAGTGGTCTCTCTACAAAGGTCTGCTGAGCCTCATAGCAACTTATAGTCTGGTACCGTCATGCCTGTTTATGACCAGACATACATGGGGAAATCTGTGGCAGAGAATGATGGACATCGATGATAGTGGATGCTGAGACCTGCCCACCATGACTATAATCTCCAACTTGGCTTGTATCCTTTTGTAGCCTTTAGACAGTTGGGAATGATCACTAAATAAATCCCTCTGTGGAGAAAACAAAATTGGGAGGTGCTGTTTAGTGTTGAGAAATTACTCTTGCGCAACCTTCTAGGCGGTGAATGGGTAGAATGTGTTATTATGATCATTTTGTAAGCCAAGAGGCTTTGATACAGCTGGAGACACACTGGCTGGATGCAATATGAATTATCTATAGTTTGATATTCTGCCACTGAATAGGAAGAAGGGTTAACACGGCGTAGCATTTCTGCCGAATCTCTGCAGTGGGCCGGGAGGCTTTGCAAATCAGCCAAAAGGTCAAGCGGATCCCTTACTAGTATTGCTTTGCAAATGGATGGAAGATCTCCAAGTGGAGGATTGGAGGGGGATCGGAGAACGTTGCCAATACTGAGAAAAAGTAAAAAATGCTGGCACCTAACTTCTTTGGACCTTTTTCCATTTTCTGGTATTCTCTGTAAAAACATGTAATCCTTGCCTTCCATAAAACAACTTCCTAACCACTTGACAGACCGCACTCACCTCCTAGACTTATTTTTATCTTCCATATTTGTCACACTGACAAGTTTACATCACAATTTTCAGAGAACGTAGAAGCAGTTGTATCAGTCCCTCACCTTCTACAAGCTCACAGTCTGGTTTCTTTCCAGTTATCATACATCGATCGACCATACATTTATGACCACTGACAGGTTAAGTGAATAACATTGATTATCTCCTTACAATGGCTCCTGAAAGTGGGTGGGATATATTGGGCAGCAAGTGAACATGTTGTCCTAGAGGTTGATGTGTTAAAAGCCGAAAAATGACCATCGCAGTTTGTTGTGTATGGGGCTGCGTAGCCGCAGACTATGTGGCAAAGCAATGCTGACCCGTGTCCACAGCCTAAAGTTCATACCATGGGCACTCGAGCATCAGAAATGGACCACAGAGCAGTGAAATATAGTGACCTGGTCTGATGAATTCAAGAATGGTTTGAGGAACACAACGAGTTTGAGGTATTCTCCAGATCTCAGTCCAATTGAGCATCTGTTGGATGTGCTGGGGAAAAAAAAGTCCAATCCATGGAGGCCCCACCTCACAACTTACAGGACTTAAAGTGATTGTAAAGGCAGAATGTTTTTTTTTATCTTAAAGGAGAAGTCTACCCTGAGCTTTTTAGGCTGGGCTTCTCCTATCGGTCACAGGCGTGCGATTCGTTTTGCACTCCTGTGACCTGTTTTCAGCGGAGAGCGGTCTGAAGTTCGCTCTCCGCTTATGTCACCGCAATCAGCCGAGGCACAGCGTCATCCGGACTTCCAAAGTCTGGATCCGCCAGCTGCCTTGACTGATGGCAGTCTCAGAGTCTCAGCGAGCCGCTGAGACGGCCGCTTCCCGCCCCTCCACAGCTCAGCGCTCAATTGAGCGTGGAGGAGCAGAGCAGGAGAGATGCTGACTCACAGTCAGCATCTCTCAGTTCGGGTAAAGTGAGAACCAAGCCATCGGCGTTGTTCGGTGACTCGGTTCTCAGTGCAGAGACGCCAGGGGACAGCTGCAGCATCGGTCTGATGCTCCATCCACCTAGGGAAGTGAATGAATGAATGATTTGTAAAGCGCTGCAAATGCGAACTGAATCGCCTCAAGGCGCTAGATGCATTCTCTGTTGTCAGCTTCGTATGAATATATAAAAAAACAGACAAAAAAAAAACTTCTCTTTTAATGCATTCTATGCATTCAGATAAAAAGCCTTCTGTGTGCAGCAGCCCCCCTCAGCCCCTCTAATACTTACCTAAGATCCCTCCTAGATCCAGCGATGTTGTAGGAGTGTTTCGGCTGCCCGGGACTCCCCTTCTCATTGGCTGAGACAGCAGCGTGGCGTCATTTGCTCCTGCTGCTGTCAATCAAAGTCAGTCAGCCAATGAGGAGAGAAAGGGGGCCGGGCTGCGGCTCAGTGTCTGAATGGACACGGAGCTACGGCTCAGCTCAGGTGCTCCCAAAGGAGGCTGTTTGCTGTGGGGGGCACTCAACAGAAGGGAGGGGCCAGGAGCACCGAAGAGGGACCTGAGAAGAGGAGGTTGTGCTTTGCCCATGCAGGGTAAAGCAACCGGTGCGCAATATAGCATAGATCCCCCCAGCAGGCCTTCATTGGCTTCCACACTGCTGTGTTTGGAAAAATACCCATAAGTTATAGGCTTAGAGGAGAAGCATATAACTTGGCCTGTGTGACAAGTCTTGTGCTTGTTGATTGGACCAAGACTGTCACACGGGGCAGGGAGATTGTTATCCAGGTGTAAGCTCCTAATTGAGCTTACACAAGACTGTTTTTCCTTGCTTACTGTTGGAAGGAAAGGGGGCAAGTATATTCTCTGGGGAATAAGGAGGGGGATACAGTGCCTTGAAAAAGTATTCATACCTCTTGAAATTTTCCACATTTTGTCATGTTACAACCAAAAATGTAAATGTATTTTATTGGCATTTTATGTGATAGACCAACACAAAGTGGCACATAATTGTGAAGTGGAAGGAAAATTATAAATGGTTTTCAAATTTTTTTACAAATATCTGAAAAGTGTGACGTGCATTTGTATTAGGCCGCCTTTACTCTGATACCCCTAACTATTTACTAATTAGGAAATTGGTTCCACTAGATTTTAGAGTCCACCTGTGTGTAATTTAAGCTCAGTATAAATACTGCTGTTCTGTGAAGCCCTCAGAGGTTTGTTAGAGAACCTTAGTGAACAAACAGCATTATGAAGGCCAAGGAACACACCAGACAGGTCAGGGATAAAGTTGTGAAAAGTTTAAAGCAGGGTTGGGTAATAAAAAAAAATCCAAGCTTTGAACATCTCACGGAGCACTGTTCAATTAATCATCTGAAAATGGAAAGAGTATGACACAACTGCAACCCTACCAAGACATGGCCGTCCACCTAAACTGACAGGCCGGGCAAGGAGAGCATTAATCAGTAAAGCAGCCAAGAGGCCCATGGTAACTCTGGAGGAGCTGCAGAGATCTTCAGCTCAGGTGGGAGAATCTGTCCACAGGACAACTATTAGTCGTGCTCTCCACAAATCTGGCCTTTATGGAAGAGTGGCAAGAAGAAAGCCATAATAAGTCCCGTTTGCAGTTTGCGAGAAGCCATGTGGAGGACACAGCAAACATGTGGAAAATTGAACTTTTTGGCGTAAAAAGCAAAATGCTGTGTGGCGGAAAACTAACACTGCACATCACCCTGAACACACCATCCCCACCATGAAACATGGTGGCAGCATCATGTTGTGGGGATGCTTTTCTTCAGCAGGGACAGGGAAGCTGGTCAGAGTTGATGGGAAGAAACAAATATAGGGCAGTCTTAGAAGAAAACTTGTTAGAGTCTGGAAAAGACTTGAGACTGGGGCGGAGGTTCACCTTCCAGCAGGACAATGACCCTAAACATACAGCCAGACCTACAATGGAATGGTTTAGATCAAATCATATTTATGTGTTAGAATGGCCCAGTCAAAGTCCAGACCTAAATGCAATTGAGAATCTGTGGCAAGACTTGAAAATTGCTGTTCACAGACGCTCTCCATCCAATCTGACAGAGCTTGAGTTATTTTGCAAAGAAGAATGGGCTAAAATATCACTCTCTAGATGTGTAAAGCTGGTAGAGACATCCCCAAAAAGACTTGCAGCTGTAATTGCAGTGAAAGGAGGTTCTACAAAGTATTGACTCAGGGGGGCTGATTACAAATGCCCCCCAAACTTTTCACATATTTATTTGTAAAAAATTTTGAAAACCATTTATCATTTTCCTTACACTTCACAATTATGTGCCACTTTGTGTTGGTCTATCACATAAAAACCCCACTAAAATACATTTATGTTTTTGGTTGTACCATGACAAAATGTGGAATATTTCAAGGGGTACGAATACTTTTTCTAGGCACTGTAAAGTAAACTGCCCTGCCCCTGAAGATGCCCTGCATGGGCAAAATATGGGTTTACTTTAAGATAGAGACATGTTAGAAAGCTGGAGGGACTTCTTTATTCCCTCCACCCCTTTGTTTTTGTATGCATACGAGCTAATACTTGGTTATGTTTAAGGCACTTGAGTTTAAAAAAAAGTTCACTGAAATAAATCCAGGTTCAAAACAGGAGTGTCATTTTTTGATGATAAAGTTAAGGCGCATGGTTGCACTTTTTAGACTGGCGTGTCATACTTTGTTTAGTAACCCATAGAAATACCATAAGCTAAGGAATGGAAAAAAGAAAAGCATTTAAATACAGATTAAATAGCTGCGTGTTCAATCAATAAAACTCTATTGTGTGCACAGCAATCAATTACCCTTTGGCTTCTCAAGGTCTTGCTTGATAACAAATCTTACCATGTGTTTTCTTTTCTTACAATTCAGCATTCCTTAATGGGTGTTTGAATTAAAAAAAAATGGATCATAGTCCATCGGAGGAAAAAGCTTTAAGCAAAAATAAGATTCCTAAAGCCGTCTACACCCCTGCAGAACTAATGAGCATTTGAAACGGGTGACATTAGCCTATTGTACTAGTTTAGATACTACTTGCTGAATATTATGTAGGTAAAAGCAGTAGAGTTGTACTACGAAGTAGAATGGCCTAAAGGGGTTATGTATCAGTAGAGAGTCCACATAGCAGTTTGGGGTACAAAGTGGCCACAGCCAACTTTATTAGATTTGCAGCATCAAAGAAACCCAGGCAGGATTGCCAAACAAAACGCACAAATAAATCCTAGTTGTCTTTGGTCTTTCCTATACAGTTCAAGTTCCTACCTGAGATGAAAATTGATCTTCTGTCTAGCTCAGTGGTCTCCAAACTACTGCCCAGGGGCTGGATGCTGCTCTTTCCTTTCCTTTATCGGGCCCTTGGAGCACAATAGGGGCATAATTCTTGCCACTGACACCAACAATGGAGCATTATTCCTCCCACTGATACCAGTGATGGGCACCCTTCCTCCCACTGATACCAACAATGGAGCATTATTCCTCCCACTGATACCAGTGATGGGCACCCTTCCTCCCACTGATACCAACAATGGAGCATTATTCCTCCCACTGATACCAGTGATGGGCACCCTTCCTCCCACTGATACCAACAATGGAGCATTATTCCTCCCACTGATACCAGTGATGGGCACCCTTCCTCCCACTGATACCAACAATGGGGTACTATTCCTACCACTAACACCGTAGATGGGGCACTAATTCCTCCCAATAACATCCATGATTGGGGACTGTTCCTCCCAATGACACCTATGATTGGGCACTGTCCCTCCCACTGACATCAGCGATGGAGTACTATTTCTCTCACTGAAACAACAAATGGGGAACTACTTCTCCCGCTGACACCGTGGACGGGACACTAATTGCTTCCACTGGCCCCAAAAATAGGGTACTAATTCCACCTACACCAATGTTGGGGCTCTATTTCTTTCACTAAAACTGTGACATTGTTTACTCCCACTAACACCAGGACATTTTCTACTCCCATTAACCAGTCCGGCCCTCCCCTAAAGTCTGAAGGACTGTAAATTATCCCATTGTTTAGAAAGTTTGGAGAGCCCTGATCTAGTTCCATAATACCTTTGTAATTACAAGGCTGCTGTCACACATGCTCTCTCTGTAGGCCAAAGTGTCTGGTTCTACCCATGGGATTGTAAGACTCCCTGTGAAGTCAGTTATCAAGACAATCGCATTTGCAGCCCAATTAATCAAGTTAAATCCAAGGTCTGGCCTGGCCTTTGTAAGGAAAGTCCCACCGTCATCCTTGCCCTTGTGATGGTCCTGGGCCAATCAACAATTCATGGGTGCCTAAACTGTATTGTATAACCAGTAGTGCATGTAACACCCCTTTAAAACTCTAGCTGAGTTTTCCAGCAGTTTTACCATAAAGAAGAGAGAAACCGGGGAGTAACCTGAAAACGTTTCATTGCAAATATAATATTGGCCTCAAACTGTACAGCTAACATATGGCGAATTCCCCATAGTACCAAGATTTTGTGGTGAATCAGAGGGATGATCCCATCCATCATCCTCATCACTCACACCCCTTGAAAGAAATATTCATCTTTTATTTGGACATCAGCAGAAGGATATCTCAACTAACATTTCGGGCCTACGCATTGCTTTAAAAAGGGGGCCTTGCATGGTCCTGGAACACTGGTGATATTCTTTCACTAATGTCAGAGTAAATATGAAGATTTCTTTCATGAGGTTTGCTTGATTTTCTATAGCCTTACGGTTTGTATCCCAGTGTTTACTGCAGTTCTTATTGCCAGTATTGAAGTATTCTGGGTATTCTGAAGTTATGCCATATAGGTATACACTGGGGAATCTTTTGGGATGTTTTATTTACAAGGGAAGTTTGACCGCAGAGTCAAGTCCACACTCAGCCCCTAAAAGGTTGCTTTTTTTCATTCCTCTAATGGAAAGTTAGCAAATCCCAGTGGGCTAGTTGTCAGTGTTTGTGCTGGGAATGCTCAATCCTGATTAGGATGGAGTGGGAAAGGATCCAGAGCATGTCATTTTAAGGTCGTGGTAGAACTCCTAGCAGTTTTTCAAGCAAATGCTAGCAGGGTTAGTATTTGGTGCCAGAAGACTTGGCTGTGCGTGGTGGAAGGGCGGTTCTGGCTTTGACTCTGATTATCGTTTACCTCTATCATTGCAAAATGTGTACTCCATGTGTTTGTATTGTGTAGAGGCTGTCATGCACACAAGCCTTGTGTAAGAAAGTGCCAAGGTATTCCAACCTGGCTTCTGTAGATGCATCAATGGAGGCCTCGTAACTTGAATCACCAAAGTTAGTGCCAATGCAAAATGTCAGATGACAATTGATTAATGTGTTCTGGTGACACAAAGCCCCAACAATTCTATAAAAGCCTCGTCTTCATTTTTTACTTACAAAAACAGAATTGGGAAGCGCAGATCCAGGAGGTGGCAAGGAATCAATTAGAGATGGAATGTGTGAAATTTAAAACCATTTATTGCTGATAAAACATGTAACCAATACACAGTACAAATGGGAAAAATCATCAGAATGGCCAAACTCACTGTGATAGTGCAAGCAATGGAGCCAAAGGTGGTGGAGAAATGGCCGCCCCGCTTCCGTGAGGGTTGTGGTCATAGGGGGCTGCAGACCAAAAATGGGAAGCCTGACAACACTTTCAAATAGCTGGGAGCAGTGACCATAACCAAAGCTGGGCTACATCAGGGATCGGAAAGGCTGGGCACCGATCCAGGAAGCACGATCACTGTATGACCAGAGTGGAAGATGGCAGAGCCGCTGCAGCAGCTGGTGAGACCAGAGATGGATGCTGGAGGGGCAGCGGGAACGAGGCTCAGCTGCAGGGTGTCTGGAAGGCTCCTCCCCGGCCGCGTCACACGCTCTGACCGCAGGCAGTCGTCGGCAAAGCCTGATGGATCAAATTGATCAGAGCAGGGGATACAATGAGTATCACAGCAGGTGCTGGAGCTTGAGCGGTATACAATGTCGATCCTCCAGCATCCATCTCTGGTCTCACCGGCTGCTTCAGCGGCTCTGCCATCTTCCACTCTGGTCATACAGTGACCGTGCTTCTGGATCTGTGCCCAGCCTTTCCCCTCCCTGATGTAGCCTGGCTTTGGTTATGGTCACCGCTCCCAGCTGTTTGAAAAGTGTTTTCAGGCTTGCCATTTTTGGTCTGCAGCCCCCTCTGTCCACAGCCCTCACGGAAGCGGGACGGCCATTTCTTCATTACCTTTGGCTCCATTGCTGTTACTATCACAGTGAGTTTGGCCATTCTGACGATTTTTCCCATTTGTACTGTGCATTGGTTACATGTTTTATCAACAATAAACTTTTTAAAATTTCACATGGATTCCATCTCCAATTGGTTCCTTACCACCACCTGGATTTGCCCTTCTCAATTCTGTTGTTTTTGTCTGTTCCTCATTTGGTCATCTGAGTGCAGTAGCAGCGGTCCAGTGTGACTTTTATAATTCCTTTTGGCTCTTTGGATTACTTTCTGCGCTTGGCTCCCTGTTGAAATTTTGAATTTTTTCATTCCAATACCCCCATACCTCCCAACTTTTAAAGATGGGGGGAAGGAATACCTCTAAACACAAAATATTAGGTCTTGTCCTTCACACCCCGGATCCTGTATGTACACCATAAATATGACCCCAGCTATAAACCAAAGAGAGACAGAGGGATTTGGTTCCCATTTGGTTCCCATTTAGGCATAGTCCCTTCAGATGATGTGAATGTAGTATCAAAGCTGGTGCCAACTATGTTGTTGGCGGGTAAATCTATGAACTGTTGCCGAACACAGCCTGAAAGATGACCTGTGTGTGATAATTCTGATCGCTGGTATACAGCTTTCAAAAGCCGATCACGACAGTTCATGCTAAATTATAAGGACCAGACACAAAAATGTTATTTGTTTGATACCAGAACAAGTGATTTTCGTTTTAATCAATAGAGTATTTGTCCAAAGACCACACGTGTTCGGAAATTAAGGAATACATTACATCACTTTTGAAGTTGTATTCTGTTGTATGAGAATTTTCGTAACTTTAGTAACCCCTTTATTTTCGATATGAGACTAGCATGCAAAATAAAACCCCAAAAAAAGGGAAAATCATTCATTCTCATCGTGTGTGTGAGGCTTACGTTTTTTAGGCACGTTTTGCGGTGCATTTTTCGGTTTTAAACCCTCATTTTTTTTAAATGCATTTTTGCATACAGTTTTCACGAACTTTGCGCTTTTTACGTTTTTTTTCTCTTTAAACACACTGTAAACACACTGTACATTGCTGGTTGCTAAGGAGGGGAACGGGAAGCCAGCCGCTGCATCCTTAACCAATGAGTAGTCAGCTGGGATCTCCACTGACAGCTGAATGTAAAAAAAAAAAAAAAAATTGTCAGCAAATAAAACAAAACGCCAAAAAAAACTGCATTGGGCCCCACCTCCCCAGGTCCATACCAGGCCCTTTGGGCCCAGTTTGGATTTGTAGGGGGACTCCCCCCCCCATGCCAAAATGTAAAAAAAATGGTGTGGGGTCCCCCCAAAGTCCATACCAGACCCTTATCTGAGCATGCAGCCCGGCAGGTCAGGAAAGGGAGGGGACGAGCGGGCGCCCCCCCTCCTGACCCATACCAGGCCGCATGCCCTCAACATTGGAGGATGGGTGCTTTGGGGTGGGAGCAGTGCCTTGCCCCCATGTTGATGAGGACAAGGGTCTCTTCCCCACAACTCTGGCCGGTGGTTGTGGGTCTACGGGCAGGGAGCTTGTTGGAATCTGGAAGGCGCCTTTAAGAAAGGGGGGCCCCCGGATCCTGTCCCCCCCACATGTGAATGATTATGGGATACATTGTACCCCTACCCCTTCACCCCAAAAAGCAGTGAAATGTTAAAAAAAACAAGAGCTGATTTTCTTAGTAATAAAGTCCTTTTTTTTTTTTTATATTGCAATGAATCTTTACTTCAAAAATCCATCTTCATATACAATAAAACAATAAATGATCCAACAAGCAACTGTACAGTTTCAAGCAGCGCTTTACTCTTTCCATGTGCGTGTATATGTGTATATATATATATATATATATATATATATATATATATATATATATATATGTATATATATATATATATATATATATATATGTATATGTATATATATATGTATATATATATATATATAATGTATAAATTGTACACTGCTAGTACCAGCTTTTTCTTTTTCTTTTTTTTAAAGATTTTATTGAGTTTTTACAACATAACAAAGGTATGAATAATAAGGTTACAGAATCAGGAATTCAGGGTTTCTCAATAATAAAGTCCTTTATTAAAAAAGAAAACTGTCCCTTGTCGTAGCTCCAACGTGTCTTCTTTCTCCAGTACCGATATCTTCTTCCTCCAGTGCAGTCTTCTCCCCGAGCTGTGTTTTTTTTTTTTTTTTTTTTTCTTTTTTTGGGGGGAATTTCTATGTATATATTTTTTGGCGACAATTTTTTTTTTTCTTTTTTTTACATTCAGCTGTCAGCGGGGGAACCCCGCTGACAGCTGACAATTCATTAGTTGTTAAGGACACGGCAGCTGGCTTCCTGACCTGCTCCTTGGCAACCAGCTATATACAGTGTTTAAACAAAAAAAAACCTGCAAAACACTTAAAAAATCACATCACAAACACAACACTTGCATTTCTGGTGTGATTCCATTGAAGTCTACTACAAGCAAAACACGGGAAAAAAAAGGTTTCTGACCCCCAAATATGCACCGGCCGCAAAACGCATAGGTGTGAACATGTACCATAGGAAACCATGTTAAATAGACTGTAGTGCATTTCTACAAACTGCAAAACACACAAAAAAATTCATAACTGTGTGTTGTGTGAGGATCTATTCCATGCAACCTTTCTCGTGTGATTAATTAACTGCAAAAAAACCTGAACAGCTAAATTCCCAGTTGTCCTCCAGCCCCAAACGATGTCATGTCCCAGCTGTTCTTAGTGAAGGCGAGCTGTAATTAATTTTTCCTCTGACACAGGCCAGCTGGATCTCTCCAGCATCTTGTTTATTGGCAAAAATAATATTACCCATCTGGTTTTGTGATTTCCAGTCGTTTTTTTCCAAGTGTCATAGTTGCTTATTTTGTGATGTTTTTTCATATGTAACTCAAACAACAAAAACATGTTGAAAGAGGTGGTAGACTTTAGTGACCAAGGGCCCATGTGTAAATAAATGGTGTGGACCAATTTTCAGGGCCCACCAGTGGTTCCCAATTCTTGATATCAAGCCTACCTGTGTCAAGATTAGTTACCTGTATATTTTCCTGTTTTCCAGACATCTACATTGTCCCAACAAACTCTTCCTAAGCGGCTTACCACCTTGTGGTCAGCTATGTCCTAAATATTCGTTTAGGTTTTTATTTCTGTCTATGACCTTTATTGGGGTGATTTATCTCTTGCTTCCTGTTCCTGTGATTCCTATAGAAATGGAGGAAGCAGTTGCCACCAAGAACATTGTAAGAAGTTCTAGCTCTTCCCTCAGTGACAGCAAGTATCATCTAACAACTTAAAACATGTGAAAGTAAAGGTTAGCAGCGCTCAACTCTTACCGTCCTTGCTTCACACCAAGTATGTTTGGTCAGTTTGGTCGTATTGCAACTTTGGTCGTATTGTGAGCAACCTAATCTTACCCTCCAGCCTTGAACATAGAATAACTTTACCTTGGTTAGCTAAGGGCCTCTTTGGATTTCATGATATCATAAACACCATATCAGGGAAGTTGCTTACTTTTCCTGAGTTAGTTTAAACATGTTTTACCACCCCCGGGCTTTATTCTCTTATCTTCAGATACAGCACTATGCTCAGATATTTGCTGATAAGCTCATATTTTCCATATTGTCTCCCTTTGAGAGAATATGCCTGGATGGCCCCAAACATCAACACCTTATCACAGATATATATCGCCTTCTCACATTCAGTGGCAGCTGGTGCTCAAAATTTTTGGGGGGGCGCAAACAAGCTGAAAAATACTGAAAACCCCCCCATCAATTTCAGCCTCACTGTTCCCATCAAATGCAGCCATTGTGCCCATCAATTGCAGCCATTGTGCCCATCAATTGCAGCCATTGTGCCCATCAATTGCAGCCATTGTACCCATCAATTGCAGCCACTTGTGCCCATCAATTGCAGCCACTTGTGCCCATCATATGCAGCCACTTGTGCCCATCATATGCAGCCACTTGTGCCCATCAAATGCAGCTACTTGTGCCTGTCAAATGCAGCTACTGTTGTGCCCATCATATCAAACGTAGCCACTGTGCCCACTGACCCCCCCCCCCACACTCGCGGGGCTCTCGGCTCTGGCAGCACCCCCAACCCACCGGCGCGCGGCTCTGACATTGTGGCACTTACAGCATCCTCCTCTCCAGCGTGCGTCTCCGAGTCCTCCGCTCCTCTTCCTAAGCGCCAGGCATCCAATAGGGTGGCCTGGCACTTTGGCCAACCAGGAAACAGGTCTGACGCCCTGCCTCCTGATTGGTGGGGAGGAAGGTTAGTGTGAAAATAGCAAAAAATTATTTGCTATCGTCACACAATTTAGTGGGATCAGGGCGCACTCTCTGCGCCTCGAGACCATCCTATTTTGAAGCCTATTAGAGCCTCTGGCTCTAATCGGGTGCTTCAAAAAGTACCACCCCCCGCCCCCGCCATAGGAATCCATGCGTCAGACGTCCTGAAAGGGGCAGGGTGCATGGATAAGGGGCGGCGCACAGGCCGCCACTGTTCACATCTCTTAAAACAACGCCCTTTCCGAAACATGGTTATATGCTCAAATGAGAAAATATATTGGGAAGAACGTTAAATTTGAGGAGTGGAAAGATATTTGGTATAACGTGAATAAAACCTCTTTATGTACCTTTTTTTGAAGGAGAACCAATATAAATTTTTGTTTCATTGGTACCTAACCCCTGAAACGCTACATGCTTTTAACCCTACTCTACATCTACGTGTTGGCGATGTGGTGAATCAGAAGGAACACTATATCATATATATTGGGAATGCTCAAAAATACGTCCATTCTGGGAGACCACTAGATCCTTACTGCAGTCTCTGTCCCACAGGACCCAGTATATTTTTTACTGGGGCTACCCATACCAAGTACGCCTAAAACTACTGTCAAGTTGATCAGCCATGTTCTAACGGCAGCCAGGTGTCTGACTGCTTTGAAATGGAGACAATCATTGCCCCCCTCTTGGTTAGATTTATGTACCGTAATCAAATTCATAATGCTTATAACATGGGATATTTCATTGTTCGTTTTGAATAAGTTGATCCCAAGATTCAATAAGGTCTGGCTTCCCTGGCATCTATTGTAACCACAAACATCCTTGAATTTTACACTTCGGTGTTCTACCCATGTAGGGTTGTATGAGAGTGCCCCCAGGGTAAGGCATACTTTCTCGCACTTCCTTTTTCTTTCCTGTACTCTTCTACTCTTTACTTCCTTTTTTTGTGTGTGTTACTAAGGTAGCGGTACCACTTTTCTCTCTACTGTGGATTTAGTCTATTTACAGTAAATAGGCCATCATGGGTTGATAATTTTCTAGCTACGAATTGCCCTACATTGGTTATGTATATTTAGCCTGGCTAACCCATCTTTTTAGAACACCCCCGGCCTTATGGAAACCTCTTTTGGACATTGTCAATCATTGTGTATTGTATATGCTACCTTATTCTCATTTCTTTCTTTTTTTTTTTTTTTTCCTCAATGTTGTACTTCATTATCTTCTGTCTATGATATACTTCAATAAAAAAGAAAGTTTAAAAAAAAAAATTGTCAAAGGTGTGTTTTTTTTTTTTTTTAAGCCCCTCTTGCCTCTTTTGTGTAGTTGATCCAAAGGCCAAAATTTTAAATCTATTTATTTACCATAACGGTGTTACAGTATATGTCTAACAAGCGAGCATCTGCGATTTCCAGGAAATCTATGTGAACTGAACATATGTTTTGTTTTGCCTACATAAAGGTAATTACATTGGCACACCAAGAGATAGATAATCCTGACAATATTACAATTTTGCAAAATGTTTCCCTTATTTCTTGGTGCTGTGTAGGTTTTTATTATATATTGACACAGAACAGGAGTTGCAGGTATGCATGCCTCTATTTTAACATCCAGGTTTATTTTTATGATAATGGATTGTTACTAAGGGGTCTCTCAATGATTTGGCCCTTTTAGTTGTTCTACCTTGGCTATGTGAATCCAGTTTAGCTTAACATAAATTTCAAATTTTATGTTTAGTCTCAGTCCAAAACTTTAGGACGTCATCTATGTATTTGTGCTATTTAAGCACGTGGCACAGGTACCATAGCTAGTCCTTCATACCCCAAAATATGGCACTTTCAACCCCCAGGTACAAGTCAGTGTTTTATGGGACACAGGCAGTCCCCATTGCTGCCTCCTGCACCTGGAGGTAGTTGGAGCCCTAAAACACAAATATATTTTGAATTAGCAGGAACTTCAACTGTTTTAACATGTTGTGATCATCATCATGTTGCATGCCATTTCTCTATTTTAGAGACATTCCGACCATCTCCAAAACCATCTCCAAAACCTTTATACAAGAAATACTACTATGAAGGGATCCAAAGACACCAAAATGGTGTCCCAGGGTATTTCCAAATCTGCTCCTGCAGAAATAAAGCTACATAATGACATTTTTTTTTCTTAAAGATCCACATTCACACCTTGAGATTGTAGGCTCACCCAGAGAGTTCATAGTTGACTTATGTACTCTTGAAAGGGCATAAAAATTAGGGTGACTAAATGTCAGTTTTAAAAAGTCACTTTTCTATTTTGAAATGGTCATCTGTGTATATGCAACGTTAATCAAGTCAAACAACTCCCTGATGATGATTAATACAAGTCTCTGATTTTTATTTTTATATCAGTCTTTTCTGGCTAAAATCTTGTTGCACATCTGTTCATAAAAGGCCTTGCCCATTATGACGATGTTGCTGCTTTTATTAGCTGGTTTAATCTCTGTTATCATATGGGGACAATTTATCTAAAGCTTTATGTTTTGAAATAAGATTATCTTTTCCTTGTGGAGGGAGAAACCTATATTTTTTATCCTTGGCAACACAGCTGATAAGGGGGGTAAATGTACATTCAAAGATTAAAGCTGGAAAATGTTTAACTTTTTTTTTTTTTTTTTTCTTAAACTGAGTATCATCAAATTTTAAAAGCATTTTTCCTCATCCGAGACATGACCCTCCTCCCAGAGGTCCATTAAATTTTGTAGACTTCTATACTCTTTTCTGCTTGTTTCAGATCAGTGTGACCACCAGAGTTAAATACAGGAGGTCCCCGAGTTACGAACCTCCGACTTGCGAACGACTCCTACTTACGAACGGGAGGCGGCGTCGGCGGGAACATCGGAAAACGACGTCACAAAAAAAGCGGAAAACATTGGACAACGACGTTGGAAAACTGCGGAAAACGTCATCTCCGCCGTTCTGCGCATGTGCTTCCGACTTACGAACAAATCCGACTTAAGAACAAACAGGCAGTCCCCAACCCGTTCGTAACTCGGGGACTGCCTGTACTCAAGTGTAAATCAGGGGTCTCCACATTTTCTAAACAAAGGACCAGTTTACTGTCTTTCAAACACTAGAGGGGGGTTGAATTGTGGCCAGTGGAAGAGGAAAATGTCCTTGCATTAGTGCATATGTGTTAAACACAAGGCCCATGGCCAAATCCGGCCCTCCAGGCCATTTCATGTGACCCTTGCACCCAGGACGATTTCGCTCTCTACACCTTTTTCAGCTCTTGCTACCTCCAATTCTCACCCTCTGCACCCCACTCACCACTGTCTCGTCTAAACACGGAAGCCTTCTGTGTTTACAAGGACAGCTTTCCTCTCAGTGGCTCTCACAGATCACTGCCTGCCCTGCACTCACGGGTCAAGGGAGATGCAGGTGAAATGTGGGATAGGGCATCACATTGTAAGCTATACTGTGATCCTCATCTGTGCCAGGGTGCACAAACACTGACCAATGATCTCCCTACAAGTGAGAGAGGCGGAGCAACTGGCACTGCTGGGAGGTACTAGTGCCAGGCTGGGTAGGTGAGATACAAGGAAGCTTTTGGGGGTGGGGAGGATATGTGTGCAGATGGGGGAGAGTGGTGCATAGGTCAGAGCTGAGGAGGGGTGGAAGTCAAATGTGACAGCTTGTGAAAGAGAGCTGAACCCTGCACATTGTGCATAGCACACCCTAAACCTTGCACTCTGTGTGTAGCGCACTCATCAACCCTGTACTCTGTACACAGCACACCCCTGAACTCTGCACTCTGTACGTAGCGCACCCCTGAACTTTGTAATCTGTACGTAGTGCACCCCTGACCTCTGCACTCTGTACGCCAAAGTTTTGCTAGATATGAATATAGAGGGAGAAGAATGAACCCAACAAATGGACATGCCCTGCTGAGAAAGCGGTGAAACATGTCAAGGTACGCATGCTTTTTTTCCCCAGGGTGCTGCCCTACAACTATGCTCAGTCTACCCACTTGGAAGTCTGAGTTGACCTATATGTACCAGGGGATGGAGAGACTCTCATCACTGAATGGCAAGTTGTGGTCACCATCTCTTTATTATTCCAAACCACCTGCTGACTCTAAGCAGTGTTGAAAGTTGTATAGCCCATAATGGTGGATGTTTCCTTTATAATCAAGCACAATTCAAGAGTTGGTTTTCCGAGACTGATGAATGAGTATGAACTTTTTTCCAATATTTTATTGTACACTTTTGCCCATTGGAAGTACACATTAAACGCAGTGTGTTTGGAACTAAAATTTAAGGTTAAATCATTCTGTAAAGTCTATACATTCTATGGATTCTTATACTCCTCTCTGCAAAGCCATCCATATGAACTGACATTTCAAAGGTTCAAATTTCCCTTGCAATTGACTTCAATACATGCAAATTCCATGTGAGACGTTATATTTGCGTAGGAAGTGGATTGCCAGCAATGTGCACCACCTTTCTTGTGATTTTATACCATTTCTGTTTCATTTCTTTGATTGGCGTCAGCATATGGCTTAATCTATTCAGAGTGCACAGAATTTCTGTATATGGGGGTGTGTGAAATGATCACCCCCCCTCTAGGCGCGCAGTCTCTTTAGTTTACAATAACGCACACTGGCTAAAGACTATGCTTAATATATGGCAAGAATCATATTAAATATATTTCTAGTGTGCCTAAAGTTTGTCCTCATTGGAAAAGAAGGTTCCAGTATTCGTCTCCATTGGATGTTATCTGGAGTATTTTATATGCACATCAAAGAATGCCGTGCAAATTGGACTTTAACAGAAACGTCAGTTCTTATTATGATGCAATATCTATGCAGTACATTTTTAGGGAGAATTATGCTTTGACTATTGAATTTCCAAATTTGGACCAATCCAATTTAAAGATGGAAGGGATATAAATGTTCAATATCTCCAATACTTCTTTTGAATCATCCTCCTTTATTTGTGATAATGATCAAGGCTATGAATATCTCATTGATATGAAAATTATAATATTAGTTTTCCAGCAGGGTCCTGTTTTTTTTTTTTAATCTTGTTATAAGTTGTACAAAATTTTATATTTTGTATTTTTGATTTTTCTTTTTCTTCCCTTCACAAGAAAGTTGCATCAAAGCAGTGCAGGAACCTTTTCCGCTGCGACTTTTTTTGCATAGATTGTAACGGGTGCCATTGAAGTAAATCGGTTTTGACTTTTCATGCTACTTTGTCTTGCAAGTCGCACTAGTGAGCATGGAGCCTTAGATGGCATTTCAGCTGGTGGGTCAGTCAGGTGTTTGTATCTCTTCTGTTGCCACTGTTGTCTTCCAGGGCAAGGGAGAAGGCACTCTTTATGATGCCCAAATCCTCCTAAAGACCACGAAGTAGTATTTGTACAGTACCTGGATGGGTGGCCAAAAAATAATTCTTGCAAGGGGCCTTTTGGAACTTTTGGTAATGAAGTCTGCCATTGATTCCATCTCCTCAATAGTCATGGTTGTACCAAACACACCCAAAAAATGTTGTGTAACCCAATAGGAGCTCTCCTTTTGTGTGTCAATCATTATGAGCTTAGGCTTAGACACAGCATGAATCCCAATGATTTTGAAGCAAGAGAGGCACAGATAAACATTTATTCTGGGTATGCAGTCTTCTTGCAGTAAAAAAAAAAAAAATGACTGTCCGTCAGTCACGCGATAACGTATCTGAAGACTTCTAAACCTCAATATCCTGCAGGATTAAGCGTCTCAGCATGCGATCTGGGCTCTTAGTCCTATTACAAATAAACGGCAGATAGCCCAGGACTGACTTTTTTTATGCTTAGCGTTGTGAAGCTTCGGTTGGGTTGCTGCCAGGCACCTCAGTGAGTTATATAAAGGCCAACAGACTGGAGGAAATGCAGGCTCTTTATGGCCCAGGGCACATTTCCAAAGGTCTTTTAAGAAGCTGAGCAGCTTGTGTGCCATTTGGGAAGGTCTGTAGCAATGTGGTTGGGAGAGACAAAGGAAGATCTATGGTCTGTTTTATAGAGTAGTGCTCAGTTTCATTTTGCCCTCACCTGATTCAAACTTTTTTTTGTATGTGGGAGACATGCTGCCCACAGATACTAGAGGGCAATGAGAGGTGCTGGCAAGGTCCTTTAGGCACTTGTGACTTCAACTAGGTATGAAAATATGAAGCAGGGGCAGAGATGGATGAAAGCAGAATGGGGCTCTATCCAAGGTAGCAGCTTTGCCCTCACCATCCATATTGTTGACTTTTGATGAGGATTACAATAGGCACAGAGAAGTCACCCCATTTACACTGTATGTACTGGCATGGTCTCATCGGACACCCAACTGTTAAGTCCATTCTCGCAGCTTCAGCTTATCATGGGAAAGTGTTGGCTAAAGATTTTTTCTTATTTTTGTGTCAAGATGCTGGGTCTATGTGGGTCTTGATGAGTGCTTTGATATCTCTTGGTATCGCAAGGGGGATATAGTGTTGGTTACTTATGCTGTATGTAAAATATATATATATTAAAACATATATATATTATAAAAAAAGTTATTTTCTTAAAACTGAAGTCCAGCTATGGGCCCCTGCCACTGCAAAACAATACCCCACCCCTCTGTAGCTAATTTCCCAGCAATTTAAAAAATAATTGAAATGCCCCACCTTGATTTGTGGTCACGAAACGCACTGGGAACTGAGTCTGAAGAAAAGCAACCGTGTGGGTCCTTAAGCGCTAAAAACTGGTATCATTGTAAAACCATTGTCTTGTCTTGCATGTTTGCGCGCGTCTGCGCTTTGTCAAAAGCCCTTTTGACAAAGTGCAGGTGCGCAAAACATGTCAGTCACGGTAGCTATGGCAACCTAACGGAGCTTGCGACCCGCCCAGCACTCGTCTCCATACAGCATTGGTTTCTCCTCCCTTCCGGCAATCATCGGCTTTGATCAGCTCTACTCGGGCTCCCCCAGTCCTTGGATACAAGTGCACGAACCTAAGCGCTGTTTACAAAGCCAGGTCCCAGCGTGTTTGGCCAGCCAGCGGGACCAGCGTCCTCTTTCAACGCAGCCCATATCGCATCCCTGGTCACAGTGAGTTTTGCATTCCTCGTTGCATCCTTCATTGTATTTCGAGCAAGTTGTAACTCTCCTATTCTACAATTCACTTGCATCAGAGCCACAGAGCCTGCCGCTGAGGCTTGACACACACAGTCTACTTGCTGACATTAGCCCCTTGCTTACTGGAGTCATGGCGGATCGCTGACTACTATTTCGGAGTACTTCAGTTTTGTTTTTGACTGTGTTTATTGACTTTTAACCAAGGTTGATTTTAATGTGTGTCCACAATGTCAGACTTTTTATTTTTATGTGCATCCAATAAATCAATTTGATTGTTTACACTTCCCACAACAATCTTATATTGCTGGCACCCATTGAGCGCTGCATGTTTGTCCATGAGAACTGAATCGCCTCTCTTTTGGACTGCAGGGAGTGATGTGGAATGTGGACACTTTCTATTTTGTCCATTGACCGGGTCCTCACAGGGTCCTGAAGACTCCAGTGGTTGTATGATGATGTCACAAAGCGGGTCGGTGACTGCCACTGATTGCAGGATCGTCAATCTTTATTAACCTAATAGGTGTTGCTGAGGGTCACGTGATGTCAGTGACTAAAAAAAGGTCAAAGGAAGAGATTTTTTTTTTCTCTCTTAAAATGTATATAGGTGGGAGGGATAGGACTGAGGTCAATTTGCATCGAGGGGGGGTTTAAGCCTTTGTACACAGGTTTATGCTTGTATAAGGCTAGTGCATACAGCAAACAAATGCATCATAATAGTGATGTTCTTTTTAATATGCTGCCAGACAAATTTTAACAGGTTTCTGGTATTGCTGATGTTTGAAATAAAATATTATCCAATTTTCTGGAATGCGCGATATACAGAGAGCAACAGTGCAGCATTTTATTGTAACAGTTTGTGAACATATTAGAGTGGACTTTAATTGCCCCCATAGATGTCCTCATTATGCTTAATCATCGCTACATTCAAAGGTAACATATTTGGGTTTCCGATTTGTGAAATAGTTCATAGGGTGGACGTATACTTGTTTGTTAACCTAATGGTGAGTTATGCATAGCTATAAAGATAGAAAAAGGGTAATAGAGAGGATGAAATGCTTTTCTTAGAGAAAATGCTGTATCAGGCTCCCTCGTGCTGATTTGCCCAATTTAAAAGCCTTTACTATATGTCTAATCATTGTTAAAATGTGGAAGTAAACCCTCCTATCATTTTCAGCCAAGGAAGCTGCCATCTTGGCCTCTGTTTAATCTTCAACTGCCATGATTCTGCACATGTGATCAGTTATGACACCAGCCATTGGATGGTTTGACAGTTTGGTTGAGAGCACAACCAATGTGACAGTTACATTCCCAGCATGTAACTGTTTTTTTAAATTATTAAATCAATGAGTTTACTTCTGCTTTAACCTTTATATACTACTATAGGAGGATGAACTGTCTCATATCTTTCACATATTTCACTAGTTTGGTCCTGTGCATCAATGTTGGTCATAGTTAACCATACTTCAGTACTCATCACTGCTTATCAAGCTGTGTCTTGTTGTCCTGCCCATCCCATCTTGGACTGGTGTGTACATGTGGACAGAGATAAGGCCATGTCAGGGCTATGTACCCTCACTTGTACCTTTTGTATAACTAGTTCTGTTCTGAATATGAGGCTAAAGAGTACCTGTCACAAACAAAGGACTGCATGGACGAGCGGCAGTTCACTTGTTGCGTTCAATAGATTTGCGACTGGACAGGGAATTTTTATAAAGTTGATTTTTAGTGTTTTCATTTTGCAGCCCCGATCACTTTGCCCAAATGCAAATGGGATGGTCAGCCATTTAAATTTGATGACTCAGCCTTAAATCCTATGGCGATCCTTTATGCTCCATTCTGCTTGCTAGTACTCATTCAGTGCCCTGTAAATGGGAATTTTAGAGTAAAATACTTGTAGCTTCCCCACCGCAGAGTCTCATGGTAAGAGAATTATAGAGGGTAATTGCTGGCAAATATTGACAATTCCCGGCACACAACCAAGCCTGCATTCAACTATTGTATGAGTATGGTCTTGTGTTCAAAGTGCTGACTTTGCTAAAAAATAATCAGTGAACCTGCCACTGGAAAAATTTATCTTAGTAATTTCCCTCCTCTTATAGCAGACACACCCTGTACACAAGGCATGTAGACAGAGTCCAGGTAGAGGTCAAACCGCTACACTTGTAGATTGCAAAGAGTGGTTTTCAATGCTGTGGAAAAATTATTTAGCATGAAAGTGGGCCTTTGTTTTTGGTCTGGAATCTTGTATGTAGTATATTTATCACTGTGTGATGGTGTTGGCCACAGTACCTCAATGGTGGAGCATTGATTTTGGCAAATTTATAGTATTACCACTTAAGGCCATATGGTAGAGCTGCAAGTGGTCAGGACTATGGAACCTCAGCTGTATTTTATACAAATTGTTCTTGGGGACTGGAGTGTCCCTTTTTAAGGGTCACACTGCAGTACCAGACCTCAGTGAATTTGAATGGGCTTAAAACAGCCGAATGTCTGGTCACTGGAAGACACAGCTGCTTTTGTGATATGAAATTATTTAGTGGTCGGCAGCACCCAAAATTGATATTTCAGTTGTCTGCCTTTTTGTAGGCAGTTGAATGCATACTAGTTTATTGTATGATATTAAATCAATTGGTAATATTTACCCACCAGAACCCCATGCCAGTCCCTCACATGCAGTCATGCTTTCACCCTCTCGCAGCAGATTCTGTATGATGATGTAGAATAAACATATCATTGGGAATCCAGCTGTCAGAAATGACTGGAAGGAAATCTGACTACCGGAATCTCTAGAGGTCTAGGAAGCCGGCAGGTAGCTCTACCAACTAATGGCCATCAAGTAGATGGCCTTTAGGCTGTTTGATATTGACATCTATGCTAGAGAATGCATGAAACCACTCAATAACGTTCGCATTCACTTTCCAAACAACTTCATCGTATTGTTTTATTCCATCCGGAAAGAACAGCTGGATTTCTAGAATTAGTTCCTTAGGAAGGCAGAGACTTATTGTAAGCTTCATGTTGTTCATGAATCTCTCTAATGTTGTTCTTCATATTTGCAGGTGGAACTCCACGTCCACTTGGATGGCAGCTTCAAGCCAGAGACAATCCTCCATTTTGCAAAGTAATTATATGATACTGTCCATATACATTTAGTAAAATTAAGATGCATCAAAATGTATAACATATAATGTGATTAAGTTGTGGGTACTCTGGAATTGCATAGATAGAGGAGGGGGGGGGGTAGTGGAGGAAAGTGAGGGTTGGGGAAGTAGGTGTTTTGTGTGGGGGTGGGGAGATGAGCGAGAGAGCGTAGGGTGGTTGGAAATAAATAGCTGAAGTTAGAGAGTGCTGGGAGAGAGAGATGGAGATGGCTATTGTTTGAACTTACATGGGGTTAGTGACCTTCTTCCTCCCAAATCTGACACAATTCTGCTGTGGCATTTGGCCGAGCCCAAGGACTGTTTACTAGGAGGAAGAGGAAAAGGTCACATGCTTCCGTATACCTGGAAGTACTGGGTATTTTTTAGGACTCTGACAGTCATACGGAGAGTGGCAGGAAAAGGTATCAGTGGGGAGGGTTTTGGGGTAGGCTAGCAAGAGAACCCAGAATTGTCAAAATGACAGATTCTCTTCAAGAGTCAGTCCACCCTAAGTTTCAGTTAGTTGGGGTCTCCTGCTGACTTTTGTTGGTATGAAACCAAAAGCCTCTGTGTCCAAAATGAAATTTTTAGGAAGGAACAACTCACACTTTGTTGGGGGGGGGGGAAATGTATGGATAACAAGATGATGCTGTGTATCGCTGTCTTGCTTTTCTCCTAAATCCAGCTCTTCTCTTATTCTGTCCAGGAAAAGACAGATCCAACTTCCAGCAGACACGGTAGAAGGCCTCCTGGAAATCATATCATATGAAGAACCTCTCAGTCTTACAGAATTCCTGACCAAATTCAACCATTACATGCCTGCCATTGCGTGAGTCACCCGCCGGCTCTGCCAGATCCGTTTTTTGCCAGACGCCAAGCAGATGTTTACAGATTCCAGGACTTGGCTGTGGGGTGCTAAGCTGGGGCTGCAGGCAGAGAAGTTCCTATAGTAAACATTTGGCTGGGAGGACTCCAGTGTATTCTTTATCCTCTTGTTGTAATGGGGTGCTATAGGCCTGGAAGCATAGGGGTCTGAGTACAGAGGATAAAATTTATTAAAGTTCCTGAACTGAGAAAATACATAGACTGACATTAGTAAACTATCCTTTTTAAAATGCTATTTGCCTTGCTGTTAAGTTGCTCCAAAGGCTTCCATACTTTGACTCACTGTCTCTCAGCAGACTTCATGAACTGCATGCTGGTCCTGGGTCAATGCCTCAAAAAGTATAAAAGTCGGAGATGGCCAGATTTCCTTTAAAGAGAAACTTCACTATCTCAATCCGTATTGACTATTTTGACTCCTTATGCCTCTTGGCATTAGTAAATACAGTGAGGGGAAAAAAGTATTTGATCCCCTGCTGATTTTGTACGTTTGCCCACTGACACAGAAATTATCAGTCTATAATTTTAATGGTAGGTTTATTTTAACAGTGAGAGACAGAACAACAAAAATATCCAGAAAAACGCATTTCACAAAAGTTTTATAAATTGATTTGCATTTTAATGAATGAAATAAGTATTTGATTAATCAGAAAGATTTCTAGGTCCCGGGTGTCTTCTATACAGGTAATGAGCACCCGCAAGGTCCTCCTGCACAAGAAAGCACATGTAGAGGCCCAGCTGAGGTTTGCTAATGAACATCTGATTTAGAGGAGAACTGGGTGAAAGTGTTGTGGTCAGATGAGACCAAAATCAAGCTCTTTGGCATCAACTCAGCTCACCATGTTCGGGGAGGGGGGAGAATGCTATCTATGATCCCAAGAACACCATCCCCGCTGTCAAATGTGGAGGTGGAACCATTATGCTTTGGGGGTGTTTTTCTGCTAAGCGGACAGGACAACTTCACCGCATGTACAGTCAAATCTTGGGTGAGAACCTCCTCCCCTCAGTCAGGGCATTGAAAATGGGTCGTGGATGATAATTCCAGCATGATAATGACCCAAAACACACAGCAAAGGCAACAAAGGAGTGGTTTAAGAAGAAGCACATTAAGGTCCTGGAGTGGCTTAGCCAGTCTCCAGACCTTAGTCCCGTAGAAAATATGTGGAAGGAGCTGAAGATTTGAATTAACAAATGTCAGCCTCGAAACCTTAATGACTCGGAGAGGCTCTGCAAAGAGGAGTGGGGCAAAATCCCTCCTGAGATGTGTGCAAACCTGGTGGCCACCACAAGAATAGGAGGGATTTTCTCAGCTAAGCACACCCTCGAGTTAAGGGCAGATGAATTCCAGGAAGTAAATGCTGAATCATATGCCCTTAGTCAAGATGGCCACAGCCAGGAATGCTAGGGTGGTGTTTTCTAAGTGATTTCTCAGCAAAATAAAGCATGGAGACATGGTTGGGTGGGTGAGCTTGCTTTGGATATAAAACAAATCCATGCTAAATACAGATGGAAGTCCAGAAAAAATGAGAAGTCATAGCTTCATCGATTCAGCTAGACCAGTCCACATATCTTAAAGGGCAAGTCCTGCCAAAAGATATATTTTAGAAATAGGTGAAGTCTGGTTGGAAGAGTCCTTCTCCTTGCTTCTTACACATCCAGGATACTCCAAACAGAGAGAGATCTCCCTTTATGTAATTCCTGATCCAGTTCCTGTCCACCTCTGAGTTTGTTGGTGTTCATGCCTGCTTTTATGTGTCCAGCTTCTCATGTTAAATTCTCCATAATATAGAAAAATAAATCAATCAGGGATGGTGGAAGCCTTTCATAGTGGGCACAGTAGGTGTGCAGCCCTGGGAACTCGGCTAAGAGAGCTCGCCAATAGCTTTCTCGAGAGATGGAAGAGACGGCCAAGGTGGTTTACCATTGACATTTGGGAAGCCTTTACCAGCAGCAGAGTGTTGAGATACACAATCCCTAGGTGTGGCCTGCATGAAGAATGGGTTGTACACAATGGAAGCAAATGAAAAAAAGGGCTGTTAGTTTTTTCTGCCTTTTTATGCCGCTGTGTAAAATAAACTGCATTGACATACATATTTGTTTCCCTCTTTAGGGGTGACAGAGAGGCGATCAAGCAAGTGGCCTATGAATTTGTAGAGATGAAAGCCAAAGAAGGAGTGGTGTACGTGGAGGTCAGATACAGCCCCCACTTACTTGCCAATTCCAAGGTGGACCCCATCCCGTGGGAACAGGAAGAGTAAGTGACATCCATGGGGGGAGTTTGATTTCTGGGTTAATTTGATACATTTAAATGAAATGATTTCTTAATAGAATAAAATATTAACCGTTTTACATAATTACATGAATGCAACTGCTTCATGATTTTTAAATATAAGAAGCATTTTAAAGAGAAGCATGTTTTTTTTTTTTTTTTGCAGATTTATGCTTACCTAGGTGGATGTGGCATCTGTCCCCCCGTCGGCCCTAACACTGAGAACCGAGCAATGAAACACTACTGATCGCTCAGTTCTCAGAGCTGGTGACTGTCAGTCAATGCTGTCTGCTCTGCCCCCCTCACGCTCACTGGAGCTCTGGGCTGTGGAGGGGCGGAAGCAGGTGGCTCAGCCTCTCAACAGCTCGCTGAGAGGCTGAGCCGGGTTCTGGTCCAGACATGTAGGCAGATCCCTACTTCATTCTAGCCCGAGCCTGGACCAGCTCTGTGATGTCAGCTGATAGCGGGCTTCAGCCCACTGCCTGCTGAAAACAGGTCACAGGAGTGCAGAACGAACTAGACTCCTGTGATCCACAGGAGAAGTACAGCCAAACAAACTTTGGCTGTACTTCTCCTTTTAATGAGCCTCTCAATATTTGCATTAAGAAAAATGCAGGACACACCTTTAAGCTGGCCATATATGAATAAAATCTCAGCTAGTTCAGCAGGGACTGGCCGATATTTGATCCATCTATGGGCAGGCTGATTGCACAGAAGTCAATCAATCAATCAATCGACCTTAGTGCAACCAGCCTGTTGGATTTTGTTCATGTGATCACTGCCGGCAGAATGCAATAGTGCTGTGGGAGGGATTTCCCCAACAACACTGACTTTGTTGAAGGGGAAATTGAGCAATGGTGGAAGGATAAAAAATGCATAATCTATGGGCTTCTTTAATCAAAGGAATCTCCAGCATGTTTAAAGTAAATCTAAAGCCAGTCTAATGCCCCATACACACGATCGGATTTTCCGACAACAAAATCGTGGATTTTTTCCAAAGCATGTTGGTTCAAACTTGTCTTTCATACACACGGTCACACAAATGTTGGCCCAAAATTCCAAACGTGAGAATGCGGTTATGTACAAGATGTACATCCAAGATGAGAAAAGAAGTTCAATAGCCAGTGCGGCTCCTTCTGCTTGATTCCGAGAATGCGTGAGCTTTTGTGCGACGGACTTGTGTACACACATTTGTGTGCGGAAATTTCGACAGCAAATGTTCGATGGAGCATACACACGGTCAGACTTTCCGACAACAAGCTCACATCCAACATTTCCCGTTGGAAAATCCGACCGTGTATACGCGGCATTAGGGTTGAGTATCTTAAGACAGCATAAAAGTATCTTAAAGCGGAGTTCCACACAAAAATGGAACTTCTGCTTTTCGGAACCCTCCCCCCTCCGGTGTCACATTTGGCACCTTTCAGGGGGGAGGGGGGTGCAGATACCTGTCTAAGACAGGTATTTGCACCCACTTCCGGCATAGACTCCCATGGGAGTCTATGCCTCTTCCTGTCCCTCCGCGCTGTCTCCTGGGAAACACATAGCTCCCAGGAGATAGCGGGGACCACTTACGATGCACAGCGCGACTCGCGCATGTGCAGTAGGGAACCGGGAAGTGAAGCTGCAACGCTTCACTTCCTGATTCCCTCACCTAGGATGGCGGCGGCAGCTGCCGAGAACCGAGCGGGTTCTCGGCGTCGCCTGCCGACATCGCTGGACCCTGGGACAGGTAAGTGGCCATTTATTAAAAGTCAGCAGCTGCAGTATTTGTAGCTGCTGGCTTTTAATATTTTTTTTTTTTTTTTTTTTTTTTTTGCGGTTTGGGTGGACTCCCTCTTTAAGACATTTTAACTATCCTCTGTTACCAGGGGTCAGCAACCTTTTCCACATTAGGTGTCATGTTCCCAAAATTTGGGCAACCAGTGTGCCAGTGAACAGCAGTGCATTGCAATTTTAAGCTGGCCATACACTATGCAATTCTTGATCTTTTCCTAATGAGGAATTTGCCAAAATTTGCTTCACGGGTGGCTCTGTTGCCACCTTCCCACCACAAACCAGCTGCAGGCAAGACTTGTGCTCAAACTCACACTGGAAGAAATACCCTTAAAGATCTAGTTCGCACCTAGTCCAGTTATATTGTTTTCAATCTCAAGCCTTGATGAAGGGGGGGGGGGGGGAACTGGACCCCTGATTGTTCCCATGATCCTTATTAACTGCACTGTGTAGTATGGATGGAGGAATCTGTTAGATATTTGCATGATTTCAGATTCCAGATCAACTCCAAACACTGTGCCTTCAGGAAAGCAAGGCGTATGGGTGGGATTCTTCTTCACAGCATGCCTCCATCCTCGGCAGGCTTTCAGGGATATCAGGGAGGTAGGTGGGATAGGCTTTGTAATTGATAGCTTAATGAGCTGTCAATTACAGCTAAAATAGCATTGAAAAATAACACATAAGAGTTGTCAATGGCTACCCTACTACATCCAAAACTAAAACCAAATGTGGCTTTAGATACAATTTAATGCCCAGCCGGTTGCGTAATTCTGGTCATTTTTGCCACAGAAGCCTGTATAGGCAGGAAGGATCAATGTAGTCATTACAGAGTTGTGTTTCTGTCCTGTCTTACAGTATCAACAAGCTGGAATTAGATTTTGGATGATAGGATGTGTCCCATGTCTTGTGTCTAATGGGCTTTGTCTCCGCAGGGGTGACGTCACACCTGACGATGTGGTGAACCTCGTGAACCAAGGGCTGCGGGAAGGGGAGAAAAAATTCAACATCAAAGCCAGGTCTATCCTATGCTGCATGCGGCATATGCCAAGTAATGTATTCCAGCCTCCGCTTGCCGCTCTCGTTTACTTGCTCACCTTGTGTTACTGATAACAAATTAACAAGCTTGTGTGTTATAAAAAAAAAAGAGGAGAGAGTTTGTGTAACCCAAAGCAACCAATCAGAGTCAAAGTCCAGTGTTGGTCTCCCTATTGTGGTATAGAATGTGTCGAGAGACCCTTTACTGAGACAACACCATTGCTGAGCTCCATCTGGCTGTCTCTGACTTCTGAGTCTCAGACCTGGGACTAGCATGTGGCAAGTAAAGGCAGATCTCTTGATCTGCACGCTGGTTGTGGGTCAGGGACCTGGAGAATATTGATGTGTGACAAAAAGAGAAGATACCATGACAGAGTCACCCTAAGCATATGACAGATTGGCTGCTTTTGGTAACACCATCATTTTTCGTTCTGCAGTATTTATACATCAGTCCCTTATTTTCTCCCCCTCCCCCTTAATTATATGGCCATTGGCAGCCAACATAAACAATAGGGATATGGGTCTTTTTAGAAGGTGGTGTTCCCCTTATCTATATATTTACACATCCTTAAAGCGGAACTACAGCCTCTTATCTTTTACAGCCAAGGAAGCTGCCATCTTATCTTCTGTTTGCTCTACATAGGCCATGGTGCTGCACATGACACATGGCTTGGCATTTGGAAGTGCCATGGTGCTACACATTTGATGGCTTGGCAATTCGATTGAAAGCACAAGCAGCTGGTGAAGTTATCAGTCATGGCATGCCCTGACTGTAATTGTTTTGGTGAACAGCTAAATCAATGGGTTTAGTTCTGCACTCCCCGCATTGCAAGGTTTAATTGTCCATGTCCCTTCGTGTCTCCTAATACAAGGCAGGACTATTGGTCCTGTATTGTACTTAGAGTTGCCACCTCATCCCTTTAAACCCGAACACATATTAATTACACAGGTTCTGTGACTGATTAAGGTGGTAATTAAACTCGCTTGTTGCCTTATCTGCATTTAATTAGCCTCGGAACCTGTGTAATTTATATGTGTTCGGGTTTAAAGGGATGAGGTGGCAACTCTAATTGTACTTGATGTGTCCACCAGCCAGTGCATCTTAGAGGAGGCTTTGGGGGACTGGTCGCATGGATGGAAGAAGCCTGCTGGAGAGAGGATTAAGGTATTACACCTATTTCCTCTACCCCTAGACTTAAGGAGCATTTAACCCATCAGTGCTGGGATAGGGGGCCCCAGTGCAAGAGTATTTATTTAATTTTTTTTTGGGTGCCTGGAATTGGGCATTATTTTACTCAGTTTAGCTTTTCAATAAGTGTCTTGCATTGTAACTAGTAAAAAAAAACATACAATCTGAGTGTACAATCTCTCTAAAACGTTCTCTATATTTTCAAAAACAATGTAATGTGAAGATCTAAGCCAGCCTTTCATAATCTTTTTACACTAGAGCAACCTTAAATTATTTTCAGGGGGAACTTTCAGGGAATTTTCATTGGTGGTCAGTAGGAACAATGCCACCCTTAAAGACAGCTAAAAAAAAAAAAAAGATCATTGGTATCATACTGTTGTTTTTGCCAAGTGGCATTGGCCTTGGAACCATGCCGGTGTTCTATCAGAATACCACTACTCATCAGAAAATGACGTTCCGTCGTGGCCATCTTGGTACACCCACACTCGTCCACAGTAAGCCTACAATCAGAAGGAAGCAGACATCTTTTTACACCCACCGAAGTCTTGCATTTCACATTTTATTTTTACCAGTAAACTGAGCTTATATAGTGAAATGCAGTATTTGGAAGTCTGTGACACTGTTTTGATGTTTGAATAATTTTAAAAGCATCGGCAAGCCTGCTGAGCTCACAGTCTGACAGAACACGGCTGCTTTTAAAATTCAACATCAAGACAGTGATGAAGGCAAATCCACGTTGCACTGCAAGTGCACTTTTAAGTGCAGTCGCTGTAGATCTGAGGGGAACATGCAAGGAAAATAAAAAACAGCATTTTTACTTGCACATGATTGGATGATAAAATCCGCAGAGCTTCCCCTCATTTCAGATCTTCCCCCCCAGATCTACAGCGACTGCACTTGCAGTGCAAAGTGGATTTGCCTTTAGTAAATCACCCCTGTGTCAGACGTCCAAATACTATATTTCACTATATAAGCAGAGTTTACTAGTAAGCATAAGTGTGAAATGGAAGACTTCGTGGGTGTAAAAAGATGCCTGCTTGCCGCCTTCTGACTGTAGGCTTACTGCAGACAAGTGCGGGTGTACCAAGATGGCGGCGACGGAATGTCACTTCGGTTGCATTTTCTGATGGGTAGCGGTATTCTGATAGAACACCGGCACCATCAGATGGGATGTCAATCAACAACAGCTCAAGGAACCCCTAGCCACATCTTGAGGAACCCTTTTAAATCGTACCCAGTCACACAGCCCCTTGCATAGCTGTTGGTAGTAGATTGTACAGTTGGATCTTTAATGTGTATGGTTTCTATTACTCTTCCTGCTGTGGTATGTTTGGACAGTAAGGTGTATGCTACATACGTCTTGTAATCCTGGTTGGAAGTGTGTGTCTGCTTCGAGCCCTTTAGTCCAACTAATGGAATGAAAACAATTTTACTGTTTTTTTGACAAGTTTTCAAAGAAAATATTTGTTCAAACTTTGATGCGTGTTAATGGTTTTTAAAAGTTGATGTTTAGAGCAATTGATTTGGGGGCCAGGCCCAAGTATATAGTATACGAGCCCTATTACCAATTTAGAAGAGCGTTCCAACCTGACCTTTCCACTTTCAGTGAAAGCCTCTGAACAGCTCTGTGAGTAGAGGGTCATAGAGGCCGCATAACCTTATCCATTTACTGCTTGCTGTCCAAATGACATAAATATTTCACATGACATATATCCATAACAGTAATAAGGCCCCCTACATTGGATGGGTGTCACCATTTATCCATATAAAAGATGCATTTTGCTGAAATACTGCACCAAGGATTACTTATTCTTTTAACACACCAAAGCACAGAAGTAGGATTTTAGCTTTATTCAGCAGAGATGTAATTGCACTGCCTGACCTGCCATAGCCACTAGAGGGAGCACCTGCAGATATCATTTTAAGTTATTGAAAATTGTAAAAATATGGCCATGATGTAAAAAAATAGCTTGCAGGTACATTTTCTGAACACATTTGAATAAATGCTTCTAGAAATAGTAGCCTTATCCAGTGTGAAGGTAAAGAGTCATGACTTTGTTTAATAACAGGAATTCACAGGGAGGGTGGTTTGGCATAGTTTGCGGGGACCTGTGACCTTATGTTGTGGTTGTAGATCCGTGAGGCTGCACATCCAGGTTCCTGAATGGCATACAAACACAGGCCTTCTATTTTATGTGTTGACTTTGGCAGGTTGTGATTCCACATTTCTGCCATAACTGCGCTCTGCTGTTAGTAAACACGGTCTTTAACCTAAAAAACCTTCCCTAGAGAACAAGGTAACCGAAGCAGCTTTCTGAGTCCTTATCTAATGTAAACAGCGCTGTGCTTTGTCATGGTAGATTCCACGTGACCATTCCAGTGGATGTTGTTAGAGGAAAGTCATTCTAGAGCTGATTTGCTGGAAATCAGTCCATGTATTAACTTGCAAGGCTGAGAGATATTCTTTCTAGGATGGTATCTGTAGTCAAGTAACCACGTTGGTCATTGCCTGTACAATATACAATATCTCACAAAAGTAAGTACACCCCTCAAATTTTTGTAAATATTTTATATCTTTTCATGTGACAACAAGAAATGACACTTTGCTACAATCTAAAGTAGTGAGTGTACAGCTTGTATAACAGTGTAAATCTGCTGTCCCCTCAAAATAACTCAACACGCAGCCATTAATGTCTAAACTGTTGGTAACAAAAGTGAGTACACCCCTAAGTGAAAATGTCCAAGGTCTCAGGTGTGAATGGGGAGCAGGTGTGTTAAATTTGGTGTTATTGCTCTCACTTTCTCTTACTGGTCACTGGAATTTTAACATGGCACCTCGTGACAAAGAACTCTCTGAGGATCTGAAAAAAAGAATTGTTGCTCTACAGAAAGATGGCCTAGGCTATAAGAAGATTGCCAAGACCCTGAAACTGAGCTGCAGCACGGTGGCCAAGACCATACAGCGGAGAAGTACAGAAGTTGAGTGCACGTGGTCACATCATATCCAGAGGTTGTCTTTGGGAAATAGATGAATGAGTGCTGCCAGCATTGCTGCAGAGGTTGAAGGGGTGGGGGGGTCAGCCTGTCAGTGCTCAGACCATACGCCACACACTGCATCAAATTGGTCTGCATGGCTATCGTCCCAGAAGTAAGCCTCTTCTAAAGATGATGCATAAGAAAGCCCGCAAACAGTTTCCTGAAGACAAGCAGACTAAGGACATGGATGACTGGAACCATGTCCTGTGGTCTGATGAGACCAAGATAAACTTATTTGGTTCAGATGGTGTCACGCTTATGTGGTGGCAACCAGGTGAGGAGTACAAAGACAAGTGTGTCTTGCCTATAGTCAAGCATGGTGGTTGGAGTGTCATGGTCTGGGGCTGCATGAGTGCTGCCGACACTGGGGAGCTGCAGTTCAATGAGGCAACCATGAATGTCAACAATGTATTGTGACATACTGAAGCAGAGCATGATCCCCTCCCTTCGGAGACTGGGCCAAAGGGAAGTATTATATATATATATATATATATATATATATATATATATATATATATATATATATATATATATATATATATATATATATATATATATATATATATAGTTATTATATAACGACCCCAAACACAACTCCAAGACGACTACTGCCTTGCTAAAGACGCTGAGGGTAAAGGTGATGGACTGGCCAAGCATGTCTCCAGACCTAAACCCTATTGAGCATCTGTGGGACATCCTCAAACAGAAGGTGGAGGAGCGCAAGGTCTCTAACATCCACCAACTCCGTGATGTCATCATGGAGGAGTGGAAGAGGACTCCAGTGGTAACTTGTGAAGCTCTGGTGAACTCCATGCCCAAGAGGGTTAAGTCAGTGCTGGAAAATAATGGTGGCCACACAAAATATTGACACTTTGGGCCCAATTTGGACATTTTCACTTAGGGGTGTACTCACTTTTGTTGCCAGCGGTTTAGACATATAAATATAATAAAAGTGCTGCGCAAATAAATTGTCCCTTTCAATAGTAAAACAAAACAATCGAAATAGATAAAATAAAATAAGGAGATGAGATGGGAACACCAGTGGATGGTAAAAAACGCCAAGGATAGGATCAGAGGTGACTGAAAATCCCTTCACCATATATGGATGGCCCCTCACCTGCAATCTTCGACCTGAAACAGGTCACACAGCATGTACACCAAACAGAGGGTGAGCTGAAAACCAGGCGATAATAGCTTCTCATATGCTGCTCCCACTCTCATCAAATGGCATATAGGAATGAAGCATAAACAACATAGTGCTCTCCGTTTCAAAAGTTTATTGCTAACAGTAAAAAATAGATCAGTACACTCACATAGCAGAGCACTCAGATCCGAGTGCCGGCTGGAAGGCGTGTGATCGTATACTAGCTGACAGCCGCGGGTGACGTCATGCGCTCCAGGCCCCCGTACGCGTTACGTCCTGTGGGCGGGACTTCATCAGCGTGGGGCGGGACACGCAATCGACGGCCCGCATAGTTGATATACAATGGCATGGTAACGAATGCTCCAATCACGGCACTGATCCACTTACCCAGAGGACGCGAGCACACACGTCACTCCGGTATACCAATGTATTAAACAGTTTGAACCGCGCTACCTCTGACAAGGTAAAAGGGCAGTAAGAAACAAAAACTATAACATCCCGGATATAAAATACTTATATGGCTATGAAGGGATTACAGCTCACAAATATCTCTGGGACGAAAGAGACAACCCTTACCTAAAAGAGGAAAATTAGGCTGGCTAAACATCCCTTACTTAAAGGAGAAGTATAAGCAATTAATTTGCGAAAAAATCGCTAAAAGTCGCATATACAATATAAAAAGCATATTAAATAATAAATAAAAGGAATATGACAATCACGCCACGGGTGTCCACCCAGATACGATCACACTTACATATCAAATTGAAAAATATATAAAAAATATATTACAAATAAAAATAAAAAACACAAAATTATCTATTAGAAATAAAGCAATTTAAATCAAAATCCACATTCATACCTGCCGGAGATAAAACCTTGGTCTCATAGATCCAAAAAGATTCTCTACGGCTAAGTTGTCGGATATAGTGACCACCTCTCCAGTGACGAGGGACCTTTTCGATCCCCCAAAATTTGAGACATTTGGGGTCTCTATTATGGCATAGGCGAAAGTGCCTGGACACACTGTGGGTTTTTACCCCTCGTTTGATATTACTAATATGTTCGCCAACCCTAACGTGTAAAGCTCTTGAGGTGCGGCCCACATACTGGAGTCCACAGTCGCACTCCAGCATGTAGACCACCCCCACAGACGAACAAGTGATAAGACCTTCAATAAGGTATTTTTTCTGCGTGCTGTTTGAAACAAACTCTTTGCGCCTTTTAATATTCTTGCTGGCCTTCCTACAAGTAGCACACTTACCACAAGCATAAAAGCCAGAAAGAAAACCAAACATCCTATTAATTCCTGTTTTAGGTGGATCAATAACTCCCGGGGCCAATCGGTCACGTAAAGATGGAGCTTTCCGGTATATAAACCGTGGACGCTCCGGCAGTACAGAACCCAGGGTACGGTCCCCTTTGAGTATAGGCCAGTGTTTGGTTATGATCTGTTCAAGTTTTTTATACTGGATATTATAATCGAGTATAATCCGGTAACTAGTTGTAGATTCTTCGCTTAAAGGGGGTTTCGGCCTGTCTGCCACTATAGAATTCCTATCAGTAGAAAGAACTCTAGAGATTTCAGAGTCAACCATGGTCTGCGTGTAACCTTTTTCTTTAAACCTAGTTGCCAGGATTTGGGACTGTGTTAGGAAGTCTTCATCAGAGGTGCAATTGCGACGTAAGCGGATAAATTGTCCACGTGGAATGTTACAGAGCCACGATTTATGGTGACAACTAGTCAGTGGAATGTACGCATTCCTGTCCGTCGCTTTAAAATGATTCCTCGTTTGGAAAACTCCTTCTCCTTTGAATATTTCTAGGTCTAGAAATGTAATCTGTTGTTTGTCTACAGTCCATGTCAGCTCAATGTTTTTATTATTTTCATTCAGCTTACCCATGAAGAATTGCAAACTGGTTAGATCACCTTCCCACACCATGATTACATCATCGATGTACCTTCTATAGCACAGTAATTGCGGTGGAGGGTCATGAAAAATGATATCTTCCTCCCAGTGGGCCATAAAAAGGTTAGCCACACTGGGAGCAAACCTAGCCCCCATGGCGACTCCTCGTGCCTGCAGGAAGTAGTCACCATTAAACCAAAAATAATTGCTCAGTAAACAAAATTCTAAACCTTCCAATAAAAAGGAAATGTGGTCTTTTGAGAGCTCGGTGGTGGTCAAAGCCCACCTCACGGAGTCCAGGGCCTGTTGGTGGTCAATGATCGTATAAAGAGACCCAACATCTGCAGTAATTAAAAAGCAAGAAGGGGTACATGGAAGGGTAGACAGGATTTGTAAAATCTGTTTAGTATCTCGCAAAAAAGCTTTGGTATGAGTGCACTTTCGCCTATGCCATAATAGAGACCCCAAATGTCTCAAATTTTGGGGGATCGAAAAGGTCCCTCGTCACTGGAGAGGTGGTCACTATATCCGACAACTTAGCCGTAGAGAATCTTTTTGGATCTATGAGACCAAGGTTTTATCTCCGGCAGGTATGAATGTGGATTTTGATTTAAATTGCTTTATTTCTAATAGATAATTTTGTGTTTTTTATTTTTATTTGTAATATATTTTTTATATATTTTTCAATTTGATATGTAAGTGTGATCGTATCTGGGTGGACACCCGTGGCGTGATTGTCATATTCCTTTTATTTATTATTTAATATGCTTTTTATATTGTATATGCGACTTTTAGCGATTTTTTCGCAAATTAATTGCTTATACTTCTCCTTTAAGTAAGGGATGTTTAGCCAGCCTAATTTTCCTCTTTTAGGTAAGGGTTGTCTCTTTCGTCCCAGAGATATTTGTGAGCTGTAATCCCTTCATAGCCATATAAGTATTTTATATCCGGGATGTTATAGTTTTTGTTTCTTACTGCCCTTTTACCTTGTCAGAGGTAGCGCGGTTCAAACTGTTTAATACATTGGTATACCGGAGTGACGTGTGTGCTCGCGTCCTCTGAGTAAGTGGATCAGTGCCGTGATTGGAGCATTCGTTACCATGCCATTGTATATCAACTATGCGGGCCGTCGATTGCGTGTCCCGCCCCACGCTGATGAAGTCCCGCCCACAGGACGTAACGCGTACGGGGGCCTGGAGCGCATGACGTCACCCGCGGCTGTCAGCTAGTATACGATCACACGCCTTCCAGCCGGCACTCGGATCTGAGTGCTCTGCTATGTGAGTGTACTGATCTATTTTTTACTGTTAGCAATAAACTTTTGAAACGGAGAGCACTATGTTGTTTATGCTTCATTCCTATATGCCATTTGATGAGAGTGGGAGCAGCATATGAGAAGCTATTATCGCCTGGTTTTCAGCTCACCCTCTGTTTGGTGTACATGCTGTGTGACCTGTTTCAGGTCGAAGATTGCAGGTGAGGGGCCATCCATATATGGTGAAGGGATTTTCAGTCACCTCTGATCCTATCCTTGGCGTTTTTTACCATCCACTGGTGTTCCCATCTCATCTCCTTATTTTATTTTATCTATTTCGATTGTTTTGTTTTACTATTGAAAGGGACAATTTATTTGCGCAGCACTTTTATTATATTTATATGACTTTTGAGGTTTTTGTTGAATTTGCCTTTGTGCTTGCTTGCATTTATATATTTTTTATTGTTCTTGTGTCAGCGCTGAGTTGTTTTTATATATTTTATAGCGGTTTAGACATGAATGGCTGTGTGTTGAGTTATTTTGAGGGGACAGCACATTTACACTGTTATACAAGCTGTACACTCACTACTTTACATTGTAGCAAAGTGTCATTTCTTCAGTGTTGTCACATGAAAAGATATAATAAAATATTTACAAAAATGTGAGGGGTGTACTCACTTTTGTGAGATACTGTAGATGTTTGGAACCGTGTGCAAAGTATCATCCAGATTCTTTTCTGGACTTGGTCGGTCATAACAAAAAAAAAAAAAAATTGAATAGGTGGCACAGAAAGTATTTGTTAGGTGTCACCAAACTACGGCCCACAGGCCACATCCAGACGCTTTAAGATATTATCTGGCCTGCAGCTAGGATCAGTGGTGTATCTGTGTTTACAGACTGAAGATTCATATCAGTTGGTCTTTGCTTCTGATGGGGACCCTGATGTAAGGGGGGATTCTGATGGGAACTCTGATGTAAGGGGGGATTCTGATGGGAACCCTGATGTAAGGGGGGGAGTCTGATGGGGAACCTGATGTAAGGGGGGATTCTAATGGGGACGTTGATGTAAGGGGGGATTCTGAAGGGGAACCTGATGTAAGAGGGGGTTCTTATGGGGATCCCGATGAGGACCCTTATATTTGGGGGGACCACTAATCCTGCATTGTACATGAGACCAAGAGATCCCCCCACAACCTTGAGTATCTGAGAGAAGAGGAGAGCGCCGGACCGAGTGATAGAGTAAATATCACAGCCTATGCCTCTACCCCTAGACTTAACCCTTGCGTGTGCGTGTGTATGTGTGTGTGTGTGTGTGTGTGTGTGTGTGTGGGGGGGGATCGGTCCCACTAAAAGGAGAGAGTTGTGTTTAGCTTTTAAGCACATAAAAATTACTTCATTGTATATACTGTAACTCTTATTGATATAGAGTAAGTGTTCAGTTCCGTACTGTTCTAGGCATTTATGCATTTGTCTATTAGGATAAGATATATGTAAATCCAATCAATTATTGGCAATATGGCCTTGTTAAGCCTTGTGTATGGGTGTACTAGGTTTTAGTTATTTTCCATTATTAAGACTTCTGTAATGAAATGTAAAATCCTGGACAGATGTTGAATAGGGATATTTGCCATCCCTATGTATTAAATTGTCTCAGAGCTGACGGCATCTTGGCAGGCCGGTGGATGTAATCTCACTGTGCAGAATTGGCAGTGTCAAGTCTTTTGTTGCAATATGCTGTGTCATAATAATATTTGTGACAACCACCTGAGGAATAACAGTGAGATTGTTCACATATCTGAACCTATATAGAGCTGTGTATATGGAGGAAGTAGACATAAAAAAAAGCACCAATTCACCAGTATTGGCCTTCAAATGACGGGCTAACTTTTGCAGTTGTGTAGGTTTGGAGGCAGTCTCAGAAATCACTATTACCGTACTTATTTGAATGTGGGATATTTATTGTTGAAGGTGACCTTATCTAACTAAGACATTCTTACTTCTCCGCATTTGTTGCACTCCTGGATATGCAATTAATTATTGCCGGTATTTCGTTAAATGATTAATGTGGAATTCCATTACGTTCTTTACTAAATATAATGGTCCGCACCAGTCTATCTTACTTTTAAATTATTTTTAATATTGACATCTTTCATGGTCCTAATTAAGTTTAATTATTGTACATGTGGAACTGAACTGGTAATATTTATTTGAAGAGCTGTTGTTAGCAATGACCCTTAACAAGGCAGTCTGTTTTTTTTAGCGTGAGCATTTTAGATATCCTCTGATGAATTTCAGCAGAAGAAACAATCAGATGAGTTGGATTTCTCTGGCAAATCGCTCTTGCCCTCCCTGATAACCCAACTCTGCCTTCCGTAGGCGTATAATGGCATGTACATTCTGTGGTCATATTGGGAAGTGATTGTATGTCTGTGAGCACTCCAAACATCCTTCCCCAGGACAACAAACCATCAGATAAGTTGGACTCCTTTGGCAAATCAATCTTGTCTTCCCTGATAAACTCTACCTTTTCCTTATCCATGGGCATATACAAGCCCAGACCAACTCTAATGCCGCGTACACACAAGCGGACTTTTCGACCGGACTGGTCCGACGGACTATCTGACGGACTTTGGGCGGACTTCCAACTGACTTTCCCCACGAACGGACTTGCCTACACATGATCACACCAAAGTCCGACGGATTCATATGTGATGACGTACGACCAGACTAAAATAAGGAACCTGATAGCCAGTAGCCAATAGCTGCCCTAACGTAGTTTTTTATCCGTCGGACTAGCATACAGACGAGCGGACTTTTCGAGTTCGGAGTTCCGATGTTAAGATTTGAAACATGTTCCAAATCTAAAGTCCGTCAGATTTTCAAACGAAAAAGTTCACTGCAGGTACGATGAAACCCCCACACGGTCAAATTGTCCGCCGGACTCAGTCCGTCAGACCAGTACGGTCAAAAAGTCCGCTCGTGTGTACGCGGCATTACAAATCTCAGAAGAAGAAACAATAACCATCAGATCAGTTGGATTCCTTTTGCAAATCACTATTGTCTCCACTGATAACCCAACTCTATCCTTTTCTCATCCATGGCCATGTACATGCATTTGGTCATATTGGGGAAGTGATTATATGTCTGTTGGCACTCCAGACATCCTCTGATGGATCTCGGGAGTAGAAACAATTAGAAAAGTTGGATTTAGCAGGTAAATTGCTATGGCCCTTGAGATCCAACTTTTGCCCTTTTCTTCTTCCATAGGCATTAATATTTTATTGGATTGATCTCCATATGACATCTGCAAGCAGTTAACAAGAACCTGTCCTGAGTGTCCAAGATTTTGATTATTTAGTCTTTAAAAATTAGAATTGTGGAGTTTTCCATATAAACGATTTGCATGTCCGAGTTATTAAAACTTCTGTTGGCAGAAACTGCGTTAGCTGTAGAAACTGTTGGAGATTTTTGGGTGTGGGTATGTGATGGTTCCAGCTGATCCCGTGAGGATGTATAGAAATGACTCACTGCTCTGTGTATATCTCTCTGGCTTATCCTGCTCCTCTAATGCCAGTGTGAGTCAGTTGGGTGAGATGTGACTTTTGGCCTCTGTACCGATAATAACTGATGGGCAGGTCTTTTGTTTATATGCAAGAGTGGGAGTTGTTGGGAAATTCTTTACTTCTGTGGTTGTCAGGAATAGTGCACCAAGATCAAGGAACAGCCTGGAACCATTTATGAAATGTTTTGGTAATTTCCTACTTTCGCTTCGGATTGATTCTACTTCCCCTACTCTTACGTATGAGCTGCATATCTAAGCTACATGTTGTGTTGGAGTCAGTGGTTCTCAACCTCAGTTCTCAAGTACCCCCAACAGGCCATGTTTTGGGAATTTCTCTTCGATAAAATAGCTGTCCAAAATACTAAGCTATTGACTCTGATTTAAAGCACCTGTACAAAATAAAGGAAAAACCTGCAAACGTGTAATTTGTTGGGGGTACTCGGGGACTGAGGTTGAGAACCACTGTCTTAAGTCATCGCGAAAAGCTAACATGCAGTCAGGAGTCCTAGTGCAGTTGTCCCCCCAACCACAAATTCCAGAAGAATTTAACATGGTTTTCGGTATGCAGATCCTGGAGCACCCCGCTTGCAGTTTTTTCTGCAATCGTTCTGAAGGTTATCACAGTAAGCCATATTGACCCATCCCTAACATAATAAAGCTGCCTATGGTAGCTGGCTGTGTACCAGACTTGGGATTACTGTTGCGTCCATCACCACATCACTGTTGTAGTATCTATGCATGACTAAAGGATTAGTCAACCTTGATTCTTACAATTAAAATAAAGACACGGACTGTGTGACATGGGTTTTATATGGCCACAGCAGCCACATTTTTATTAACCAAAGAATAAAATAACATCAGGTAAAACATACCCGTAAGTGCAAACTCAACAAAGCAATGCCCAACAACAAGAGGTCTTTCGGTGTCTTTAAGGCACAGTTTTAACTGGAATGGTCTATGCCCCCAAACGGCTCGAAGACGTTCCGACATCAGACATTCTTCCATATTCCCCTCCCCCAGGGGACCTAGCTCCTGGGAGAACCACCACTAACCAAGTGAAAGCGCCATACCTTAGATGGGCCCCACTAATCCTGTAACCATGTAATTCCTCACTGACCCCCCAAAGACTCCTTGACCCGCCAACTGCTGTGACAAAATTGAGCAATATACATCAGTAAAGAAATTAAACTCCTTTTTTTTTTTTAACTCAATCAACACTAGAGACACAAATACCACCACTACCTGTCCGATGGGGTAACCCCTAACACCAGAGCGGGAGGGCGGGAAGTTGCCACTTCTCCTGACTCCTTGGAATGCTACAGAAAACACCCCTCTGCAAGACCCTCACCTCTGGACCCTGCCCCTTTTCAACATCTGCCTCCAATCAGGTAAGGTCTCCACCCCTACCCACCACACTGACCTAGCTGACCGTTCCCTGACCCTGTTCCTCCCCTAGTCATGCAGCCCCTCCGTTCCATTATCTCCTCCAGGTCTCCCTTTATCTCTAGTAGACTTGAATCAACTACTCCTAGGCTCGTGGTCCCGTAAGGGTCTCACTGTGACCCTGAACACATATCCACTCCACTACTGAAACAATTGATAGCTGTGATATTTGTATTGACTACAGGAGGTTTTATCTCTTATGCAGATGGTGGCAAGGGGCTTTCAACCCCAGGGGAGTGGTAATAAATTCCACGCCAGTATTAGATGTGCTGCACTAGTTAAAAGTATCTTTCCAAGTCTGTAATTTGGTCTTGAGCACTGAGAAGACTTTATGGTGTGACAAAGCTTCCACTTTAAATCTCTACTCAAGGTTGAATAACCTTGGAAGATGCCTATATGCGCACCCAAGGTGTCTACATGTACCTTGATCTCTCTGCCCACTGTAGGTTCCCAGAAATCTTATGTGAATGCTGCCTTTCTAAAAGTCACTATTTGCATAATGATAAGCACTGATCCCTCCCCCTGCCCCCTTTTGTTTAGGCTGCTCAAGCAGGGAGCACTGAATTGCAGACAGTGGTTCCCCATAGCCACAAGTAGCACCTCTTTCTTTGAGCTCAAGAGGACATTCAAGTGGTAGTGCAGTTTAGGTAAGTATTGTGTATCACAGGGTGTTAGCAAGTCAGACTGTGGTGAATACAACTTTTCTTTAGTGTTAAAGGGCATCTGTACTAAGACATACACTATATTGTAAAAAGTATTGGGACGCCTGCCTTTACACGCACATGAACTTTAATGACATCCCAGTCTTAGTCCGTAGGGTTCAGTATTGAGTTGGCCCACCCGTTGCAGCTATACCAGCTTCAACTCTTCTGGGAAGGTTGTCCACAAGGTTTAGCAGTGTGTCTATGGGAATGTTTGACCATTCTTTTGTGAGGTCAGGCACTGATGTTGGACGAGAAGGCCTGGCTCACAGTCTCCACTCTAATTCACCCCAAAGGTGTTCTATCGGGTTGGGGTCAAGACTCTGTGCAGGCCAATCAAGTTCCTCCACCCCAAACTTGTTTATCCATGTGGACCTTGCTTTGTGCACTGGTCCAAATCATTTGATGGAGGGGGATTATGGTATGCGGTTGTTTTTCAGGGGTTGGGCTTGGCCCCTTAGTTCCGGTGAAGGGGCCATCCCCAAACTGTTTCCACAGTTGGGAGCTTGAGATTGTCCAAAATGTCTTGGTATGCTGACACCTTAAGAGTTCCCTTTACTGGAACTAAAGGGCCAAGCCCAACCCCTGAAAAACAACCCCACACCGTAATCCCCCCTCCACCAAATGATTTGGACCAGTGCACAAAGTAAGGTTCATAAAGACATGGATGAGCGAGTTTGGGGTGGAGGAACTTGATTGGCCTGCACAGTCCTGACCTCAACCTGATAGAACACCTTTGGGATGAATTAGAGCAGTCTGGCCTTCTCGTCCAACATCAGTGCCTGACCTCACAAATGCGCTTCTGGAAGAATGGTCAAACATTGCCATAGACACACTCCTAAACCTTGTGAACAGCCTTCCCAGAAGAGTTGAAGCTGCAAAGGGTCGGCCAACTCAGTATTGAACCCTACGGACTTATGCCCTGTACACACGGTCGGATTTTCCGAGGGAAAATGTTCGATGGGAGCTTGTTTTTGGAAATTTCCGACCGCGTGTAGGCTCGGAATTTCTGACGCACAAAATTTGACATCTGGATCTCAACTTTTCCGACAACAAAATCCGTTGTCGTAAATTCCAAGCGTGTGTACACAGTTCCGATGCACAAAGTTCATAAGACTGGGATGCCATCAGGGGTGGCCCATCCATTAAGGGCGCCGCCCCCTCTCTCCTCGCCACCCCCTTTATGGTAATGGATAGATTCATGCATAGCACGAATCTATACATGGCTGCCCCCTATTTATGCGTCTGGCCCCTTTCAGGTCACCAGATGCATGAATTATAGCAGGTTTTTTTTTTTTGAAGAACCAGATTGGAGCCAAAGGCTCTAGTAGACTTCAAAGTAGGGTGGGTTTGGGGCACTGAGGATATGTCCAAGGCCCACCCAGGTGTGTTGCAACAGCGAATGAATCCCATTGCAAGTCTGTAACTTGTAGAAAGGGAAATTGTAAACATTTTGGTACATAGAATCTGATGTTAAGTTTTTGAATATACATATATATTGTAAAAGTTGGGTATTGTCACCATTATTGAACAAGTCTAGTTGTGATTACTGCTAGCTACACTTTGACTTATATATATGAGAACATCATTCATTGCGTTTAGCTTGCCAGCTATTTATTATTTTCTATACCAGATCCAGTGTGATCTGCAGCTCTCCGCCCAGGAATGGCAGGATTAGCGGCCGCACTCCCAGCAGCTTTCTGGCTCAGCCTCACACATACATGGCGGGAGAAAGAGACTGATGATTACTGGCAAAGGTTCAAATATCTGAACTGAGCTGGGATAGAGCTGGAAAATATATTTTATGTATTTAAAATGCACATACCTACACCAGAGCGAACATCAAGCTGCCACATGTTAAAATCACAATTTTTAATTCATTTTTTGAGAAAATGGACTTTAAAACACCCAATTATGAGCACAAAAACTATAATAAAAAATTTACAAAGCTTTTATTGACATCCTAAATATTAAAACACCTTGTGGGTTACATGAACACAATAAATGTGTATATACAGAATAAAAAGCACATTATAAACCACCAATGAGTGAGTAAGTATTAGACACGTGCACTGCCAAAGATTTTTTTTTTGTTTTTTGTTTTTTTTTGTTTTTCGTTTCATTCGTTCTTTTTTTTTTTTTTTGGGTCATTCGTTATGATTGCAATTCGTAAATTTGAAAATCCGAAAATAAGAAAGAAAATTTGAAAGAATAACTAATTAACTAATAACTAACTATTTAATTATAGGTATTGGAATTTCCTTTCAAATTTCACTGTTAATGAACAGAACAGATATGAATTTATCCAAAGTTACGAATTATCTGAAATAACGAAGGATGCATCTAAACAAATGGAATGGAACTAATTAATAAATAATATAAGTTTATATTATTATTATTATTTATTATCTAAACAAATGGAATGTAACAGATTAATAATTAATAATAATAAAAAAATTATTAATTATTAATTTGTTCCGTTCCATTTGTTTAGATACGGCATTCATTATTTAGAAGAATTAGTAACTTCAGGTAAATTCGTATTCGTTACGTTCACTAACAGCCAAATTTGAAAGGAAATTCCAATACCTATAATTTAATAGTTAGTAATAGCTAAGTTATTATTAGTTAGTTATCATTTCAGATTTTTTTTCGATTTCCGAATATTTGAATTAAAAAAAAATTAAATAAACGGGTTTTTGTTAATTCGGAAATTTCCAAATTAAATTTGTTAAACGAATTCGGAACTAAACAAACTACACATGTCTAGTAAGTATCTTTGGTACTCCCAAAGAGAGTGTCAGAAGTACATGTGTAAACTCCAACGCGTTTCAACTTGCAGATATTGTCTTCTTAACGGCGTTGTTATCAATATCAAACTCTCATAAGAGACAATTATACAAAGTAAAGCATGTAATATAATAGGGAGGGTGCCTTCACAGATGGTCACTGAATACTGAATATAGGCCCAGGCTTCACAAGGGATAAGAACTTAAACCTCAGTGCCTGGAGACTCCCACAGCCAAGTATGGAATATATATATATATATATATATATATATATATATATATATATATATATATATATATATATATATATATATATATATATATATATATATATATATAATGTACTTCACATCGAAGATACCAACTAGAGGTCTAAAATGAGTCCCAAGGAGCCAAGACAAATTCTGATGAGAAGAGTCACAGACATTGTTAGGTGGTTGGTTGTGTTAATGTAACCCACACGTTGTTTTTTTAATATTTATGATGTCAGTAAAAGCTTTGTCATTTTTTAATATATTTTTTGAGCTCATAATTGGGTGCTCTAAAGTCCATCCCCCCCCCCTTTTTTTTTTGTCATAAATGTAATGACATGTTCTTATCTGTTGTCCATGTTTCTGGGGCCCATCTGTCAGTGCATTCTTACTCTTTGAGCCCCACTGTTGGTCCCCCAGAGTAACAATATATTGACTGTCTCAACAAGGATGAACTTGGGTTCTCCAAAGAAAAGTATACAGACCCAGCTGGGCTCTCAGAACCAGTAAGCACTGACAGTTGGCCCTCTAAATGACCATGTACTGATAAGTTGGATTCCTATATTAACCACTTCATACCCCACCCATAGTAATATGACGTCCGCAGGAGGGATCTCCCATCCAGGGCGGGCGTCATATGACGTCCTGGGCTTTACTGACCGTCTAGGGGGCGCATGTGCTCACGCGCCGCGTCACTCGGAAGCCGGTGCACGTGCCCGGTGGCCGCGATGTCCGCCGGGGCACCCGCGATTGCCCGATAACAGAGCAGGACCGTGGATCTGTGTGTGTAAAGAGGAGAGGAGACCGATCGTGTGTTCCCAGTACAGAGGAACACACAATCGGTCTCCTCCCCTTGTGAGTCCCCCCCTACAGTTAGAATCACTCCCTAGGTAACACATTTAACCCCTTGATCGCCCCCTAGTGTTAACCCCTTCCCTACCAGTGACATTTATACAGTAATCAGTGCATTTTTATAGCACCGATCGCTGTATAAATGTGAATGGTCCCAAAATAGTGTCAAAAGTGTCCGATGTGTCTGCCGCAATGTCGCAGTCACCATAAAAATCGCAGATCGCCGCCATTACTAGTAAAAAAAAAAAAAAAATAATACCATAATACTATCCCCTATTTTGCGCAAACCAATCAATATACGCTTATTGTGTTTTTTTTTTTGGTTTTTTTTACCAAAAATATGTAGAATACATATCGGCCTAAACTGAGGAAAAATTTTTTATTCAAAAAAAAAAATTGGGATATTTATTATAGCCAAAAGTAAAAAATATTGTTGTTTTTTTTTCAAACTTGTCACTCTTCTTTTGTTTATAGTGCAAAAAATGAAAACCGCAGAGATAATCAAACACCACCAAAAGAAAGCTCTATTTGTGGGGAAAAAAAGATTTCATTTCAGTGTTGCATGACCGCGCAATTGTCATTCAAAATGCGACAGCGCTAAAAACTGAAAATTGGCCTGGGCTGAAAGGGGGTGAAAATACCCTGTATTGAAGTGGTTAAGGATGCTCAGTTAGGGTCGGTTCACACTGGGGCAACACGACTTCAGCGCGACTTTGTACCGCGACTTCAACGCGGCTTCAGCGCGACTTCAGCAAATTACAAGGCGACTTGAAGTCGCCTCCATGACAGGCGACTTCGTCTGTGGCCAATCAGCTCTCTGGGAGGGAGGGAGGGGTTTTCCCTGCAAAGTCGCTTGACTTTACAGAGAGATCCGACTTGGAGGCGACTTCCATTGATTTCTATGGTACAGGTCGCCTACCAAGTCGGATCAAAGTAGTACAGGGAGTACGCTCTGAAGTCGGAGCGACTTCAGTAGCGTCTATTAAGACGCTAGCGTTCACTCCCATTAAAACTATTTCTGGGGCGACTTGAGAGCGTACAAGTCGGATCCCAAGTCGCCCCAGTGTGAACCGAGCCTTAAAAAATCCATGTTCTGGAAGCCCAACTGTCAGTATGCTTTTCTTCTCAGAACCTGTCAATGCGTCGTTGCTGTGGAAGGCCAGTGTGAGTGCAGCCTTGTTGTAGGAGGCCCACTGAAGCCAGTACACCCATTTTCTCATAAGCCCATCGTCAGCATGCCCTTCTCCAGGCATGCCCACTGTCGATGCACCTATGCCCTTCTCCAGGTAGGCCCACTGTCGAGGCACCTATGCCCTTCTCCAGGCAGGCCCACTGTCGAGGCACCTATGCCCTTCTCCAGGCAGGCCCACTGTCGAGGCACCTATGCCCTTCTCCAGGCAGGCCCACTGTCGAGGCACCTATGCCCTTCTCCAGGCAGGCCCACTGTCGAGGCACGTATGCCCTTCTCCAGGTAGGCCCACTGTCGAGGCACCTTTTTTATTTTTCAGGCTTATGTTGGCGTGCCAACTTTCTCATAAGACCACTGTCAGCATGTCCTTGTTCTTACATGTCCACTGTCAGCCTGCCCCTTTTCCTGGCAAGCCTACTTTTGGCACCTCCTTGTCTTAACAGGCCCACTGTTGGCACACCTTTGTCCCGGCAGGCCCATTCTTAGCACACCCTTGTCCTGGAAGTCCCACTGTTGGCGCACCTTTTTCTTGCAGGCCCACAGTCTGTGAGTCCTTGTCTTGACAGGGCAAACTGTCAGCACACCAGGGAAGGTCTACTATCGGTACACCCTTGTCTTGGCAGCCCCACTGTTGGTGCACCCTTTTTCTGGTAGCTCCAAGTATTTGACTTTAGGGACTTTCAAGTACAAATTATGCAGTAAAATTCCACTTCCAGGTTCTGGGTTTACAGTTGACACCTTCAAAAGTCATTTGTGATTGCTTTTGACCCTAATAATGTCCCCCATGCCATAGTCCATGCTCTGTAGAAATACTTGGAGGATACACCCCAGAGCAGGGGACCAGGATGTCCAGGTTACAGCAATGCTCCTCTAGTGACATGCTGAGGAAGTGAGGGGAAATCACTTTCAGACTCGGTAGCGGTCACACAGTAACAATATTGTTTATTTTTATAACCCATTATATGTTCTGAATCACCATGAAATGTAGATCGTAACATCCTTCCTTCACCAGACACATCTGTGATAGCTTTATATAGTTAAATATTTTGCAGGATGGGGGCCCATGAATTCCGTCTATGCCTCAGGAGGGATTTCCATCCACATCGCTGTCAAAAACAGATGTTGTTTTAGTCCCTAAAATATTTCCATCATCCCCACAGTATGCAGCCAGGAATCATAAAACCAAAACATGATTTGCAGTGACTCGTGTTAACATGTTTCAGGTCTTTTCATTAAAATCAAAACCCCTCGCATGTGTTCCATTATCAACTAGCTGATTTGTCAATGGACTGTTTCAAGGATCATCTTGAAGTGATATCAAACCCAAATATTGTATACATCTCAGCTTGCCAATCCTAAGATGGCTGCGTTAGTTTTCTTTTTTCAGACTTTTTACTTTTACATTTGATGTGCCTGGTAAGCTGCAGTATATTACGTTTTTATGTTTGGGTTTTATTTCTGCTTTACCTTGAATCAAGAAAACTTGCCAGTTGATAAACCTCACATTCTCTCTTTTTCCCATTGCTCCCACTCTCTACATCTCGTATGTCAAACACAAGGCCCACAGGCTGAATCCGGCCCACCAGGCCTTGTCATGTGACCATCTCTCCCAGTTTTGCAGCCGAAACGTGATGGAACTCTATTCCACCGTCTCTGGCTCTTGCCCTTGGCTACCCGTTGTCACTTGTAAACACAGAAGCCTTCTGTGTTTACAAGGGACAGCTTTGCTCTCAGCGGCTCCTGGATACCGATCCTTGCATGTGCTAACTGTGGGAACAGCTCTCCAGAGGGAGAATGATTTCCCTTCAAGGCCCCCTTAAACCCTGCACTCTGTACACAGTGCGTCCATGAACTCTGCACATTGCTTGTAGTGTACTCCTAAAGTGTGCACTCTGGACGTGGTGCACCCCTAAACCTACTCTGTATGTAGTGCACCCCTGGAACTTCAGCCTGTACATAGCGCACCCCTAAACCCTGCACTCTGTACACAGTGCGTCCATGAACTCTGCACATTGCTTGTAGTGTACTCCTAAAGTGTGCACTCTGGACGTGGTGCACCCCTAAACCTACTCTGTATGTAGTGCACCCCTGGAACTTCAGTCTGTACATAGCGCACCCCTAAACTCTGCACTCTGTATGAGAAAAGATATTTTGCCTATCATCTAGAAAATAAAGCACCACATCCCTTAGAAAATATTTTAGAAAATTTGAATAGATATATGGGATTTTTTTAGGTGCCAAATTAGAACAAAATAATTTTATAAAAGTAGAAATTTATTTAAACAGTAAAAGCAAACATACAAAGAGTAAATATTGATATTACAGTTCTAATGCATGTGCTGACTGATTTCATCTCTACATGTCTACATTTCATCTCATACAAGGCGAAACATGTAGAGATGAAAACAGTCAGCACATGTATTAGTACTGTAATATAAATATTTACTCTTTGTATGTTTGCTTTTACTGTTTGAATAAATTTCTACTTTTATAAAAATTATTTTGTTCTAATTTGGCACCTAAAAAAATCCCATATACTTTTTCAAATTTTCTGCACTCTGTATGTCGTGTACTTTTGAGCTCTGCATTCTGTGCAAAGGGCACCCCTAGACTCTGCACTCTGTATGTAACGCACTCCCGAACCCTGTATGTAACACACCCCTGAACTCTGTGCAAAGGGCACCCCTGGAACTGCACTCTGTACAAGGCGCACCCCTGCACTCTGTATGTAATGCACTCCGGAACTCTACACTTTGTATGTAGAACACTCCTGAACTCTGTATGTAGTGCACCCCAGATACAACCGGCCCTTTAAAGGCAACCATACTGCTGATGTGGTCCACAAGGAAATTGAGTTTGACACCCCTGCTCTACATTCTCTGTGGGCTCTTTCTTTTTGTTATATATTTTGCTTTGTTTTATCATGTAACTACGCTAATAAGACTTCATGGTGCTGGTAATGGCTTTTTATGGCTGAATAGTTGCTGAGCTAGGCACAGCTTCAGTGACCACAGTTTACGAGAAATTGATTGTGATTGATTAGCCAAGCTCCTGTTGCTTCAAGGGACTAGTTCAGTCCTGCTCAGCTGTGATATCAACTGGTTTTATATATATATATATATATATATATATAATGTATGTATATGTGTGTGTGTTTTATTTATTTATTTTTTGCATGTGTATGACTATTGGAACCAAAATCACCCTGTAAGGGGGGCGGGGGGTGATTTTCCAAAATTTACATCAGTGTTACATGGATGGATGGTTCAAATGCAAGTTATCCCTTTACAGTGTATGTGGAGTTTCTCTTTAAGTCTTAAATTTGGTCCGCTTATCATTTTTCTAATTTTCAAGGGGCTAGAATACCCAACCGTAAATTCAATGTTGTTGAACTTAAGCCACCTAGTAGTGGGGAGAGCTCTCCTCCTGAGTTCCCAGCTCCGCCCTCTTTGGTCACCTTGTTAGGTTCTCACTCTCATGTTGAACTATGATTTTTACATTGGTAAAACCACTGTGTCTGAAAATGCTAAAGTCTAAAATGATCCAGCTCAAAAAGCATCCACACATAACCAAAATATGAGTTCTGAATGGACGGACCCTTTAAGGCAGACATTTTTGTTAACACCTCTGTGATATATTTCCTTCTTGTAGTGTTTAATCTGTTATGTGCCACATCTGGCACTGTGTAGACAACACATATACATAATCTAAATGTCGTCTTTGCTTTCTGATAAACAGACTGGTCGTTAGAAGTGGTGGAGCTCTGTAAGAAATATCACAACAACACCGTTGTGGCCATTGACCTGGCTGGCGATGAATCCCTTAATTGTGAGGCGGCTCCCGGACATCAGAAGGCCTATGAGGTGAGAGCTGCTATGAGAAGGCCTGACATACATTATAATGGTGATCTTCGGCATTATACAGGAGCTGGTCCATGTAGTGGAGGCAGAAAATTGACCTGTGGCTCAATCATTTATTAAAGTGAACCTGTCAGACATTTTACATGTATAACTGTAAATCTCCCAGTTTAAAACAGAAACCACAGGTCTAGGAAAATCTTATTCTATGGGCCCCTCTGATCTTGGTTTCCCTTCCATGACTTGAGGCCTAAGCTTTGGGAAACCAGGATTGGAGGGTGACACAAGAGAATGATGGGGACCTTGTATATATTCAGTATTGGATGGTGACACAGCGTACTCACCCCTTCTGTCATGTGACGGTATTTGGGCCTGCCAATTGGCCACTGTGAAAAAGGTCAGGTGCTCTTCAATAACTGAAACCTCAGGTGTTTTGTGAGGGCTGCAATGGAGGAAGGAGCAAAAGGAGAACAGGAAGAAAGTGATAATAGGTGGGTTAGGAGGTGATCTTTAATGGACAAGTTTACAATGAGGTGAGTGGTTTGCTTTAAGGCAGTGCAAGGTGTGGCAACGATGCGCAAAATGTAGTATTCCATAGCTTTCGATACCCGTACAGTTTGCTCAGGATGTATTGCAACATCATGGTTGGATCTTCTCAAAAAGCAGCATGTTCCCATATTCTTGCACAGCCCACTAAACCACAAATGGTGGACAATGAGAAGATGTGTGGCCAGCCTGGATTGCCAGGTTCAGAGGCTTCAATCCCATGCAAAAAACCCTGAAAAAGCTGGGGACTGCAATAGATTATGTAAAGCGGATGAAACTGCTTTAGGGTCTATGTCAATGGGCTTGTCTTGATGGGTAAATGCAGCTGGCCTTTCGGTTTGGGATGCTTCTGAGATGGTTCAGAATTCATTGACTTGTGCCGTTGACCTCTGTCGGACCTCAGGCTTGCTTCAAACTGCTTTTGCTTTCCCATAGACTTGTATAGGGAGGGAAGCAGTGATGTGAACAGATGTCTATTGTCCCACTTAAGTACAGGTGCGGTCCTACCCAGATGGTGCTGGTGGGGATCTGGTTGGTTTTACCGAGTTCCATAAGTTAGAATTTTCACAGATGATTATATTACCTAAAATATCTGTCCTAGGCGGCGGCATTAATTTTAGCACTTGTTAGGATTTAATACTGCCCACACTGATAGGAATCAGTTAATAAGTAATTGCAGTCCAGTGCCCCCCTTTGTGTAAGACAGCCCCCACCTCCAATTTTGTAAATTGTCCTCCCTCCCATATCTCATGTCTTGACAGGCAGGGGCTGGCGCACCACCAAAGCGCACTTTCAGGAATTTTTTGGCAGCTTTGTAAGGCCTGATACTTTCATCCATATGTACAAGACCTCCTGAAGGCTGGCTTCCTGTGATGATTACCCGTGGTGGCTTTCTTTCATTTGGAAAAGAAAAGCATGTTTGGGTCCTAGGCTCTGTTCCTAAAGACCTTTTTACTACAAACACATTTAAAACCCTTTGCTATCAATGTTGTGTTTTTTTTTAATCCTACGCCAAGAACAATAGTCAGTTTTATTCAAAGCAGCAGATCAGGTTTGATGTGATTGTGAACCAAAACGGAATGTTTGGTGGAGCTTGTAGCTGCCTCTACCTGTCTGAACAGCTGTCTGGTGCAGAGATAGAAAAATGCTGGCAAGGTGAGATACAGTAAATGTCATTCTTCTAATGATGAACATTTTGGTGGTTTTTTTTAGACTCTTAGGTTATTTTATGGTTGTTTGTGCTGGCTGACTGTCAGTATGGAAGCATTAGTAGATTAGGATGAGGGAGTTATGCCGCGTACACACGAGCGGACTTTACGGCGGACTTTGCCCGGCGGACTGGATTTCGACGGACAATTCGATGTGTGTGGGCTCCAGCGGACTTTGTTTTCTCAAAAGTTGGACGGACTTAGATTTGAAACTTGTTTCAAATTTATCCGTTGAAATCGAGTCCGGTCGAAAAGTCCGCCGTCTGTATGCTAGTTCGACGGACAAAAAAGCCACGCTAGGGCAGCTATTGGCTACTGGCTATGAACTTCCTTGTTTTAGTCCGGTCGTACGTCATCACGTACGAATTCGACGGACTTTGGTGGATTGTGTGTAGGCAAGTCCGTTCATTCAGAAAGTCCGTCGGAAAGTACGTCGAAAAGTCCGCCGGGCAAAGTCCGCCGTAAAGTCCGCTCGTGTGTACGCGGCATTAGGTGTAAGGGGGCCCGGCTGTCTTATTTTAGATCAGATATAGTCAATCATTTAAAATTGGCCCTAGTATATGTATGAATGTGTGTTAGGGACATTAGATTGTAAGCTCCGTGAGGGTAGGGACTGATGTTAATGTACAATATATATGTAAAAGTGCTGTGTAAATTAACAGTGCTATATGAGTACCTGAAATAAAAAATAAAAAAATAGGGGGGGGGGGGTAGACATAAATGGTGTGGGGGGGTTGGCTTGACATTCTTCAAAAATACACTAAAACTTTCTTGTATTTAAAAACTTTGCTACTTTATTTCTTTACAGAATAATGTTTCATCTCACTGTTATTTCATGCTATTGTTTGCGTGTCGCTATGCCAACCTTGGGAGGTTAGGTTATTGAAGTTAGGTGTACAACCACAGCAGTTCTCCAGCGCGAACACTAAATTGTCAAAAGTATTGGGACACCTGCCTTTGATGCACATGAACTTTAATGGCATCCCAGTCTTAGTCCGTAGGGTTCAATATTGAGTTGGCCCACTCTTTGCAGCTATAACAGCTTCAACTCTTCTGGGAAGGCTGTCTACAAGGTTTAGGAGTGTGTCTATGGGAATGTGTGACCATTCTTCCAGAAAAATGGAAGAACCTTGCTTTGTGCACTGGTGTGCAGTCATGTTGGAACAGGAAGGGGCCATCCCCAAACTGTTCCCACTGGGAGCATGAAATTGTCCAAAAATGTCTTGGTATGCTGACGTCTTAAAAGTTCCGTTCACTGGAACAAAAGGGCCAAGCCCAACCCCTGGAAAAACAACCCCACACCATAATCCCCCCCCCCCCCCCCCCCAAATAATTTGGACCAGTGCACAAAGCAAGGTCCATAAAGACATAGATGAGCGAGTTTGGGGTGGAGGAACTTGACTGGCCTTCACAGAGTCCTGACCTCAACCCGATAGAAAACCTTTTGGGATGAATTAGAGTGGAAACTGCGAGCCAGACCTTCTAGTCCACATCAGTGCCTGACCTCACAAATGCTCTTCTGGAAGATTGGTCAAACATTCCCATAGACACACTCCTAAACCTTGTGGACAGCCTTCCCAGAAGAGTTGAAGCTGTTATAGCTGCAAAGGGTGGGCCAACTCAATATTGAACCCTATGGACTAATGCCCGTACACACGGTTGGACATTGTTCGGACATTCCGACAACAAAATCCATGGATGTTGGCTCAAACTTGTCTTGCATACACACGGTCACACAAAGTTGTCGGAAAATCCGATCGTTCTGAACGCGGTGACGTAAAACACGTACGTCGGGACTATAAACGGGGCAGTAGCCAATAGCTTTCATCTCTTTATTTATTCCGAGCATGCGTGGCACTTTGTGCGTCGGATTTGTGTACACACGATCGGAAATTCCGACAACGGATTTTGTCGTCGGAAAATTTTATAACCTGCTCTCAAACTTTGTGTGTCGGAAAATCCGATGGAAAATGTGTGATGGAGCCTACACACGGTCGGAATTTCCGACAACAAGGTCCTATCACACATTTTCCGTCGGAAAATCCGACTGTGTGTACGGGGCATAAGACTGGAAATCTATTAAAGTTTGTGTAAAGGCAGGCGTCACAATACATTTGACAATATAGTGTATGTCCTGTTAGTAGTTATTCACTAACTGCATAGAAAACAGGTCTAGTACATGCAGTATATTGGAAGTGGTTTTAGCTAACTTTAAATATTATTATGGGCAGCACTGCGGCTTAGTAGTTAGCCCTTCTGTCTTGCAGCACTGGGTTCTTTGGTTTAAATCCCTGATCTGCATGGAGTTTGCATGTTCTCCTTGTACTTGCATGCCTACCCTCTGGGTTCCCTGGTTTCCACCGACACTCTAAAGACCTGCTGTTAGGTTAATTGGCCCCTGTCTAAATTAGTCCTAGTATGTGTATGCATACATGTAATGTAGGAAGCTTTGACTGTAAGCTCCTTGGGGGTGTATAGCCCTGCAGTGCATGAGAGGACGCCGAGGGACAGTCCACCGCCGGATAGTGGAGAATCGCCATCTAGCAGGGGAGCGGAGGATCAAGGGTTTCTCGTCTCCCCTAAAAAAAAAAAAAAAAAAAAAAAAAAAAAAATTAGCCCTTGCAGCGTTGGTGCAACCCTACTGCAAGAGATAACATTTTATTTGCCTGGAATTGGGCTTTAAATCATCATGTAAGATATATTTTGCTGGAAACTGACAAGGACTCAGGAGCACCACTCTAATGTGTAAGTGCAGTCAGTGTGGCACTGTACTGATCCTATTAAACAGTGCCACCTAGTGATCGTAAATGGGAACAACATGTCTTTTGAAGTTCACCATGTGCACACCTATATGGAGGTACAGTGTTGTCTGCAGCAACCAATCAAATTCCTGCTGTCATTTTTTTTTCAGCCTATAGCAGCGGGAATATGGCTGCTTGTAGACAACAGACTCGTTTTCTATACCAAAATTTCAGTAAAATAAAAGTGATAGTTATTAGAATGCAGGGTGGCTAGATTATTTTTATTATTATAAGATTACATTCCAACCTGTTTTTCTATGTTGGTGTTTTATGTGATGGCAATAAATTCCTCTGTATAGTAAAGGTGACAACTTAGTGCCTTTTACAGCGCAGATAAATACCAATTCTGGTAACAGTGTGTGGGTTTTATGGAACTTCTGCTGTTCCAAAGGTCGGATGGAGATCGGAGGCATATCGCTTATTACATAACTCCGCATGCCAAACTGTCCCTCCCCCACCCAAATCTTTCTTCCTCTCTTTGCTATGCAGCTGGTCTTGTTTTCCGTCTGACATGCAGGTTGTCTTATGGATAGCATAGGAAAGAACTAGACTTTTTTGTCAAGTTTATTTTTTTGCTGTGTCCCCTGTTGGGAAGTTTTAATTCCACAATTTGTCTTGGTGACCATTGTCGGTGGGGCAGAAAAATGTCAACAATTGGATGAGAATACGGTTTGTTTTGGAGAAATTTTCTCTCATTTCCTGTTGTGTCTTCCGAACAGGAAGTGATGGGACCAGCCCTTTTTAAGTTTTGACTTTGCATACACTTTAAAGTAGCAATAAAGAATAAAGGCTTTTTTTTTCATTTTAGAGTAATGTAGGTTTAAAGCCCTTTTAAAGTTTTTTTTTTTTTTTTTTCCTTGTCATCCCCTTTGGGGGGAGATTTTACTTGACTTCCTGTTCCATAGCCAAAACAGGAAGCGAGAGGAAATCCCTCCAAAGTGAGGGAATCCCTGATTGTCCCCAGAACTAGTGTCGTCTATTACTGATCTGGGGACAACCCAAAATTTGGGTTTTCATTAACTTTCATTTATGATGACAGTAAGAATTAGAAGTAGAGAGGGTGAATCTCACACTGGCATTGAAAGCAGGCGTTTGAGGGGCATTTTTAACGCCTATGCAAATGATACAATGGGCAGCACACGGTGCTGTTCACATTAGCAAAACATGAAACGTTAGCGTCGCTTCAAAATTGAGGCCTCATATTAGGAGGCGTTTGAAGCCTTTCAACACCTTCCATTCAAGTCGATGGTAACGCTTCCCAAAGGCTCTGGCAGGCTTTTGCAGCGCGTTAAATTTAGTTTATTTCCCGTACTGTCACTTCCCATTTAAAAATAGGCGTTTGTGGAACGGTTTTAACGCACCTTAATGCTCATTAAACACTCCAAAACTACACATAGGGCGCTTGGGGAGCAATTTTAACGCTTGTAAAACGCCCCCATTCTAGAGCTCATTGATGCCAGTCTAACGCCCATAGTAACGCTACAGGAGCGTTTGTTAAAGCGGAGTTCCACACAAAAATAGAGCTTCTGCTTTTCGGAACCTTCCCTCCCTCCGGTGTCACATTTGGCACCTTTCAGGGGGGAGGGGGTACAGATACCTGTATAAAACAGGTGTTTGCACCCATTTCCGGGCATAGACTCCCACGGGGGGGGGACGGGACGACAGGAAGTAGCGTAGACCCCTTCTCGGGAGTCTATGCCCGGAAGTGGGTGCAAATGCCTGTTTTAGACAGGTATCTGTACCCCCTCCCCCCTGAAAGGTGCCAAATGTGACACCGGAGGGGGGGAGGGTTCCGAAAAGCGGAAGCTCCATTTTTGTGTGGAACTCCGCTTTAACAAACGCTCCTGTAGCTGGGAGACACACGGGTCCCAGAAACTGCAGGGGCCATTCGGATTGGGCAGCGCGACTCGCGCATGCGCAGTAGGGAACCAGGAAGTGAAGCCGCAAGGCTTCACTTTCTGATTCCCTTACCGAAGATGGCGGCAGCAGCACCCGAGGACCGAGGGACGGTTTGGCCTCAGGTCCCGACATCGCGGGCGCCCTGGACAGGTGAGTGTCCTTATTTTAAAAGTCAGCAGCTGCAGTATTTGTAGCTGCTGATTTTTAAAAAAAAAAAAGGCGGACCTCCGCTTTAAGCCTTAGAAATTTTAGTCAAGTGTGAACAAGCCCTAATAGGGACACAGACAGCAATGAAAAGCTGACAGGAGTTCTAATCTCTCTCAACGCTATCCAAAACAAAAAAAAATAATATTTTGCCTTTTAGTTATACTTTAATTACCCCAATCTGCTGATTAAAGTGATTATAAACGATCACCTCGTAAAACAACCCATTCAGTTTAAAATAGAAATGAAAGGCAAAGCATTTTTGTATAGATATAAAAATACATTATAAATATATTTTTTCCCTTTTTTTTTTTTTAAATGATCCCATTCCCTCTGTTCTCAGCTGCATAAGAACTGGGGGGGGGGGGGGGGGGGTGGCGGCGGGAGAAGCAACAGAATACTTAGCTTCCCAGTAAATGGCTGTGCAGGGGGGGGGGGCGTGTCAGGACAAGTCTGACCATTGGAGGAGAGCATGCTGAGCTCCCAGCAAAGCTAGAGAACTGACCATAGTGTGTTCTCCTGCTCAGCGTGGTCAGTTTTTAATAGCAAAGCGGAGGGACTGGCAGGAACACCAGGGATTGCACACAAAGGAAGCAATACAAAGAGAAGAAGAGACTTTTTCATACAAGTACATGGTACAGCAGCCACATATTAGGAATATGAAGTGTTGGGATATCAAACGCTTTAACAACTGCCCACATTTTTTAAAAAAAATAAAAAATTTGCCTTTAGAGGGAATGTTATAACCCATGTCATTTTTTTTTTACACCTGTCTCTATTGAGAATATTTGCCTTCACTTCCTGTCACATAGCCAAAACAGGAAGTAAGAGGAAATGCCTCCAAAGTGACAGAATCCCTGCTGGTCACCACACAGTGGTGTAGTGGTTAGCACTTTCGCCTAGCAGTAAGAAGGGTCGCTGGTTCGAATCCCAACTACGACACTACCTGCCTGGAGTTTGCATGTTCTCCCTGTGCCTGCGTGGGTTTCCTCCGGGTACTCCGGTTTCCTCCCACACTCCAAAGACATGCTGGTAGGTTAATTGGATCCTGTCTAAATTGGCCCTAGTATGTATGAATGTGAGTTAGGGACCTTAGATTGTAAGCTCCTTGAGGGTAGGGACGGATGTGAATGTACAATATATATGTAAAGCGCTGCGTAAATTCATGGCGCTATATAAATACCTGAAATAATAAATAAAAAAATAAAATAAACTGACCTCTACATTGGAAGGCTGCCCATCTATTCCTGTTCTGGAGACGGCCAAAAATGTGGGTTCCTCTTTCCCGTTCAGTGATATCAGTAAACAGGACAAATGGGGGGAGTTTTCCTAAAACGGGGGCACAGACAGCAATAAAAACCAGACAGGTGTTACTTCTCTCTGCTCTATCCAAAACTAAAACTAAAAACAAAAAGTTTTGGCTTTAGTTGTACTTTAATTGGCCTGTATTAAAATAATTGTATATTGCTGTAGTGCTTTTCCCCCTGGGTAATCAAAAAATGATCGATTTTTAGGCTGGCATTCACCTACTTATGTGAATCTACTTAAGCTGTAAGAGCACAACGTGTGTATATATAGATCAGGCTTTCTCAACCTTTTAACCCTAGAGGAACCCCAAAAATAATTTTCAAGTCTCGAGGAACCCTTAGTAAAACCAATTCATCAGGGGTCAATAGAACAATGCCCCTTATACTGGTGGTCAATAGGAAGAATGTTCCCCTAAAATGGTGCTCAGAATGCCACCCTTAAAGACAGCTAAAAATATATTTTGGGTCATGCTGCTGGCTTTGCTAAGTGATGCTGAACCTTGAACTCTGTAGGCACCATCGGAAAGGTGGTTCATCAGCCACAGCTCAAGGAGCCCCTAGCAATCTCTGGAGGAACCCTGGTTGAGAATGGCTGCTATAGATGGTTCTCTTTTCTCTAGCTTTATAGTCTCTCACAGCATTGTATGATTTATGGGTGACCACTGCACCTAACCACCATTGACTCAATAAATCATCAGGATTGACAGTCCAGTAATCCAAAATGACTGCCTTTACGATGTGTATAATGACGGATGTACTTTAAATGACCCATTACGTGATTTCATGTGCGTAGATGCTCTTTACATTGACATGTATAGTTTGTAGGTATTTGGTGTCCTGAATTTTCTAACCAGATTAATGAATTGCTTGTAGGAGGCTGTACGATGTGGGATACACAGAACAGTCCACGCCGGAGAAGTGGGCCCACCAAGTGTCGTCAAGGAGGTGAGAAAATCACGTAAGCCAAAATAATTGCCAATGGCTGCAGATCAAACCTGGTGGTGTGCAAACAAAACCGTCTCCTGCACTCGAGGTGAATGTACTGGAAGTGGTGGACCTTAGACCTTCAACTTAAAGCTAAGCAAGGCCTTGCAGCCCCCTAAGGACTGGGGAAATCTGGAAGGAACACTGGAAAAACAGAAACAGAGGGAGCACCAGACTTTGCGCATTACCTTTTATAAATCTTTTTATTGAAGAAATCAATTGTTCAATAAAAAGATTCATAAAGTTAACGTGCAAAGGCTGGTGCTCCCTCTGTTTTTCAAATCTGGAGATGTTATAAGGTGCGTTTTTGATTCACAAAACGTAATTGTCTACAAATCTTTCAAAGTTTTCTCAGTGCTCTGTTCCATTCACATTGGAGCCTGGTGCAGTGTGAAAGATATAGGATGTTGGCAAATACGGAATATAGAGCTAAGAAATGGTAATAGAGGACAGGGCGGCGTTGGGTACAAATGGGACAGTTCAGACTTGTGGGTAGGGTTCGAGGCCTTCATTGTGTCGCCTGTGTTTTTCAAAGTGTTGAAGTGCACAGTGTTCAGAATACCTGTAACTTTTTAAAATACAATTGGCGTATACTGTCAGAAGCCTAAGTGCTAACCTCATAACACTTTTAATTTCCAGCAAAACTGTCATATCGACTGCTTTTCAGTTTTCATAGATGGTCTTCAAAATGTGACCACATCACAACAATGGACTGCTTGTCAAATCTGGGCAAAGACTTCTTCGCATAGGTATTGCAGTGGAGAGTTTTAGGCAGGAAATGTTTTCAGCTGTTTCCCACTGCAGCTCTTTCTCAACTTTCTTTTTTAAAACCAGAAAAATGAATAACATGACAGTGTATAGGGCAAGGAGGTCTAGGCTCTAGGCCAGGAACCGCAATGGTCTGTTGCCAGAACTGACTTCTGCTCTCTCTTGTGGGCTGGTAAAAAAAAGAGACAACTGTTTGGATGCTGTGGAGAGAGCCAGTTCTTTCTTTATTGTGTTTATTTGGAATATAATTCTCAATGTGGATTTTTTTTTTGAACCTCGCAGGCAGTGGATGTGCTGAAAGCAGAAAGAATTGGACATGGTTATCACACCATTGAAGATCCCACCTTATACAGGGAGCTGCTGAAACGTAATATGCACTTCGAGGTGAGCGTTGTACTCCGAATATAAGCCTGGTGTGTATGCATGTCCAGACTTCAGATATAGACACTTGTAGATACCTCAAAGCAACCCTAACTACAAATGATGAGCGCTCCTGAATGAAGTCAAATAAATTAATATATCATTTGATATGTAAATCAATAATGACAACAAGTAAATTGCACATTGTAATATAAATCCAATTACAGAACCAAAATTAGAGCTGCTGCCATAAACACTTGCTGGAGGCAAGCTAAACATAGATAGTTCGATAGTCTCCACAATATAAATCGCGTGAGAGGCAGCGCTGCAGAAACCACTAATAATCTCCCACGGTCAACTAGAGAGTGTCGTTTAATTATACTGGTTAGAAGGTCCAAACAAACAAATGTGTCATCCAAAATGTTTGATAACAATGTTGCAAAGATCCTTCTCAATATGCAGTGTGTGGTATCTCTGTAAGTGAGTCAAGTACGAGGGAAACAATGTCCAGGCACAAGCAAGCCTCCACTGTCTTCAATATATATGCAGGGCACAAGTAAAGAATCCCCCTATAGATTCAAACCTTACCAGGCGGGTTAGAAGGCATGAGACAGTCATGGACTCGTATTAGCCGACTTTTCTCCAGAGGCACCGCTGACGATTAGATGCTAGCAGGTGGATCACTATACAGATCGGCGCATTCATATAAAAAGGGGAAAATAAAGAGCTCCTTAGTGTAATCCCGTCGTTCTCGTGCAATTTACACTTTCTCATGCAATTTACGTTTTTTTCATGCTATTTACGTTTTTTTCATGCAATTTATGTTTTTTCATGCGATTTATGGTTTCTCATGCGATTTACGGTTTCCTCATGCAATTTACGGTTCCCATGTAAGTTACAGTTCCCATATAAGTTCACGTTTTTCCCATGTTTCTTATGTTTCCCATGTTTCTTATGTTTCCCATGTTTCTCACGTTTCCCATGTTTCTTACGTTTCCCATGTTTCTCACGTTTCCCATGTTTCTCACGTTTCCCATGTTTCTCACGTTTCCCATGTTTCTTACGTTTCCCATGTTTCCCATGTTTCTCACGTTTCCCATGTTTCTCACGTTTCCCATGTTTCTCACGTTTCCCATGTTTCTTACGTTTCCCATGTTTCTTACGTTTCCCATGTTTCCCATGTTTCTCACGTTTCCCATGTTTCTCACGTTTCCCATGTTTCTCACGTTTCCCATGTTTCTCACGTTTCCCATGTTTCTCACGTTTCCCATGTTTCTCACGTTTCCCATGTTTCTCACGTTTCCCATGTTTCTCACGTTTCCCATGTTTCTCACGTTTCCCATGTTTCCCATGTTTCCCATGTTTCTCACGTTTCCCATGTTTCTCACGTTTCCCATGTTTCTCACGTTTCCCATGTTTCTCACGTTTCCCATGTTTCTCACGTTTCCCATGTTTCTCACGTTTCCCATGTTTCTCACGTTTCCCATGTTTCTCACGTTTCCCATGTTTCTCACGTTTCCCACGTTTCTCACGTTTCCCATGTTTCTCACGTTTCCCATGTTTCTCACGTTTCCCATGTTTCTCACGTTTCTCACGTTTCTCACGTTTCCCATGTTTCTCACGTTTCCCATGTTTCTCACGTTTCCCATGTTTCTCACGTTTCCCATGTTTCTCACGTTTCCCATGTTTCTCACGTTTCCCATGTTTCTCACGTTTCTCATGTTTGCTCACATTTCATGTCATTGTCTTACGTTCGCTGCATTTCCGTTAGATAGTGCTTACATCCAGGATCTCTCACGTCTACAGATCCATACAGGCTGAGATTTCGTTTTTAATTGATTATCGTCCCACATTCTTCTCGCCTGTAGTCCATACGTCATATGTCCTCTTCACCATTACACCTTTTTACTACTACCCACCACAGTCTGTGGGGACGTTATCCCTGAGTGTTCGTTTTTAATTTCCTGTCTTGGCGCTGCAGGTTGCTCGGGCTTGCTTACTGCATACAGTAGGGTGGTGCTGTCATTAGGTTCACATTCATGCGCTGTTGGTCTTGTCATTTCTGCACCCACATCCTCATACTTGTCAGGTAGTTGGGGGTGTTGTTATGTCATGGGCTGGTTGTCTGTAATGTTCTCTGGTCGCTTTCACACAGCTGGGTTGCCCATGTTCTTCCACTGCAGGTTACCCATCACGTCTATGGGTTTAACAGATTGAGGTGATCGTTTTTAATTGGCTTGTTCGGTGGCAAGTCTCCTCATCTGTACTTACGCTGCTTACATATTTCGTACAAATTTACGTTTCTCATGCAATTTACGTTTCTCATGCAATTTACGTTTCTCTTGCAATTTATTGTTTCTATGCCAACTCACATTTTCATGTTTCTCTTGTTTTCTCAGGTTTCTCATGTTTTCCCATGTTACTCTCGTTTCTCACGTTGTTCATCAATTTCACGTTCTCGTGCAACCGCCGTTTCTTATGCAGTTTGCGTTTTTCTTGCAGCCTCGGTTCTCATGCTGCTTAGGTTTTCGTCAGCTCGCGCTATGCATGTTTCTCGTTCCTTCACGCAGCTTACATTCCTGTCACAGGTTTCTCAGTCTGCTCACGTTTCTCTCGCTGTTTATGTTGCTGACCCAGTTGTGCGTCATTTCCGCGCAGTTCATGGTTACTATTTTCATCGTTTTGCTGGGTACCGTTCATATGTTTTGTCTTCACGGTTGAGTTGGTCGGTTTTAATTGGCGTGGGTAGCAGCAATTCTTCTCATCCAGGTTACATTCTTTATATCTCAGTTTCTGTTTCATAAATTACATCTTACCACCTACTTCAGCACCCGGACACCTTTTCAGGTTGCAAGTTCCGGTTATGCAGGACATGTCTCAAGCAGCGGATATTGGGGACTTTGCTTCTATCCCTCCTTCTCCAGCTGGTTGGGTCGGAGCACAGTAGCTCACCCTCTCTCAGAACCTGGACCGTTCCAAGGCTTCATTTTTCACACATAGCTAGCTATGCGCTAGCTCTTGACCCGATGGCAGTATTTGAATGCAGTGGATTGCTTTCCCGGCTTCAGCTCGGAAAGCCCAACTATTTAAGTTACTGTTCCCTTGCTCGTCGAGCGCGAATGCGGAGCAGGTTACCCAGCGGATTGCGTTTTTCTTTCCCTGTCCCAAACACACACTACCTTAATTTCCTAGCTACGTCCGGCCAGGAGTGGCAATAGTATGGAACTATTGGTAAGTCAGCCTATGGCAGCTCCAGTAGCTTCTACTGGCTCAGGGGCTTTAGTGGATCCTGGAACCTTCTTAGTCCTTAGGCCGTTACCAGTAGGCCCAGGTCTCAGAAGCAGATGCTGGCGTCACGCCTTCTCTTCGGTTTCCAGCATTTGTGATGGATTGGGTTTCTATTTGGCTGACACAGCAGCCTTGATTGTTAAGTCTCGGTTCACAATAGGACGACTTGTCAGGCGACCTAGTCACCTGACAAGTGGCGTCTCGTTCTGTACAATGGAACCGTTCTAAGGGGAGCGACGCAAGTCGCTCCGACTTAGAAAAAGGTTCCTGTACTACTTTGGGGGTGACTTGCATAGACTTCTATACAGAAGTCATTTTGCAAGTCGCCCAGGCAGTCGTGTGCAGGTCGCCTCGGTGTGAACCGAGCCTTAGTCTTTATTTTGAATACCAGGAAGGCTCATGACACTGCTTGGGATGTTTTCCAGGCTTACCGGTCAAGGTTTCCTAGTCCTGACGGTTAACATCCAGTTCCTATTTGCTTTTCTGTTTTTTTGCCTCTTCCAACTCATATCGGCCTACGGCACTATCGGGGCATATCTGGCTGGGACTCAGCATTTCATGTTGTTGGAAGACCCCGACAGGCCTTTCTTTATTTTCTGCGCACTCTATTTAAGCCATCCTCAGGGATCCTGAAGAGTAGTCCTCCTGCTGTGCTCAGCAGACTTCCCAGCGTGGGTCATATTTTTTGTGACGTATCTGTCATGCTCTCAAGGTCTCCTTTTGCGTTGGTTACCAGCTTGGTGCTCAAGGCAGCGCTATAGCTGGCCTTTTGGGGGTCCTGAGGCCAGGGGAGTTGCTCTTCTGGCCCAGGGTCTCACTTACTTTTGGCCAATCAACTGGTTTTGCACCCCGGCCTTTTCTGTTTACATCGGCATGCTCACAAGACGCAGCAATCAGGAGGCAGCACTGTCATCAGGTTCTTGGAGACTGGCAAGGCATTGTGCCCGGTGTTGGTTTAAACCAGCTCGGCAGTGCTACATCTGATAAACCCAGGGATGGTCCTCTGTTGCCTTTTCCTAGCGCTCCCCTCTCCGTAGTTCAATGCATACCTCATTGCCGCCCCCTTTTTGGCCAATCAGGGTCTGGACCCTAAGGCATACTTTGGCATTAATTCAAGATAAGAGCAGCTTCTGTGACTTTGCGCCAGGGGGGCCCCGGCCCTCATTATTTGGTATTTGGGTAGGTGGAGGTCGTCTTGTTTCTCTGGGTATGTCCCAGAGCCACTTTTGAGATGCCACAAGCGGTTGTCAATCTGGCAGATTGTAAGGTAATTCAGTGTGTAATAAATCTGGTTGTTAAGCTTTCATCCTACTGGGTTTATTTTTGCCCCCTTTTAGGCATACCATGTTTCCCCGAAAATAAGACCTAGCCTGATTGTCGGTGATGGCTGCAATATAAGCCCTACCCCCCAAAAAAGCCCTAGTTAAAGTCCTTGTAGATCTTATTTTCCGGGTAGGGCTTATTTTCGGGGAAACAGGGTAGGGCTTATTTGGGGGGTAGGGCTTATATTGCAGCCATCACTGACAATCACGCTAGGTCTTATTTTCGGGTAAACAGGGTACTGACCACGTGACCCAGGTCTATGTTCTCTGTTGCTCTTTGTTCCTTTCCTACACTATCCACAGATTGACTCCGAGTACAAAAGTGATTTAAGGTAGAAGAGCAAAGATAATAGTGTATATATACATTCTACTCTAATTTTTTTCTTTGTTTTTACATATCTTTTTGTACAGTATTGTATGGTTTGTCCTAAATGTAAAGAATTTAATAAAAATGTAATTATAAAAAAAGGAGTGGAAAGGTGCTATTTGCTTTTCTGTCTTTGCTGAATCCCATATGATGGATGTATGACAAGGAACCCTTTTACAAAGAAATATTTCTTCTTATTGCTCCTTTCCTAATCTATGAAGAAAGTGTGTGCTGATTGTGTCATTCTGTTACAGACATGTCCATGGTCCAGTTACCTCACAAGTGCTTGCGATCCCGATTTTACCAAACATCCTGTCATACAGTAAGTCGTATACTCAAGTATATCACCCCCCTGTGAACTTATTTTCAAAGGCCTTGAATTAAAGTGGTTGTAAACCCTTACCTATAGCCAGTGAAGTGACTGGTCCCAGGTGATACACAGAGATGAAACATATCCTTCTATATAAGTTGTACCTGTTTATCTGTAATCTTCTCCACATCAGTTCAAAGTGCAGAATTTATACAAGATCTCTGCAAAGTGGAGAGCTGAGGTTACATCAGTAAGGAAAGCTCTGAGAGCTGATTGGAGGGAAGATCCTCCCTTCACACAGCAACAGAGCTGAGGCTGTCAATCACAGGTTGTACCCTCCGGTCACCAGTTTACTCTTGTTGTCGGGAAAACTGGTCAGAAATGACACTGATAGCAGAGGAAGGAGGCAGTGGACAGAAATAACACTTAGTGCTCTGGATTAAGACAAGCCGTAGGGATTCACAACCACTTTGAGGACTGTCTAGATCAGGGGTCTTCAAACTGCGGCCCTCCAGGTGTTCAGGAACTACAATTCTCATCATGCCTAGTCATGTCTGTGGATGTCAGAGTTTTACAATGCCTCATGGGAAGTGTAGTTCTGCAACAGCTGGAGGGCCGCAGTTTGAGGATCCCTGGTCTAGATGGCTGTCTTGCAGCTACTCTGATCCTTTTCAAGTTCACTGCTGTTGACAACCCTGGAAGTTTTTTTTTTCAGATACTTTGATAAATGAGACCAGGAGTGTTCTGATAAGGAGCTGCTGATCTGTACAAGTTACTATTAATAATGGTTTGGGTTACAACCTTTGTTAGATTTTATTGCAGTCTGTGTGTGCATTGGAAAGTCTTGCCCTTCTCTGCCTGTCTTGGTGTCAGGGAATCTCAAGGACAAGTGAGGGTAAATCTTTCTGATGGGTATTATAGTCACAAAGTCTCTAAAGACCCATGGAAAAATGTAGAATTTGTTAGATATTTCTCTGATGGTATGGCAGGGCAGTACCACAAGGATTGTAATTAAAAACCTGATAGAGATGCTAACTCTCACCACCCTATTGAAGACATATAAACAATTTGGCCAACAGTTGGCCTTTAAACACCCAAATGGTTGTGTTGACCATGAACCTCAAAGTTGACCATGAAATAAAGCATCCCATCTAGTCTAATTTCTGCTCTAGCTACAAAGGGGTGGGTAGTGCTTTGGTGGCATGGTTTTTAATGACCTTCGCTGTAAAACTCAAACATTATGTGCACATTATTAAAGTGTAAATATCACACATACTAATGTACTGAAAGCCACTTTGTAAATGATACTGAGGTATGCCGTGTACCCAATGGAAAATGTCCACATTTTTGTGGAATGTTAGTGGTCTTTGTAGGCACAGCAGCCCTAGGGTCCATAATGAAGCTGTAATCTGGCAGTGGTGCTGGGGGTACATGGACCATCACTACCCCTGAGTATTACTTACCATTTCAGAGATTGTGCTGAATGAGTGCGTCTGCCATGGTGGAGCTAGGCACAGCACAATGATCATTTCCCATGTCTTCTCAGTCTTGAGATAACGGGAGGTAAGGGAGGTCATGCCTGGGAGGGAGGAGTGCCAAGGTTGCTGAGCCCTCATGTGGTAGTTTATACTGGGGTACCTGCCTACAAAGCTATATACCAATTTCTAAATGACTGCATTAAATTTTTCCCACTCTTGTAAGCACACTGTACAGGTCCACTAACCAGGGTTTGGCTCTTTCCCAGATTTAAGAAAGACAAAGCCAACTACTCTCTGAACACAGACGACCCTCTGATCTTCAGATCTACGCTGGACGTGGATTATAACCTTGCAACAAAACATATGAGCTTCACCCAGGAAGAGTTTAAGCGAGTGGTAAGTGTACACTGGAAAATAGGTTTTTCTGTTTCGTGTACCAATAGGTGTGTGATGGATGTGTCGGCAGCTCTAGGCGCTGCATTGGTTTCAGATTGATACATTCGTACTTTGCTGGCGGTTTTAAGCTTTTTTTGGCCGCTAGTGGGTGTTAAAAGCGCCCCACTAGCGGCCGAATAGTGCTGCAAAAACTACGGTAAAGCGCCGCTAAAAATAGTGGCGCTTTACCACCGATGCCCGGGCAGTGTGAAAGTGTCCTTAAGGGCACCGCCCCAGTGTGAAAGCACTCAGGCTTTCACATTTTGCCAGCACGGGAGGCAGTTTTCAGGCGCTATTTCTAGCGCTTAAAACGCCTGAAAACTGCCTCAGTGTGAAAGGGGTCTTGGAGTGGATAGGCTCTGTTCCAAGCAGCATGCCCCCCTATACTTCTCATTCAGCCCTATACACCCTCTAGTGGTAGCCTGGGGGATAAATGCAGCATAGAACATGTCAGGAAGCTTGGCTTCTTTCAGACAAAGGATTAAAGGCCATCTTTCTGACCATGTTTCATGCTACATCCATATTTACAATGTATAAAAAAAAAAATATATATATATAATTACTGAAACAAAGAACCCTATATAAGCATAGCTCCTATACCATTCAGGTACATGTGATCATTTATATAAATGGTACACAGAATAGCTATTATGGGTGATTTCACTGGATACATCTAAAAAAACATTGAAGTATCACTGCACAGGACTGGCTTCCTGATAGCAACAATGGTGGGCCATGCCAGCACAATAAGAAAAAGCATAGCCACTTTTCCAAAGGCCCAGGTGACAGGGTGACAATGCAGGAGAACAGACTGGGGACAGGGACAGAGCGTTGTCACCCTATAACAGGAAGTGACTGAACAAGAACCTTCATGGCAGGATCACCAGGTATTTTTATTGAAAACTGCAGATTTTAAAAGATTGTAAAATAAGTTTGATATGATATCAACACGGTAAAGCTGATCTCCATGTTTTGTATAACTTTACCACTTCAAAGCTGTAACTTTTATATATACACATTATGCAGTCTTAAAGTGGTTTACCAAGATTAAAACTGAAGTTATCAGCCATAACCCCGGGATCATTTCTTTCAGCCGGTGGCTGGCTTTCTCATGGAATGCTTTAGAAGCGCTGGTGTGTGTTGGGCTTATCGTTTCCACCGGCTTGCCTGAGAAATGATCCGACGGTGCAGCCGGCTTGTCCCAGAGGTGATCAAAGACTAGATCGTCTTTGATTGCCTCTATGGCCTTGGGAGGACTGGAGCGACGTCATGACTTCACTTCCGGTCCAGAGTGGAAGTAAACAAGCTTTTTTTTTTTTTTTTTTTTTTTTTTTTTAAAGCAAATAATCACTTTTTTATTTTTTTTTTAAAGCAAATAATCACTTTTTTTTTTTTTTTTTTTGATCTTTTGCTTTTAACGGTAATGAAAAGATCTGGGGTCTTGTTGACCCCAGCTCTCTCCATAAAGAGGACCTGCCATCCATAATTCTATTACAAGGGATGTTTACATTTGTTTACAAATTTCTATTACACGGGATGTTTACATTACCTTGTAATAGAAATAAAAGTGGTAAAAATTAAATGTATTTAATGTTTTATTTTACTTTTTAAGCACCCAGAATTGATTTTCTCAGAAGTCTGCACTAAGATACGGGTCAGATTTTGGGCATTCTATGCAACAAAAATTTCATTTTTGGGGAGATACTTCCAAAAGGTTAATCATGTCTAAAAGGATGCAGACCAAGCCATTTTTTTGTATTAAAACTTTGCAAGTTCAGCAGCTGATAAATAATAAAAAAAAAAAGTCACTCCCATTTCCTATTTATTGTGCACATGAACACAGGCAAACAGAGTCATTTCTTCAGAGAAACAAACGGCAGGAATTTACAACAAAGTTTATAAAATCCCTGCAATGTACATAGATCACCCAGAGGGGAATGTTTATTTCTCAACAAAAGTGGAGTTACTGTTTACATAAAACCTGGAGATCAGCTATAAAGCTTGTATGAGATTTTGGTTATTGGGTTTCCAAATCTTTGGGGGGGAGGGGTTTCCCCAGAAGTGTATAATCACTATTCGTAATAAAAGGTCACTGTATAATAATATTTTTTATCCTTGAAGTGTGGCCACTCATTAAAATTAGAAGAAAAGAGGTTTAACCTTAAACTACATAGAGGGTTCTTTACTGTAAGAGCGGCAAGGATGTGGAATTCCCTTCCACAGGCGGTGGTCATCGATAGTTTCAAGAAACTATTAGATAGGCACCTAAACGACCACAACATACAGGGATATACAATGTAATACTGACACATAATCACACACATAGGTTGGACTTGATGGACTTGTGTCTTTTTTCAACCTCACCTACTATGTAACTATATGATGAGGATTGTCTGGGTGAGAAAATTATCCATATGGTTTACAGAGAAATTCCCAGACTTTTTCCAGCATTCTGACTTAATGTGGAATAATTAAAGCTTTGGATAACGTGAATATATGCTGGAAATACAGTACGCATTTAATAGGACACTGAGGGGTAATATGTCTTTTCTCACCCTTTCTTGCTTTCTGAAATACTACTTCCATAAATGATCTTTTATGAATAGTGACTATACAACAAAGAAACTTTTTGAAATGCAAAAAAAACAAAGTATATGTAAAACCAATTACGAAGATCTCATATCGGCTTTAACATGTTAGTTGTTTCAAAAGTACAGTAATTTTCAGTAATCCCAAAGCTACAGCTTTCATTAAAATAATACCTGGTGATCGTACCATGAAGGTCCTTGATAGGTACTCACTGATAGAGTGACAACGTTGTGTCCCTGTCTCCAAACTGCTCTCCTGTGTTGTCACTATAAGCGGCGTGTTGATACACAGTCCGCTGTTCCTATGAGGAAGCCGATTCTGAGATGATGTGCAGCCAATAAGGACAGCAAGTTGCTGCAAAAGTAGAAGTCCTGAGACGCAACAAAGGATGGAAAGGGGTGAAGATGGCAATTGTTTGATAGACCGTTCTTGAGAAAATAATAGTTATTTTGAATATCACTGGCTTCAGTGGATATAATATATACAGCGAGGGGAAAAAGTATTTAATTCCCTGCTGATTTTGTACGTTTGCCCACTGACAAAGAAATGGTCAGTCTATAATTTCAATGGTAGGTTATTACGAGAGACAGAATAACAACAAAAATCCAGAAAAACGCATTTCAAAAAAGTTATACATTAATTTGCATTTTAATGAGTGAAAAGCGTTTTTGACCCCTTCGCATCACATGATTTAGTACTTGGTGACAAAAACCTTGTTGGCAATCAGAGGTCAGACATTTCCTGTAGTTGGCCACCAGGTTTGCACACATCTCAGGAGGGATTTTGTCTCACTCCTCTTTGCAGATCCTCTCCAAGTCAATAAGGTTTCGAGGCTGACTTTTGGTAACTCGAACCTTCTGCTCCCTCCACATATTTTCTATGGGATTAAGGTCTGGAGACTGGCTGGGCCACTCCAGGATCTTAATGTGCTTCTTCGTGGGCCACTCCTTTGTTGCCTTGGCCGTGTGTTTTGAGTCATTATTATGCTGGAATACCCATCCACAACCTATTTTCGAAGCCCTGGCTGAGGGAAGGAGGTTCTCACCCAAGATCTGACAGTACATGGCCCTGTCCATTGTCCCTTTGATGCGGGGAAGTTGTCCTGTCCCCTTAGCAGAAAAACACCCTCAAAGCATAATGTTTTCACCTCCATGTGGGGATGATGTTCTTGAGGTCATAGTCAGCATTCCTCCTCCTCCAAACACATCGAGTTGATGCCAAAGAGCTTGATTTTGGTCTTATCTGACCACAACACTTTCACCCAGTTCTCCTATGAATCATTCAGATGTTCATTAGCAAACTTCAGATGGGTCTGTACATGTGCTTTCTTGAGCAGGGGGACCTTGGGGGCGCTGCAGGATTTCAGTCCTTCACGACGTAGTGTGTTACCAATTATTTCTTGGTGACTATGGTCCCAGCTGCCTTGAGATCATTGACAAGATTCTCCCATGTGGTTCTGGGCTGATTCCTCACCATTCCCGTGATCATTGAAACTCCATGAGGGAGATTGACAGTTATTTTGTGTTTCTTTCATCTGTAAATAATCGCACCGTTGTCACTCTCTCACCAAGCTGCTTGGCGATTTATTTTTGTCTTATTTTTGTCTTTGTCTTGCAGGATTTTTTTTTGTGGGTTTACAACCACTTTAATGACAAGTTATTAGAATTTATTGCAAACCTGAGATACACTATATCACCAAAAGTATTGGGATACCTGCCTTTACACACACAGGAATTTAAATGACATCCCAGTCTAAAGCCCCGTATACACGATACGAAAATCGGAAGTAAAATTTCGATCTGCGTATCGTTACCATGATGCTTTTCGACAGCCAATTCCGTTTTTTCATCAGACAAAAGCTGGATGTGCAGACTATAGCCTTTTGTCGAACATGAACTCAACGACCGATTTTCGTTTAATTAGTACGGTTTTCATATAAAAAACATTGTAAGAGCAAGACTACACATGCTCAGAAACAAAAGAATACATACAAAACTATTCAACACAATACGTCACTTCTGACTTTGTATTCTGTCATATGAGAATTTTCGTATGGCGAGTGACCTTCTTCACTTTCGACATGAGACTAGCATGCAACAAAAAACGGATGAACAGTCGTCTGAAAATCTGAGCGTGTGTACGAGGGTTTAGGCTCCATTGACATCAATGTGTTTTTTCAAGCGTTTTGCAGAAACACACATTTTTTAACATGGGTTCCTATTGAACATGTTAACATAAATTTTTGTGCCTCTGCCTTTTTGGAAAGGGTCAGGGACTTTTTTAAATGCAAAATGCAGCTTTTTTTGGTTCTTCTACATGTAGTGTGTTTTTAGCGTGTTTTGCAGTATTTAATCTGCCCAACAACAAGTTGGCCAAAAAAGACAAAAAAACCCCCAAAAAAAGCCTAAAAACCACAAAACGCATCAAAAACATGTGTCCGAAAACGTGGAAAGCACAGCAATAAGCACTGTAGAAATGCTCAAAAGCAACATGCATAGTTGTGAATGGAGCCTTTGTCCGTAGGGTTCAATATTGAGTTGGCTCACCTTTGCAGCTATAACAGCTTTAACTCTTCTGGGAAGGCTCTCCACAAGGTTTAGGAGTGTGTCTATGGGAATGTTTGACCATTCTTCCAGAAGCGCATTTGTGAGGTCAGGCACTGATGTTGGACGAGAAGGCCTGGCTCACAGTCTCCGCTCCAATTCATCACGAAGGTGTTCTATCGGGTTGAGGTTGGGACTCTGTGCAGGAAGGTCAACTTCCTCCACCCCAAACTTGCTCATCCATGTCTTTATGGACCTTGCTTTGTGCACTGGTCCGAATCATTTGGTGGAGAGGGGATTATGGTGTAGGTTTGTTTTTCACGGGTTGGGCTTGGCCCCTTATTTCCAGTGAAGGGAACTCTTAAGACGTTAGCATACCAAGACATTTTGGACAATTTCATGCTCCCAACTTTGTGGGAAGAGTTTGGGGATGGCCCCTTCCTGTTCCAACATGAATGCTCACCAGTGCACAAAGCAAGGTCCATAGAGACATGGATGAGCAAGTTTGGGGTGGAAGAACTTGACTGGCCTGCACAGAGTCTTGACCTCAACCCGATAAAAACACCTTTGTGATGAATTAGAGCGGTGACTGCGAGCCAGGCCTTCCTGTCCAACATCAGTGCCTGACCTCACAAATTTTCTTCTGGAAGAATGGTCAAACGTTCCCATAGACACACTTCTAAGTCCTGAGGACAGCCTTCCCAGAGGAGCTGAAGCTGTTCTAGCTGCAAAGGGTGGGCCAACTCAATATTGAACCCTACGGACTAAGACTGGGATTCCATTAAAGTTCATGTGCGTGTAAAGACAGGCATCCTAATACTTTTGGTAATATAGACTATATGAGAGGGGTTGAACACAAAAAAAAAAATAATTTTAAGGGTATTTCTTCTTATTCTGCCTTTTTAGATCACTTTTACAGAAGGCCTATTAAAAATGAAGAAATCACATAGACTAAATGTAGTGTTTACTTTTAGTTCTAAAGCATGCCGATTTTGTGTTTTACAGAATATCAATTCAGCCCTGTCCAGCTTCCTACCGAAGAAGGAGAAGGATGAGCTCCTGAACACGCTGCATGAGGCCTATGGCATGGTGCTCTCCACTGTGCTCTGAAGGCGATGCCGCATCACATCACAGACTGAATGGGTTAGCCCAGCCGTGGCCATCTTCTCTTCCACAGAGACCCCTTTTAAGGATATCTGTAATGCAAGCCATAGCAGATATCCTTAAAACATGGCCGCTGGGTGGGATTACGTTAAACTGAAGAGGAGCTCTCAGCAAGACAGGTCTTCCTAAATACACTCCAAATGTATTCCAATCAGGTTTTTTGCTATTTCACTACAGCCTTATCGTACCAATAGAAATTACCTTCCTCATGCTAGAAGGTGGATGTAACCATCAATATGCATAACTCAATGTCAGACACACCTGATGCTTTCTCATGAATGGGTTAGACAAGGTCAGGATATTTTTAAAGGTGATCTGTCATTTATAATTCACTAGCTATGTTTTCTATACTATCTTTGCCAAATATGCCTATTTAAGAGCTACCTATTTCCATAGACTGTTGACCAGGCTCTTGACTGAAATACTGGACTAAGGGGTCAGTTTGACAATGGCGGGCCTTTTCGTACTTGTGTGGTGGCCCTTGGACCCCAGCAATCTGTAGTAGGGTGTGATAACATTGATTTATAATGGGGGTAATAGCAATGACCTCTACTAGCCCCATGTAACATGTCCCCAGTCCCTTGCTGTCTTCTGCAGGGTGTCCTCCACCCAACCTGTAAGCATGTCTACACTCTTTGAGCATTACTTCCTCTATTATGTCCTACTCTCTGACTAGTCTGTCTGCAGTCTCAGCGTCATCTCTAGCTTTTCATATAGGGTATAATGAACTAATAATGCACTTTGGGGCCACAGCTGAGAGCTTATATGTTGACAACCACTGCTCTACATCTCTCCTAGCAGTGCCATACTATATAAAATGTAGGGAAGGAAGTGGATTTGCTATTGAGGAAAACAAAGTTTGAAGAAAACCTAAACTGGACCAGATCTATCTTGGAAATCCGGTCAACTGTTTTGTGGCAAGAGGCAACTCGAAACATAACTTTGGAAACATTCTTATACCTTATTTGCAAAGTAAACAACGTGACAGGTCCTCCCTTAATCCTGACCCCTGCCAAACCTTATTGTGTTGGATAGATCGGGAAGGGATAGAAGTTCTCTCAGGTCTTCAATGCTATGTATTTTCCCAATCTGGTGTTTAGTCATCTAGACTGGAAATGTGGTGAAACCTCATTCACAAGGACACGAGAATTAGTAGAGAAGAGAGAGAGGTAGAACCTGTGAATTTTCCTGAATTTGGCCTCATTTCCTGTTCTGTGATGTTCATCATATAGACCAGTGGTTTCCAAACTGCGGCCTTTTTGCTTACCTTTATCTGGCCCTTGGGGCAGTTATTCCCTCCACTGTCAAAAACAGTGCGGCATAGTTCCTGCTATCCACACCGACAACGGGGCACTATTCCTCCCACTGACACCGACAGGGCACTATTTCTCCCCCTAACACCAAAGAGTGGGCGCTGTTTACTCCAATTGACACATGGAAATTTTCTACTCCCGTTGGTCACAGTTGGCCTCCTTAAAGTTTGTAGGACAGTAAACTGGGCCCTTGTTTAGAAAGTTTGGAGACCCCTGGTATAGACAGTAAAGTCTCCCAGATGCAGACACAAAAAAATAAAAATTTAATACTTGATAAAGGTTCAGTCCTTCCACATTCTACCAAAACGAAATATAAGGTTTAAAGTTCCAATCATGGTTCACATAAAAAGGTGCTAATTTGTCATATCACCTCTAATGGGAGACGTGTGTCTTTAAATACAGTATTAAATTCAGTGTTTACAATAAAGACAAGCTCTTCATAAATGATCGACTCTCTCATATACAAAGATCTGTGCTTATAGTGATATCTGTAAAAATTGAAAAACTTAAGATGCTGTCATTGCTGAGCTCTACTGAATGGTCTGCTGTCATCTCTGATTTGGCTAACCTCGTCTATTTCAAGACCAGCTCTAAAAGAACCATTACTCTTCATCAGGACAAGTAAATAGTTTACAAACACAATCTGGTGTGGAGTAAAGGGCCATGGCACACTAGTGATCCTACCACTGGTGACAGCTCTACAGAACGTTACTCATGCAGCCAATGAGACAGCGACTCGTGCATAGCAATCCTGGCACCAGCATGCCTTTGCCACACCAATAATGTACATTCACGTTATAAATGGACTCTGCTTCCTTTTTTCCAAAACAATAAGAAATCCCCCAGGCATATGATTTTCAAATATGTTGGGTTTTGTAACACTGGTAATCCTGTTGCTGGTGGCGATTCCTCCAAAGCAAGACTGCTATACAGAGACGTAGAACACTCACCTGCATGATTTGTGAATCTCACTTTCCAGCAAGGGAGCAGCAGTGAAGGAACACACCTTGACAAGTCTGCCAGAAAAGGAGAGATGCCATACGAACGAGTGAGTGTTTTCTCTGATCGCTTACCAATCCTGTCACCAGTGGCCAGTGTGACATGAGCCCTCCTGCCACCGCCAACATGTCACCAATGGACTAAGCCTGGCTGAATTATAAACAAACATTGGCTCATGTATGGGTGGTTTATTGCATGATGCACAAGGTGAATCATTATTGCTTGTTTAAATCTTGCTCCGTTTTATACTAAATAAGCCTGAATTTTTCTAATAGTGCTGGACTTGATGAAAAGAGAAAAAAACAACAAAGCTTTGGCCTGGAAATTGTTGAATATTGGTTCAAATAAAAGCATTTCTGTAGCTTTCAATTTAAAGCAGTAAAAAACATTTCTGCATTTGTTCTTCTACCGCTTTCTCAGGGATGATGGCACAATCGGGGGTTCCTACTGTACTAACTGGCATTAGAGCCAACTTATTGCTGTGTGAAGAGATGGTGCAGTGTTGATAGAAATAGGGTGGGTGCCCTTTAGGAGGCCTATTTGTTTAGACCTGCTTCTGCAACGAGGATATAATGCTACAAAAAGTCAATGCTCTAAAGCAGTGGTTCTCAACCTGGGGGTCAGATGATGATTTGCCAGGGGTCACCGAATCCTGGGCTGCTCCTGATACCCTCACCAAGCTGGGCTGTTCCTGGAACACGCGGCCATCCACTTAGCCTCTTCGCAGCCGCCCATTCAGTTCACGGCATGGCTGGGGGGCAAGGACTAGAAGTCAGCATGCCTGGTGAGGAATGTGAAGTGGGAGGGGCTGAAGGAGACCCTATCTCCTGATTTCGGCATAGGTGTCACTACTATGAGACACCACAAAGTGAGTAACACTACCTGTGATTATAGTTGCCATTAAAAGTCCCCACTACAGTTCTCAGATCAGCAGATGACCTTGATCAAGAGCACCTAAGTTGGCTGATCAGAACCCAGAACTGCCACTCATCCCAACTACCTGCCAGCACTGCCACTCATCCCATTACCCCCACCCCCCCAACAAGGAGTAATAGAAGGAATAAATATAGAGAATACATTGAAGGGAGACGAAAAGAGGAGGAGGAACAAAGAAAAAGGGAGAGAAAGAAAAAGAGAAAGAACAAGAAAGATGACTAGAAAGAGGGATGGGGAAAAAAAAAACAAGAAATTAGGATAGAGAGAGATAAAAGGGAAAGAAAGAAGAACAAAGAGAAGGAGTGGTACATCCTAAAATGTACCATAAGGGTTTTTAATACTGTACGAGTGGAAGGGACTCAGGGGGCGCTAAATGTCCATGGGTTAGGGGCGCAAATGACTTGTCTTGCCTTGGGTGCTGACAACCCACGCTACGAAAATAATTTTACTGTTAGGGGTCCCCACAACTTGGGAAATTTTATCAAGGGGTCACAGCACTAGACAGGTTGAGAACCACTGCTCTAAAGGGATATGCAATTAGTGGACCTCCAGCTGTTACAGAACTACAAGTCTCATGAGGCATAGCAAGACTCTGACAGCCACAAGCATGACACCCAGAGGCATGATGGGACTTTTGCAACAGCAGGAGGTCCGCTAATTGCATATCCCTGCTCTAAGGCATGGATTATTTGGTATAATGATTGTGAGTTTTAACACTGTGTTCAGAACCGAACAATCAACATGGCAAATACCAATAACCATAGCTTTAAGTGGTTAAGACACTTTATACCATCCTCTGTGTTTAATAATCCTATGTTCCCCTGTGTCTGTGCCTTATAAAAAGAAGCCGTTCTTTACCTGTTTTCAGAGCGCCGCTCACGTGACCTGCCGTCTCTCTACTTTACCCGTCTGACAGCTGCAGCGGGCAGGGCTCGAGGATTCCCCACTGACATCAGTCAGGAGGAAAGAGGCAGTGGGTCACGTGAGCGGCGACCCGGCGCTCTGAAAACGGGTAAAGAACGGCTTATTTTTATAAGGCACAGACACAGAGGAACATAGGATTATGAAACTTTAAATTAAACTTCAGCAGTAACAAGGGAGGGGCCGGGCACTGACACAAGAGCAGACAGGCAGAAAGGGAGGGGACATAGGTGGACAGGAGGGCTGCGGATGATAGAGGCACGTAAACTGACCACGGTTTCAGGGCTCAGCAGCCATGATGAACCGTGGTCAGTTTACAGGGGGAGGACATAGCCAGGCAGGATCAGCCAGGTTTTTTAGGTGATAGAAGGGGCCAAATTCCACAGCACAAGCACTGTCCTGTATACCATGCTTTAAGGAAACAGGATTAATATTTTTTTTTTTTAGGTTAACAAAACGCTTTAATGAATAAAACTCATGGTTAGGAAATTCATTTTCTCCTCTGGCTTCTGAAAAGCTATAGTCATTGAGAATGGCTTTGAATGCTAGTGAAGGAGACCTTGTCACCGATTCCCCTGGCCATAGACAGGCGATTTTCTTTCCTGCAACCACGTAAAGTACTACTAGTCATCTATAATCACAAATAAAGCCTTAATGTTTTCATGGTGTTTTATTCATTCACACAAAATCATAACTGGAAGAAAAGAAGTGTACTTTTCAAAATGAAAGAAAAAGGTTTTTAAAAAAAACAAAAAAAAAAAAACACACCATTTTTCATGTAAGTATTACCCATCCATTCTATGTAGAGTAAACAAACTCTACACCAGATATAGCGATAAAATGTGGATCGAAGAGGAAAATAACAAATTAAAAAAAAAAAAAAAAACGTAGTGTTGGCAGTTGGTAATATACACAGGACATTTGTACCTGGTGTCAGTACACAGTTTGGTCCGTTCTGGTTCCGTAAGGCATTGCTCAAAGTCACATCATAACGCCACACTGTACCTTGGCTGTCCTCCATTGTTTTATGGCAGTGGGTCACCAAAACTGTTTAGGAGTAGGCAAATAAATTGCTTTCTAAAGTTTTACAATAAATATCTGCTTCCCTAGAAAATAGAAAGGGTAAGTGGGCAAGTACCGTCATCAAAATATCACGCGTCGGGTTCATGTATTTGCATATCGTTTTTATGTTTCTATAAAGGGCTAAAATCACTAAGGCAAGTTTTGGTCAGGTGGAGACTGAAAAAGATGCAATGAGCAAGTTTGGCCACAAGGTGGCAGATTGGAGTCATGCATTCCGATTTTTTTTTTTTTACATTCGTGGGCATGTGCGTGAGCTGAAATAGTGGAATCCAGTGTACTCTTCAGACTGGAGCCCCATAGAAACCGTTTGGTGCTTGTTCACAATGGTCTCTTTCTGTAGGAAAGTCAGTATGGATGTCTGCAAGACATAAGTAATTCATGACGGTGAGCTACCATCTTGTGCTTTCGGGCTTTGCTCCTGCCCGGTGTCTGAAGATGCTGCCTGTGCTTGTCCTTCTGGAATTAGAAAAATAAATGTGTTCACATTCATGGAGCATGGAAGGTAATTCAATTTCCAATAAAATGTATATAAAACAAGAGTTGGACCTCCATTGGTCCCATGCCTGACTGTACAGACTGCTTCTATTATACTTCTTTGACTGTGATTTCCTTCTATAGAAAACACATAATTTCACATTTGGAACCTTTATTGAAATAGATTTACCGTATATACTCGAGTATAAGCCGAGACACCTAATTTAACCACAAAAAACTGGGAAAACGTATTGACTTATTGAGTATAAGCCTAGGGTGAGAAATGCGCAGCTACTGTAAGTGGAAAAGAGGGTCAACAATGCCCATTTGCAGCCTCACTGTGCCCATTTGCATGCCTCACTGTGCCCATTTGCAGCCATAGGTCCCCCAAACTTCAAACTTGGTAGTTAAGGGTTCCTAGATGCCCCCTAGCTGCAGCCAAAATTTGGGGTCTCTGGACCCAAAGGGTCCCGAAATGACATTGCTGCAGATGGACACAGTTGACCAACTTTGGGGCCCTGTATCTTGGTGCTAGGAACCCTAAATTTGGTGTGCAAACCCAGTGGAACTAGCACTACAACATATCCAAGCTGGGGTTCCTAGCATCAAGTGGCCCCGAGATACAGGGCCCCAAAGTCAGTTTGGAAAATGTCATTCTCTGCTGCAGAAAAGTGCTTGACTCCAGTATAAGCCGAGGGGGGCATTTTCAGCACAAAAAAATGTGCTGAAAAACTTGGCTTATACTCGACAGGGCCGGATTAACATAGGGGCTGATGGAGCTGCAGCTCCAGGCCCCTGCCTTAAAATCGGCCCTCCCAGGCAGCAGTAAGCCTCATTTTCCCCTGTCCATAAACTTCTATGAGACAGGAGAAGCTGTGTGTAAATGTAGGGGTGTCTGGCTGCATCTGTGTTTGCTCACTGTGTTTATTACATTGTCACAGTGCACACTTCCCCCCCTACACAAATGGGAGAGGCTGAGTCGGCTCTGCCCCTCCCCTCCCCTCTCTCACTCTGTGAAGTCTGTGGCTGTGTAGTGAAGAAGGAGCCGTGTGGGTGGGAAATTATGAACAGAACAGCGGCAGATATCTGAGTGATGAGCCTCCAGGGACCATCCAAATGTGAGCTCAGTGACTCTTATCTCCCTTCCCCTCCTTTTTAACTTATTCCTCCAGCAGTAGCTCTTATAACTGCAGCCAAAGTGTTAAGAATTGTGTCCTCAGCCTGTGGTAGTACTCGGTCCCTTGTGCTTTTAGGTGGGTTCACACTGGTTTGCTGTGTTTTGGCCCATTGCTGGTGTATCCACAGTTTTCCTGCGTTTTACTCACAGTCCTATTGATTTCTATTAGGTTGTGTGTTTTTTTCTGAAAGCGCACCAAAATTCCTGCATGCTGCATCTTATCTTTGGCACACTCAGAAAATGCAGCAAAACCTGCAACCTGATGTATATCAATAGGACTGCAGCTAAAACTGCAGATACACAAGCAGTGCGGCCGACTGCAGCACACCAGTGTGAGCCCAAAGGCTGTACACACAACCCCCCTGTAGAACTTGGTCTGATCAATACTCCTGGCATACACACACACGGCCATACCATCCCAGCTCAGGAGGGGTGGGGGCTCCAGGTATTTGATTGACTATACAGGCCCTGTCCCTCCTATCCGTCCGGGCAGAGTCCTGGAGGCAGTGGCAGGCTGCTGGTGGCAAGTGGCACACTGTGTCTGGTGGCAAGTGGCACACTGTATCTGGTGGAAGGCTGCTGGTGGCAAGTAGCACACTGTATCTGGTGGAAGGCTGCTGGTGGCAAGTAGCACACTGTATCTGGTGACAGGCTGCTGGTGGCAAGTGGCACACTGTATCTGGTGACAGGCTGCTGGTGGCAAGTGGCACACTGTATCTAGTGGCATGCTGCTGGTGGCAAGTGGCACACTGTATCTGGTGGCAAGTGTCACACTGTATCCGGTGGCAGGCTGTGGGTGGCAAGTAGCACACTGTATGTGGTGGCAGGCTGCTGGTGGCAAGTGGCACACTGTATCTGGTGACAAGTGGCACACCGTATCTGGTGGCATGCTGCTTGTGGCAAGTGGCACACTGTATCTGGTGTCAGGCTGCTGTTGGCAAGTGGCACACTGTGTCTGGTGGCAGGCTGTGGGTGGCAAGTAGCACACCGTATCTGGTGGCAGGCTGCTGGTGGCAAGTGGCACAGTGTATCTGGTGGCAAGTGGCACACTGTATCTGGTGGCATTCTGCTGGTGGAAAGTGGCACACTGTATCTGGTGGCAGGCTGCTGGTGGCAAGTGGCACACTGTATCTGGTGACAGGCTGATGGTGGCAAGTGGCACACTGTATCTGGTGGCATGATGCTGGTGGCAAGTGCCACACTGTATCTGGTGGCAAGTGGCACACTGTATCCGGTGGCAGGCTGTGGGGGGCAAGTAGCACACCATATCTGGTGGCAGGCTGCTGGTGGCAAGTGGCACACCGTATCTGGTGGCATGCTGCTTGTGGCAAGTGGCACACTGTATCTGGTGGCAGGCTGCTGTTGGCAAGTGGCACACTGTGTCTGGTGGCAGGCTGCTGGTGGCAAGTAGCACACTGTATCTGGTGGCAGGCTGCTGGTGGCAAGTGGCACACTGTATCTGGTGGCAGGCTGCTGACTGTATCTGGTGGCAGGCTGCTGGTGGCAGGTGGCACACTGTATCTGGTGACAGGCTGCTGGTGACAAGTGGCACACTGTATCTGGTGGCAGGCTTCTGTTGGCAAGTGGCACACCATATCTGATGGCAGGCTGCTGGTGGCAAGTGGCACACTGTATCTGGTGGCAAGTGGCACACCGTATCTGTTGGCATGCTGCTGGTGGCAAGTGGCACACTGTATCTGGTGGAAGGCTGCTGGTGGCAAGTGGCACACTATCTGGTGGCAAGTAGCACACTGTATCTGGTGGAAGGCTGCTGGTGGCAAGTAGCACACTGTATCTGGTGACAGGCTGCTGGTGGCAAGTGGCACACTGTATCTGGTGACAGGCTGCTGGTGGCAAGTGGCACACTGTATCTAGTGGCATGCTACTGGTGGCAAGTGGCACACTGTATCTGGTGGCAAGTGGCACTCTGTATCCGGTGGCAGGCTGTGGGTGGCAAGTAGCACACTGTATGCGGTGGCAGGCTGCTGGTGGCAAGTGGCACACTGTATCTGGTGACAAGTGGCACACCGTATCTGGTGGCATGCTGCTTGTGGCAAGTGGCACACTGTATCTGGTGTCAGGCTGCTGTTGGCAAGTGGCACACTGTGTCTGGTGGCAGGCTGTGGGTGGCAAGTAGCACACCGTATCTGGTGGCAGGCTGCTGGTGGCAAGTGGCACAGTGTATCTAGTGGCAAGTGGCACACCGTATCTGGTGGCATTCTGCTGGTGGAAAGTGGCACACTGTATCTGGTGGCAGGCTGCTGGTGGCAAGTGGCACACTGTATCTGGTGACAGGCTGATGGTGGCAAGTGGCACACTGTATCTGGTGGCATGATGCTGGTGGCAAGTGCCACACTGTATCTGGTGGCAAGTGGCACACTGTATCCGGTGGCAGGCTGTGGGGGGCAAGTAGCACACCATATCTGGTGGCAGGCTGCTGGTGGCAAGTGGCACACCGTATCTGGTGGCATGCTGCTTGTGGCAAGTGGCACACTGTATCTGGTGGCAGGCTGCTGTTGGCAAGTGGCACACTGTGTCTGGTGGCAGGCTGCTGGTGGCAAGTGGCACACTGTATCTGGTGACAGGCTGATGGTGGCAAGTGGCACACTGTATCTGGTGGCATGATGCTGGTGGCAAGTGCCACACTGTATCTGGTGGCAAGTGGCACACTGTATCCGGTGGCAGGCTGTGGGGGGCAAGTAGCACACCATATCTGGTGGCAGGCTGCTGGTGGCAAGTGGCACACCGTATCTGGTGGCATGCTGCTTGTGGCAAGTGGCACACTGTATCTGGTGGCAGGCTGCTGTTGGCAAGTGGCACACTGTGTCTGGTGGCAGGCTGCTGGTGGCAAGTAGCACACTGTATCTGGTGGCAGGCTGCTGGTGGCAAGTGGCACACTGTATCTGGTGGCAGGCTGCTGACTGTATCTGGTGGCAGGCTGCTGGTGGCAGGTGGCACACTGTATCTGGTGACAGGCTGCTGGTGACAAGTGGCACACTGTATCTGGTGGCAGGCTTCTGTTGGCAAGTGGCACACCATATCTGATGGCAGGCTGCTGGTGGCAAGTGGCACACTGTATCTGGTGGCAAGTGGCACACCGTATCTGTTGGCATGCTGCTGGTGGCAAGTGGCACACTGTATCTGGTGGAAGGCTGCTGGTGGCAAGTGGCACACTATCTGGTGGCAAGTGGCACACCATATCTGGTGGCATGCTGGTGGTGGCAAGTGGCACACTGTATTTGGTGGCAGGCTGCTGGTGGCAAGTGGCACACTGTGTCTGGTAGTAGGCTGTGGGTGGCAAGTAGCACACCATATCTGGTGGCATGCTGCTTGTGGCAAGTGGCACACTGTGTCTGGTGGCAGGCTGTGGGTGGCAAGTAGCACACTGTATCTGGTGGCAGGCTGCTGGTGGCAAGTGGCACACTGTATCTGGTGGCAGGCTGCTGACTGTATCTGGTGGCAGGCTGCTGGTGGCAGGTGGCACACTGTATCTGGTGACAGGCTGCTGGTGGCAGGTGGCACACTGTATCTGGTGACAGGCTGCTGGTGACAAGTGGCACACTGTATCTGGTGGCAGGCTTCTGTTGGCAAGTGGCACACCATATGTGATGGCAGGCTGCTGGTGGCAAGTGGCACACTGTATCTGGTGGCAAGTGGCACACCGTATCTGTTGGCATGCTGCTGGTGGCAAGTGGCACACTGTATCTGGTGGAAGGCTGCTGGTGGCAAGTGGCACACTATCTGGTGGCAAGTGGCACACCATATCTGGTGGCATGCTGGTGGTGGCAAGTGGCACACTGTATTTGGTGGCAGGCTGCTGGTGGCAAGTGGCACACTGTGTCTGGTAGCAGGCTGTGGGTGGCAAGTAGCACACCATATCTGGTGGCAGGCTGCTGGTGGCAAGTTGCACAGTGTATCTGGTGGCAAGTGGCACACTGTATCTGGTGGCATTCTGCTGGTGGAAAGTGACACACTGTATCTGGTGGCAGGCTGCTGGTGGCAAGTGGCACACTGTATCTGGTGGCAAGTGGCACACCGTATCTGGTGGCACACTGTCTGGTGGCAAGTGGCACACTGTGTCTGGTGGCAGGCTGCTGGTGGCAAGTGGCACACTGTATCTGGAGGAAGGCTGCTGGTGGCAAGTAGCACACTGTATCTGGTGACAGGCTGCTGGTGGCAAGTGGCACACTGTATCTGGTGGCATGCTGCTGGTGGCAAGTGGCACACTGTATCTGGTGGCAGGCTGCTGTTGGCAAGTAGCACACTGTATCTGGTGGCAGGCTGCTGTTGGCAAGTGGCACACTGTGTCTGGTGGCAGGCTGTGGGTGGCAAGTAGCACACTGTATCTGGTGGCAGGCTGCTGGTGGCAAGTGGCACACTGTATCTGGTGGCAAGTGGCACACCGTATCTGGTGGCATGCTGCTTGTGGCAAGTGGCACACTGTATCTGGTAGCAGGCTGCTGACTGTATCTGGTGGCAGGCTGCTGGTGGCAAGTGGCACACTGTATTTGGTGGAAGGCTGCTGGTGGTGGCAAGTGGCACACCATATCTGGTGGCATGCTGGTGGTGGCAAGTGGTGGCACACTGTATTTGGTGGCAGGCTGCTGGTGGCAAGTGGCACAGTGTATCTGGTGGCAAGTGGCACACTGTATCTGGTGGCATTCTGCTGGTGGAAAGTGACACACTGTATCTGGTGGCAGGCTGCTGGTGGCAAGTGGCACACTGTATCTGGTGGCAAGTGGCACACCGTATCTGGTGGCATACTGTCTGGTGGCAAGTGGCACACTGTGTCTGGTGGCAGGCTGCTGGTGGCAAGTGGCACACTGTATCTGGTGGAAGGCTGCTGGTGGCAAGTGGCACACTGTATCTGGTGGAAGGCTGCTGGTGGCAAGTGGCACACTGCATCTGATGGCAGGCTATGGGTGGCATCTGGCGGCAGGCGATGGTGGCAAGTGACAAGCTCAGGTTCCCACTGATTCTGCATCATGGTGAGTTGAACTATTTCACTATATATTACAATGTAGTAATAGAAATAATGGAATTTGATCATCCTGTGTCTGGTGGCAGGCTGTGGGTGGCAAGTAGCACACTGTATCTGGTGGCAGGCTGCTGGTGGCAAGTGGCACACTGTATCTGGTGGCAGGCTGCTGACTGTATCTGGTGGCAGGCTGCTGGTGGCAGGTGGCACACTGTATCTGGTGACAGGCTGCTGGTGGCAGGTGGCACACTGTATCTGGTGACAGGCTGCTGGTGACAAGTGGCACACTGTATCTGGTGGCAGGCTTCTGTTGGCAAGTGGCACACCATATCTGATGGCAGGCTGCTGGTGGCAAGTGGCACACTGTATCTGGTGGCAGGCTGCTGACTGTATCTGGTGGCAGGCTGCTGGTGGCAGGTGGCACACTGTATCTGGTGGCAGGCTTCTGTTGGCAAGTGGCACACCATATCTGATGGCAGGCTGCTGGTGGCAAGTGGCACACTGTATCTGGTGGCAAGTGGCACACCGTATCTGTTGGCATGCTGCTGGTGGCAAGTGGCACACTGTATCTGGTGGAAGGCTGCTGGTGGCAAGTGGCACACTATCTGGTGGCAAGTGGCACACTATCTGGTGGCAAGTGGTACACCATATCTGGTGGCATGCTGGTGGTGGCAAGTGGCACACTGTATTTGGTGGCAGGCTGCTGGTGGCAAGTGGCACACTGTGTCTGGTAGCAGGCTGTGGGTGGCAAGTAGCACACCATATCTGGTGGCAGGCTGCTGGTGGCAAGTTGCACAGTGTATCTGGTGGCAAGTGGCACACTGTATCTAGTGGCATTCTGCTGGTGGAAAGTGACACACTGTATCTGGTGGCAGGCTGCTGGTGGCAAGTGGCACACTGTATCTGGTGGCAAGTGGCACACCGTATCTGGTGGCACACTGTCTGGTGGCAAGTGGCACACTGTGTCTGGTGGCAGGCTGCTGGTGGCAAGTGGCACACTGTATCTGGAGGAAGGCTGCTGGTGGCAAGTAGCACACTGTATCTGGTGACAGGCTGCTGGTGGCAAGTGGCACACTGTATCTGGTGGCATGCTGCTGGTGGCAAGTGGCACACTGTATCTGGTGGCAGGCTGCTGTTGGCAAGTAGCACACTGTATCTGGTGGCAGGCTGCTGTTGGCAAGTGGCACACTGTGTCTGGTGGCAGGCTGTGGGTGGCAAGTAGCACACTGTATCTGGTGGCAGGCTGCTGGTGGCAAGTGGCACACTGTATCTTGTGGCAAGTGGCACACCGTATCTGGTGGCATGCTGCTTGTGGCAAGTGGCACACTGTATCTGGTAGCAGGCTGCTGACTGTATCTGGTGGCAGGCTGCTGGTGGCAAGTGGCACACTGTATCTGGTGGAAGGCTGCTGGTGGTGGCAAGTGGCACACCATATCTGGTGGCATGCTGGTGGTGGCAAGTGGCACACTGTATTTGGTGGCAGGCTGCTGGTGGCAAGTGGCACAGTGTATCTGGTGGCAAGTGGCACACTGTATCTGGTGGCATTCTGCTGGTGGAAAGTGACACACTGTATCTGGTGGCAGGCTGCTGGTGGCAAGTGGCACACTGTATCTGGTGGCAAGTGGCACACCGTATCTGGTGGCATACTGTCTGGTGGCAAGTGGCACACTGTGTCTGGTGGCAGGCTGCTGGTGGCAAGTGGCACACTGTATCTGGTGGAAGGCTGCTGGTGGCAAGTGGCACACTGTATCTGGTGGAAGGCTGCTGGTGGCAAGTGGCACACTGCATCTGATGGCAGGCTATGGGTGGCATCTGGCGGCAGGTGATGGTGGCAAGTGACAAGCTCAGGTTCCCACTGATTCTGCATCATGATGAGTTGAACTATTTCACTATATATTACAATGTAGTAATAGAAATAATGGAATTTGATCATCCTGACGCCATATCAAGCATAGTGTCAGGATGATTTTAAGTGCTAACACCAGCCATTTGCCCCAAAAAAATCACCCCCGCCACCTATTTTCCCATAACCCCCGAGACTACATCCCCCCCCTTATCTTTTTTTTGGGAAGGGGGGATGTCCCTGAATGGCAGTTTGGAAATGTGGTCGCCCTATGTTGCTGTTAGTGAGAGACTGCATAGCAGGTGGTATTGGTGGTGGTCCTGCTGCTCAGAGGCTGTATGGCTGAAATTACTGGTGAGAGTATATTTAATTTGTTTTAGCAAAAAATGTTTGCATTTTCATTTTGTTTCCATAAAAAGGCCCACCAAAATCCTCAGCACCAGGCCCATGATGCTCTTAATCTGGCCCTGATACTCGAGTATATACGGTAATTAAACATCTTAGAACAAACTGTCTCACGTACACCAATTTTTTGAATCTGATAATGACTTAATCAATGAATCAGGTACACAGATGAAGAATTGATCATCGTGACCCCCATGCACCATTGTTGGACAAAAACTGACATTTCTACATTTATACTTAGCGGACTGGAGCCTTGTTCCTGCAGCAGAACCAAGCTCGCCTTTTCCAGAACTGGCAGAACTGCAAGCAAACAATTATTTTTTTTGTTTTTGGATAGAATGGGGAAGAGTTAGATCCTCTGCTAGTGTTTTAAGGCTACCTGTAACCCCATTAGAGAAATTTCCCTCCATTGAATTAGAGGAAGTAAGCAATTTTTAGTAATGGGAACACAAAGAACACCACAAACCCAACTAAACCTAGGACACAACAGATTCATTTTCACCAAGGGTAACCTATACAGCAAAATAAAAAAAAGCCCAATTCCCTATGAAGGGGTGTCAGCACTTAATACTCCACTTAAAGCGGAACTTTACCCATAACAACTTTTAAAAAAAATAATGTCCTTTAGCAAGGAACATACATTCCACATTAATAATAATTCTACCAAAATCAGTTTGTGCTGTAAATTGCCTCCAGCATTGATCCCGTTTCTTCTTGCTGGAGGCTGCCATTTTGCTGAAGCCCAAAGCCTCAGCAGTAAATCATAAAGCGGAACTAAAGTAATCAATTTACCGGTTTCAAAAAACAGTTACGTTGCTGGAGATGCAAACTGTCACATTTGATTGTGTCCTCAACCAAACTGTCAAACCATGAAATGGCTGGTGTCATAACTGATCACATGTGCAGCTCCATGGCAGTTGCAGATCAAACAAAAGCAGCTTCCTTACTGTAAAGGATAGGAAGGTTTAATTCCGCTTTAAGGCTGTGAGCAGATCGACCTCTACAAACTCGACATTGCCTAAAAATGGAGAGCAACTGAGCATGTGCAGAGCAGGGTGAGACAGTGTATTACTGGATTCTAAACAGTACAGGCCCCTATTTTTTGAATGTTTTACATAGCTATACCTGGCAAAGGGACCAGCCTGAAGTGATCTAGCAGGACTTCATTTTCTGACTAAAGTTCCACTTTAAATAAGCCCCGATTCACACAGGGGCGGCACGAGGCGACCTGCATACGACTTGCAAAACGACTTCTGTATAGAAGTCTATGCAAGTCGCCTCAAGTTGCCCCCAAAGTAGTACAGGAACCTTTTTCTAAGTCGGAGCGACTTGCGTCGCTCCTATTAGAACGGTTCCGTAGTACAGAACGGCAGGCGACTTGTCAGGCGGCTAGGTCACCTGACAAGTCGCCCCTGTGTGAACCGGCAGTAACTGAAATAAACAGAACAAACCCCCCCCCCCACACACACACACACATTTCATCAATAATCAACCACTTTGATTGTATGATCTGTGCTAATGGGAAAGACAAGACAATTTGAGCTTTGATGTTTCTCATCAGCTAAGGTCACATGACCAAGTGCCTCCAACTCAAACCAACCTGGTGCCGCAGGGATCACGTGACCTAGTGCCCTAAACTCAAGCCAACCTAATTTAGCAGCGATCACATGACCCAGTGCTACAAACCCAAGCCATCCTGGTGCCATTAAGATCACATGATCCAGTGCCCTCAGACTCAAGCCAACCTGGTGCCGCAGAGATAATATGACCAAATACTCCAAAAAAGAGAAATGGCGCTAGAGCATACAATCATGCATATAAAGAGTCCAAAGGGAATATAAAATAGTCACTGAAATTAAAAGTCTGATAAAAAGCACCAGCGGCAGCTCACTTGAGAGTAGAAGCAGGCAACTCTGAAACAACAATGTAAAAAACAGCAAGAAGCGCCAATCTAAGTGCAGTATTATGTAACTTTAATAAAATGATGAACGGACAGACAGCCAAATGGCTACTCACAAAATTAAAATGGTTTAAGGCAAGGATAGGTGGTGAGTCCAGGGACGTCCTCCTAAGGTGTGGGCAAAGTGCCTGATGCAGGTTCTCCTGGAAGCGCGTGTCCACATGAAGATGTGTAAGTGGTCACCGGGGTCACCGCTGGGCGTTGGACTACAAACGATGGAGGTGTCCGCAAAAAACAGCCGGCGTCTGAGCGGACATGAAGAGCCAGAGCCGTCGCGGTGGACGGAAACCGGAAGACCTGTGTGGAACGCAGAGCACTAGTCCAGAAACCAACGAAAGCGGAAGTGACGTATGGACGTCCATACGTCACTTCCGCTTTCGTTGGTTTCTGGACTAGTGCTCTGCGTTCCACACAGGTCTTCCGGTTTCCGTCCACCGCGACGGCTCTGGCTCTTCATGTCCGCTCAGACGCCGGCTGTTTTTTGCGGACACCTCCATCGTTTGTAGTCCAACGCCCAGCGGTGACCCCGGTGACCACTTACACATCTTCATGTGGACACGCGCTTCCAGGAGAACCTGCATCAGGCACTTTGCCCACACCTTAGGAGGACGTCCCTGGACTCACCACCTATCCTTGCCTTAAACCATTTTAATTTTGTGAGTAGCCGTTTGGCTGTCTGTCCGTTCATCATTTTATTAAAGTTACATAATACTGCACTTAGATTGGCGCTTCTTGCTGTTTTTGACCAAATACTCCAAACTAGAGTTGCCACCTCATCCCTCTAAACCCGAACACCTTTGAATTACACAGGTTCTGAGACTAATTAAATACAGATAAGGCACCAAGTGAGTTTAATTACCACCTTAATCAGCCACAGAACCTGTATAATTAATATGTGTTCGGGTTTAAAGGGATGAGGTGGCAACCATACTCTAAACCCAAGTCAACCTGGTGCCGTGAAGATCACAAGACCCAGTGCCCCAAACCCAAGCCAACCTGGTGCTGCAGAGATCACATGACCTAGTGCCCCAAACTCAAGCCAACCTGGTGCTGCAGAGATCACATGACCCAGTGCCCCAAACTCAAGCCAACCTGGTGCTGCAGAGATCACATGACCCAGTGCCCCAAACTCAAGCCAACCTGGTGCTGCAGAGATCACATGACCTAGTGCCCCAAACTCAAGCCAACCTGGTGCAGTGTCTTCCTCAGGTTAGTATTTCAAGGCCTTCTGTTACTAAGTATTTGTCCACACCCCCAAGATCCAAGCATAACTTTGTTAGCATTTAGGTTCAGGTTTCCTTTAAAATAAATAGATCACATCTACCATTGTGCTGTGAATTCTGGCAGCTTTGAAAGACAGAAATGACACATAAAATAATGTGTGCCTGCCTACCCATATTCAGTAACACTCCATACATTGGGCTTTACTGTGTGGCGTTTGTATGTTTCATCCCGATACACTAAACTGTCCCTGATGTGTTTATGAACTTGGCAGGGATTGTAGGACTTGTCCGTCCTGTGTAAATGGATTAACTAAGGTCTACAATATCAGAAGAGCCTCTATAGAGAAAGTGAGAAGAATAGTATAGAACATGTGTACACCTGACCCATGATTCTTGGAGAGGTCTGGAATATAGCAATGGTGCAGGAAAGCCATTTAGCAGCAATGCAGTAAGTTGTGCTAGTCATAACACATTTACCATTATTTGGGTGACTAACCTGCTCCTTGAATGGACAGGTCTCCTATGTCCTCTGAAAGGTCTCTCACCCCCGTTGAGCTGCATTCCCCCTTGATGTCAGGCACTGCGTTGCGTCTGCCCGTTCGGTCACACGATATAAATTCGCCGTAAGCCGACTCTACGTCCATAACGTCTCTATCATATCAAATTCATTCGATCTGCAGAGAGAGAGAGGAGTAATAATCAGAGAGGAGCTGTGCAAAACAAGTAGCTGCAAACAGCTGACCTGCATAGCAATATGAAAGCTACATCTGGAATCTCAGTAGATTGCTAGAGGCCAAGACATTTCTCAGGCCCACACTTTTCATTGGTTTACTATGGTGTGTCAAGCGGATGCAAGGACCAAAACCTTCCAGCAGATGGCAGCAGATTTACATGAGTTGTACTGACTAATGAGTGATTTATTGGACGGGTGATGAATGATTATAGAACAAATGCATTCATCGATCGATCCAGGATATCTGCTGCTAGGGTTTGCAGTGCACTGTGGATTTATAACATGTCATCAGCAGATATATAATGTACGGGAGTTTGATTTCTAAAATACAACACTGCGATTATCTCTCACACTTTACATTTTATGGACCAATAAGCTTTTAGCAATCTTTTACAGCTCAGGATTGATGATAATGAATCTAGGCTTCTAAGTGGTGGCAATGGACAATAGGAAGGGTATCAGCCCCAGGATGACTAATGTGCAGTCAGTGCACACACTCTTATCAGGGGTCTCCAAAACCTTTCACTACGAGGGCCACAATATAATAAGCCTGGGCCGACTTCTAAATGGACAAATCATAATAACATGAATTAATACACAATAAGCATATGATTTAGAACAGAAAAAACATTAGTACAACAAAGCACAGAAATAAAAAAGAAAAAAAACATTTGAGCCCATCAGACTTCCCCTTACATGAGAGTCCCTATCAGAGCCTCCATCAAATTTCCCCTTACATTGGAAACCCCCTTACAGGAGAATCCCCTCTGACATCAAAGTCCCATTACAAGAGAGTAGTCCTCATCAAGGTCCCCCTTACATCAAACTTCCCCTTACATTGGAGCACCCCTTTCATGAAAATCCCCATCGGAGTTTCCCCTTACATCAGAGCGCCCATCAAATTCCTTGTTACATTGGAATCCCTCCTTATATGAAATTCCCCATCATTGTAGTCCCCATCAAAATCCCCCTTACATTGGAGCATCCCTTACATGAAAATCCCCATCAGAGTCTCCCCTTACTTCAGAGCGCCCATCAAGTACCTTGTTACATTGGAATCCCTCCTTTTTTTTTTTTCTCTTAAATAATCTTTATTAACAATTCTTAATTCACATAAACCATATTGCATTAAAACACCTACATATTCACGTGGACATACTCCACTACAAAAGGAATATACATCATATGGTACACTAAGGCGATCGGAAGCTTTCCCTTTTTCTCTTTACCTTCCTTCCCTTCCCCCAACCCTCCCACCCTTCCATTACCCACCCCCTACCTTGGGCCACAACCTTCCCTTTATTCCTGGCACCCTAGACTTTCCAACCACGGGTTCCACATCTTTTCAAACTTCTTAAGGTTCCCTCTTCTAATATATAGGGCCCTCTCCTTCCATATTACCTCATTTATTGTTTTAGCCCACTCGTCTACTACCGGGGGAAGGACTGTTTGCCATCTCTGCATAATGAGCTTCCGGGCCTGGTAAAGACACCTCAGAACGGCTATTTTAGCTGCTACTTCCTCCCGTCTCCATACTCTGTATCCAAGAATACAGAATCTGACGTCCATCTCCAGGGAAAGCCCCCATTTGCCCTCAATAGAGCCCACAACCCCCCGCCAGTAACGTACTAGCTTGGGGCACCTCCATACCATATGTATCAAATCGCCCTCATCCCCACACCTGGGGCACTTAGCATCAGTTCTTACACCGAAACGGAATAATTTTTTTGGGGTGTAATATGCTCTATGTAACAACATTAGGTGGGAGAGTCTCTGTGCAGGTGAAACTGAAACCTCCTGTCCCACCTCCAGTATTTCTTTCCATTGTGTATCCGTCAGCTTTCCCACATCCTTTTCCCACCCCTGCCTGCAACCCAGATGCTCTGATCTGACAATGGTTTCCTTGCACAGCTGCGCGTATATTCCAGAGATAAAGCCCTTCACCTCCCCGGACTTAATCACCCTTTGGAGGAGTGTAGCGTCTGTCCAGGCTGGGGGATTTACTCTAAATTGTACCTCCAGTGCCGCTCTCATTTGCAGGTACCTAAAGAATGTTTGTCTTGGGATACTGTATTCCCTTTGGAGGTCCTCAAAGGATTTCAATACCCTCCCTCTATACAGCTGTGATAGTCTATTTATACCCCACCTCGCCCATTCCTTAAATTCCCCCATAACCACTATCTCCTGTAGGTTTTTATTATGCCAGAGGGGAGCATATTCTGTAAACCCATCATATCCCATTAGGGTCTTTATTGCCTTCCAGACTTTAGTTATTAACTTAGTTGTGGGGCCTCTACCAACTAGTGAGTCTGCCTCCAATGCTTCTACTACAGTTTTATGGGGTGTCTCTAGAGTTAACAAACCTCTGTCAGCACTTCCACCCCGAATGTGCTGCAGCTGTGCTGCTAGAAAATAGCACCTCGGATGTGGGAGGGCTATCCCCCCCTCCTTAACTGGCAACTGCAAGCTCTGCAGGCTAATCCTGGCCTTCCCCCTTCTCCACAGCAGTTCCCTGAAAAGTGAGTCAATCTTTTGGAACCACTTTTTGTTCAGCCACACCGGCGTGTTGTGTAGCAAGTACAACAGTTGGGGCAACCAGACCATCTTGATCAGGTTGCCCCTTCCTGCTACAGACAGGGGCAACCGGCTCCAGATATCTATTTTACCCCTAAATTTACCCAATAGTGGAACTAGGTTGTCTACGATGTATTGATTGGGGTCTTTTGACATATTTATGCCCAGGTAGCGAATCTTTGAGACTACTTTTAATTGTGGGATTCCCGACATGTCCGGACCATTGGGGTTATCCAATGGCAGTAGTGCAGATTTCCTCCAATTCACCACCAGTCCTGACACGTTGCCAAACCTTCCCATTATGTCCATTACTTGCCTAAGAGAACCTTCCGTATCTCCAAGAAACAGTAGGACATCGTCGGCATACAGGGCAATCTTCTCCTCTCCTGTTCTTCTTACAAAGCCTTCGATCTTGGAGCTAGATCTAATATGGATTGCTAGTGGCTCCATAGCGAGAGCAAACAGCAGGGGGGACAGGGGACATCCCTGTCTCGTCCCCCTCTCTAAGCATATTTTCCCTGACAGTTCTTTATTAACCCTAACCTTCGCACTTGGGCCCTTATACAATATTTTTATCCACTTTCTGAAGACAGAACCCAAGCCAAACTCCTCCAACACCCGCCAGAGATAGGGCCATTCTAAACTGTCAAAGGCCTTAGTTATATCCAGAGATACCACTGCTCTTGAACCTATATTCTCTGTCGGGGTCTGGAGATTCATATATGCCCTCCTAATGTTCATACTCGTGGTCCTACGGGAAATGAATCCCGTTTGATCCACGTGAATGAGTTTATGCATAATTTTGTTAAGTCTAGCAGCCAAGACCCTTGCCAGAATCTTGGCGTCTGTACACAACAAAGATATGGGCCTATATGCCGATGGTTCTAGTGGGTCACCCCCTTCTTTATGAAGCAGGATGATATTTGTTTCAGTCATAGAGACAGGCAGACACCCTCCCAGCAGAGCCCAGTTCAGCGTTTTCAGCAACTCCGGCAGAAGGATTTTCCCATAGTGCTTATAGACCTCTACCGGGAGACCATCCGGCCCCGGAGATTTTTGATTTGCCATTCCATTTACAGCTTGTTGTAGTTCAGCTAGTGTAATTGGCGCATCTATACCCTCTCTATCCTCTTCAGTAACTACAGGGACCTGTATGTCTTTAAAGAACTTCTCCATATCCTCCTCCCCAACGAACCCCTGTGACCTATACAGGTTTTTATAATACCTCTCAAATATATCCGTAATTTCTGGGCTCTGAGAGGTTATCTCATCACCTGGGGTCCTAATTGCCGGGATCGCCGAGGAGGAGGAGTTGGTTTTTGCCAAATAGGCCAGCATACGACCCACACTTTCTCCTTCCCCAAAGGTCCGTTGTTTCAGGAAGAGTTGCTTATTTTCACCCTTCTTCAGGACTGCTATTCTATAGGCCTCCTGTTTCTCTTCCCACAGTTTCTGCCTCTCTGGTGTAGGGCCTTCTATAAATTGCTTCTCTGCCACCTCCAGTTCCCTCCTGATTCCCTCCTCCCACTTTCTTGCCCTCCTCTTAACTCCTGCCACCTCCTGAATCAAAATACCCCTGAGGAATGCCTTCAGTGTGTCCCATTGCACACCTGCTGTCGTTGAGCCTTCATTAAATTTTAAAAACTCTTCTAGCTTTGTTATTATCTTCTTTGGCTCCCCTATTAACTCCAACCAATATGGACTTAGCTTCCAGGGCCCTCTAACCTCCCTGACCCCTAAACCCACTGAAGCCACCATCAGGGAGTGATCCGAGACCCCTCTCGGATAGTATACTACATTCTTTATTATTGACATTGCCTCTGCGTTCCCCAGGGTCATATCAATTCTGGAGAAGGTGGAGTGGGAGGACGAGAAGCACGAGTACTGCCTTACTCCAGGATTCCGGACCCTCCACAAATCCAACAGTCCTGCCTCCTCCAGGAAGCTACCCAGCCGGCCCCCTGCTACACTATTCACTTGGGCTCGCGGTGGAAATCTGTCCAACTCTTTGTTCAATACCTCATTGAAATCCCCTACTACTATCACCGGGGTATCTGTTTTATCCACCATAAACTCCATTAAGCTATACATTACTTCCAGTTTAAATGGTGGAGGGATATAAATATTAGCAACAACATACATTTTGTTTTCAATAGAACAGTATAGAAAAACATAACGACCTAAACTATCTATCCTGGTCTGCCTACAGGAGAACATCACACTTCTAGTTACCAATATACTCACCCCCCTGGAGTAGGAGGAATACACCGAGTGATATTGGGCCTGGAACCTTCTGCTTGGGAAACCTTTCATCGTATCCTTTGTCAAGTGAGTCTCCTGTAGACAGACCAAGCCCACCCCTCTTATCTCCAGCAGTGAAAAAATGGCAGCCCTCTTAATTGGGTTCCCCATCCCCCGTATGTTCCAGGAGCCTATTTTAAGATCTTTAGGCTGCATTAGACAAACAACAGACATGAGTTAGTGCCAGAAGGCCAGCAACAGTGGGCATCTTTAACTTGGTATACTGTCTTGTGCCAAGCTTTAACACCTCCCTACCCCTTATAATTCCCCCCCGAAAGCAAAAAGAAAAAACCCCCGTGGGGCAACCCAAGTGAGACCCCACCCTTGATACCCAGCTGTGTATTACATATAGCAGAACAGGAGAAAACAAAAACAAAACACACAAAAAAAAAAAAAAGAGGAACCCCAGCTACCCTCTGTGTTTCATTACCATTGTTTTCCTTTCTAATAAACCTACTACGTGTCCCCCTTTCCTCTTTCCCCATATTCCTATTACTAGAGGACCCCTCCATTAATACCGAGCTAAGAGCTACATCTTTAATATCAGAAAAAAGAAGAAAAGAAAAAAAAAAAAGAGAAAAAATATTGCCTTAATACCCTCTGTGCTTCATTACTATTATTTTCCTTTCTGGTGAGCATTCTAAGTGTCCCCCTTCCCCTTTCTCCATGTTCCTGTTCATAGTGCTTGCTTTTACCACACGTGTGCTTAATCGCCCTTCCCCCCTCCCACCCCATTCCCCTAACTACCCCTCCAATTACTAAGTGCATTTTAATTCCTCTATGAGATAATTTTGCAACCCCCCTTCCTCTCCACCACCCACCCCCCCTTCTCCCTCCCCACCACCAATCCCCCCCCATCCCTACCCCCCCCCTCCCCCACCTTATCAGGTTAGCCCCTGGGGCTCTATTCGTGACCGTCTCATATATTCCTCCTTGCACCATTAGAATCCACGTGTGCAAAAAATTTTTAAATATATTAACCTCCCCCTCTCCCATTCCTAAACTCCCATACACCATCATTCTCCCTCTCTATGTCAAATTCATATTGCCTTCCTCAGTCCAAATTTTCTTGTCTTCTGATCGAGCAGCCTAACACTCTGGGCTCCTTTCCTTGGGTTCCAGTCTCTGTTTGTTTTCTTCATACCAGTGGGTTACCCCCCCCGGGGAGTCAAAGAGGAGAACCTCCCCCATTGCCTCAACCCGTAGCCTGGCTGGATACAGTAGGGCATACTTGACATCATATTTTTGAAGGGTACGTTTAACCTCCACAAAACCTTCCCTGCGTCTCTGCAACTCCGGAGAGAAGTCCGCAAAAAATGAGACCCTTGCACCATTATACAAAATAAGCCCCTTCTCTCTGGCTTTGCGCATTAAGGCTATCTTGTCGCAGTGGTTCAGAAATTTCATCAATAAGGACCTGGGACGCCCTCCAGGGGGCGGAGCCCTGAAGGGGACCCGATGGGCTCTCTCAATTGCAAACTGTGGGGAAAATGCATCTCTTCCAAATATTTCTGTGAACCATCCTTCCAGGAAAGCAATGGAATTCTGCCCTTCACATCTCTCCGGGAGGCCCACTATTCTTATATTGTCCCTTCTTAGACGGTTTTCCATTTCATCCATTTTGTCATTAATTCTACCCAGTTGTTCCTTCATAGACTTGACATCTTGCTGTAGGGGGAAAACATCATCCTCCACTTGGCTCACTCTACCCTCCAAGTCGGTTATTCTATCTGCTGCCTTTTGCAGTTCCTGCTTTATTAATAACAGTTCATCCTTGATCTCTTTAATTTGGCAGCTTAACCCCTCCACTGATGCTCTGCAAGAGTTGATCGCATGGAAAATTTCCCTCAGGGTTGGTTCTGCCTCTGTAACAGAGGCCATTGCTAGTGATGGTACCTGGACTTTTTCCCCTGCTCCTGGGCCTTTATTAGCAGTTGGATTTTTCTGCCCTACTCCGGCTGGGTTAGAAGATGCCTGTCCATGACTTTTCCTATCCCCCGTGGTCTTGAGTTGGGGAGCTTGCCCATTCTTAGTGGGGGTCTGTTCAGGAGTGTGTGCAAACCTCTCCAATTTTGCTGCAGCTACTGCCGCCTGGATCCCCTTCTCTTTTGCAGATCGCAGCGACTGGGGCCCCAAATTCTCCATATTGGCTGGCTCCTCCCCTCTCCTCCTTGACATCGCCGTTATTACCTTTGTGTACCTGGGTACCCAGCACCGCCAGTGGGGAACAGATGTAGCACAGGGAAACCGCAACAGCGGCTAGCACAGATAAATACTATCTCTTAGTGTAAGGTTCTGTTTGCACCGCTCTCGTCCCCACTCAACCAATATGCGTGTTTCAACAGGGCCGCAAGTTTAACAGACTGATCAGGTAGGTAGGTAGGTTAGCTTTTAGTCGAGTACCATAGACTTCTCTTTACTTCCTTTTTTCCCCTTTCCTTTCTTTCCTTCTTCCTTTCCTCCTTCCTTCTCCCTTTAACAGACTCTTTCCTTGCCTCTTTTGGGTTTTTTCTTTTCTTTTTTTTTTTTTTTTTTTTTTTTTTTTTTTTTTTCCTTTTTCTTTCTTCCCCCGCTCTCCTCTTTCCTTCTTCCCTTTGCTCTTCCTTATTTTACTCTTTCAATGACTCTCTTTGCAACCATTATATAACTGTATAGCATTAGCAGGTATAACAGGTATATCAGGTATAGCAGGTATAACAGGGTATAGTTTTAACAGGATACCATACAGTCCACCTTTATAGTCCCAGGATTTTTTTTAAACTGAGCCCAAGTGCTCACATACCTGTCCTGTGATATTTCAGAGCCGCACGTTCTCTCCACGTGTACCCAGTGTCTGTTGCTGTAGCCGGCGTCTGCTGCTGTGGCTGTGACTAAGGCAAGGGGAGTGAGGCTGGGGCCGAAGCGGAGCGTCTTAGCTGTCACTCCCGGACCGTCATCCAGATCACTTGAGATTTTCACAGCTCTCGCGAGAGCCCCAGGCGTTGCCAGGCAACCAGTCCGGCGGCGACGGGGAGAAGCCTGCAGCACGATCCGGGCGCGGAGCGCAGGGCCAAGAACAAGCCGGTATACGGCAGCGCGGCACAGCGGCAGCAGGACACCCCCACTCCCGAAGGTAAAATGCGGCTGGCCGGTCACAGTAGCCGTCGACTGGAGCGGTGTACACGGAGGCAGGAAGGCAGGTCAGATAGCACCTATACAGTTAGCAAGCTAAGTTGAGCTGTCAGGGAGAGAGGTAGGACTGAGGCAGGGTTGAGCAGCATGGAAGCCGGGACCGAGCGGGAGCTCACACACACACACCCGCTCACAACGACATCCGGTCACGCCCCCCTTCTACCACACTTCCTACTTCACACCACTCTACCCTCTTACCTGGAATCCCTCCTTACATTAGATTCCCCATCAGAGCCCCCTAGAGTAGTCACCATCAAAAATCCCCCAATATTGGAGAACGCCTTACGTGAAAATCCCCATCAGAGCTCCCTAACATTAGAGTAGTCCCCATCAAAGTCCTTGTTACGTCGGAATCCCTCCTTACAAGAGAGTCCCCATCAGAGTCCCCCCTTACATCCAGGTCCCCATCAAGAATATTACATCAGGGGCCACATAAAACCTTGCAGTGGGCTGAATTTGGCTCATGGGCCACAGTATGGACACTCCTGCTCTACTAGACCAGTCTATCACCAGCCAGCCCTGATTGTGGTCGGGGGGGGATGCACCTAAGACAACTTTCACAATGTCATATGCATATACACAGGAAATGACACAGGTTAGGATTTACACAGCTCTGCCAGACAGCACAGCCAGGTGGAGGACACGGCTAATAATGTTATCCACTTCCCAAGCAAGGTTCTACTCTAATCTATAAACTGGGACATGTACAGAGATATCTAAATAAATAGCGGATTATGCAGACTGCTCTAAACACAATGCACAGAAGAGGCCCCCTAGACAGCTTACAAGCAGCTCATCAATTTATAACTAGCATGAAAAGTATCCATACAACATGCACATTCCATAGCACTCAGTCCTTCCAACAACCAGAAGGATCATCATTAGAACTGTTCTTCTCTATTTCTGTTTCCGGCCCTTGCGGGTAGCTGGCCAAGCCTCATGCACCCTTCACACTGGTTATAAATGGACAATCTGCTTCCCATCCTCCTCTCATTGCGAAAATACATGACTGGTGTCATAAGGCCTAAACCTTTCACAGAGTCCTGTGTCCCATGGCCTTGCATTTTTATAACACCAAATGGTTCTATCTTCCAGCCATCGGCATGGAGCTGTCAGATGGGGCTGAAGTACACAGCAGCTGTTGGGGGGGGGGGGGGGGGGTGATATATACGTGGTGCACTGGGATAAAGTGCTCTCCAGGCCCTTCTGCTCTAAAGCCCCTCATTCTCAGGCAGAGATCACCATTGGCCGGCTCCCTGAGGATTCCAGGATCTAGAAGGGCCCGGGAAAGCAGGGGTACCTCACCCGTTCCCTGTCTAGGGACAATTTTCCATGACGCACCATGGACATCATGCTTCAGGAATGACACTGATAATGCCAATGTGTTGTGGTGACTGGGGGGTTGAAGAGGAACTCAGTAAGAGCTGCTACATTCCAACATTACCAAATATCAAAAGAAACACTTCCCTGTTGAAGTATGGAAACATTCTAGACCTGTCCAGTAATCTTCTACTGGAGACAATTTTGCTGAATAATTCCTAATCCTTATCCTTATGGACTGAAAATAAATTCATGACTAAGCAAGGATCACAGTCTCAGTAAGAGCTCAGTGCCAATCTGTGTGTGCGATATAATTCAATATTCACACCTTTCTACTTATGTGATATAACATAACATACACACCTTCATCAAGGATATAACCTAATGTATACCCCATTCTACCAGTGTAATATAATTCAGCACACATCATCCTGTAGTTATAGTATAATGCAGTGCACACACTATGACCACGGTATAATCCACGAATCCTCCTGTGCCCACGGTACAATCCACACACCGTTCTGTGACCACGGTACAATCCACGCACCATCCTGTGACCATGGTACAATCCATGCACCATCCTGTGACCATGGCATAATCCATGCACCATCCTGTGACCATGGCATAATCCATGCACTGTCCTGTAGTCATGAGACAAGACAGTATAATCCAAACATTATCCTGTGACCACAGTATAATCCACACACTATACTGTGACCTCGGAATAATCCAGGCACCGTCCTGTAGCCATGGGAAAATCCAGGCACTGTCCTGTAGCCATGGGACAGTCCACGCAACATCCTGGAGCCATGGGACAATCCACGCACCGTCCTGGAGCCATGGGACAATCCACACACCGTCCTGGAGCCATGGGACAATCCACACACCAACCTGTAGCCATGAGACAATCCACACACCGTCCTGAAGCCATGAGACAATCCATGCATCGTCCTGTAGCCAAGGGACAATCCACACATCGTCCTGTAGCCATGGGACAGTCCACGCAACGTCCTGTAGCCATGGGACAGTCCACGCAATGTCCTGTAGCCATGGGACAGTCCACGCAACGTCCTGTAGCCATGGGACAGTCCACGCACCGTCCTGTAGCCATGGGACAGTCCACGCAACGTCCTGGAGCCATGGGACAATCCACGCACCGTCCTGGAGCCATGGGACAATCCACACACTGTCCTGTAGCCATGAGACAATACACACACTGTCCTGTAGCCATGGGACAATCCACACACCATCGTGTAGCCATGGGACAATCCACGCATCGTCCTGTAGCCATGGGACAATCCACACACCGTCGTGTAGCCATGGGACAATCCACACACTGTCCTGTAGCCATGGGACAATCCACGCATCGTCCTGTAGCCATGGGACAATCCACACACCGTCCTGTAGCCATGGGACAATCCACACACCGTCCTATAGCCATGGGACAGTCCACGCACCGTCCTGTAGCCATGGGACAGTCCACGCACCGTCCTGTAGCCATGGGACAGTCCACGCAACGTGCTGTAGCCATGGGACAGTCCACGCACTGTCCTTTAGTCATGGGACAGTCCACGCAATGTCCTGGAGCCATGGGACAATCCACGCACCGTCCTGGAGCCATGGGACAATCCACACACCGTCCTGTAGCCATGGGACAATCCACACACCGTCCTGTAGCCATGGGACAATCCACACACCGTCGTGTAGCCATGGGACAATCCACACACCGTTGTGTAGCCATGGGACAATCCACACACCGTCGTGTAGCCATGGGACAATCCACGCATCGTCCTGTAGCCATTGGACAATCCACACACCGTCCTGTAGCCATGGGACAATCCACGCATCGTCCTGTAGCCATGGGACAATTCACGCACTGTCCTGGAGCCATGGGACAATCCACCTACCATCCTGTAGTCATGAGGCAATCCATGCACTGTCCTGTAGTCATGAGACAATCCACACAGCATCCTGTAGTCATTGGACAATATACACACCGTCCTGTAGCCATGAGACAATCCTGTACAATTCACACACCCTCCTGTGCCCACAGTACAATCCACGAACCCTCCTGTGACCACGGTACAATCCACACACCTTTCTGTGACCACGGTACAAACCACGCACCGTCCTGTGACCATGGCATAATCAATGCACTGTCCTGTAGTCATGAGACAATCCAGTATAATCCACACATTGTCCTGTGACCATAGTATAATCCACACACTGTACTGTGACCACAGAATAATCCACACACTGTACTGTGACCATGGAATAATCCAGGCACCGTCCTGTAGCCATGGGACAATCCATACACTGTCCTGTAGCCATGAGACAATCCATACACCGTCCTGTAGCCATGAGACAATCCATACACCGTCCTGTAGCCATGAGACAATCCACACACTGTTCTGTAGCCATGGGACAATCCACACACCGTCCTGTAGCCATGGAACAATCCACCTACCGTCCTGTAGCCATGGGACAATCCACGCACTGTCCTGTAGCCATGGGACAATCCACGCACTGTCCTGTAGCCATGGGACAATCCACCTACTGTCCTGTAGCCATGGGACAATGCATGCAGCGTCCTGTAGCCATGAGGCAATCCATGCACTATCCTGTAGCCATGAGGCAATCCACGTACCATCCTATAGTCATGAGGCAATCCATGCACTGTCCTATAGTCATGGGACAATCGACGCAGCATCCTGTAGTCATGGGACAATTTACACACAGTCCTGTAGCAACCCTGTATTATCCACACATTCTCCTGTGACCACAGTATAATCCCTCTACTGTACTGTGGCCATGGAATAATCCACACACCGTCCTTGTGACCATAGGATAATCCCGTGCACACACTACAGTGGCCATGGTATAATGCAGCAAACACTGGCCTGTTTGTCATGGCATAATCCAGTGCAAACACCATCCTGTGGCCATGTTATAATCCAGCAGACACCATCCTTTGACCATGGTACATTCCAGTAGACATCATCCTGCTGTCATGGTACAATCCAGTGCAAACATCATCCTGTGGCTATGATATAGTCCAATGCACACATCATTATTTGGTCATAGTACAATCCATTGCACATAGAATCCTGTGGCCATAGCACAATCCATCACACACCACCCTGTGGCCATGGTATAATCCAATGCACACACCATTTTGTGGCTAAAGTATAATCCAGTATGCACACCATCCTGAATACATATAGGGGGAGATTTACTAAAACTGGTGCACTCAGAATCTGGAATGCAGCTGTTCATAGCAATCAATCAGCTTAAAACTTCAGCTGTTCAATAAATCTTTCACAATAAAAGCTGGAAGCTGCACCAGATTCTGTGTGCACCAAATTTAGTACCCCCCATAATGTCATATATTGACTGCATTACAATGAGCTAAGGCGAACCCTACTCTTCTTATGTTATACGATGCATGGTGTAAGGAGGGGACACCACTTCTCTCTGCCTGCAGGATTCCAGCCAGTGTCCCACCTCCTTCCCATTGACTGGTGGAACACCAACACACCGATGACACACACCCTGATCTACAGTGCCTTGAAAAAGTATTCACACCCCTTGAAATTTTACACATTTTGTCATGTTACAACCAAAAACGTAAATGTATTTTATTGGGATTTCATGTGATAGACCAACACAAAGTGGCACATAATTGTGAAGTGGAAGGAAAATGATAAATGGTTTTCAACATTTTCTTTTACAAATAAATATCTGAAAAATGTGCCGTACATTTGTATTCAGCCCCCTTTACTCTGATACCCCAACTAAATCAATTACCTTCAGAAGTCACCTAATTAGTAAATAGAGTCCACCTGTGTGTAATTTAATCTTGGTATAAATACAGCTGTTCTGTAAAGCCCTCAGAGGTTTGTTAAAAAACCTTAGTGAACAAACAGCACCATGAAGGCCAAGAAACCCACCAGACAGGTCAGGGAAGTTGTGGAGAAATTTAAAGCAGGGTTAGGTTATAAAAAAATATCCCAAGCTTTGAACATCTCACAGAGCACTGTTCAATCCATCATCCAAAAATGGAAAGAGAATGGCACAACTGCGAACCTACCAAGACATGGCCGTCCACCTAAACTGACAGGCTGGGCAAGGAGAGCATTAATCAGCGAAGCAGCTAAGAGACCCATGGTAACTCTGGAGGAGCTGCAGAGATCCACAGCTCAGGTGGGAGAATCTGTCCACGGGACAACTATTGGGTGTCCACTCCACAAATCTGGCCTTTATAGAAGAGTGGCAAGAAGAAAGCAACTGTTGAAAGAAAGCCATCAGTCGTCCCGTTTGCAGTTTGTGAGAAGCCATGTGGGGGACTCAGCAAACATGTGGAAGAAGGTGCTCTGGTCAGATGAGACCAAAATTGAGCTTTATGGCCTAAAAGCAAAACGCTATGTGTTGCGGAAAACTAACACTTCACATCACCCTGAACACACCAGCCCCACCGTGAAACATGGTGGTGGCAGCTTCATGTTGTGGGGATGCTTTTCTTCAGCAGGGACAGGGAAGCTGGTCAGAATTGATGGGAAGATGGATGGAGTCAAATACAGGGCAACCTGTTGGAGTCTGCAAAAGACTTGAGACTGGGGTGAGGTTTTCCTTCCAGCAGGACAACGACCCTAAACATACAGCCAGAGCTACAATGGAATGGTTTAGATCAAAGATGATATTCCATCAAATCTGACAGAGCTGGAGCTATTTTGCAAAGAAAATGGGCAAACATTTCCCTCTCTAGATGGGCAAAGCTGGTAGAGACATCACCAAAAAGACTTTTAGCTGTAATTGCAGTGAAAGGTGGATCCACAAAGTACTGAAATGCACGTTACACTTTTCACATATTTATTTGTAAAAAAAACATTTATCATTTTCCTTCCACTTCGTGTTGGTCTATCGCATAAAATCCCAATAAAATACATTTACATTTTTAGTTATAACATGAGAAAATGTGGAAAATTTCAAGGTGAGTACTTTTTCAAGGCACTGTATATCCCTTTAGTAAGCCTACTCAAGAACCTTCCACTCCTATCTATCAGTTTACTCCCTGTGTAAGCCTGATTTCAATATTCAGATGGCATACAGCAAGCCAGTATAATGGCAGGTATCAGATAATTACTAACAAACTACTTCACAATTCTGAAGCACTACACTAGAGGTTGTTTCTAAAATATGCCCAAAGTTCTTCTTTAAAACATAGATCTGGCCTGGACAGGAGAAGTATATTCATTAATAGTAGTTTCCTTCAACTGTCTGCCATAAAAAAAAAAAAGCAGAAGCGGTTCCAAATTTCCCTGGCAGGCATTCACCACAAAGCCCTGTCGTGTCCTTAGTATACAGGGACATTCCACTTGGAAGTGGGCTGGTGAGCGGGCGGCTGTTTATGCCTGTGGCACCGGGAGCTTTCCTCTGGAGGAGTCACCCTCTCCGCTACTATCCCTCCTGTATGTTAGAAACGTGGATATTTCCGATCTCCAGTAAAAGCAGTAGGAGAAGCAAGTAGCAAAAGCAATGACGCTGCATGACAAATGTTTGGCTTCATCACATAATTTACATCTCAAACATTAGTGGATTGTTACTATTGGCAACCAGATTTATTTATATTATTATTTTAATGAAAGGACCCGAGTGTTTAACTGTGCTTTAGTAATATTCATTTGTTTGTGGACAGTTGTAGGGGTCTTAAATTAGGCTCATTTCCAGTGCTTGGAGTGTGCTGATTCATTATCCCATTGTTACCTAAAGCTTCAGTGTTGTAATTATACTGGCCCGACTGTAAACCTGTTAAAACATTAAAATTAATAAAAATCTATTTAATGAAAAGATCATTTGCCCCCTGGAGTATCAGCCTCTGAAATGATGGAAGCATGAACCAGCTGGGGCACTGCTTTGTCTAGAACAGTGGTCTCCTAACTGCGGCCTAGGGGCCGGATGCAGCCCTTTGCTAGTTTTTATCTGGCCCTTGGGGCATTATACCTTCCACTGCCAGGAACCAATGATGAGGCACTATTCCTCCCATCGATACCAACGATGGAGCACCATTAATCCCATTGATACCAACAATGGCACACTATTAATCCTACTGATACCAATGATGGGGCACTGTTCCTCTCATTGATACCAAGGATGGAGCACTATTAATCCCATTGATACCAACAATGGCACACTATTAATCCCACTGGTACCAATGATGGGGCACTATCCCTCCCATTGATACCAAGGATGGAGCACCATCAATCCCATTGATACCAACAATGGCACACTATTAATCCCACTGGTATCAATGATGGCGCACTATTCCTCCCATTGATACCAACGATGGAGCACTATTAATCCCATTGATACCAACAATGGCACACTATTAATCCCACTGATAACAATGATGGCGCACTATTCCTCCCATTGATACCAACGATGGGGCACTATTACTACCACTGACACCAATTATAGGGCACTATTCCTCCCACTGATACCAACAATGGGGCACCATTAATCGCATTGATATCAACGATGGGGGACCATTAATACCGACGTTGAGGCACTATTACTGCCACTAACACCAATGAAGGGGTAATTTTCCTCCCACTGATACCAATGATGGCGCACTATTCCTCCCTTTGATACCAACGATTGGGCACCATAACTACCACTGACATCAATTATAGGGCACTATTCCTCCCACTGATACCAACAATGGAGCACTATTACTCACTCTAATACCAATCATGGGGAATTGTTTACTTCCAGTAACCCCAGGACATTTTCTACTCCCACTGGCCACAGCCTGACCCTCCTAAAGTTTGAAGGACACCAAACTGGCCCTTTCTTTTGAAAGTTTGGACATCCCTGGAATGTTGATGCTAAAAGTAGTCCATTTTAGCTGAATCCCAGAAAACACTCTAAAGTGTACATGTTACCTTTAGCCATTTTAAAGTTTTAAGCCCCAGCTATTACAAGTATTTCAGCCTCTTCTTTGCACCCCTCTGATCCTAGGTCCCTGGCAACAAAGGCTGGTCATAGACAGTTTGAGGTTCAGATGATTTTTGCTGAATAAATCCAAACTCTAGCCAAGGTTGGCCCTGTAATCACCACCCTGCTCAAAAAAGGTTGATCTAAAAATTGACTAAGCCAGGTAGACAATGATTGGCTGAATAGTGACTGTATCCCATCAGGTGTGTATTTGAGTGTATGATTTCTCCGTCTTGGGCTAACGCTAACCCTATAAGCATATATTTCTTACATGCCGCCCTCTACACTAAACAGCATGCATAGAGAAATCCCCGCTGCCTCCTTATTGCATTGTGGGTGCTGCAGCTGTCTGAACACCTTAACACCAATGAAGAAAAAAGCATCCAAGAGGCGCTGGAACATGAGTTTATAGAGTTTATACAAAGTAGTGAGTGGTTAGGCTGCTCACAACAGACTCTCCTAGCAGGTTACCAGAAAAAAAAAAACATGCACTAATGGAAGGAGCGCCAGACCAAAGGATAAAAGAGTACAAATTCATCTATTATCATAGTATGCTCATCATCTATAGTATGCACTTAAAAACAGCCAACGCGTTTCTGGGGTCTAAGAAACTCCCCTTCTTCAGGGCTTCAACAAAACATAATATAATATAATTGTGACTGATAGAATCAGGAGTCTAACAATCATTGTTAGTCCCCCGGAAACGCGTTGGCTGTTTTTTTAGTACAAACTAATAAATTCATTTGGACTCTTATATTCTTTGGTCCAACCAGACTTCAGTTTATGCATGAATACCTGAACAGTCACTGTAACGGATTGGATGCAGTCCTTGTTTGGCCAAGATTGTTCATCTGCTCTATCAATATTTCAAAGTTTGCTGAGCCGGGTGTTGCTCACAAAACAATTCACAGCTCAAATTTTGAGCCATGTATGGCCAGTTTAACCCCTACCCCTTGTCTACTGACAACTTAAGTGATTGCTGAAGCCTTCATACTGGAAAGGGGGATACTGGGTGGGCTAAAGCTGGCCACAGATAGACTGAAACTGGCCGGTTAAGCAGGCACCAGATGAATTTTGATCCACGTTTTGTCGAAAGGGCTTGTTGAAAATTTCTCTTGATCAGCTAGCTGCAGCTGCCGATCGGTGTATTCTGACAGAGGAGAGTCCTGCTATCAGAATACAACGTCCCAGTAGGGTGGATTCCTCCATCCACCTTGCTTGCATGTATGGAGGAACCTGTTCATTTTCATTCACTCAACCCACTGTAAAAAAATAAAACAAATCACCTATGGCCAACTTTAGTCCCAAGCCAAGCCCATAGTGGCTATGCTCAATATTTTCAGAGTGACTGTATCTGTGTAGATGGAGTGTTATTGTTGGCCAGAGCAGCCAAACAGATCCTTCCTTTTATTATAAAGCATGGAGTGGAAAGCTGACATTTGGATGACTTTTGGAATCTGGTCACTCTGCCATCAAAGCTTAATTCACATTTTACAGAGAACAAACCCATAGCTATATTTTGGGAAACAGATGCCTGGTTTATCAACTGATGTTAGTAGCAGTCTCTCCCACCACTTTTCTCTCCATCTCCACAGAACCTCAGTAAAAAGAACATTTCTTCTCTCGCTGGGCCTGGAACACCTAGAATTGTGTACACAAATAAGGGAACTGTGCAGACATCAGTTCAGACTACAGACTTTATAGCAGGGGTACGGAGTTGAAAATCACGGTGGTCCGGTTAGTAAAAATCTTCTTCCAGCAGAGGTCCGAATCGCATGTTTGTCATATGACATCACAGCATGCTCTCCTCCTAGGCGTTTCCATCTCTGCAGCTGGGGAACGCAGGAGAAATTGCAAATTCTCCCAACCGGCAGAGGAACACACCACACTTTAGCACATGTGTGCGCCAAACCACCTGGTCCTGCAGCATCATGTAGCTTAGTGCTACGCAATTTGAAAAAAAAAAAAAAAAAGGGTCAAGGACTTTTTCCCCCATATTTCTCATGAGTAGTGCAGTCCATTGAAATGACATCACAGTTCCCTTCTCTTAACATCAAGATCCCCCCTCTTCACAGTAGTGTTCTCATACCCACTTGACATCAACCCCCTCCATTACCGTCCCCAGCCCCCCCATATTACTGTCCTAAGCCCCCCATTACAGTACTCAGCTACCCACATTGTCCTCTGTCCCCAATTCAGTATTCAGCTCCCCACATTGTCCTCAGCCTCCCATATTACTGTCCTCAGCCCCCCCCCCCCCATTACAGTACTCAGCTCCCCCCTATTATAGTACTCAGCTTCCTCATAGTATTGTCCTCAGCTCCCCAATACAGTATTCAGCCTCGACCCCATTAATGTCCTCAGCCCCCCATTACAGTATTCAGCCTCCCCCCCACTAATGTCCTCAGCCACCCATTACAGTATTCAGCTGCCCTGCATTAATATCCACAACCCCCCCAAGACAGTATGCAGCTTCCCTACATTACTATCCTCAGCAGCCCCCCGCCCCATTACTGTCCTTCGCCACCCCCATTACTGTCCTCATCTCCCCCACTACAGTATTCAGTTCCCGAACATTACTGTTCTCAGCCTCCCCCCATTATTGTCCTTAGCCCCCTAATACAGTATTCAGCCCCTCCACATTATGGTTCTCAGATCTCCCATTACAGTACTCAGCTCCCCTTATTATTGTCCTTAGCCCCCCTCTTTACAGTACACTAACCCCCTCCCCCCCTTCCTGACATTACAGTACTCAGCCTTAACCCCCCCCCCACACACACTACAGTACTCAGCCCCCACACACATTACCATACTCAGCGCCCCTCCCTCCCCTCTTCCCACATTACTGTTCTTACACATTACCCCCCCTTCACATGAATGTCCTCAGCCCCCCTTTCACATCTCCCCAGATGGGAGGATGGGAGGCACAGCAGGTCTGAATGGAGGACGGGAGCTGCAAGCTGGCGATTTGTTTCTTGGACCGCCGTTCATCCTAGCAATCAATCACTGGCTTGTTTACCTAAGGCAGCTCCCGCCCTCCCTCCAGAACTGCCCTACCTCTTGCTGTTAGCTCTGCGAAGGCTAAGAGAACATCAGGCTCCTAAATGGCGTGACATTTTTTGGGTCTGGACCCATACCGCAGTCCGCTAGTTAGTGATGCCTGCTGTATAGTGTGTAGACATCGGATAATATATTGGCTAAGATGACCCAGAAGAATCTCCAGTTAATAAATACACGCTAATCTTTACATGCTGTGCTAGTAAAATATATATCAACCCATTTTTTTTAAATTTTGGTGTATCATGTGTAATAATTTTCTGATAAGATGACATATTAACATGTATAATAAAAAGATGTAGCTTAATGTACTGTAGGCATGCTTAAAGGATTAGTTTCTCTTTACTAAAAACTGCCTATAAAGGTAAGGGGCACGTTTTCAGCTAGGCCTCCAGAGGTATGTAAATGGCCTACACCTATAGCAAGGACATTATTTAACTTTGGTCAAAGCTGCACAGTTTTTATCTGCAGGCTTCACTTACCTGCTTAGGCAGTTTTTGGTTAAAGGTGAACTAACCATTTAACATAGGGCAGGGTAACATGTATTAAAAGGGGGTTAACTGGAGCTTAACTGGAGGTAGGCTTAACATCTTTCCAAAACACACTAAAACCTTCACAGGTGGGAAAAAAATGATGCCTTGCTTACCTACACCCCCAGGGCTTACTCCAAAACCACAGGTGCTCTGAACTGAATGTAGACTAGAACCTGCAGAACCCATAATGAAGAGCAGCTGATGTCATCTATTTAGAGACGTGGAGTCCATATCACTGCGAGTGCTTTCTTTTTTGGACTACTCTTTATATTTTAATTAAACAACACGTAGATCAAACAGGCCTTTCCAAAGCAGGAGAACAATGCTGTGCTCTCGGACTAATCCCAGAGCTTTTGTGCTTAGCGGTATTTTCAGAGTGATCTGGTAATAGCGGCATTGTGTATGGATCAGGTGACTGCAATCTTTATACAAGCACAACAATTAGAACATTGGACATCTGTAGTCCAGGCAGAATTAACAATTAGTGATGTGGAACAAGGTACTCTGATACATGCCTACTTAGTACACTTACCCACAAAGCTCAATTTCAACAGTGTGTCAGTGTGGTCATTCTTCTCCTGATCTTTATTGATGGGTTTTACCCATTATCACCTCTATGTATTAAGGTCTTCACCACCTCTATGCATCTATGTCTTTACAACCTCTATGTATCTATGTTTTTTCAACCTCTAGGTGTCTATGCCTCTACCACCTCTATGTATCTATGTCTTCACCACCTCTATGTCTCTACCGCCTCTATGTATCTATGTCTCTACCGCCTCCAAGTATCTATGTCTTTACCTTCTCTATGTATTTATGTCTTCACCACCTCTATGTATCTATGTCTTCACCACCTCTATGTCTCTACCGCCTCTATGTATCTATGTCTCTACCGCCTCCAAGTATCTATGTCTTTACCTTCTCTATGTATTTATGTCTTCACCACCTCTATGTATCTATGTCTTGACCACCTCTATGTATCTATAACTCTACCGCCTCTATGTATCTATGTCTCTACCGCTTCTATGTATCTATGTCTTTACCTTCTCTATGTATTTATGTCTCTACCGCCTCTATGTTTCTATGTCTCTACCGCCTCTATGTATCTATGTCTCTATTGCCTCTATGTATCTATGTCTCTACCGCCTCTATGTATCTATGTCTTTATCTTCTCTATGTATTTATGCCCCTAAAGCCTCTACGGCTTCTATGGATCAGGCCGTTACCACCTGCCAAGTCACTGGTGACATCAACAGTGATCTGCAACAAAACACTTGTATTATGTATCTTTGTTTTGTCAACCTCTATGTATCTATGCCTCTGCCACCTCTATGTATCTATGTCTTCCCCACCTCTATGTATCCATGTCTTCACCGCCTCTATGTATCTATGTCTCTACTGCCTCTATGTATCTATGTCTCTACCGCCTCTATGTATCTATGTCTCTACCGCCTCTATGTATCTATGTCTCTACCGCCTCTATGTATCTATGTCTCTACCGCCTCTATGTATCTATGTCTTTACCTTCTCTATGTATTTATGCCCCTAAAGCCTCTACGGCTTCTATGGATCAGGCCTTTACCACCTGCCAAGTCACCAGTGACATCAACAGTGATCTGCAACAAAACACTTGTATTGTATGACAATCTTGCCAGCAGCTAAAGATGGAGTCTGTCTGCCAATATGGAATTACTTACTCAATAGGCAGATGCAGCAAGATGTTACTCTGTCACTGACCTGAACACTTAATCACTAGCAATGGGAGTAACATCTCACTACTAGGGAGGGAGATATTCCATAGGGACAAAGCAGCAGCCTCTTAGCTATCCTGCTGCTGGTGATTTCCACAAATCACTAGTGGCAGGGCAGCCCACCTGAACTCAGACTTAATGAACACATACATTACACAGTTATAAAAAAGCTTCTTCCTTGGGACACTAAGGTGTACTGAAGCTCTATAGTAGTTGTGGGGTATAGCCACTAGGTGGAGCTGCACTTTGTTTGTTTTACAACTTAGTGTCCAATCCAATCCTTTTCATGGAAGTATACCCACCAGTCTTCTATCAACAGTACTGTGTTCCTCAATGAATAATGCAGTCTTTGCAGTGTGTATCTCCGGTGGCTTCCTTGACGCTACTTCCTATCTATATACTCTTTGGTCATGGCTGCCTGGCATTTCTTAGGGCGGGTTTCTTGATAGCGACAACAGTGTACCATGTCTGTGTGTAGTTCTGGCCACTTTTAGTCTCTATCAGAAGCCTGCGTGACAGGGTAAAGAACAAGGGAGCCCAGCCAGAAGCCAGGTAGAGCGTGTTATCATGACCTCCATGGCAGGATCACTAGGGATTAGATTTCAGGAAAACTGAATAATTAGTGATATTAGTCTACTTTAAGTTGTAGAGCAGCTAAATGTGCCATAACACTCAAGACAGTCAAAACTGCTTATTTTATTGTCTGCTGGCACATCGTCTTATATAAGCGTGCCTTGATACCCTCAGAACTTCACCATCCTTATTACTTGTCTAAACATTCGTATCACTTCCAGGACCCAGCTTTCCAAACTAAAACACTCAGCCAAGCAAAAATCACTTTGCTAAAAATAAAGCCTGGAAAGCCAATTGCTGGCAGGACTAAAGATTATGCTATCCAACAAGAAAGGTGTTGGATGGTGTCATAATTTCATGGTTCGTATAATGTCACAGGGATTACTATATCTGCTGCAGGTGTTCACCCTTTCAGAAGATATGTTCTAGTTAGACATGTGCAATTGCTTTTGTTACGAATCGAAACTCAGATGAAATTTTCGCCATTTGGAGATTAGGATGTATACGAATTTTGGATTCACAAAAGTAACGAAGTTCAATTAATCTGAAATAATATATAACAAAACAACAAATTCAATTGGATGATATGATGCAATAGCTTGGGCCTTATGTTAACGTTTAAAGCATTGGATTTAACATAAGGAACAATCCAAATTACATCAGATCTATTTTGTTTTTATGTTACATTAACATTTTCATTGTTATAAAAAATGCACTACATATAAAATGGAAAAATATTGCAGTAAATACACTAGGTTATAAAAGTGAAATAAATTGATTCCTACCTACTGAATTTGGGTTGGATGGAGGTGGATTCAGCAGAATCTCTGAATCAGAACATAACGGATGAATCAAAATATAATTTAGTTCCATTCGTTAGATTATGATTCGGAGATTCTGATGTATCCACCTCCATCCAACCTAAACAGAGTACATAAGTAATTTCCAGAAATATTGAATTAACACATTAAAACGAATATAGCCAATCTTCCAAAATAACTTCAGAAATACAAATCGAGTCGGAACAATGAATAAACGAAATGGATCCGAATATACAAAATTAATCTGAATATATGAAATTAATCTGAATATATGAAATGCATCTGAATATATGAAATACATCAAATATACAAAGTGAATCAGATATATGAAACAAATCCGATACACAAAACAAATCCGAATATACAAAACAAATTCCAAAATACGAAACAAATCCGAATATACAAAACAAATTCCAAAAACAAAGTGTTCTAACATAACGAATATGACAAAACTAAATGATTAATTTAACTAATCTGAAATGAAACAAAACAAAGGTTTCCTCCATGCACAGTTCTAGTCGGATTTTAGCTTTTATCCTGTAGATATGTTACAGGCTATCATACTTGATGGGCAAATATTTTAAAGAATTATAAATGACATCAACTAAGCTGTGATACTATCGGATAACACCATGTACACGAAAGAATATCCATACTTCATAAAATCTAATCTCTACCGACCAGTTATGCTCCAGAGACGGCCCAGGATACCAGGTAAAATTATCTGCACTATGCCAGCAGAGGAGGACTGAATGACAGTTCATTACCCACCTTCAGGACAAAATACCACCATGTGAAAGGTCAGATTTCAGCCGTTCGCATACATTTTTGTTCTCAAATGTGATCTGTCAGATAAGAACAGATCAGTTTATTGTGAGCACCTAGCAGTGGCATGGCCCTTCAATTTCCATTTTTGTTACATTGCACTATACTCAAGAAGACCATGGACCTTTTCTGCAGCCGATCTGTCAGCGGCGGCTTTGAGAGGCAGCAGACAACGGAAGCCCCATAGTAAGTCTATGGGTGACATAATTTCCCAGCCGTTGTTGGTTGTCTTCCACACAGCATCCGCCACTGGAGACCAGACTGGCTGTAGAAAAGGTATGTATAGAGATTTTTGCTTTACAGGGTTAGATAGATTAGTCTTAGAATGTGGCTGCCAGTACATTTAGGGTTAGTAAGTCTTAGGCTGAACTTCCACTTTAAGATAGCAATACCAGTGAGATAACCCTACAGGTCCAACACTATTTTTACACTTTCATCAACAGTTTATGGTCAGGTCCTACCTAAACCATTCATCCAAATTATACCCAATCACGTAGACCCCTGGTGCCCAATCTGCAGCTTTTGGGCTGCACAACAAGGACCGCATGTGGCCCTTGGGCTTCAAGTTTGTCAACTTGCTCAAAATTTGAAGTCCTGAGCTACTAGCCAGGTCTTAAGAGTTACTCGCCACCAGTTGCCCCACCCAACAGCACAGTCACTGCACACTTCCAGCACAGATGATGAAGATGATGATGGTAATCTCCCTCACTAATGCAGATGCTGCCAGTACACAGAGCACAGTCCAGGCACACTGACAGTCTAGGGGATGTCTCTTTGTGGTTTTATTGTTGAATAACTTGGATAGGGTATAGGATAGTATGGGATACTCCAGAACCACTAACAGAAACAAGAGGACACTCTTCTCTATGTTGCAGACTTTAGGAATGGTTCTTTTGCTTGGCTCATAACACAATCTTCCCATGAGAGACTAGCAGAGGCCAGAGGTATGTATTCCTCAAGAGGGGGACAAATTGACCCAGCTTTAAAGGACAGTCTTCCCACGAGAAACTAGAGGAGACTAATGTATGAATGTATGGACCTCTAAGGAGATAAACTACATAGCTCAAAGTCTTTCCACAGTCTAAAGGGGGCTGCAAAGCACTACTCACAAGGCCAGGGGAGCAGCTGTGCCCATTCAGGATGCCTTCCAAAAATTATACAGACTGGATCCTTAGGAGAAGTCTCAGGGTGTCCAATACCCTCTGGAGTGTAGGCCCCCCAGCTGGAACCTGAATCAACAGCAACGTGAATCATCAGAATGGCTGGAGGTAAGAGGTAGCCACCACCCACCTGAACAGGTGGAATCCCTGGAGAAGAAGATACTGCTGTCAAATTATTTATGCACTTCTCAGCCACCTTCAGGGCACACCTATTGAGGGATTGGCCGCAGCACCATAAATATTCATGCTGTTCTGATCTACTCCTATGTTCCAGAACTTTCTAGAAGGCAGGGGAGAGCAATCAAACGTGCAGCTTATGAAACCCAGAACAGCCAAAAGAAATCAACAACTGCTCCAATGATTACAGAAGAGACAAAAAGAACTAAATGTACCTAAAATCCTAGCAAATTAACTAGGAAGGTGCTACAAAAGGTACCAAACAATTACTCACAGCTGGGTGCAAGATTTAAAGCTAATTCATTTTCATTCTAAACACTTCATCCAAAAACATATGGCAACCGTAAGTAAAATTTCCTTATATTTCATGGGAAGACTGCAGAAATGCAGCTTAACAGCAACAGGAAGAGTACATCCGGATCTGTGCTCCAATATGACAGTCCACTGTAAATTGCTGCACACAATGCTAGGTACAGCAGTCTACTGGGGGGGGGGGGGGGGTCTGCCACAGCGCCTTAATAATGCTAAAACACTGTGACATAACGGTCTGGCTGTAACCCCTCCTTTACATATGGCCTATCTATATCATACTAAAAGCAGGAATGAAGGAAATCAAGGGCACACATCAATAAAAGAAAACCCATCGTACAGACACACAAGCACGGACGAGGGTTCGTGACTTCCTCACTTCACATGACATGCTCGTCCTCCTCTCTCGCTGTAGGCTGTCCGTTCTTTGTGCTGAGCAGTAGCCTGCATAGCTGACTGCATCAAAGCCCCTTCCAGCAGGAGAGCAATCAATAGGACAGAATTAGCATTCTGAATTGCGCCCGGACAACACATGCACATAATCACCTCCGAGCCTCCAATCGTTTGTACAGACGTGTTTCAGTACTGAAAGAGCGAACCTCTGCAGATTCTGTACACCGATTTCTAGAAGGGGGATGGGGGAGCCTAGACCAGAGGATCACAACCTTGGTCCCATCAGGCTGCTTAGCATTCACACTTTAAGATGACCTTCCTCAATTTTAATCTTTTTAAAAGCAAACCTACTGCTTAATGAGAACCTGTGAGCAGACCGTTCATTTCAACACAATTTAAATTTTACGTAGGTTATTTAGCTGTAAGGGTCTCCTTTGTGCAGACATCCAAGAGCTCTGAGTCTGCTGCTGGGTGCCATCTTGGAGTTGTCTATTAAGTTTATCAAGTTTCCCGGCTTTAGTGAGACCAGGGCCCAGTAAGTTCTGCAAAAACCTTCCATGCCACACCGGGTAACCACTTGCCTACCAGGCCATTTCTGATGTTTCTCTCCTATGTTTTGCTCGATTACACAAAACCCCCAAACATTTTATATTTTTTTTTAACAGAGACCCTAGAGAATAAAATGTCGCTGTAACTTTTTATCTTGCACGGTATTTGCACAGCAATTTTTCAAACGCGTTTTTTTTTTTTTAAACAGTTTCATGCATAAAAAGAAAACACACAGTAAAGCTTTTTGCATAATGTGAAAGATGATATTACGCCAAGTAAACAGATACCTAACATGTCACACTTCAAAATTGCACATGCTCGTGGAATGGCGCCAAACTTCGGTACTTAAAAATCCCCATAGATTTAAATTTTTTTACAGGTTTTGAGTTACAGAGGAGGCATTGGGCTAGAATTATTGCTCTCGCTCTAATGTTCGCGGTGATACCACACATGTGTGGTTTGAACGCCGTTTACATATGTGGACATGACTTACGTATGCGGGGACGGGGCGTTTTACTTTTTTTTTTTTTTTTTTTTATTGTTACGTTTACTTTTATTTTTCTAGTTTGATGCTATCTTTTTACATTTTTTTAATCACTTTTATTCCTATTACAAGGAATCTAAACATCCCTTGTAATAGGAATAGTGCGTGACGGGTCCTCTTTATGGAGAGATGTGGGGTCAATAAGTTCCCAGATCTCACCTCTAGGCTGAGACGCCTGAAATAAAAAAAAAACAAAAAACAAAAATCCCGGCTTCTCAGCCGAGGCGGCGGCATTTCTTCAATGCTGAGGCCCGGCGTGACGTCATAACAAGATTGTGTGACATGACATCACGCACCGATGCCTGTAATTGTAGGCACCATTCAGGTACCACCGCTCAAAGTCCGCGATGTCATATGACGTTGGGCAGGTGGGAATTGGTTAAAAAATAGGATTTTTTCATCATACTTACCTGTAAAATGCTTTTTTTGAGTACATCATGGAACACAGAGTTGGGCTAATATATTCATTACCTACTGGGTTATACTTCATCTGCAGGTGAATGGATACTGGTCTTTAGACAGGAAGTGATCCCCTATATAACCCCTCCCATACAGGAAGTACTTTAGTTTTGTAGCAAGCACTGAATCCTCAAAAAGAGGGGAGGGACCTCTGTGTCCTGTGATGTACTCAAAGAAAAGGATTTTACAGGTATGACAAAAAAATCCTATTTTATTTTTCATACATCATGTGACACAGAGTAATGTTAATATTCATTACCTACTGGGACGTCCCAGAGTAATAGCCTTGAGGGGAGGGAGACACCCTGCCAAACAATAGCCATCAGACCTTATACGGCAGCCCGCATTACACTGCGGCTAAAAAGCCGAATCCTCGGCTGCTCGAACATCCACTTGATAACATTTTGTGAACGTATGCACTGAAGACCAGGTGGCAGCCTTACAAATCTGAGCCACAGATACCTGACGATGAAAATCCCAGGAGGTTCCTACACCCCTCCTAGAATGAGCTCTCACTCTAAAGAGAGGAGCTTTACAATTCAGACCATAGGCCTGAATGACCAATTGGCAGACCCAATTGGCAATGGAAGCTTTGGAAGCTGCCTGCCCCTTCTTGGGTCCTTTTGGTAAAACAAAAAAGGAGTCTGATCCTCGGATCTCCGCAGATCTAGACAAATAAACCGGACAACATCCAAGGAATGCAGTTGTCTCTCTTCCGCCGAATGAGGCTGAGAGAAAAAGGAAGGCAAAATAATATCCTGATTTCAATGAAAGGCTGACACCACTTTTGGCAAAAAGGATGGAAAAGGTCGTAACATGACCCCGTCGTGGTGAAGGATCAAGTATGGTTCCCTGCACGAAAGGGCTGCCAACACCGACACCCTTCCAGCCGAGGTGATGGCCATCAGGAAGGCTAGCTTGCGTGACAGCAAGTCTAATGGAATTTCCTTGATAGGTTCAAATGGTTGTTTCTGTAACACAGACAGCACCAAGTTTAAGTCCCAAGGACACATAGGTGATCTAATGGGGGGAAGAATACTGACAGGGCCGAAATCTGACCTCTGATTGTACTCAAAGCCAATCTGATTTCAACAGCTGACTGTAGAAAAGAGAGAATTCTCCCAATCACGTATTTCCGAGGATGCCATTTTTTGGCTTTACACCAAGCAATACAAGTCTTCCAGACCTTATGATAGATCTTCCTAGTGACAGCTTTTCTAGCATTCACTAGGGTAGACACCACCAGTCCCGAGATGCCACGGTCTTTCAACACCCTGGTTTCAATAGCCATGCTGTCAAATTGAGACGGTAAATTGGGGGTGCAATATAGGACCTTGAGACAGTAACTCCATCTCAACTATCTGCTGCTGCACCGACCACTTCTCTCCCCTGCAGAGTCCTCACAATCTCCAGGGCACACAGACTGCATGTTGCATACCTCCGTATCCCCCTCAGACACTGTAAGTAAGGCTACTCAGCTACCTGCAACTGCTTTCTGTTAACTAATGATGTACCAGAACAGTCTTTTTCACAAAATCCTGGCTGCACTTATGGAACCTCTCACAGAAGTTATTAAGCTTTGGCTCACACTTTGCAGGTTGGTTGCGGATGCAGGAATCACATCTGTTCCCGCAACCACCTGCAGCTAAATTGCGCTGCTCTCTTGAGATGTGCGGGGCTGCCATTCATTCTGAATGGCAGCCCCGCACATCTCAGCCTATGCTGCGTTTGTGGAAACCACAGGAAAATCACATGGTCAAAAAGACCATGCTTTTTTCCCTGCCACTGCATTTTTAAAAAGGCGCAGGCACCTTTTTCGAGGTAAATAGGGGTGCGGCAGCCCATTCAAATGAATAGGCTACCCTGATGCCTGACCAGCAGCTGGGCTTAGCCTCTCAACGTTCCGCCAAGAACCTGAGCTCCCGCCCCTTCCACAGCCCAGCACTCCAGTAAGCATTGGAGGAGCAGAGCAGAGAATGACTGGCAGTCACAGCTCTCTGCTCAGAGCGGAGGGGAGAACTAAGTGATCAGCTGTGTTTGATCACTCAGTTCTCAGTGAGGAGCCAGCAGGGGCCAGATGCAGTATAGCACCCAGCGAAGTATGTACGTTTTTTTTTTTATCCAAATCCTCAACCACCTGTTGGATATTTGTATTTTTAAAATACCAGTCTTTCATTCCCTAATGATGCACCCTCTCTCCTACCAGATGCAACATGGACATTTTAGTTTGCCTAACCTGCCATCACATAGCAGGCGAGTGGCAAGAGGAGGGCACAGGGCCAGATCTCGCCTGTCTGATGTTGGGGTGCAGTAAAAATTGTGAGAGGGCAGAGGATGGGAGATCAGCAGGGGAGTGCAGAGAGGATCAGCAGGGCAGAGGATAAGGTTTGCAGTTTGCATGGCAGTGTACAGAGGCACCCACTGTCAGTTTTTTTAAAAGAGCATGGCTGTACAGGGCTCCACCCACATAGCTGCGTCATTCATTTACAGATTCCGGTGAATGTCCCCGGATTTCATTTTAAAAAATCTGGTCACCTTACCCAAAGAGGACCAGGGGGGCTCAGTCACCTCTGCAAGAGGCAACTTAAAGGCAGAACGAACCATCTCGGTAAGAGTCTGGATCAAAAGCCTCTGCGACTGAGAGGCAGACATTAACTGGATATCTTCTGGTCTAGATTTCTCAGAAGCAGACTCATCCACAAGGCCCTCAACAGAATCCTGAGCTTTCTAGCTCTTCCACATCTTCAACCCATTCCTGCTCCAAACTAGGAGGCTCCGGGGAGGGGCATCTGTCACGCTTCTTGCCACCCTGCGGGATGGAGGCAATCATGCCAGCAATCCTGTGCTCTAACCCGGCTAGGGCCGAGGACAGTTCATCCTTAGTGATAAAGGGTGAAGCAGCAGCGTTGACTGTAGGCACAATACCAGATAGGCGCAGAGGCTCAGATTGCCCGGAAGACTCTGGTCTTTGAGGGGATACAACACTAGGGATACGGCTAGGTACATCAGGAACTACTGACGACATAGATGTGCCCTTCTCTGTAGTGTTAGTCCCGCTCCTCTTTTTTGAAGACATTTACTAGCCACAAAAACAGAGTACCTGGGTGTAGTATTAACACACCTCAGAAGGGAGACCCTTTAATAGGGCTCACTAAGCCCCTATGCAACAATCCTGCTAAGCACCTTTAGCCTGCCAAGCAACACCTGGTGACACACGTGACCCGGGTAAGGAGAAATGAACCGCTGCAAATGCCTGGTTCAGAGCCGCTCTGTGCCTCACAGCTGCCTTCTGGAAGCACCATATGCTTGGCATACACAGCTTAAATAAGCTTAAATAAGCTGGCTGTGCGCCGGAACACATGTGCGCAGACCTGGCAAACGGGCGTGGCTGTATTTGCGTATGATGTGAATCTTCGTGCGCCCAGATAAAGGCTATGGCGCATGTGCGGTGAAGCCGCGTGCACCATGGCCGCCAAACAAACTGCGAACGCACGTGCACCATTGCGAACCAAGGCGGAATGGCGCACTGTCGTGCGCCATCATACAGGTAAAAAAACAGCCAGAGACAAGCAAAAACGCCAGCTTCTATCCGCTTTGTTAATGTGGCGCACACCACTCACGCCAGCTTCTATCTGCTTTGTTAATGTGGTGCACACCACTCACGCCACCTTCTATCCGCTTTGTTGATGTGGCGCACACCACTCATGCCAGCTTCTATTCGCTTTGTTAATGTGGCGCACACCACTCACGCCAGCTTCTATCCGCTTTGTTAATGTGGCGCACACCACTCACGCCAGCTTCTATTCGCTTTGTTAATGTGGTGCACACCACTCTCGCCAGCTTCTATCCGCTTTGTTAATGTGGCGCACACCACTCACGCCAGCTTCTATTCGCTTTGTTAATGTGGCGCACACCACTCACGCCAGCTTCTATCCGCTTTGTTAATGTGGCGCACACCACTCACGCCAGCTTCTATCTGCTTTGTTAATGTGGCGCACACCACTCACGCCAGCTTCTATCCGCTTTGTTAATGTGGCGCACACCACTCACGCCAGCTTCTATTCGCTTTGTTAATGTGGCGCACACCACTCACGCCAGCTTCAAGTGCAGGAAGCTTTATTAAATTCCCTCCAATGTAATGTTCATCCCTTCCAAGAGCATCAGCTATGATAAAAATGCATGTTAGTAGAAACATTTTTCATGAAATGATCATTCTTGGCAGTAGGATTCTGTCATCTAACGTCTACATTCGTTAACCCCCCCCCCATGTTTAGTCTAATGTCCGTGCTTTTCACACCGTCCTTGAAAAAATGAATCACACACATGAAACTTAAGGCACACTTTGGAAGATCTGACAAATCATTCCAATATCCAGTGTGTATCGTTCTTCATGACCCTGCAGAGGAAATCTCCCTCCTTCCTCTCATTACCATTCAGGATTGGTATACGGGGTATTTACATAACTCACTGACTCAAGACGCGGCCTAGCGAGCATGCATCCTCTATAATTAGAATTTCCCTAATGGGACAATATCCATAACAACAGCGAGCGCATTAACCCGACGGTGACCTCGGGCGCACAAAATATTCCGGTTATGTGCCTCAGAAATGTGCGGTCTCCGCTGTTCACCGAACAAGAAACCACGGCCAAAGAAAGCCCATTCTCATACTTTACCTATGTCTCTTATTATATGTATTTATCTATTGCTTTTCCTTTCTTTTCAACATTTCCATTTCGTAGTTGATTTCAAATATCAAAGTGACAGTATTAAGCAAGGACAGGATGTTGTCACCCTATAACAAGGACCTTTATGGCAGGATCAAAAGGTATTAATTAACCACTTGCTTACAGGGCACTTAAACCCCCCTTCTGCTCAGATCAATTTTCAGCTTTTAGAGTTGTCACTCTTTTGCCCTGTACACACGGTCGGATTTTCCAAAACGGAAAAAGTGCGATCGGATTGTGTTGTCGGAAATTCTGATCGTGTGTGGGCTCCATCTGACTTTTACCGTCGGAATTTCCGTCACACAGTTTGAGAGCATGCTATAAAATTTTCCGACAACAAAATCCGATCAGTTAAATTCTGATCGTGTGTACACAAATCCGACGCACAAAGTGCCACGCATGCTCAGAATAAATTAAGAGATGAAAGATTTTGCCTACTGCCCCGTTTATAGTCCCGACGTACGTGTTTTACGTCACCGCGTTCAGAAACGATCGGATTTTCCGACAACTTTGTGTGAATGTGTGTATGCAAGACAAGTTTGAGCCAACATCCGTCGGAAACAAATCCATGGATTTTGTTGTCGGAATGTCCGATCGGGTGTACAGGGTATTTGAATGACATTTGCGCGGTCATGCAACACTGTACTCAAATGAAATTTTTCTCATTTTTTTTTACACAAATAGGGCTTTCTTTTGGTGGTATTTAATCACAGCTGGAGTTTTTATTTTTTGCTAAACAAACAAAACAAGATGGAAAATTTTGAAATGAATAAAATCATGTTTCATAGTTTGTTATAAAATTTTGCAAACAGGTCATTTTTCTCCTTCATTGATATGCGCTGATGAGGCGGCACTGGTGGGCACTGATAGACTGCACTGGTGGGCACTGATAGGCACAGATAAGGCAGCACTGATGGGGACAGATAAGGCAGCACTGATGAGCACAGATAAGTCGGCACTGATGGCCACTGATAAGATGGCACTGATAGGTACTACTGATAGATGGCACCGATAGGTGGCACTGATAGGTGACACTGATGGGCAGCACTGTTGAGGCACTGACTGGTGACACTGGTAGGTGGCTCTGTGGGCAGTGATAGGTGGCACTGTGGGCACTAGTAGGTGGCGCTGGCGGGCACTCGTAGGCGATACTGTTGTGCACTGGTAGGTGGCACTGGTGGGCACAGATGAGCTGGCAGGAGCTGTCCTTGATTGGGACTGATCCCTCTGAGAGCCGCCAGTGATCCCCTTTTTTTTTCTCCTCACGGTGCCAGCGCGAGGAGAAAAAATAGTCAATTAGTGGCTCTGTTTACATCACATGATCAGCTGTCATTGGCTGACAGCTGACCACGTGGTAAGGGGTCGGGATCGACCCCTTACTCCGATCTGTGATCAGCCGAGTCTCATAGACTCGCTGATCACGGGGCGCGCAGGCCGCTTGGGCACGGGAGGACATCAATAGACGTATTCTCGGCAAAGTAGGTCCCTGCTGTAGCCATCATTCGGGTATAGCGCGGATGTGAAGCAGTTAACCACCTGCTGACCACTCACAGTATTACGAGCTCACAGTACTATGAGCTGACAGCAGGTACAGGCTCACCAACATACATGTACAAAGCTGGCTTGCTTCACACACTGACCTCTGCTGGGATTGGACACAGCATGAGTTTGGCAGCAGATTTCAGCCAATGATTTCAGCTGAAACCTTCTGATTAGCTGTGTTCAATCACAGCACAGAGTTCTATGTTTACAAAACACATAGAACCCTGTGTACAGAGAATAGTCATATGGCTGTTTCTTCTCCCTGAAAAGCAGGGAGAAGAATCAGCCTGATTAGTAAATAAAAGCAGCACACATTACCCTTGTTAGGCCCACCGTTAACCCCTTGCTTGCCCCTAGATGTTAACCCCTTCCTAACCAGTGTCAATAGTATAATGTACAATATTATCACTGATCACTGTATTAGTGTCACTGGTGACATCAGTGTCAGTGTCCCTCCCAGGGTCTGTTAGCGCCAGACTGTCTGTCACACCATCACGGTCACACTATAAGTCGCTGATCACGGCCAGTACACTACAGCGTCTGTTGCTGCGTAAATTCCAGTATATAGGTCATAGTATGTAGACACTATAGCTTTCACACAAACCAATCAATATACACTTATGATTTTTATTTTTTTTTACCAAAGACATGTAGCAAAATACATGTTGGCCTACATTTATGAAGAAATTTGATTTTGATTGGATATGTTTTATAACAGAAAGTAAAAAATATTTTTTTTTCAGGATTTTTGGTATTTTTTCCTTTATATAATAAGAAATGGTGGTGGTCAGTAGTGATCAAATACAATCAAAAGAAAGCTCTATTTGTGTGAAAAAAAGTGATATAAAATTTCATTTGTGTACAGTATTGTATGACTGCGCAATTGCCAGTTAAAGTAGCGCAGTGCTGACTAGCAAAACATTGTCTGGTCATGAAAGGGATAAAACCTTCCTGTGATCACGTGGCTTTGCACATCTAGAGAGTGACATTTTTGCCCATTCGTCTTTGTCAAATAACTCAAGCTCTATCAGATTGGATGGAGAGCGTCTGTGAACAGCAATTTTCAAGTCTTGCCACAGATTCTCAATTGGATTTAGGTCTGGACTTTGACTGGGCCATTCTAACACATGAAAATGCTTTGATCTAAACCATTCCATTGTAGCTCTGGCTGTATGTTTAGGGTCGTTGTCCTGCTGGAAGGTGAACCTCCGCCCCGTCTCAAGTCTTTTGCAGCCTCTAATGCCCTGTACACACGATCGGACATTCCGACAACAAAATCCATGGATTTTTTCCGAAGGATGTTGGCTCAAACTTGTCTTGCATACACACGGTCACACAAATCTTGTCGGAAATTCCGAACCTCAAGAACGCGGTGACGTACAACACGTACGACGAGCCGAGAAATGACGTTCAATAGCCAGTGCGGCTCTTCTGCTTGATTCCGAGCATGCGTGAAACTTTGTGCGTCAGATTTGTGTACACACGATCGGAATTTACGAAAACAGATTTTGTTGTCGTAAAATTTGAGAACAAGCTCTCAAATTTTGTGTGACGGAAATTCCGATGGAAAACGTCCAATGGAGCCTACACACGGTCGGAATTTCCGACAACAAGCTCCCATCGAACATTTTCAGTCGGAAAGTCCGACCATCTGTACGTGGCATAACAGGTTTTCTTCTAAGATTGCCCTGTATTTGCCTCCATCCATCTTCCCATCAACTCTGACCATCTTCCCTGTCCCATCTGAAGAAAAGCATCTCCACAGCATGAGCTGCCACCACCATGCTTCACGGTGGGGATGGTGTTTTCAGGGTGATGTGCAGTGTTAGTTTTCCGACACACATAACATTTTGCTTTTAGGCCAAGCAGTTCAATGTTGGTCTCATCTGACCAGAGCACCTTCTTCTACATGTTTGCTGTGTCCCCCACATGGCTTCTCACAAACTGCAAAAGGGACTTCTCATGGCTTTCTTTCAACAATGGCTTTCTTCTTGCCACTCTTCCAAAAACCCCTGGTTCACATTGGTGTGTTTTGACATGCATTTGAAATGTCAAATCACACGTCAGATCGGTGGCAATTGCCGGCAATGGCACCATCCTAATCAGTGCGATGCTGCATTTGCGGCACCGCACCGATTTCAAAAAGTAGTTTCTGTACTACTTTTTGCGATTTTCGGGGTGCAATTTCCATTGACATCTGTGCAGAAACCCGCACAGATGTCTGTGAAATCGCCGCCGAAATCAGGACTGACATGCGAGAGTGAAATCGTGCAAATTCAGCTGAACTCGCACGGCTTCATTCCCGCAGCTCAGTGTGAACCTGGGCTAAAGGCCAGATTTGTGCACGCCTAATAGTCTTGGTAGGTTTGCAGTTGTGCCATACTCTTTCCATGGATGATGGATTGAACAGTGCTCCGTGAGATGTTCAAAGCTTGGGATATTTTTTTTTATAACCTAACCCTGCTTTAACTACTTGGTATCCGCGCTATAGCCGAATGACGGCTACAGCGCGGACCTACATTCCCGGGAGGCCGTCATATGACGGCCTCCCCTGTGCACGCTCCCTGCGCGCGCCCTGTAGGGCGCGCGCTGGGCGCGTTGTGATCACCGAGTCTCTGAGACTCGGCTGATCACCGATCTGTGTAAGGGGCCGGTCCCGGCCCCTTACCATGTGATCAGCTGTCAGCCAATGACAGCTGATCACATGATGTAAACAAAAGATCGGTAATCGTTTTTTTTTTTTACTCACGCTGACAGCGCGAGTAGAAAAAAAAAGCCGATCACCGGATCGGATGTGAGGGACATCGGTCCCCAAGTGGAAGAGGCACATCTGCCTCATCAGTGCCCAATTAAAGTGCCACCTAACACTGCCCACAGTGCCACCTAACAGTGCCCACAGTGCCACCTAACAGTGCCCACAGTGCCACCTAACAGTGCCCACAGTGCCACCTAACAGTGCCCACAAGTGACACCTATCAATGCCCACAAGTACCACCTATCAATGCCCACCTGTAGTGCCAATCAGTGCCACCTGCCAGTGCTGCCCATCATTGCCACCCATCAGTGCCCATCACTGCCACCCATCAGTGCCCATCACTGCCGCCTATCAGTGCCCATCACTGCCGCCTCATCAGCGTACATCAATGAAGGAGAAAAAATACCCGTTTAAAATTTTTTATAACAAAATATAAAAAAATAAACTTTTTTTTAAAAAAAAATTCAGTTTTTTACATTTTTTTAATAAAAAGTAAAAACCGCAGAGGTGATCAAATACCACCAAAAGAAAGCTCTATTTGTGGTGAAAAAATGATAAAAATTTCATTTGGGTACAGTGTTGTATGACCGCGCAATTGTCATTCAAAGTGCGTCAGCGCCGAAAGCTGAAAATTGGTCTGGATAGGAGGGGGGTTTAAGTGCCCGGTAAGCAAGTGGTTAAACTTCTCTACAACTTTATCCCTAAACCTGTCTGGTGTGTTCCTTGGCCTTCAAGATGCTGTTTGTTCACTAAAGTTCGCTAACAAACCTCTGAGGGCTTCACAGAACAGCTGTATTTATACTGAGATTAAATTACACAAAGGTGGACTCTATTTACTAATTAGGTGACTTCTGAAGGCAATTAGATTTTTAATTAGATTTTAGTTAGGGGTATCAGAGTAAAGGGGGCTGAATACAAATGCACGCCACACTTTTCACATATTTATTTGTAAAAAATTATGAAAACCATTTATCATTTTCCTTCCACTTCACAATTATGTGCCACTTTGTGTTGGTCAAAAAAACCCAATAAAATACATTTAGGCTGCATTCACACGTGAGCGTTTTTACCGCGGTTTGTACCGCGTTTTTACTGTGATTTTGCTGCGATTTTGTTCAGGTCACCAATATAAAAGGCAGAAAAACGCCTGTAATCTGCCCCAAAGAAGCTCATGTTTCTTTTTGAGCTTCGGGCATTTTTTAGGCATTTTGCTTCAGCTAACAAAACGCTCAGATGTGAACAGGTGCAAAAAAGGGATTTTGCCCGTTTTTCAGGGGTTTTATGAGCTGAAAACGCTCAGGTGTGAATGCAGCCTGACGCTTTTGGTTGTAACATGACAAAATATGGAAAATTTCAAGGGGTAGGAATACTTTTTCAAGGCAATGTATAGGCAATATATGGTCTCAATTCCAAGCACTGGCCTTCTTTACTTCCTTCAGCCTTATAAATCTTTACCTTTTCCTGCCCAAAAAGTTTGGGAATGCGCACATTCTGTAAAACTTTGTATGACCATTAAAAAAAAAAAAATCCAACCACACGGGCTGACATCCGTTGCCGATTGATGTCTGAAATGATCCTTCCTTTTTCAACACGCACTTTGGACACTCTTCCGCTATTGTCCATGAACACCTTTCAAACCTTTTCAGCTGCCGACCACACGGAAAAGCTTTTACGAGAGAAGGAGAACGATAACACCGTTTGGTAGAAAGAGACCAATAAACTCATCACGCTGATTGTACAGGAACCAAGAGCGGTGGAAAACAATAGAAGAACAGCTTAATTGCACTTTAAATCCATAATAAGCACATCCATACGAGCTCCACTCCCACAGCTCATCATTTCCAGACACTCAAAGATTCACGTGTCACTGGTGGTACCACCCAACTCCCATCCTAGTCATAGCCGGTAAGACTACAGAGATCTCATGTTTACCACCTCCGGGGAAACGCTGGACCTTATGGTTGCATTTATACTACTGGGTTGCAGTAATGTGTAGAAAGGGCCTATTCACAGCTATGCATTTTGGCAACGTGCAAGAAGAACATGTAAACGCACGTTGCCACAATGCATGCCAAAGCCTATGCTCTAGGCCAGGGGTGTCCAACCTGCAGCCCAAAATGGCTATTAACCTCTTGCTTACTGGGCACTTAAACCCCCCCCCCCCCGCCCAGACCAATTTTCAGCTTTTAGCGCTGTCGCACTTTGAATGACAATTGCGCAGTCATGTTTCACTGTAATGAAATTGTAACTTTTTTTTCACACAAATAGAGCTTTCTTTTGGTGGTATTTAATCACAGCTGGGGTTTTTATTTTTTGCTAAACAAACAAAAAAAGACAGAAATTAAAAAAAAAAACAAAAAAAAACATGTTTCTTTGTTTGTTATAAAATTTTGCAAACGGTCATTTTTCTCCTTCATTGATATTCACTGATGAGGCTGCACTGATGGGCACAGATAAGGTGACAATGATGGGCACTGATAAGACGGCACTGATAAGATGGCACTGATGGCCACTGATAAGATGGCACTGATGGCCACTGATAGGATGGCACTGATGGCCACTGATAGGATGGCACTGATGGGCCCTGGTGGGTGGCATTGATGAGTGGCTGGTGTTGATAGGCAGCACTGGTGATGACGCACTGATTGGCGATTTATAGGTGGCACTGTGAGCACTGATAGGTGGCACTGATGGGGGACACTGTGAGCACTGATGGGTGACAATGTGAGCACTGGTAGGTGACACTGGTGGGCACAGAAGCCGCTTCACGAAAAAAAAAAAAAAAAAAAAAAAAGAAGCCATTTCACGATCGGGACCGATGTTCCTCTCGCAGCCGCCGGGGATCGGACTTTTTTTTTTCTCCTCACGCTGAAAAAATAGCCGATTACCGGCTCTGTTTACGTCACATGATCAGCTGTCATTGGCTGACAGCTGATCACGTGGTAAGGGGTCGGGATCGACCCCTTACTCCGATCTGTGATCAGTCGAGTCTCATAGACTCGCTGATCACGCGCAGGCCGCTCAAGCAGGGGAGGACGTCCAGGGACACCCTCCCGGCAAATTAAGTCTGCGCTGCAGCCGTCTTTCGGCTATAGCGCGGACGGGAAGCGGTTAATGTGGCCCAACACAAATTCATAAACTTATTTAAAAAAATGAGGCTTTTTTTTTTTTTGGGGGGGGAACTCATGCAGTGAAAAATCTCACAGGGCCTCTTTACTGGACTTTTATAAGTTTTATCTTCCTGAAGAAAAATCTCCCACTCTTCACAACCACGCCTTATTCATGTCATTCGTTTTCGGCCTCACCTATATTTGTGAGCGATGATTTCTGCTCATCAGCTCCTTATTGTTAGTGTATTAGATGTGCGGCCCAAGACCATTCCTCTTCTTCCAATGTGGCCCAATAAGGTCATCCCTGATCTAGGCTGTGTGAGTTGTGGTGCCTTTCATTGTAAAGTTAGCCACACAGCAATGCACAAACAGTTGTGTGCGCTACATTGTTAAAAAAAAAAAAAGGGTCATGCACTTTATTAATCCATTTAGGTGCGTTGGCAGCCCATTCATAATGATTAGGTGGTCTTAATTCAAAGTGCCATAATGCAGATGAATACATCAGAAAAGAACACTTAAGGCGGATTTCCACCCAAAAGTGGAAGCTCGGCTTATATGCCCCCCCCCTCCGCTGCCACATTGGGGGGAGAGAGCGGGTACCTGTCTTTGACAGGAACCTGTCCCCACTTCCTAGAGATCTCACCGCGGCAAGATCACTTGGAGGTTTGGCCCCCCCTCCTTCTTCCCCATTCATTCAGAAAGAGCAGTGCGCTTCGTCCATGTGCAGTAGGAAAACGGCTGTGGAGGCAAATGGCTTCACTGCTGGGTTCTCTTACCACGAATGGCGGCGGCAGCACTCGAGAGCTGATTTTTGTAGTTTCAGATGGAATAGGAAAGGGTTAGAACCCTTGTTATTTATTATTATTATTATTATTATTATTATTATTAATATTATTATACAGGATTTATATGGTGCTAATAGATTAAAGTAGTGTTCCACCCAAAAAAAAAAAAAAAAAAAAAAATTCATGAATGTGCCTAAAAAAAAGTAATGAAAAAAAAAAATTTGGAATTTTTTTTTTTTTTTTTTTTTTTACAAATGGCTGTTGCTAGGGGGTCCCTCGTAGTCTGCCTCCTTCAGTGTCTGGGCTCCTTACATCACTTCTCTCGGCCCAGGAAGGGTTCAGCTCTGCCCCCTCCCTCTTGTCAATCATCTGGGACACGTCACAGGTCCCAGATGATTGCGCGGCCAATCACGGTGCGCGGCGCCGCTCGCACATGCTTAGTGGGTGACCGGCTGTGAGGCCACAGCCGGGTGCCCACAGTTACAGAGGGGGAGACGAGCGGGGCTTCGATCCCCCGCATCGCTGGACTCTGGGACAGGTAAGTGTCCGATTATTAAAAGCCAGCAGCTGCAGTTTTTTTTATATAATGGGAACACCACTTTAAGCAGCGCTTTAGAACATAGTTAAGACCCCCATAGTTTAAATCTTGGCTCGTTCAGCAAGAACCGGCTGAGATTTGAACCATGTATGGGCAGGCTAAATGTACTCAAGTTGATCGATAGATCACCTTTGGTACAACCAACTTGCCAGATTTTACATTCAAGTATTGCTAGTGGCTGTTCTAACTGCTAGCAATAATCACTGTGTTCTCCCAGCAGGGGGGGGGAGCTTGGCTTGGTGGAAGGGATTCCCCTGTCAACACGGTCTACAGGGCCGCTGATAAGGCAGTACATATGCTCCGGTTGTACTGGGTTCAGGCCTCATTAGCTAAACAGGGGGGCCCCGGGGCAGTTTATTGTTCATTTCTGCCTAAATGAATTAATTGATTCGACTATACCACAGCCCAGGTCCTACTTGCTTATCAAGACTTAAATTACATGTCTCGGGACCCCATCACGTCAACAGAAGGGCCCGGGAGGTGGGAGCAGAGGAGGGAAAAATTTTCAGGACGTAGGCAGATTAAGTCAGTGCCGCTGTTCCGCTGCACCTCGGGGGTGGACGGGGGGGTGGAGGCGGGGTTGGGGTGCTCTGTCAGGAAGGCTGTACAGGGCCCCATAATTTTTAACAGCAGCCCTGGAGGTCTATGTTGATGCAGCAAAAAATTTTCCTGCAACCACTTCACTCCATCTATGGCCAGCTTTAAGGCCCATACACACGATCAGATTGTTAGTACACAACTTGCATTTGAAATTTTCGTTTAATTGTACAGTTTGTGTCCGAAAATACAATACAATACATGACATCACTTCCGATGTTTTTATTCTATTTTGTACGTTTCATTTTCAAGATTATTATGCAAAAAAACAACCAAAAAAAATCCAAAAACGGACGATCATTCGCCCGACAATCTCATTGTGTGCACCAGGCTTTTATTGCGGTCTGTGCCTCTGCTGGGTAGTGTTACCTTCCCTATTGTTCCCGGCAGGGCCGTCTTTAATATTGACTGGACCCTGGGCAAACATTTTCTTGGGCCCCCTCTTTCATGCAATTTCGCTCTCCACATGCTTTGAGACATACAATAAATAGCAGCTAGACTCAAAATCAGTTTACAGAATCAGATCAGGCAGCGATTGCGATTGGTTGCAAGAGGTTACAGTGTATTATTACCGCTCGCTGACTGGCTGTTAGAGGTTACAGCTCACATCATGGCTCACTGTTATTTTCTAGAGGTTACAGCACATGACTTCTGTTTGCTGATTGGTTGCAAGAGATTAGTGTCCATCAATACTGCTCACTGATTGATTGCTAGAGGTTACTGAACATCAATACCACTCACTAATTGGTTGTTAGAGGTTACCGCACATTATTACTGCTCACTGATTGTTTGCTAAAGGTTACAGCACATCATCTCCTCACTGCCTGCCTGTGTATTCACATGCACCAAAATTCAGGGTGCTGTATCACCATATTATTTTGAAGACAGGTTCCACGTCCAATTTGCTTACTTTTGCAGAACAGGCTGATGTTAGGCAAAAATGGAACTTCCGCTTTTCGGAACCCTCCCCCCCTCCGGTGTCACATTTGGCACCTTTCAGGGGGGTGCAGATACCTGTACAATACAAGTATTTGCACCCACTTCCGGGCATAGACTCCCGCTGGGGGTCTACGCCACTTCCCGTCCCCCCCCCCCCCCCACTGTCTGCTGGGAGACACACAGGTCCCAGAGACAGCAGGGACCATTCGGATTGCGCAGAGCGACTCGCGCATGTGCAGTAGAGAACCAGGAACTGAAACGGCAAGGCTTCACTTCCTGATTCCCTTACCGAAGATGGCAGCGGCAGCACCTGAGGACCGAGGGACAGTTCGGCTTCAGGTCCCGACATCGAGGGCGCCCTGGACAGGTAAGTGTCCTTATTTTAAAAGTCAGCAGCTGCAGTATTTGTAGCTGTTGACTTTAAAAAAAAAAATTTAGGCGGACCTCCGCTTTAATGACCACAGTTGTAGGCAGGACTTTTAAGCGTGCTCCTTTACCTCCCCAGTGGGTAGCATTTAGCAGAAGTGATGGTGGATATGACCTCAGAGGGACATGATATACATATGAATGCTGCCTTTATTTACATATCAATGCTGCGGTCCACGACTATTTACATATTATTGCCACCACTATTTACATATCAATGCAGCTTATTTACATGTAAACACAGGGTCTGCACTTGAGTCATCTGAACATGGCAATAGGGCAGTGCTGGGCAGCAGCAACAGAAGTTTACACTGAGATATCGGGACACAGCACGGGACTAAAACTTCAAGGGATAAGAGAATTTAAACTGGGATAGTTGGCTAGTATGAGGCAGCTGCTTTGGGCCCCACTACAATGATGGGGCCCAGGGCAGCTTCCCCTTTTGCCCTGCCTTAAAAGCAGTCCTGGTTCCCGGTGACCATTATCACTGTAAACAAAAGTGATAGAAAGAAGAAGAAGGGAAAGTCCGCTAATTTTGTAGAGATAGCCTTTCACTTTCTATTACAACTCCACAAGGGGAAATGATGGCAAATTTAATGGAACACAGGTAGTAAAAAAATAAACTGACGGCCTTTAACCCCTCCCCATCCTACAAAACTTTTGACTGCACATACCTTTGTAAATTCCAAAAAGCAATGGCTACAGCTACAAAAATTTCTTGGTAAAATGGGTGTTTTTTCTTGGTATTAAATATACATTTTTTGGAATAAGAAAGGATTGTGGTAACTTACCAATACAGCAATATTCTTGCTCTGTACGATCATAAAGAAGGACGTGGCCCTTATATAGGCCCCCCTGATGTCAATGTGACGTGTGCTGTGACTGTGCAGAACGTCACTCTCTCTAGAATTTGACTAATGGGAGATTTTTGGGGATTGGACTATTGTCGGCTTCCTGATACAGTGCTGCATTCCAGTAGGTCATTAGCTGCTCATTGCTTATATCAGCAGAGGTGCATGTGAAAATCATCTGTTTTCTGCTAGTAAACAGCCCTGCCTAGTATCTCCTATGCAAATTGTGACTCACCCGGAGCAGGATGAAATAACATCTAGCGGATGGTGGAAAGCTGCCCGCTGGCGGTGGGCAGGGGGGATTTTGCAGACTTGCTTAGAGTATATACCTGTCCCTTGCAAGGTATGCAGCACTTGTAAATACCATACAGCCACTGATATATTATGCCCCGCTAAGGTAAGAGATCTACTCTACAGATAAGCTATGCATGTCCCCAGGCACATCCGCTGAAGAATTAATTTACAAAAGTGCAATGGTTACTGGAACATAGAAACAAAGGAAACCTGAGCAATGTTCTACTGAATTCACAAAGATGGAGGGCTCACAGAATGAATAAATAGACAGGCAAAGCACGTTATAAAAAGGCCCACCCAACAAAAAGCACTTAAAAACCGTGCGTATTTTAAATGCAACTTCCATAAATACCTGAGTTTGATTTGATTCCATCCTCTTGAGCTCAGACTAGAAGAGGCTTTCAAAAGGTGCTTACAAGGAACATGGTGACAGGAGAGAGCAGAGAGATGACCTTATTAGACTGCTGTGGCTCCTTCACTGTCCAATCACAGGTTGGTGACAGGGAGGTAACAGCAGCGGAAAACAGGTCATCAGGCTGGCTGTGCTGCTTATCGGAGCTGTGTAAATCTCAGGACCGGATAGACAGGGTTGCAAATCCTTTGGATGGTCACAAAGCTCCCAAATATGTATTGGAAATGTGCATTCAGCTATATGCTTTTACTATAAATCGAGCTGTCCAGTAAATCTACCCCACTGTCTTCCATAGCTTGCCTAAGTTATTATACTAAAGCTGGATTTTGAAAGGAGGCTACAGGCAAAAGAGAAGCTTTTTATAGACAAGGCGGAACATAAAACGGCTGAAGGCAGACGTGGCACAATTCTGTAATAAAGGAGACACAGCTCCAATCTTCCAGTCCATTAAATAGGAATGGGTGATGTTCCCGTGTTAGGAATAATAGACTGCCTGAACTGTACATGTCACTATGTTTCCTAAACCCTCATTATCCCGCCAAGGATTCTGGCAGCCTTAGACACCGACACCGCCAAAGTCTCAGACAAACATGACTGTAATCATCCAATAGAAGTGCTAAGAAGTAAAACGCTGGAAAATCTTTACGTTGGAGAGAGCCGCCACTTCAAAGACATCTCACAAAGCAGAAAGGATTCACTTCCCTGACTTATATAATAAGGTGTAGGCTCTAACAAAGCGGGGTTTACACCTCTACGTTACGAGAAACAGCTATAGGATAACTTACAGGGTCGGTCAACTCAAATGCAAAATTTTATCTGTAGGAGGAGGCTGATGGGTTTATTTATCAGATTGCAAAGAGATGTAGGCTTTTGTTTTTAAAAGTCAAAATGTGGATGACAAGATGGGTTCAGTTTAAGCTCTTTTGCCTTTTGTAGAAGGCCACCAGCCAATCAAGGAATTAACCAGGAGCAAACCTCTGTCGTAGTATAAAACTCATAGCCAGCTATGAAATCAGGGTAGTCATTGAGACATGGATTGTCATCTATCCTGACGGGCTTGCATTACACCACCAAGCCAGTTGAAAAGGGGACCATGACGTCCTGACAGGTCCCTAAGGCAATTGCCTCCATTGTCTACATAAGACTTTCTTATCCCCTTTTTATCCTTTTTAACACAGGGGAACCCTGGAAATAACTTAAGGAACTCTTGCCAGTAATTACAATATCTACACCTCATGTTACATTAGCATGGTGGTCAGTGGGAAGAACGCTTCTTATATTGGTAGTCTGTGGGAAGAATGACCCCCTTACAGATAGTTGAAGCTATCTTTGGTGTCAATGGTTACACACTGGAGTGGCAGACATTGATCACTTCTCAAGGAGCCAACAACAACCTCTGGAGGTTTCATGGGACTCAGGATACAAAGCTTTGTCTATATCTTGTAGAGGCCTCAGTTTGTTGAGACTCTATTTAGACTGCTATGTAGACCCAACTAACAAACAAAGTGCGTTATCTTCATCTCTGAAGATCAAACTCTGTTGTGCACTTAATAGAATCAAATTGGAAGAATTACCGCCATTGGCATGCACTCCTGGCCAATAGTAGATTCCTGCACAGGTGTGGAAGGAAGAGAAAAAGACAACACCTGGAGCACATCTCTATAGACTGTGTCAGACTCACAAGCAACAGAACTTCTAAGAGACCACTTACCATTTTCTATGTAGTGGCTCCCTGGCTGACCAAACCAGTGAGAGGTTGCTGCCTTGCTGGTAAGATTTTGCAGCTTTCCATGCCAGCGAGGTGGACTCACCCTGGGGATTCTGCATGCAGAATCACCTTTCTAGGGTGCCATTAAGAAATAATGGCATTGCGTCCTACCACGATTCTGGAATCGCAGGCAGAATCACAGTGATTCAAATCGCATATGTGTGAACGGAGCCTTAGGCAGGATGATATGTTTTGTCCCTCCACCCCTCCGTCGGACTTTGTACTCCATTATGTTTTTTTTATCATGTCATGCAATACATTATACCAGGGGAATGTCACATAATATGAACCCTTCATGTTATCACCACACACAATCTGGTGATGATGAGTCACAATCTGATGGGGAAGTTTCAATTTTTATAGAAATCTCCTTTTTAAAAAATACTTCCTATACTGTTTATGTAATGAAAAAGGAGACATTTTTCTCCAAACAAAGAAAAGTTCCTGAATGTCACAGAGATGGCCGTTGTGAAAGCGATTGGGACAAGAAGTCTCTTAAGTGATGCTGAACTTGTCAAATATTATTAGGGAGTTGGGTTTATGATGCAAAATTATATGACATGACCATCTGCTCTAAAATCTTCTAAATCCAGCCCTGCCATAAATCAGCATCATCTACAATCCAGAACTAATGTATTGCAGCTCATGCATCTCTTGATCTCTAAGAAGCAGATCAATAAAGCTACTTACACAATCCTCAGCTTCTTATAGTGTCAGTCCTTCCAAATGTGGTATCTCAATTTTCTCTAGATGCCATTCAATAAAAAAAACACTCATTCCAGGTCTGCACAGATGGAACAGACAATGAGAAAAGGTAATTGACTGCCCAACTCTAGCCAGAAAATAGAACTTTTGTAGTCAGGGTAAAATCCTTCCATTAAGGGACAAAGGAATTCAGAAACTGGCAAGTTATATGGCTGCCTACAGGAGGTTGGAAAATTGGACATTGGGAAACAGAAAAGTCATAAACCAGCCTCTGTGTAACCTGACATGCTTCAGTAGATGACAAAGCAATACACAGGGCCACAAAAAAAACACAGAGGGGTGCGACCCGTGTCCCTCAATGGATGCAAAAAAAAGGTTTTACAGCAAGTACAAAAATCCTATTTTCTCCATCATTCATTGAAGGACACAGGAATTTCAAAACTGTTGGGATATCCAAAGGTGGTCCAACTGAGAGGTGACAACAGTCCTTACAGACTCACGTACTGGGAGACCTTTAGAAAACAGAGGTACTTGACCAAACCTGAATCTGAGTCATATGAGGAGAACCCTAGCAAGACATGGGACCTCCCACAAACAATGGGGGACCCCCAGAGAATCAACCTGATGCTTCAGACTTTTTGAATCCAAAAAATTGCCAAGAGGTTGGAAAACTAGAAAAAATTAGACGCAAGCTGAGTAGAGGAGGGTTATCTTGGGCTGGCTTTTGATTCTTCTGTTTGCCAGTGTCCCAACCTCCTATATTCCTGTGTCCCTCAAAGGACGATGAAAGAACTAGCTTTGTACAGAGAAGGAGGCGTTTATATTTCCACTTGTGTCCACACTAGGTTGATTTAACTTCACTTACTGTCCCAGTGACAAGAAAAGTAATGGAAAGCTCTCCAATAGAAATAAATAGACAGCAACAAAACCTCAATGAATTTAGTAGAATCAGGCAGGGTTGCAACATTTGTCACAACACTATTGCCTTGTATCTTCCTGTCCCGGTGACCACAGCACCCTTATTTCTTCCAGTGTCAACGGGACAGAAAAGGTACATTTCGACAACGAGGACAAATTCTAACTGTAGCCTGCTCTAGTGGAGAAAAAAAAAAGTTTTAGCAAGAATCTGGGTTTTAACCGATCTTATGTTACTGAGAAATTAACAGATGTAGTGGCAACACCAAAACGTGAGACACAGCCAGGAATAGCAAAGACATCTCATCACTGGGGTTCATAAGTGGCCCAGCAGACTCCATTTACAACTGAAAGAAAGAGAGGGGGGGATTTTGGGACTTTGAATGAAGCATGTACCTGGATGCAAAGGTACATGCTTCATCAAAAGCCCTAAAATCCCCCCCTCTCTTTCTCGCATATTAGGAATGGAGGCATTGGACCTACACGTCCTACACCTCATTTAAAGTCCCAAACCTTATCCTTTATTTACAACTGAAATACCACATTGTGGTGTACTGCGCCATAGTAGGGGCCTTGCTTGTATTTTCCATGATCTGCTGTAACACTCCTGTTCTCTAGGATAAAATATACAGATTTTACTTAAAAGCAGCAGCATTCGCCCCTCCAGAAGTACCAGTATGGTGGGCCACCAGCACACACAGAGCACACAGGAGAGAGCATGTGTACTGTGCTGAGCCTTGCTCGACTCCTACAAGGGTTAACCTTTTTAGCAATTCCTACAATAAGAAAAAGATTAGGCAGTAAAACAGGTTTGTGTCGGAGGCAGGATTGACTTATTAAGATGTAATTCCAGTGATTCACAGCGCACAGCAGCTACATGGGGGGGGGGAAATCCCAGAAGACTTGACACACGTCGCTTACAATTTACACATTACCGCATAGCAGGCCTAAGGATAAGTGTAATGCTGCCAGCTGACGGCACCCAGTGCCAGTCCATTTATTACTGCACACGACTTCAGCCAAATAAGCCGGTGCAGCCACACGAAATCGCAGACGGCCTCTGTCTATCCCAATTTGTCAGCGTTGTTCCCAGGACACTGGAACGTTCATAGAAGCTGGTAAACCTTTAAATAGGAAATCTAGCTTATATCAAGTTTTCTAACAATACAACCGTGCCATAGACCCATCTGTTATTACCCTTGCAGGCAGCCGTCTACGTCTCGCAAGCTAGAGATATTCTATAGCTGCAAAAATAACTCACAACCAGTAAGATTATCCAACAGTAGGGATGCACCGATACCATTTTTTTTTTTTTACAATGGATACGAGTACCGATACTTTTTTTTTAGTACTCGCCGATTACCAATTACCGATATCTATCGCAACTGTTTTGTTTTCACTTCAGCTGTCAGCAATGGTACAAAGCATTGAAAAGTTATTTACAAATGAAATACATTTTTTTTTTTTGCGCTTTTTCAATGTGAAATGTGTAAGTATATGTTAATATATATGTGTAAAAATATTCACTAACAAAGAAAACAAAAAAAGTTTTAATTGTTTATCGTTTATAAAATAGACGTGAAAAAAAAAAAAAGCAGGAAAATAATTAAATGGAGGAGAATAGGGAGTTAATTAAGGCTGATTAGAGTAAATTAAGGGTTAATAAGGGGTTAAACAGGGGAACATTTGTTCAGTTTGATCTGCAGATGAAGAAACAGAAAGATACAAAAAAAAAAAACAATGTTTCTTTTTATTTTAGTGTTAATAAACAATGCTGGCTGCTTTTTTTTTTTTGACAGCTACAACTACCAAACTTCTTTAACGATTCAACTGTCAACAGGGGAGACCCACTGACAGCTCAAAGAACCAAGCCTGTTAGTATTTGTTTGAGGTATCAAGAATTTGCACGAGTACCGATACTTGTGCAAATACTCGGTATCAGCACAGATACTGGTATTGGTGCAACCCTATCTGAGAGAGGACATAAGGTGTTTCAGCTGCTTAAAACCGGCCACGGATGGTTGGATTTTCTTTCCTGAAACCACAGGCTGCAGGTAAGACACTTGCTCCATTCCCCCATTAAGCCCCAAATCGTTTGACAAGTCGCACCCTATTGTCGGCAATGGAACCAATCAAATTGCCACGACTCATATCGCAGCGACTTTGAAAAGGGTTCCTGTACTACTTTTTTTTCCCATTTAATTGCAACTTGCATAGACTTCACAGTCGCAAGCCACAATGAAATTGGAGGTGCAAATCGCAATGATCTGCAGCTTTGAAATCGCGTTGAAGTAGCGCAATTTTAAAGCCACACCAGTGTGAACCAGGGCTAACAGTCATCGTTGAGGGGGGAATCCCTCCCAAGCAGCTATTGTGTTCTCCCAGCAGGATGGGGGTGGTTTGGGGGGGGTTGCGGGGGTTGTGTCAGGAGAACACACAGTGATTACTGCTAGCGGCTATAGCCTCTGGCAATAATCGCATTAAAAATCAGACAGGCTGGTTGTACCCAAGTTGATCGATCATTTTTGGTACATTCAGCCTGCCCATACGTGTTTGGAATCTCGGCCAGTCCCTGCTGAACTGGCCAAGATTTGAACAGTCTATGGCTGGCTTAAGAGTCACTCTCAGGAGAATTCATACTGCCTGCAAGAGAAGTTTAGTAACAGTAAGTGACAGCATGAAAACCTGCAAACTGCAAGATTTTGTACCTCACTTTTTTGCGTTTCAAGGTTGGAGAAAGCGCTAGAAGAATCACTACTTGGTTTCAGTAAACCCCATTTAAAATCTGTATATAAAATCGCTACAAACACAGTTTATATCTAGATGTTCTAGTCTCCTCTTCCCCTCCATCTTCCTCTGAGTCAATTGTTGTCCATGTATGAGCAGGCTGATTGTACCAAAGCCGATCTATCTATCGATCGATCTCTCTCTTCCTCTGATTCACTTTCAATTAGTCTTGAAGTGGTAGGAGGAAGACTGGACTGGGAGCTCTGTTCCTGGCTGGAACTCTGGCCCTGTTTTTTCATAAGGGAACGTACCGTCCCAAGGGGACGCACTGGGGAAAAGAGCTCCTTACACTCCTGTGTGGACTCTCACCTAATGCCGCGTACACACGAGCGGACTTTCCGGCGGACTAGGTTAAAAATCCGACGGACCTAGAAATAGAACATGTTTCAAATCTGTCCGACAGACTAAAATTGGGAAAACTTTTCGTCTGTGTGCTGGTCCGACGGACCCAACACGACGCAAGAGAAGCTATTGGCTACTGGCTATTGAACTTCCTTTTCGTTTCCGTTGGAAAGACCATTGGACCTAGTCCGCCCGTGTGTACTCGGCATTACTAAACCAGCGATGCAAGATCTGCAAAGCAGTTTGGGCAATGAGTCCCTTAATGGGTTTTTGCATGAAGGGCATTTTCTTCCTGCAGTTCTCTCTTTTTTGGCGGTGGCTTTCTGTAAAACAGAAACAACCCCCATACCTCTATTAGGGTGAGATACTACTGTAAGTAGAAAGACAAGAAACACAGTGCCCAAAGCATACTCCCTAGAGACTCCCTCCATGCTGAACTGCAAACGGAACGTATCATCCTGGCAGACAGCTGCAGGCTCTAATCATCATCAAAAAACAATCACCCAGTGAAGAAAGGAAAAAGGTGCCTCTGCACCTCTCCTACCTGGGCCTGGCCAGGAACCTGGGCACCTGCATTCGCCAACGCTGGCAACGACTCCGTCTCCTCCATCCCGAGCGCCACAGCAGCCACCCGTGTTTAAATGCAGCTCTTCTGGCGTCCATTGCTCAGGAGCGGAAAAGAAGTCCTGGCCAGATGACCCACCCCTTCCGCCTGTGTTCCAGTAGCCGGGAAAACCATATGCTGCTACGCCCCACCGGAAGTCTCCACCTCCCCGGGAATGATGTCACCCGCCATCCGGACCTTGGCGCCAACATGCCGAGACCTGGCACATACGCTCCATCTAAGCTCACCCGCAGCCCCCCGAGTACACAGGGCGGATGACCACCAGCAGACCCTTACTCCAGTGAGCCAGCGAAGGAATGGACACCGGAGCAACCCCCCTCTCGTGCAGGAGGGAGCTGGGCTGGTCTGATACAGAAACAACAAAAGGTACTGCCAAAACCCCCTCCTTGGAGAGAGCGCAGCCCCTCCACCATGGCGGAGGAAACACTAAAACTGATGGCATGGTGGAAGCAGCGGATTTTACAGGGGCGTTGTCACGTAGTGTTTCCTGTTCAGAGGTGGAGCTACGCTCTCTCCAAGGTGTTGTCCTGAAAGGCGAAGGGAGAAATCATCTGTGGACAATTCGCTTAGGTTTATTGTTATTTGTTCATTTTATATCAAACCTCGCCCACATGACGACTTTATTTCAGAAAATAGCTAGGCATAGTCATCATTTGTAGATACAGAAGGAAAGAATGTACTGAAGCAATAAATGCATGTAGTAAAAGCCCAACTGAAGGTTAACATCTTTTTATAGTCCTGTACCAATGCCTGCTATGATTTGTGACCAATTTTTCTTTGCAACTTTTTTTATCTGTGAAAATGCTCACACTGCAGTGGTTTATGCTGGCAGAGCTGAGTAATAGCCACACCCCTCATCACTACTGTTCTCACATAGGCTTGTATTGTAGAAGAAAAGAGGGGACTTGTGTCTGACCACTCCAGTTACTGCGTACCAATTACTAAAAGCACGGGGTCTAAAGCCAGCCATAGATGGTTGGAAATTTGGCTGGTTCAACAGGGTCCGGGTGAGATCTGATCCATGTATGAGCAGGCTGATTGTACCCAAGCCGATCTATCGATCGACTTGGGTACAACCAGCATGTTGGATTTCTAGCATGCATTTATGGCCAGTTACTATAGCCGCTAGCAATAATTCTCCCTGCCGGAAGAACACAAAGGCTCCGCAGGAAGGATTCCCCCATCGACACTAGCTGTGTTGACAGGGGGAATCAAGCGATTTTCTTTCCTGCAACCCGTGGCTGCAAGGAAGAAAATCCCATCATCTATAGCAGGGAACCTCAAACTACGGCCCTCCAGCTGTTGCGGAACTACACATCCCATGAGGCATTGTAAAACTCTGACATTCACAGACATGACTAGGCATGATGGGAATTGTAGTTCCTGAACAGCTGGAGGGCCATAGTTTGAAGACCCCTGATCTATAGTCTGCTGCACAGAGATGTTTATACTCCATGATAAGACTAGGAAATAAATGTTGTTGGTACAATGTCCAACTGCATCTCTATTTCTGGAACTTTGGGCATTACGTCTATCAGCATGTGACAAATCATTGTTTCAAACACATTTTGAAAGAGAACCTTTATCACTGGGTACACAGAAGGTGCCCTTGCTGACCTTGCTTTTAAATGAGTACACTATAAGTTTGTTATCCTGGTCCTGATCTCTCTTAGGTGTCACTGACCAGAAATAAGCATGCTACCAGTGAGGGCTGAAAAGTCTGAAATCCTAATTCTTCATGCTAGTTCCCAGTCAATAATATACAATCTCAGAGCCTGTCAGCACTGGCAGCTCCCATACTGACATTTTTACAGGTAAAACTGGTATTTGAAAACTGATTGTATTCCAAAAAAAGACATAAATGATGTTCCTTACCATATAAATTCTGTGTCTTTAAGGAGTCTTCTTTCATTTGTAGCTGTTTCAACAGCAGCCTGTCATAAGAGAAGAAATAGATCATTACTGTACGGTCTTGTTATTACATTATTACGACTGCCTTAAACCAAAGTCCAATAATGAAATGTGCTGCGAATAGTAGACTCAAAAAACAGTAATGAGCTTGCAGTGTTACACCAACCATCCTGAGAGCTCACAGCATTATTATCGATATTGAGGGTATGGGGAGAGAATATACCCCCCACCCCCACGCCCAGAGTGGCCCATTGCTCAACTACTGTGCCAGGAAAAATGGAGGGGCATGGCCAAGTCTATACAGTTACCACACAAGCTGTTATTTACTAAATGGCCAAACATTTGTGGACGTTCCTCCACATTTCTAGTGAAGGCTACTTTCAAAGTTACATCATCTGACCTTTTATTAACACTTTGGGGAGGACCCTTTCCTATCCCAGGATGACCATGTGCTCCTGTGTACAAAGCCGGCTCCATAAAGACAAGGTTTGATAAGTTTGGTTAGAACCAAAGTGTCTCTAGAGCAGAACCCTGACCTCAACCCTACTGAACATCTCTGGGATGAATTGGAATGCTAATTGTGAGCCAGGTCTTCTTATCCAATATCATTGCCTCTCTTCACAAATGGGCAAAGATCCAACAGGCATCCCCCCAAATCTTATTAAATAACTTCCCAGAAATGTGAAGTCTGGTATAGCCACAAAAGGGGGCCAACTCAATCTTGACGTGCATGGTTTTTTAAATGAGATGTCCACCAAATTCATATGATGTGATGGTAAGATGTTTACATACTGTTGGTCAAATACTGTAAATTTTGGAGCCCCAATGGAAAGATATCCAGACTCCACCTGTTCACTGCAGCCATCATCCACACTAAGGATGGTGGGACACTCCCCTAACCAATTCCAAAACCCTAAACAAATAATTTTGGACCCATCAAAAAAAGGCACCTTTCCTGTAGTCTTGTCAAAAGGAATCAAGCTACAAACTGCTGTAGGGAAATCTTCCCATTGGACTCATCTAATGGTTTAAGGACCATTTATACACTGCTGTGATTTAGGGCTCGCTTACAATTGCTTCAAAATGTGGCATTGGACACAAAGTGCTCTGAATACCAGTCAAAGCGCCCATCGCTAAATAAAATGGTTAGCTTACAGTCTTGTTTACATGTTGCTTTTACTTCAAAAATTATACCCCATGTTTTATTGGTGCTTCAAAGTGTCTTCAAGGCCTCCATGGAAGTCTATGATGAAGATTGCTTGCAGCACCTGCAGCTTTTGAGAGGCTTTTATTCAGTTTTACCCTCGCTTTGTTTTGGAGGTATTACAGGTATGAGCTATCCCAGGATGCACTGGGAAACCAACAAGCAAACCAGAAAGACATCATCAGCAGTCACTTTTGGTTCATGTGTACATATTCTGGAAGTGTCTGCTGCAGATGTCACATCTGGTTTGCAGCGTGGAGCAGAAGGAAGGTGAGCAGGGTCCGGACTGGAGTAAAGCAACTAGCAGACAGCACACATGGTGTGAAACTAAGGAACGCTATGGCAGAAGGGGAGCAGAGAGAAAGGACTGAGCAGCAGAGGATCAGCAGAGCTGGGGGATCAGTGCAGGAGAAACTAGCAATGTCACGAGTGGTGTGCAGGATGGAAGCAATATAGCAGGAGGTGAGTGGGGACCAGAGAGAGAGGAGGATCAGCAAACCAAAGGATCAGCAGAGGTGGGGGTTACTACTGGGCATGGGACAGCAGAGCTGGAGGTTACTACTGAGCAGGAAATCAGCAGAGCTGGGGGTTACTACTGAGCATGGGATCAGCAGAGCTGGGGGTTACTACTGAGCAGGGGATCAGCAGAGCTGGGGGTTACTACTGAGTGGGGCATGAGCAGAGCTGGGGGTTACTACTGAGTGGGGCATGAGCAGAGCTGGGGATTACTACTGAGTGGGGCATGAGCAGAGCTGGGGGTTACTACTGAGTGGGGCATGAGCAGAGCTGGGGATTACTACTGAGTGGGGAATCAGCAGAGCTGGGGGGTTACTACTGAGCAGGGGATCAGCAGAGCTGGGGGGTTACTACTGAGCAGGGGATCAGCAGAGCGGGGGGTTACTACCGAGTTTGGGATCAGTAGAGCTAGGGGGTTACTAATGAGCAGGAGATCAGCAAAGCAGGGGGTTACTACTAAGCGGAGGATCAGCAGAGCTAGGGGTTACTAATGAGCAGGGCATCAGCAAAGCTGGGGGTTACTACTGAGTATGGGATCAAGAGAGCTGGGGGCTACTACTGAGTGAGGGATCAGCAAACCTGAGGATACTACTACGCGGGGGATCAGCAGAGCTGGGAGTACTACTGAGCATGGGATATGCTAAATGAGTGTACTAATAAGCTGGGGATCTGCCGAACAGGGGTACTAATGTGCTGGGGATCTGCTAAGTTGGGGTAAAAGCATAATTGAAGCATCATCTAAGCAATTAATGTGTGTTGAAGTCAAAGCAAGTGTAAATGAGCCCTTAATGCATAGGTTGTAAAGCGCTCAAAGGTATGTGTCCAACTCCCCTATAATAAAAAGTGTTTGGTCCTATCTCTGTGCACATCTCTGTTTTAGTGCGACTGGATGCCCATAAATTCAATGGCAATGCATTATAATACATATAACATGAGTTCTGATGTGTTGGCAAGCCTTGGTCAATGACTGTTTCCATGCCAAATCCTAAAACGCACTATAAATGGATATGCCCGTTGATGCAAGGCAACACCACCTTCCTGATGCTACAAAAGAAAATGCACCGCTGCAAACACGCATAGATTTAAGCTGCTGGGTGAATCAATTCACTCACAACTGAAATATCAGCTCTGGGTGAAAAGGATCACAAAGGGAATTGATAAAATTTAGATAATGCAGATAGTTATACGATTTAAGAAACTAAACAAATGTTTTCATGAAAAAGTCGCAAATAATAAATCAGCAGCATAACAGTGGTGGTGTTACCACTTCAGACTGGCAGAACACCAGTTTCCGCTTTAAAATGGGCAGGTTCAATGAATAGAACTACAAAATGGTGTGTTATAGGACTACAGATACTGGTCAGTAAAATCTGAATATTCCCATAATGGCAAAAGCACTCATTGTCCACATCCGCAGCCAAAACCACAGTCATAAAATCAGTCTTAAAAGGTCAATAAATGATGGCAGGGGTTTTATTTCTATTAATGCCCACATGACAGGAGCGCTGCCCATTTTCCTGCTAGTAAAGCCATGTCTACGGACAGTGACTCCATTTCACATATTGGTGATCAGAGAATTGCAGGGTAGCTTAAAGCAGAAGTCCGATCAAAAGCTAACCAAGCTTAAACCTGCTCCCTACCCCATTCTAAGCCCTATACTATTGTGTAAAGCAGTGTTCTCCAAACAGTGGCCCTTTGCTTGCTTTTATCTGGCCCTTGGGGCACTATTTTCATCCACTGATACCAAAAATGGGGCATAATTCCTCCCAATGACACCAATGAAAGTGCAGAATTCCTCCCAATGACACCAACGATGGGGCAGAATTCCTCCCAGTAACACCAAAGATGGAGCACAATTTCTCCCAGTAACACCAACACTAGGGCCCAATGGCACCAATTACTTCCAATGACACCAACGATGGAGCACAAATCCTCCCATTGACACCAAATGTGGGGCATTGTTTATTCCCACTGACATTGGAACCTCTTCTACTACTAAAGGCCACAGTCCAGCCCCCCTTAAGTCTAAAGGACAGTAAACTTGCCCTTTGTTTAGAAAGACCCCTGGTGTAAAGGAAAGATGTCTTTACTTACCTAATCTTTGGGTGCTGCAGTCCGGTCAGATGATCTCCAAAGAGGCTGGCTTCAGGGGAGAGGAGAGAGCAGCTACAATGGTTGAAGTGGCTGGGCAATAATGTCACCCATAGACTTAATACGGGAGATTTATTGTCCGCCGACTTTCCTCTTCTCTGCAGCTGGTACTTAGAGCAGATTACATGACCGGTCCAGAGCGCCCATAGATTAGGTAAGTATACACATCATTCCTTTACAGCAGGGTTTCTCAACTAGGGTTCCTCCAGAAGTTGCTAGGGGTTCCTTAAGCAATGAGCAATATCTGAATCTCAGATACGTTCCCACTGACACCATTGATCTTTTTAGCTTTCTCTAAGGGGGTAATTCTTCCCAATGACCACAAGTGTAAGGAGCATTCTTCCTACTGACCATCACACTAGTGTATCATGAGTTGTAGATATAGTAATTTTAGCAGGGGTTCCCCGAGACAAGGTTGTTATTTCAAGGGTTCCTCTGTGTTGAAAAGATTGAGAAAGGCTGCTTCACAGGGTAGTTAGTATAAGGATTAGAATGGGAATGGGAGCAGGTTTAAGCTTAGTTAGGTTGTGACTGAATTTCCACTTTAAAGCAAATGTGTTCAGGGCAAAGCAACAGGTTCACTTTAATGGAGGCCTCTACGATTAAGCCCCTATTGTGTGAAACATGTTAGAGGGGGTTCTCCCATGGGTAGGAGACCAAGCTAAACCTAATTTTCTTACTAGTGAGAAAAGCTCACTAAATGCCGAGGCAGTGTGTGGACAGGCGCCATTTTCTTTATTTTATAATTATTAAAACGGGGACAAGTATAAGAAAGATGACATTGATTACCTTTTTTTAAAAATCTTTATACATACCTCTTTCACATGTATCTTTGGTCCAGTCACAACTTGTCTTTTCCTCCAGCAGTGGATGGGTCCTTAATCCCTCAGAGTGGCACTACCATTTCCAGGGTTCTCCTGAGTCCAGGGTGGCCTAATGACATACCCCCACCACCCTTTCCAGGGTTCTCCTGTGAGTCCAGGGTGGCCTAATGACATACCCCCACCACCCTTTCCAGGGTTCTCCTGTGAGTCCAGGGTGGCCTAATGACATACCCCCACCACCCTTTCCAGGGTTCTCCTGTGAGTCCAGGGTGGCCTAATGACATACCCCCACCACCCTTTCCAGGGTTCTCCTGTGAGTCCAGGGTGGCCTAATGACATACCCCCACCACCCTTTCCATGGTTCTTCCGAGTCCAGGGTGGCCTAATGACATACCCCCACCACCCTTTCCAGGGTTCTTCTGTGAAACCAGGGTGGCCTAATGACATACCCCCACCACCCTTTCCAGGGTTCTCCTGTGAAACCAGGGTGGCCTAATGACATACCCCCACCACCCTTTCCAGGGTTCTCCTGAGTCCAGGGTGGCCTAATGACATACCCCCACCACCCTTTCAGGGTTCTCCTGTGAGTCCAGGGTGGCCTAATGACATAACCCCACCACCCTTTCCAGGGTTCTCCTGTGAGTCCAGGGCGGCCTAATGACATACCCCCACCACCCTTTCCAGGGTTCTCCTGTGAGTCCAGGGTGGCCTAATGACATACCCCCACCACCCTTTCTAGGGTTCACCTGTGAGTCCAGGGCGGCCTAATGACATACCCCCACCACCCTTTCCAGGGTTCTCCTGAGTCCAGGGTGGCCTAATGACATACCCCCACCACCCTTTCCAGGGTTCTTCTGTGAAACCAGGGTGGCCTAATGACATACCCCCACCACCCTTTCCAGGGTTCTCCTGTGAAACCAGGGTGGCCTAATGACATACCCCCACCACCCTTTCCAGGGTTCTCCTGAGTCCAGGGTGGCCTAATGACATACCCCCACCACCCTTTCAGGGTTCTCCTGTGAGTCCAGGGTGGCCTAATGACATAACCCCACCACCCTTTCCAGGGTTCTCCTGTGAGTCCAGGGCGGCCTAATGACATACCCCCACCACCCTTTCCAGGGTTCTCCTGTGAGTCCAGGGTGGCCTAATGACATACCCCCACCACCCTTTCTAGGGTTCACCTGTGAGTCCAGGGCGGCCTAATGACATACCCCCACCACCCTTTCCAGGGTTCTCCTGAGTCCAGGGTGGCCTAATGACATACCCCCACCACCCTTTCCAGGGTTCTCCTGTGAGTCCAGGTGGCCTAATGACATACCCCAGGCGTCATTCACCCTGAAAGAGGAGTGGCGCTGGATGTCAGGACTTTAAGCACTTTTAAGGTCACAGACCAAGAACAAGCATGCCGTAAACAAGTGTCAGTGATGTACAGAAATATAAAGCCAGGGAACTGGCATTCTTAAAAGAGGTCAGCAATGGCAGTTCCATTACTCGCTTTAATGCTGGCCACTCACCGATTTTTCTTCATCGATCAGTTCAGCAAAGTGTAATGATCTACCTAAATGATCCATTGACATTTAATCTGGTCATTGAGAGTTTCACAGATCAAACCTAACACACAATTTGTGGATGTGTGGGCAGCAAAAACAAGAGAGAACAAACTTCATTCTGTGACAGAGACAGAATAATCTAACCAACCAACACATGATTGGAGGCTGGAGATTAGGATGGACGGCGTGGGGGATGAAATGGGTTTAGCTGTTTTATTCAGCAGCCAAATGTCAGAACATGGCCATATATGGAAGTGCTTAGATACACGTCCTTCCCGTATAATCGCCAATGATATAAAGCAGTGGTTGTAGCCCATGGATCTGGTCACACACAACTACTCTGAGATCCGACAGGCGGCCTACAAACCCAACATGCACTTTTGGGTCACTTACATGTGCAGAAATTGTATTTATTTATTTCACGTACTTATTATGCGCCATCAATTTACACAGCGCTTTACATATACATTGTACATTCACATCAGTTCCTGCCCTCATGTAGCTTACAATCTATGGTCCCTATCGCACATTCATACACACATACTAGGGCCTTTTTAGACAGGATCCAATTAACCCATCAGCATGTCTTTGGAGTGTGGGAGGAAACCGGAGTACCCGGAGGAAACCCACGCAGGCACAGGGAGAACATGCAAACTCCAGGCAGGTAGTGTCAATGGCCCTTTTGCTGCTAGGGGAAAGTGCTAAGCACTACACCACTGTGCAATGTATATACACTCACCGGCTACTTTATTAGATACACCTGTTCATTTTCTTGGTAACACAAATTGCTACCCAGCCAATCACATGGCAGCAACTCACTGCATTTAGACATCTAGATGTAGTCAAGACGACTTGCTGAAGTTGAAACCGAGCATCAGAATGGGGAAGAGAGGGGATTTAAGTGACTTTGAATGTGGCATGGTTGTTGGTGTCAGATGGACGTGTCTGAGTATTTCAAAATCTACTGGGATTTTCGCACACAATCATCTCTCTGGTTTACAGAGAATGATCCGAAAAAGAGAAAATATCCAGTGAAAGGCAGTGGCGTGGACAAAAATGCCTTGCTGATGTCAGAGAAGAATAGGCAGACTGGTTTGAGATGATAGAAAGGCAACAGTAACTCCAATAACCACTCGTTACAACCAAGGTATGGAGAATACCATCTCTGAATGCACAACACATGGAACCTTGAAGGGCTACAGCAGCAGAAGACCACTCCTGTCAGCTAAGAACAGGAAACTGAGGCTATAGTTCGCACAGGATCACCAATATTGGACAATAGAAGATTGGAAAAACGTTGTCTGGTCTGATGAGTCTCGATTTCAGCTGCGACATTCAGATGATAGGGTCAGAATTTAGAGAAAACAACGTGAAAGCATGGATCCATCCTGTCTTGTATCAATGGTTCAGGCTGGTGGTGTAATGGTGTGGGGGATATTTTCTTGGCACTCTTTGGGCCCCTTAGTACCAATTGAGCATCGTTTAAACTCCACGGCCAACCTGAGTATTGTTGCTGACCATATCCATCCCTTTATGACTACAGTGTACCCATCTTCTGATGGTTCCTTCCAGCAGGATAATGCACCATGTCACAAAGCTCCGATCATCTCTCCACTGGTTTCTTGAACATGACAATGAGGTCCCTGTACTCCAATGGCCTCCACAGTCACCAGATCTCAATCCAATAGAGCACCTTTGGGATGTGCTGGAACGGGAGATTCGGACCATGGATGTGCAGCCAACAAATCTGCACCAACTGCATGATGTTATCATGTCACTATGGACCAAAATCTCTGAGGAATGTTTCCAACGCCTTGTTGAATCTATGCCACCAAGAATGAAGGTAGTTCTGAAGGCAAAAGTGGGTCCAGCCCGGTACTAGCAAGGTGTACCTAATAAAGTAGCCAGTAAGTGTATAAAGTCAATGAAGGTGTCCATTTCTACTCAGTTATAACTGATCAAGTCTAAATCAGGGGGAAAAAAAGACAGCTCCCATAATGCAACATAACTTGTTTCTGCTCCGCTTTGTGTAAGCTCTGCTGCCAATTACCATGATGCAGACAGACGGCATAGAATGGAAGGGTTCCAGCTGCCAGGTTTTCTTAGAAGCTTCTCTTTTATTACATGGACAGTGTAGAGGCGGTAAGGGGTTGGTGACTTCAGCACTGGTGTGAGCCAGCCCTTAAAGCAAACTTTGAGCCTTTTCCTACCCAAACTACACGTCATTCACCTAGTAACGTCAGCCGATAAGTAATGTCAACAAGTCAACTGCTAATTTTATCCAGCTCAAAGTGGTAGTAAACTCAGTTTTACCACTTGTACCTACCGGAAAGCCTATAATAAGGACTACCTGTAGGTACTGTGAATATCTCCTAAACTTGCGCAGTGCATGCAGCTGGTGACGTCACCGGCGCATGCACTCTGAAGGTCTGGCTTCCTGTGCCGGACCTTCAGAGCCCATGACGTAAACAGGGGCTCTCGCGTGCATGCGCAGGAGTGACGTCATTGCGTCCCCTGGCCACTCATGTAGCCGGAGGACGCAAATCCGGAAAAAAGACCAGGTGAAGATGGAAGCCCTCTCAGTGGTGGCAGTGCGGCGCTGGAAGACTTTGTTTTAAGGCAAGTCTCTTGTAATGTGCTAGTATGTGATGCATAATAGCACATTAGGACATTGCTTGGCAGGGGAATTTTTTGTTTCTTTAGCTGCGGTTTACTACCGCTTTAAAGTAGAAGTAAAGGCTAAAGTATAAACCAACTTTTAGATCAGGTGTCCTGAAACTACGGCACGCCAGGGTGATTTACCCAGCCTGTGGACTGTCCCTTTACCATTGCAGCACTCCCCCTCCCCTCTGCTGCCTTAATCACACAAGATGAGAAACATGACAGGTCCAGGCAAAGGGCGGGACCTTTTGAGTTAAAAAGTAGGCGATTGGTTACTAGGCAGCGGGGCGGTCCCAGCAATCAATCACCTGCCTTTCACTTGAAAAGTCCCACCCTTTGTCCGGACCATGCATGTCATGCTTCGCGTTCCGTGTGATTAAGGTAGCAGAGGGGAGGGGGAGTGCTATGATGTTATAGAAGGAGCAGTGTAATACCACTGGAGGGCTTTGTGATGGGGGGGATCTGTTATGGGGTGCTCTGTGATGGAGAGGAGTCTGTGATGGGGGGGGGGGGAATCTGTGATGGAGGGCTTTGTGATGGAGAGGAGTCTGTGATGGGGGGGGGGAATCTGTGATGGAGGGCTTTGTGATGAGGGAGTCTGTGATGGTGGGGGATCTGTGATGGAGGGGAACTGTGATAGAGAGTCATCTGTGATGACTGTAATACCGCTGGAGGGCTTTGTGATGGGGGGCGATCTGTGATGGGGGCTTTCTCATGGCGAGGATCTGTTATGGGGGGCTTTGTGATGGGGGGATCTGTTATGGGGGGCTTTGTGATGGGGGGATCTGTTATGGGGGGCTTTGTGATGGGGGGGATCTGTTATGGGGGGCTTTGTGATGGGGGGGATCTGTGATGGAGGGCTCTGTGATGGAGAGGAGTCTGTGATGGGGGGGGGGAGAATCTGTAATGGAGGGCTCTGTGATGGGGGGAGTCTGTGATGGAGAGTCGTCTGTGATGAGGGGGGATCTGTGATGGGGGGGTGGAGTCTGATGGAGAGGAGCCTGTGATGGGGGGGTGGAGTCTGTGATGGAGAGTCGTCTGTGACGACGGGGGATCTGTGATAGAGAGTCGTCTGTGATGAGGAGGGGGATCTGTGATGGGGGGGTGGAGTCTGATGGAGAGGAGCCTGTGATGGGGGGAGTCTGTGATGGAGAGGAGTCTGTGATGGGGGGAGTCTGTGATGGGGGGAGTCTGTGATGGGGGAGATCTGTGATGGAGGAAAGTCTGTGATGGAGAGTCGTCTGTGATGAGGGAGGGGATCTGTGATGGAGAGGAGTCTGTGATGGAGAGGAGTCTGTGATGGAGAGGAGTCTGTGATGGAGAGGAGTCTGTGATGGGGGGGGGGGTCTGTGATGGGGGGAGTCTGATGAGGGGATTCTGTGAATTACTAATAAGTTTATGTTGATTAAAATTGTTCTTTATTTTAAATATTGTATTTTCCTGTTTTTTTGCACTACAAATAAGATGTGTGCATAGGGAATTGTTCATATTTTTTTCAAAATATAGTCCGGGCCCCCCCAACAGTCTGAGGGACCATGAACTGGACCCCTGTTTAAAAAGTTTGGGGACCCCTGTTTTAGATGATGCCTTCCTATTTCCCTGTACACATTTCCTAAAAAACTGCAATACAATACATTTTTTAATAATTTTTCTCTGCGGTGGTGTGACCACAAAGCCCCAGATCCTGTGTGTAATGTGCAGTGCCGATAACGGGGCTGAATGACACAGAGCTGTGACATCACCCACCAGTGCTCACTGCTCTAGGCGTTGTCGGAGGGAAGATGAGTTCCCTACACAGCCACACAGAACGGAATGAGATCTGCTGCTTTAGCATCACATGACCAATGAAAAAAAAGCTATTTACATTGCAGTTTATTAGAAAAAATAAGCGGGACAATAGGGAGGCATTATTCTAAAGTTGTTTTATAGTGTTCTTTTTCCATCTGGATAGAATTATCAGCTCACTAATTGATATGACTTGTTGCCTGCCATCGCTCTAAGGCCAATGACGTGTACAGAGCAATGTTATAAATTTGCCTCTCGATGGCCCCTTTAGGAAATATGTGAATATACAGAATATAAATGATTACTCAAAATCATGATTATGCCCAAGAGACAAAGGCAAAGGAATTCAAAACACGTGGAACACTAAATAAACTCATATGTGCTTATTTAACCAAAAAAAAAAAAAAAAAAGGAGCAGTGATGTTTTACATGACTAGCAACCAGACGGGACATGACTGCTCAAATGGAGCTTCTTTTTTGGTCGCCATGAATGAACCCGTTTAGGGACAAGAAATTATGTTAAGGCCTCATGCACACTGGATGTTTTTACAGCTGCTGTTTTTGGCATCAGACATTTTTTTCTGCAGCCAGTAAACTCCCCAGCATGTTCTCCTATGTGTCCATGCACACATAGGCTGTTATCAGTAGTTTTTGGCAGGAAAAAAGGCCAGAACTAGTGGGTTTTGAGAGGAGTTTTTTCCCCCGCTGTAAAACAGCTTAAAAACGCCAAAAAAACACTGAAAAACTGAGTTATTCTGCGTTTTTGAGCCATAAGCCTTTATGGGAGTATAATTTTGCTAAAAAAAAGCTAACAAACGCTACACCAAAAAAAATGCCAAACAACGCTGAAAAACTCACTCTACAGCTTTCTACAGCCAACGTTACTGGCTTTTTTTATAACGTCCAGTGTGCATGAGGCCTAATGGTTGAAAAAAAATATAATTCTCATGTGTGTGGTCCGCATAAGGTAGGTGGGGATAGAGCTAGGTTTATGCTGGCGGGATTCTTTACCTTGTTTTAGTATCTGTCACACATGCACACAGTAGCAGTTAAAATGGTTGTAAAGGCAGAAGTTGTTTTATCTTAATGCATTCTATTTTAACCATTAGGGTTTACTTCCTCTTTAAAGTGATTGTAAAGTCTCGTTTTTTTTTTCCTATAAAAATAACAAACATGTTATACTTACCTGCTCTGTTGTAGTGGTTTTGCACAGAGCAGCCCAGATCCTCCTCTTCTCGGGTCCCTCTTCTACTCTCCTGGCCCCTCCCTCCTGTTCAGTGCCCCCACAGCAGGCAGCTTGCTATGGGGGCACTCGTACCGAGTCATAGCTCCGTGTCCATTCAGACACAGAGCCCTGACCCAGCCCCACCCGCTCTCTCCCCCGATTGGCTTGCTAAATTTGATTGACAGAAGCGGCAGCCAATGGCACCAGTTCTGTGTCTCAGCCAATCAGGAGGGAGAATCTCAGACGGCTGAGACACTTGTGACATCACTGGAGAGAGAGAGAAACCTCAGGTAAGTGTTAGGGGGGCTCCTACACACAGAAGGCATTTTATCTTCATGCATGAAGATAAAAAACCTTCTGACTTTACAACCACTTTAAGATAAAAAGCCTTCTGTGTGCAGAAGCCCCCCCAAGTACTTACCTGAGCCCCATCTCTATCCGGCGATGTCCACAAGTGTCTTCCATCTGAGACTCTGCCTCCTGATTGGCTGTGACACAGCAGCGGCATCATTGGCAACCGCTGCTGTCAATCCAAGTCAGCTAGCCAATCAGGAAAGAGAGGGGGCTAGGCTGGGCCACGGCTCCATGTCTTAATGGGCACAGAGAGCTGTGACTCGCCACAGGTGCCCCCATAAAAAGTTGCTTGCTGTGGGGGCACGCGACAAAAAGGAGGGGCCAGGATCACAGAAGAGGGACACAAGAAGAGGAGGATCTGGGCTGCTCTGTGCTAATCCACTGCACAGGGCAGGTAAGTATAACATGTTTATTTTTACAGAAAAAAAAAATAGACTTTACAATCGCTTTAATAAACAAACAGTCAAGGCCAGCTTAAGAGCATCAAGGGCCTGGTGATGGTGGCAGTGCAACTGATTAAGGAATGGCAGAAATATGACAAACTGACCTAATATCATATCCCAGCTCTCCTCACTGGCTGCCCTCCTGTGTTTCCAGGAGCACGTGCCCAAACTTGAAAGGGCACAGCCACACAGGTGTAATGCAAAGGAACCCTGGCATTGGATTTGCCAGGCTTCCGTAAGGGCCATGTGTTGCTGTACGCCATGAGGTGAAAGGGCGCAGCTGCGTAGGTACAACGCTGCAGAAGTCCCCCTCTCTTACATTAATTCCCCCTTGTATCAGTGTCCCCCCTTAGAATAGTGTTTTATTTGCAAAGTCCCCCCTTACATCAGTGTCCCCTCTTATCTCAGAGTCCCACCTTAAATCAGTTCCTCCCTTCATATAAGTGTCCCCTCATATCAATCCCCCCCCCAGTGTTCCCCTTACAATAGTGCCCTCCTTGCATCAGAGCCCCCCTTACATAAATCCCCCCTTACATTAGTGTGCCCCTTTACATTAATGTGCCCCCACCCCCTTTACATCAGCTTGCCCCCCCTACCTTAACCAGCATGGTTGTAGCAGCACAGCGGGAGCTGAGAGGCAGAGCAAGTGTGAATGGGGAAGTTCTGTATTCCTCCAGGAGCTGGGGATGGAGCAAATAAGAGATGAGTTGTAGGGCGACAGCGGTCCTAGCAACCCGGGGTGGGGGGTTTGCAATGTTTTAGAGCCCCCTCTTAGGCAGTGCAGTCATAGTAACACAGAATAGATCGTTCAGCTGCAAGGGACAGGCGCAGATGATAGATCGGTTCTATGAGAGCTCAGTGATTGCTGTGACTGTCCTACATTCAGTGTATAGAGCAGGAAGTGACCCTCCAAGCACACACAACACACACGGGGGTGATTTACTAAAACTGAAGAGTGCAAAATCTGGTGCAGCTCTGCAGAGAAACCAATCAGCTTCCAGATCTTTTTTGTCAAAGCTTAATTGAACAATCTGAAGTTAGAAGTGGACTGGCCATCATGCAGAGCCACATTCGATTTTTCACTCTCCGGTTTTAGTAAATGAACCCCACTGTGCCCTACAATCAGTGACAAGCCTTCCAACTTTCATCCATTGATGTGGAGGACGAAGGATCAGCCAGGATCCGCTCTTCTCTTCATGGTCCTAGAAGACGACGAACCATGACCGCCCGTGGAAGGGCTTACTTGGCTTGTTCCTTCCTCATGCACACACAAACTTTCCTGGAAAGGCTGCACAGCGCACACCGAGCCAGTGTCTTCCGCTGCTCACACTTTCAGCAGCTCCCTTGTGGCAATGAGAAGTGCGGATCTCGGGGGCTGCTGGGAGATGAACTTGTGGACTGCCACTTAATCGGAGAACAGTACAGGCAGCAGGAGCTCTACAATGGCAGAAAGGAGGAGAAGGGGGAGAGAGAACATAGCCCACACTGTCTCCAGGCTCTCTCCTCCTCGCTCCCATCACTGGGCTGACAGGAGTAGTGAAGTCACTGTCACTACTCCTGTCAGCGGAAGTGGCCTTTCCCCTAGTTTCGGCCCTGCAGGTGGCATGTACAAAATGCAGGGTCAGTCAGGGGGGGAGGGGGGCTAAGATCTATCCCCATCGGCCCATTGCTTTCCATGCACGGCCTGTTCTTTTTGGGTGGCTGAACCTATATTACGGTAGGGGCCTGGAGCTGCACCTCCAATAGCCCCTGCGTTAATCAAGCCAGTGCTAGACTACAGAAGTAGAATAGGTAAAGTGTAGTCACATGATTTACAAACCATAGAGAAAAGCTGCTAATAGAAAACCTGTAGACTCTTTATTTATAACCCAACTAAAGTCACAGAAAGATGCCCAGAAAGAGAGATACTGTACTAACAACCTGCATTTTCACAGGCTTACCTTTATTTTGCAGTGATAGCAGTTGCGCATAGTACAGTACAATAGGCACCAGTGTCTGACCATGCTGTCCAGTATGCTACGTAATCTAAGATTCAGACAAGTCCCTTTCCCAGCACTGCATACACCTGGGACGACGGTGTAGCAACTACTCAGTCAACTAAGCCAGCATAGAGCACTGGAGTGGACCAGAGTGCACCAGGGTCTGACCACACTCTACAGTACTCTTGGTAATCCAAGAATTTGACCATACTGTCTAGGGTTTTCTGTAATCGAATAGACCTGTTCAGCCATGCCCCTTTCTGTCCGAGCCAGTGGACACCTGAGATGACTGGTGTGGCCTCTACTCAACTTTGCCAGCACAGAGCACTGGAGAGGACCAGAGTGCACCAGGGTCTGATCACACTGTCCAGTGCTCTCTGTAATCTAAGAGACCTGGAGAGGCATGCCCTTTCTTCTCCAGCACTGTGGATACCTGAGATGACAGGTGTGACCTTTACTCAGACAGCCAGCATAGAGCACTGGAGAGGACCAGAAGGCACCAGAGTCTGATAACACTCTCCAATGCCCCTTTCTTCTCCAGCACTGTGGACACTTGAGATGTGAGGTGTGGCCTCTACTCAGCTTTGCCAGAACAGAGTATTGGAGAGGACCAGAGTGCACCAGGGTCTGACTACACTGTCCAGTGCTCTCTATAATCTAAGAGACCTGGAGAGGCATGCCCCTTTCTTCTCCAGCACTGTGGATACCTGAGATGACCGGTTTGACCTTTACTCAGACAGACTGCATAGAGCACCGGAGAGGACCAGAAGGCACCAGAGTCTAATAACACTTTCCAATGCCCCTTTCTTCTCCAGCACTGTGGATACCTGAGATGACTGGTGTGACCTTTACTCAGACAGCCAGCATAGAGCACTGGAGAGGACCGGAAGGCACCAGAGTCTAATAACACTTTTCAATGCTCCTTTCTTCTCCAGCACTGTGGATACCTGAGATGACCGGTTTGACCTTTACTCAGACAGACTGCATAGAGCACCGGAGAGGACCAGAAGGCACCAGAGTCTAATAACACTTTCCAATGCCCCTTTCTTCTCCAGCACTGTGGACACTTTAGATGTGAGGTGAGGCCTTTACTCAGACAGTCAGCAGAGTGGAAGTAACAATTGCATTTCCACTAACAGACAAAACAATATATATTTTGAGGTATTTCCAAATGTTTTCTTTTTTTAAACATCTGAACAAGGCTGTATGTAGAATAAAAAGGAGGCTTTTAAAAATGTAAGACTCTGAAAATAATTTCTTATGGACAAAGGGAAGAGTTGGGGTAATCCGCCAGATGTAGGAGATGGTAAAACTATTGAAAAGTTATATTTTAATTCTTAGACCTTGGAACCCGTGTCAGTCCCTGAAAATTCGGGACAGGTGGCGGCGCTGATCTCTGACGGACAACCCCTATGAACACAGGTCAGCATACAATATCCACCGAGTGTTTCCTGGACCAAGGAAATTATGTTCAGCTGTTCCACAACCCACAACCGATCCATGCCAAAGAGTCCTACATCAATTATCTTAGTGGTGGAAACATCTGCTGCAGGAAGCTAATCTGATACACTGTAACCTCCCATGATGCCTTGCTAAAGCAGCTGCTGGGTGTAGAGAGAGGGATGACCATGTTTTAACCCCTTCAGTGCCAGCCTCCAGAGAGCGACAACTGCGTATTTTAAAACATTTGCTTTGTTGTCTACACATAAAAATGTTACTTTTTTTCATTGTTAGATTTCATTTACAGCTTTATCAATGCCCCCTCTAGTGGCTATCTGTATGAAAGACAGTGCAATCAGCACTGACAGTGCAATCTGTTACAACATCAGATAAAATGGCATTGCGAGCCAACTGGAAAGGCATTTTGTTAACAAAACAACGTTTCAAGATCTCTGCGATCGCCACTGTAACATTCACTCCTTATACATTGCCCTTTAAAAAGGGAAACCATTATCAAAATGCTGCAGGTTTTTTAAAATATATACACAGGACACCTTATAACAGGGGTGTCAAACTGGCGGCCCTCCAGCTGTTGTGGAACTACAAGTTCCATCATGCATCTGCCTGTGGGAGCCATGCTTGTAACTGTCAGCCTTGCAATGCCTCATGGGATTTGTAGTTAAGCAATAGCTGGAGGACCGCCAGTTTGACACCTGTGCCTTATAAGATCGGCTACATTGATTATATACACTCACTGGCTACTTTATTAGGTACACCTGTTCAAATGCTTGGTAAGACAAATTGCTAATCAGCCAATCACATGGCAGCAAGTCAATGCATTTAGGCATCTAGACATGGTGAAGACGACTTGCCGACGTTCAAACCGAGCATCAGAATGAGAATTTAAGTGATTTTGAACGTGGCATGGTTGTTGGTGCCAGATGGGCTAGTCTGAGTTTTTCAAAAACTGCTGATCTACTGGGATGTTCATGCACAACCATCTTTCTGGTTTACAGAGAATGGTCTGAAAAAGAGTAAATATCCAGTGATATCCAGTTGTGTCGACGAAAATGCATTGTTGAGGTCAGAGAGCAGGCAGACTGGTTCAACATGATAAAAAAAGGCAACAGTAACTCAAATAACCACTCGTTACAACCAAGGTATGCAGAATACCATCTCTGAATGCACAACACATCGAACCTTGAAGCAGATTGGCTACAGCAGCAGAAGACCACACCGGGTGGCACTCCTGTCAGCTAAGAACAGAAAACTGAGGCTAGAATTGGCACAGGCTCACCATAATTGGACAACAGAAGATTGGAAAAAGGTTCCCTGGTCTGATGAGTCTCAAATTCAACTGCGACATTCAGATCGTAGGGTCAGAATTTGTCGTAAACATGAAAGCATGGATCCATCCTGCCTCAATGGTTCAGGTTGGTGGTGGTGGTGTAATGGTGTGGGGGTATTTTCTTGGCACACTTTGGGCCCCTTAGTACCAATTGAGCATTGTTTAAATGCCACGGCCTACCTGAGTATTGTTGCTGACCATGTCCATCCCTTTATGACTACAGTGTACCCATCTTCTGATGGTATCTTCCAGCAGGACAATGCACCATGTCACAAAACTCAAATCATCTCACCACTGGTTTCTTGAACATGACAATAAAGTCACTGTACTTCAATGGCCTTCACACTCACTAGATCTCAATCCAATAGAGCACCTTTGGGATGTGGTGGAACGGGAGATTCGCATCATGGATGTGCAGCCGACAAATCTGCAGCAACTGCGTGATGTAATCAAGTCAATATGGACCAAAATCTCTGAGGAATGTTTCCAACACCTTGTTGAATCTATACTATGAAGAATTTAGGCAGTTCTGCTGAAGGCAAAAGGGGGTCCAACCCGGTACTAGCAAGGTGCACCTAATAAAGTGGTCAGTAAGTGTTGATGTAAACTTATGAGAGCAAAAAGAATGCCTCCAACTTTCCGTTCCCTCTGCCCACCCTTCTGTTTCTGAGCTACAATCTTGCTTCAAGGCTGCTGTAAAACCAGAAGAGCTCCCTGCTGTTTTTGTAATTGAATTAGAACCATCTATCACAGAAAGGACAGAGCTGAGACCTATGGAAAACAAAAGCTGCAGATTCTGTATATCTTCCCCTCCCCTCTACACAGCTCAGTCAGACCTAACCACAGCACATTGTAACCGTGTGTGGTACAGTATATATGCTATACATGGATGAGAACATGGAAACCCCCATAGATCTCAGGTCTGTAGATGAAGGTGCTCCAGAAGGAACATGAAAGCCCCCATAGATCTCAGGTCTGTAGATGAAGGTGCTCCAGAAGGAACATGAAAGCCCCCATAGATCTCAGATCTTTTGATGAAGGTGCTCCAGAAGGAACATGAAAGCCCCCATAGATCTCAGATCTGTAGATGAAGGTGCTCCAGAAGGAACATGGAAGCTCCCATAGATCTCAGATCTGTAGATGAAGGTGCTCCAGAAGGAATATGGAAGCTCCCATAGATCTCAGATCTGTAGATGAAGGTGCTCCAGAAGAAACATGAAAGCCCCCATAGATCTCAGATCTGTAGATGAAGGTGCTCCAGAAGGAACATGAAAGCCCCCATAGATCTCAGATCTGTAGATGAAGGTGCTCCAGAAGGAACATGAAAGCCCCCATAGATCTCAGATCTGTAGATGAAGGTGCTCCAGAAGGAACATGGAAGCTCCCATAGATCTCAGATCTGTAGATGAAGGTGCTCCAGAAGGAACATGAAAGCCCCCATAGATCTCAGATCTGTAGCTGAAGGTGCTCCAGAAGGAACATGAAAGCCCCCATAGATCTCAGATCTGTAGATGAAGGTGCTCCAGAATGAACATGGAAGCTCCCATAGATCTCAGATCTGTAGATGAAGGTGCTCCAGAAGGAACATGGAAGCCCCCATAGATCTCAGATCTGTAGCTGAAGGTGCTCCAGAAGGAACATGAAAGCCCCCATAGATCTCAGATCTGTAGCTGAAGGTGCTCCAGTAGCCATGTGTGTTGATTTGCTCTGCTTATAAAATAATGATTGGGCCAGAGGTCAGCGCTCTGTCAACAACACATGCTCTGCTCTCAGAATAGCTCAGCCACTTGTAATACAAGATAAGGGGACTGTGTCCCCAACCGTATCTCATTGAGAATGAAGCAGCTCTGTCTGGCGCCGGTTAAAAAAAAAAAAAAGAAAAAGGACATGTGGATACTGAAATAACCAAAGCATCATGATAACCTGGGTAATTCCTAAATCCTTTTGTTTTTTCATTTATTTTACCTGCAAGAAGTTGAGAAGATGCGGGACCTCAGACAGCTGAAGCAGAGGTAAGTACTGAGTACTTTAGTTTAGTGAACCTTTCCATCCACCAAGCGTGTAAAACATAATGGTACCTTCATAATCCATTCATTGGCTATTTCAAACATTTTTCCTCTAGCCCCTTAAAGCAGATCTTCACCTGTTTTTTTTTTTTTTTACCCCCGCTTACCGGGTGGTCTGTTGTGCACATTTCAGATACCCTCCCAGAGGATCCAGTGTTATCCTGCTGAGATCCTCCTGACTTCTGCCACCGCTAGGTCCTATGCCACCATGTTGCTTGTGACGAGAGGCCCACCAGCTCTTCCGGGTTTAGCCAGTGTGCCTCCCTTCCTCCTTTCTGAATGAAGGGCTATGCCTCCTGGGATATGTGACGTGCATATCCCAGGAGGCACAGTGAGCACTCTGCACAGCATTCGCCTAGGAGGGTGACATATGGGGGGGGTAAGTAAATAGACAGAACAAAAAAGAAGAGAGCAGTTTATGTAGCAGGAGGTAGGAGGGTGGATTGGAGGGAAGTTCCCTCATAGAGGGACATTCTGTGGCTTAAAAGCCCCCATAGATGGCTCAAAATTCATCTGACTCCTGCTGAACTGGCCAAGATTTGAGTCATGGGTGATCGGCTTGCAGTGGATGGCAGTCATTGTTTTGGGGAAATCCTCGGCAGCTATTGTTTTTTTAAAGCATCGGCAGCTGATCACTGATGCATCTGATTGGACGCCTTCACTGTTCAGGCTGGGTTCACACTGGTCCGACAAACGCTCCGACATTGGGAGCTCATGTCGCATGACGTGTGAAATGTAATGTTTCCCTATGGGAGCCGTCCTAACTGGTCCGACACAAGTCGTTCCGACTTTAGAAATGCTCCCTGTACTACTTTGGTCCGACTTTGATCCTACTTCAGCCTATTGACTATCATTGAAGTCGGATCAAAGTCGGATTGCCGTCTCGCACGATCCGACTTCGGCACGCGACTTGTGCTCAGATGATCTTGAGGGGGAACTCCGCGCCAGATTTTAAATAAAAATCCGGCATGGGTTCCCCCTCCAAGAGCATACCAGGCCCTTGGGTCTGGTATGGACCTTGAGGGGAACCCCCTACGCCGAAAAAGCGGCGTGCGGGGGGTCCCCCCAATCCATACCAGACCCTTATCCGAGCACGCAGCCCGGCCGGACAGGAATGGGGGTGGGGACGAGCTGGCGGCCCCCCCCCCTCCTGGACCGTACCAGGCCGCATGCCCTCAACATGGGGGGGTGCTTTGGGGCATGGGGGGCGCAGTGTGGCCCCCCCACCCCAAAGCACCTTGTCCCCATGTTGATGAGGACAAGGGCCTCTTCCCGACAACCCTGGCCGTTGGTTGTCGGGGTCTGCGGGCGGGGGGCTTATCGGAATCCGGGAGCCCCCTTTAATAAGGGGGCCCCCAGATCCCGGCCCCCCACCCTATGTGAATGAGTATGGGGTACATCGAACCCCTACCCATTCACCTAGGGAAAAAGTGTCAATTAAAAAAAAAACACTACACAGATTTTTAAAGTAATTTATTAGACAGCTCCGGGGGTCTTCTTCCGACTTCGGGGGTCTCTCCGGTTCTTCTCCGCGCTCTCCGGGTCTTCTGCCGGGCTCCTCCTCTCTCTTCTGCCGCTCTTTTGCTAAAGAGGAGGAGCCCGGTCTGCTGCCTTCTTCTCTTCGGGGGTCTCTCCGGTCCTTCTCCGCGCTCTCCGGATCTTCTGCCGGGCTCCTCCGCTCTCTTCTGCTCTTTTGCCGCTCTTTTGCTAAAGCGGAGGAGCCTGGTCTTCAATCTTCTACCTTCTGCCTTCTTCTCCTGATGTTGACACGACGCTCTCTGGGGCTAGAATGCTCTCTGTGCGCTCTGCTCTGACTTATATAGGCGGTGACCCCGCCCTCTTATGCCGTCACAGTCCCTGGGCATGCTGGGACTGTGACGTTTTAGGGGGCGTGGTCATCACCCGATGACCACGCCCCCTTATGCCGTCATAGTCCCAGCATGCCCAGGGACTGTGACGGCTTAAGGGGGCGGGGTCACCGCCTATATAAGTCAGAGCAGAGCGCACGGAGAGCATTCTAGCCCCAGAGAGCGTCGTGTCAACATCAGGAGAAAGAGGGCAGAAGGCAGAAGATTGAAGACCAGGCTCCTCCGCTTTAGCAAAAGAGCGGCAAAAGAGCAGAAGAGAGCGGAGGAGCCTGGCAGAAGATCCGGAGAGCGCGGAGAAGAACCGGAGAGACCCCCGAAGAGAAGAAGGCAGCAGACCGGGCTCCTCCTCTTTAGCAAAAGAGCGGCAAAAGAGCAGAAGAGAGAGGAGGAGCCCGGCAGAAGACCCGGAGAGCGCGGAGAAGAACCGGAGAGACCCCCGAAGTCGGAAGAAGACCCCCGGAGCTGTCTAATAAAATGCTTTAAAAATCTGTGTAGTGTTTTTTTTTTTTAAATTGACACTTTTTTCCTAGGTGAATGGGTAGGGGTACGCTGTACCCCATACTCATTCACATAGGGTGGGGGGCCGGGATCTGGGGGCCCCCTTATTAAAGGGGGCTCCCGGATTCCGATAAGCCCCCCGCCCGCAGACCCCGACAACCAACGGCCAGGGTTGTCGGGAAGAGGCCCTTGTCCTCATCAACATGGGGACAAGGTGCTTTGGGGTGGGGGGGCCACACTGCGCCCCCCATGCCCCAAAGCACCCCCCCATGTTGAGGGCATGCGGCCTGGTACGGTCCAGGAGGGGGGGGCCGCCAGCTCGTCCCCACCCCCATTCCTGACCGGCTGGGCTGCGTGCTCGGATAAGGGTCTGGTATGGATTTTAGGGGGGACCCCACGCCGATTTTTTGGCGTAGGGGTTCCCCTTAGATCCATACCAGACCTAAGGGCCTGGTATGCTCTTGGAGGGGGAACCCATGCCGGTTTTTTATTTAAAATTTGGCGCAGAGTTCCCCCTAAAGATTCATACCAAACACAGTGCCGGGCATTGGCGGGGATCCAAGTCGGATCCCCGTTCATTGAAAGTCGGACACATGCCGGCTTCATGTCGCAGGGCAAAGTCGGATCCAAAGTAGGACGGCTGTCGTGTCGCACCAGTGTGAACCCAGCCTCAGCCATCAATTTTCCACCCAGCTCCTTTGATTTTTCAATTGAAGATTGACCACCTGGGTGGTTCCAACAGGGCTATCCACAGCTCGAATTTCAGCTGATTCAGCAGTAGTCCAATTCAATTTGAGCCCTGTATGTCCAACCTTATACTGTCTGGCAACAACTGAACCTTCACCTCTTGCCAGTCCTCTGGCCATTGACACACTGACTGTTACAGGAGGGGCAAACATGTCTGGGCTGTGACTGACAGCCTGGCTTCACCTTCCTTATGTGTGAGTGGCAAGATGGTGGCCCTCGATGAGGGAACAACAGTAATATTTGAACTACTCAAAAAATAGGATGTTCTACAGCCCCAGACGTCAGAGTGTATGAGGCCTACTTCAAAGATAATTAATTGAATGCAGAAGAAATTAAACTCAAGGTGCTTATGTGAAAGTAGCCTAAATGTAACCGAATAATTGTCAGTTCCTGGCACTTAGCATGAAGCCCTCAGCCTCGTCTGACTTGGAGCTATGGAATGGCCTGTTGGCACCCAATGCAACCAAGGGGTGCACTTCAGTGGCTCTCTGTTGGCTGCAGAAGCCAGGGAAGTAACTTGAGCCTCAACTGGACATCAGTCAACCACAACCGGCTAATGTTATTTGGGCCTGTTTCTGAAGAATCCCTTTTAGGCCAGTTCAGTACTTCATAATTGCACATTTTATCCAGAAACCGATACAGAGAAATAAAGATAAGGAAACATGTAATGAGGTAACAGATAAGGAAACGTGTGATGAGGTAACATGCAAATGATGTGTTCAAACCACAATATGGGCCCCTGGTGGCGACACTTTAATTGCTGACCCACGACTACAGCCGTATTTATTATTCCAGCTGCCGGGAGGCATTGTCCTGACTAATGCCTCTTGTCATTGTAATGTGGGGAAAGATCAGTCAGTGAATGGACCGCAGCACTAAAATGTTATTATTACCCAGCTGATGACACATTATGGTGAGGGGGGGAGGTGAGGACAGGCCACTTCCTGGAGATCTTCTATGGCTCTGTCCCAAAACCACACTTTACAGGAGAATTTAACTTTATGATATTTGTGACCACAGTGCACAACGCAACATCAGAAGATCATTGTAGAGAACTTACAGCCCTTTCTCTGGAAAAAAAAAAGCTGACGTTGCATGGAGTAGCTGGGTCTACGTCAGAATCACAGTGGAATATAAATTGTTAAGATGTATATGAACTTCACTCCTCTGTGGACCGAGAATAAAAAGAAAACATGCGAATTAGTGTGCCGTACCCATGGACGAGGGAGGAGAAGCAATGCAGGTGTGGTCTCAAAGGAAACCATGACTAGACGAAAAAAATCTATCCAGGACAACCAACTTTCCCCCCATAAGGCCTAGTCATGGCAAGAGACATTCTTCAATGTCTGTAGGTATCTTCAGTCCTCTCAGCTGCTCTCTGAGTTGGATACATAAGATAATGATATATACACACACACACACACACACACACACACACACACACACACACACACACACACGCACACACACACACACTATAACACCAAAAGTATTGGGACACCTGCCTTTATATGCACATGAACTTTAATGACATCCCAGTCTTAGTCCGTAGGGTTCAGTATTGAGTTGGCCCACCCTTAGCAGCTATAAAAGCTTCAACTCTTCTGGGAAGGCTGTCCACAAGGTTTAGGAGTGTGTCTATGGAAATGTTTGACTATTCTTCCAGAAGCGCATTTGAGAAGTCAGGCACTGATGTTGGCCTGGCTCGCAGTCTCCGCTCTAATTCATCCCAAAGGTTTTTTATCAGGTTGAGGTCAGGACTCTGTGCAGGTCAGTCAATTTGCTCCACCCCAAACTCGCTCATCCATGTCTTTATGGACATTGCTTTGTGCACTGGTAAGCAGTCATGTTGGAACAGGAAGGGGCCATCCCCAAACTGTTCCCACAAAGTTAGGAGCATGAAATTGTCCAAAATGTCTTGGTATGCTGATGCCTTAAGAGTTCCCTTCACTGGAACTAAGGAGCCAAGCCCAACCCCTGAAAAACAACCCCACACCATAACACCCCATGCCACCAAATTATTTGGACCAGTGCACAAAGCAAGACATGAATGAGTGAGAGTTTGGGGTGTACTTCCAAATGCAATACAGCTCTCAGTGGCTAAGCAGTCAATCATTAGGCATGTCACATGGGCAACATGCCCAGAGACATGCAAATGAGGAACGAAGAGTATGGTCATTATTTGAATGGGATCTTTGGTGGCTCAGCAGGGGGATCAGGGTGATGGACAGGAAGGTTATTCTACGCAACAGACAAAGCCATTTACTTTAAATGAAACCTGTACTGTGGGATACATATAGACTGCCATCACTGAGTCATCAGTATGAAACCAGTATGCGGCCAGTGAAGTTAAACTGAAATAAAAATTCCTGTATAACACTACCCCCCGCAGGGACTGCTTGGTAATTTGGGTTCTCTGTTCTGCGCCTCGACTCCAAGAAAAACCTTAGCCCCTCTGACACACCTGACTGAGCACTTCTAAGAAAACAAGTACAGATACCTTTAACTGGGTTGTGAATTAGTACCAGGAAATAGACACAAGACCATATGATGGTAAATTAAATCAATGTATTAGTAAGGGTTAGAAAAATATTTTGGTTTGAGCATAAATGAGCATACAGAAGGTAGGTTTAGACATAGTCCACTAGCCAGTATAATCACTATGCCAAGGTAACTTAGAATGCAGTTCTGTACCACTAGACTGGAATCAACACATAAAATCAGCAAAGTCAACATTAAACAGTGCATATAAGCACTTTAACTTGTCTAGAGTGTACTCTAGGAGAATGACTAGAATATGGTGCAATGTCCTCTTAAACAGTAGGTAAAGGTCTCTGTGTAGCAGCTGTAAAGGGACAGTCTTTAGTCCTAACTCAGCCAGCTAGCATTGGGGCCCAGTTGTACCGTTGGTGCACATGACAATAATCCCAATCAGCAGGCAGCAATAAGGATACTAAATGGCTGTATGGTCAATTCCTAAAGGGCTTAGTCTTTCTAGCAGCATATAGTAAATCCCCATAGCAGCAGTTCACCAGTCCCAGCGATTTGCAGCTCACCAGTCCCAGCGATTTTGCAGCTCACCATCCAGTTACACACAGCGATTGGTCCACTCTCTGCTCCGCACCCTGGTGACTCTGGCTGTCAGGACATTTGGACTTAGCACTCAAGATTCTGCTTAGGCTGCCCTTATGCAGCAGTGATGATGCACACTGGACAGCAATGTGCGCTCTCCAGGCACCCTCATGGCAAGACAGAAGCTATTCAATCTGCAGCCTGAGAAATAAAGCGCTTTTCTCCACCTAGCTCCCACTAGGAACTGTAGTCCGATGGTCCAGAAGAGTCCATAGCATTCCTGAACTTCAATTCACACATTCCATGGTGGCCAGTATAGAGGTCTCTATAAATTCTTTAGGCATGTCTTCTCCCCCTACTGGCTGGAGGCAGGCAATGTTGCTAGGTCCAGCATAAGGAGTTCAGTGAACACAGAGAGCAGCTGCAGCCAGTGTTTCTCTCACTATCGTTCTTAGCCAAGCACCTGGCTATACCCGATTTGCTCACCTGTGCCCGGTTAGTGGCTCTGAAAGAACTGAAGCCAATGGATCAACATGACAGCCAGAGAGAAGGAGTTGCTAGCAATGGCAGCTGGTGTATTTTCTTTGGGCATGCAGAGCTGCAAATCTAGTAACATACGCCCCCGGAGGTGAAGTATTATATATCTACTGAAATGACTGCCAATTTACAGCCCTGACAGCTCAAATTCCATCAGATGTCAGCAGACATGGACTGTGTGTACCAGGGATACTGAGGATGCCCACCAGGCTTTCCTTCTCTACATTGCGCTTCACTCAGCTGTTGCCCATCACTGTGACACATGGATAGGGCACGGCACAGATGCCTTACGGAGCTGCTGCCCATCACTGTGACACATGGATAGGGCACGGCACAGATGCCTTACGGAGCTGCTGCCCATCACTGTGACACATGGATAGGGCATGGCACAGATGCCTTACGGAGCTGCTGCCCATCACTGTGACACATGGATAGGACACGGCACAGATGCCTTATGGAGCTGCTGCCCATCACTGTGACACATGGATAGGACACGGCACAGATGCCTTATGGAGCTGCTGCCCATCACTGTGACACATGGATAGGGCATGGCACAGATGCCTTACGGAGCTGCTGCCCATCACTGTGACACATGGATAGGGCACGGCACAGATGCTTTACGGAGCTGCTGCCCATCACTGTGACACATGGATAGGGCACGGCACATATGCCTCACTCAGCTACTGCCCATCACTGTAACACATGGATAGGGCACAGCACAGATGCCTTATGGAGCTGCTGCCCATCACTGTAACACATGGACAGGGCACGGCACCGATGTCTTAAGGAGCTGCTGCCCATCACTGTGACACATGGACAGGGCACGGCACCGATGTCTTAAGGAGCTGCTGCCCATCACTGTAACACATGGACAGGGCACGGCACCGATGTCTTAAGGAGCTGCTGCCCATCACTGTAACACATGGACAGGGCACGGCACCGATGTCTTAAGGAGCTGCTGCCCATCACTGTAACACATGGACAGGGCACGGCACCGATGTCTTAAGGAGCTGCTGCCCATCACTGTGACACATGGATAGGGTACGGCACAGATGCCTTAAGGAGCTGCTGCCCATCACTGTGACACATGGATAGGGCACGACACAGATGCCTCACGGAGCTGCTGCCCATCACTGTGACACATGGATAGGGCACGGCACAGATGCCTCACGGAGCTGCTGCCCATCACTGTGACACATGGATAGGGCACGGCACAGATCATAGGTTGGACTTGATGGACTTGTGTCTTTTTTCAACCTCACCTACTATGTAACTATGTAACTAGGGCACGGCACAGATTTGTTTTTGCTAAAACATCCAATTTTTTTACAAGCTTGCTATTCATAAATTGGTAGCTAGAGGGGGCTCTCATTAGCTCGGTGCAATCACTATGTATTTCTATTAACTGCTGATAAATACAGCTTGCTGCAACAATAATATATTATGATATGTGATTAAAATGTGGCAAATATGTGTTGCTAGCAGTGCTTTAGTAATATAAACTCACCAGTCAGGGTGCGATTAGTTTGAGGTTAGGGGTCAGTTACTATTCCTTTTTTTCCAAGGTAGAATAAATGAATGTAGCAAACACGATGAACATACACTGAAATAAACATATTGTTGCCTAAAATTGGTGTGCCAAAGTTTTTGGAACTGAAACAGGCACAGAAATTCCAGGAGGCTGCATATAAACGCTCCGGGCTCCCTGACAACCAGTACAAACCCATATCGCTTTTGGGTGGAGTTGGTTGTGCTGGCGTCTTAGAACTCCGGTGCAGCTGGATTCAGCAAACCACACCAGAACCTCAGCCTGTTCATCAGATATTTCTAACTTGGCTGCTGAAGAACAAATCCTTAAATTCCTTGTCTGGGGGCCAAACACAATAGACTAAACCATTTACAGGCTTATTTCATATGGTGGTGTACGGATTGTGTGAAAGTGCGGTAACCCCTAGCAACCAATCAGCAACCATCCTTATGACTACTTGACCAATGAGAGGTGAAAGTTTATTTGCTGCCAAGTGCTCATGGCACGTCCTCACTGGTCTCTGCACAATGAATCAATTGTCATGGAACTACAAACGCCAGCAAGGAGCCTGACAACTTATCCATTGTCATGGAACTACAAATCCCAGCAAGGAGCAGGGTAGATTTGAATTAAATCAAGACAATTTAAATCACTAGTAAAAAGGCTTGATTTAAATCGTAATTTTTAAAGAGCAACTGTCATCTCGGTCCCGCAGTGGCTCCTCCTCTGACCCGCTGTGGACTCACCGACATTCTCATTCACTTTAATGGGACGGCTGGTGATGCGGCACAACAAGGTGAGGGACGTGGCGGCAGCAGGTGAGTGGATGCCCGCTAACAGGCGCTGCCTTCATGGATCTGAAATGACAGGTGCTCTTTAAATGTAAAGACTTATTCTTTCTGGAAGAATCTTTAATTACATTTTTACAGCTGGCCCTTCCTCCTCATACATAGAGCCGATGCATTTCTCTTCAATCAAACAATCATACAGTTTGTAGTGTACATAGATTTGCAAAACAATGGGATAAAGCAATATTCCTGAACTTTGTTTTATCTGATGGTTACTGTGAAATTGTGTGAATGCATTGCTGCACTGCATGGTATCTCAGCTTGCAGAGCTTGGATTAATTGAACGAGTTTACCAAAAATGTAAATATTGCAGAATATACAGCCTCGTGCTACAGAACTAAGCTCCATTTCATGCTGAATAAACTAAATTATAGTTGTATCTTAAATAGAAAACTATCTTTAGATAGATTTTTATTACAAAAGCATTTTATCAAACTAAAATTGATAAAAAAAAAAAAAAAATCCAATTTAAATTTAAAAAAAAAAAAAATTCACATTTTTTTTGTTGTAAATCGTCAATTTTTATCCACCCTGGCAAGACGAGCCTGACAAGTCCTCAACTGTCCTGGAACTACAAACCCCAGCAAGGAGCCTTCTGATTCCTACTGTATTAAAATGTATTGTATTTGTACTGTCTACCCTCAAGTTGCAAAGCGCTACGTAAACTGTTGGCGCTATATAAATCCTGTATAATAATAATAATAATATCAACTGTCGTGGAACTAAAAACCCCAGCAAGGAGCTGGACAAGGTATCAACTGTCATGGAACTATAAACCCTAGCAAGGAGCATGACAACTAATCAATTGTCATAGAACTACAAACCCCAGCAAGGGGCATGGGAACAGATCAACTGTCATGGAACTATAAAACCCCAGCAAGGGGCATGGGAACATATCAGTTGTCATGGAACTCTAAAACCCTAGCAAGGAGCATGACAACATATCAACCTTCATGGAACTACAAACCCCAGCAAGGAGCATGACAACATATCAACTGTCATGGAACTACAAACCCCAGCAAGGAGCATGCATGACAACATATCAACTGTCATGGAAAGAAAAAACACAGCAAGGAGCCTGACAAGTCCTCAAATGTCCTGGAACTACAAACCCCAGCAAAGAGCTTGACAACTCATCAATTGTCATGGAACTACAAATCCCAGCCAGGCAAGTTGTGCATCCCTAAGCTGTGTTCCACATATCCCAGGCGTAACATGCAAACCACAAATATGCCAAATATTATAGATCCCTGGATATACAAATCCCAGAAAATGGGGGCGTCCTGTTCACATACCAGAGAACGGTTCTGATTCTTCACGGATCCAACTACAAATCCCAGCATGCTTCAGGGTAGGAGCACTATAAATCAAGAACATACTGTGATTCTCCAACCATGGCTGAACTACAAGTCCCAGCATACAGGGTGGCTGCTCAGTGATCAGTGTCACTGATCAACATTGGAATAAGACTTTTCCATGCACTGAGCCTTTAGATGTCAGCCTATCAGAAATCAGGAGAAGAGGCAGGACAAGGATGGGTGACATCTGACTGATAGCTGATGGTGATCATGTGCCAACCTTGCAGATCAGTGCCCGTCCTAAGGGTATCAGGGGCTCTTGCCAGTGCCAGGAAAGTCTACAGAACCTCACAAAGTTCATGAACTCCAAATCTGAAGAGAAGAGACAGACAAGGAAGGATACCATCTGGTGCCCTGTGGCCTCTGTACTCACCCCTGGAGCTGGCACAGTCACTGGGTGAACTTTGCAGGAAGGCAGGAGCCAGGGCCACAGTGCTGGGGACCCAGCGGCCAGCAGACTTGTAATGCTGGGCTCTGGCTGCAGTGGGTGGATCCCTTCATCTGTTGTAATCCAATACCAGAGCCAGTGATGTCACCCAGCCACTTACTCAGCCTGCACAAAGGATTCCTTCTCTGCTTTGTTCACATGCTATAGTCACCTCTCTGGACACATTTCCAGGAACCTGCCCTGTGTGATGTGGGGATTAGATGGCGTTCCTTTCACTCCCTACAATACATAACAAGGCAAGGCGCTACACGCTGACTATTATTGGCCCTCTCTCCGGCTCTAGGGAAACCACAAGCCTCGGTGTTCATGAACAAAAGCTGGGATCTGTAGTCCTCCAGCAGGTGCAACCCTCAGGACACCCAACAACAGTCTGATGGAACTGTCCCAATTTCACATCTGCTGACATGTAATCCTGGTGGCACTGTCCAGCTTCCAGTTCTTCTGACATTTGGCTGACAACCATCCCTGACAACCAGGGACAATCCTGGTGGCACTGTCCTGCTTCCAGTCCTTCTAATACTTAGATGACAACTATCTGATACCCATGAACAGTCCTGGTAGCACTGTCCTGCTTCCAGTCCATCTTATACAGTACTTGGATGACAACCATCTTTGACAGCCAGGGACAACCCTGGTGGCACTGTCCTACGTCCAGTGCTTCTTATACTTAGATGACAACCATTTGTGATATCCAGGGACAATCCTGATGGCACTGTCCTGATTTCCTGATTTATTCTGACAGTTAGATGACAACAGCCATATCTGACAGCCAGGTACAATCCTTGTGGCACGGTCTTGATTCCAGTCCTTTTTACGTAGATGACATCTATCTCTGACAGCCAGAGACAATCCTGGTGGCACACTCCTGCTTCCAGTTCTTCCTATACTTAGATGACAACCCTCCCTGATATCCAGGGACAATCCTGGTGGCACTGTCCTGCTTCCAGTCTTTATAATTAGATGTCAACTATCTCTGACAGCCAGGGACAATCCGTGTGGCACTGTCCTTCTTCCAGTACTTCCTATACTTAGATGATAACCCTCCCTGATACCCAGGGACAATCATGGTGGCACTGTCATTCTTCCAGTTCTTCTTATACTTAGATGGCAACTATCCCCTACAGCCAAGGACAATCCTAGTGGCACAGTCCTGATTTCCAGTTATTCTCACACTTAGCTGACAACCATCTTTTAACAGCCAGGTACAATCCAGGTGGCACAGTTCTGCTTCCAGTTCTTCTGATACATAGATGACAACCATCTATGACAGCCAGGAACAATCCTGAGGGCACTGTCCTGCTTTAAGTCCTTCCTATACTTAGCCGACAACCATCCTTGATAGCCAGGGACAATGCTAGTGGCACAGCCCTGATTCCAGTTCTGACACTTAGATGACAATCATCCCTGGCACAGGGCTGGCTTTAGATCAAATGGGCCCCAGGCCCCAATCAAATCAGGGCTACCTTGGCTGGAATATTGCAGACCCTCGGACACAACCAAGTTCATATGGTACAAATTCCCATGCATCTTCCCATTTTTAACTTTCCAAAAAGCTACAACTTTTAGCAAAGTTTCCCTGGTAGCCAGCACAATCTTGGTGGCACTGTCCTGCTTTCAGTCCTTCCGACACATTGCTGATAACCATCCTGATAGCCAGGGACAATCTTGGTGGCATTGTACCACTTGCAGTTCTTTTGACACATAGCTGATAACATTCCCTGATAGCCAGCACAATTTTGGTGGCACTGTCCTGCTTTCAGTTCTTCTGACACATACCTGATAACATTCCTTGATAGCCACCCAATGTGGCCAATTTTCCCCATCAACATACTGCTCACAAGGGCTTTTACAGCACAACTCTGGGCAATACTATTTTATATGTTTTGGCAGGGTCCGATGGTTTTAACCATCATCAATGACCTCAGAGACATCCTGAATGGGCTATGCTAGAAGTAGAATTTCCTAATCTGCCTTCTACCAAACATCCACTAGGAGGCCAGTGACACCATGATGCTGCCACTTCATGGATATTTCATTTTGAAATACGGATAATGTGCTCCAAAGAGTGGAACCAGCATGTTCAGCACTCAGGCCTGGCTGTAAAGAAAATGACGGGGGGGGGGGGGGTGAGAAACTGCACCAGGGACACTGACCTTCGTAATGGACTGTTAAAAGATCAGAAGCTGCCTTTACGTCTTTCACGTTACAATAAAAGTTTTTTTTTTGTAAAGTTCAATTTTAAAAGATCTCACATGAGCAGTATTGTTTGCATCCAGCATAGATTTTCGGTGTTGTATCTTGGCGCAGAGAATTTTCCATGTGACATATGCTATGTGTTGAACTCAGTCCATGTTAATTCACCTGCTTCCCACAGCCGCAACCAAAAGGAAGTTGGAGACAGCTGGGAGAATTCCCGGAGGAGTAACTGGAGAGGGGTCACTGGATCTGGCAGACATGGTGGATGAAAGGACTCAGAGAGTTCACTGCTGACGACACACCTCCGCACACAGATCCTGCTGAATGATGACTTCCACTCTGCTATGGAAAGTTCACACATCCAAGGGTGTTTCGAGATTTCTCCTAGGGCAACAGGTTCACAGAAAGGACTGAGTACTAAAAATCCAGCAATACCTAATCAAAAAGCTAAAATGTAAGCAATACCGTTCATTGGCCAACTAGATTTCGGGGTGCCAGATCACATAAACACCCATTACCCTCAGCCACGGTCACATGACAGAGTGTTTTTTTTTTATTATTACAAATTCTCTTTATTAGGATTTTTATGTTATAGCGATACAAAACACAACTTAACCTATTGGTAACCCATTGCTCAAGCCCACACCAAAAAGGAGTACCTCTGAGGATCACATCGTCCTAAGTAATGTTATACTTTCCGTCATCAACCAATTATGAGCATGCGTAAGCATGGCTGCCAAATATTAAGTATGAAAATTCAGGCAGGCTAAGCCTCCCCGTGTCCAAGGTCTGCGCAGTAGCTTTTTACTGAATCTAGATGGGTGGGATTGCCACAAAAATTAGGTTATTGCCTAAAAAAAGGTCTTTGGATCCAAACTGGAGAAGGTCGTAAACTATAAAGCAGGACTGGGAGAATTTTCATTTTTATCAAGTTAATTTTGTGATTTATTTAAGTTAATTCAGTAATGATGGGAGAGGAGACCAGGCTTTCAGTCTCTGCCTGCTCCACTGTAAGGCCCCATCCACACCTGAGCGTAGTGTTTTCAGGCAGAAAGGCGCGCAATTTTTGCCCGGATTTTGTACAGGTCAAAAGATCACCAATGTAAAAAGCAGTAAAACGCCCAAATCTGCCTATAAAAAAAGTTCCAGAACTTGTTTGAGCTTCAGGTGTTTTGGAGCTTCTGGCTTCAGGCGTTTTAGAGTGGAGATGTGAACCATCTCCATAGAGAATAATTGATTTTTTTTCCCCTCCAGAATTTTGGAGCTTCAGGCTTCAAGCTACAAAACGCTCAGGTGTGAATGGGGCCTAATGATGGGACCAGACTGAGTTTACCAAAATCCTTAACATTCGGTGAGATATTAACTCCTAAGTATCTAATAGTATTTGCCCACTGTAAGGGTATGTTGGGATCAGCCAGCACCCTCACACCAGGGTCTATCGGGAGGATGAGTGATTTATTCCAATTGGTATGGAGGCCCGAGATGTTGAGTGTTTTTTAAATTTTACACCCAGAATATTTTTAGTTACTTAATGAAAGATTATGGTTTTTACTTTCCTGCTATCTATGGCTACATGGTACTACACTTCAATGCAATCAAAAATCTGTAAGAACAACTTGTACCTCTTGTGATACGTAATCTAAGAAGGGATATGTCACTCTTTGTTCACATAGATGGTGGTGCCAGGAGAACGTCCAGCAGCCCAGAAGCTTCAGCCTTTATTGGACAGGCTTCTAGAGAAGCCATTGAAATGAATAAATAGGTTAAGACCTGATGTTCAGGGGCAACTGACAGGTGTTGAACACATTTACTATGTTTCCATCTGGCACTCTTGTAACCAGAGGTGGGGGACTTGAGTCACATGACTTGACTCGAGTCACCTGTTTGAGGACTTGTGACTTGCTTGACAAAATTATATAAATGACTCGACTTGACTTTGACTTGTCACTAATGACTTGGGCTATTTGACTTGCAATGACTTGGCACCACCAGTGCTGTGTCTTGGCCTAGACAAAAGATGCCCCCCCCCCCACAAAAGAAAGCTCCCCCCAAGTCCTGGCTTCAGGGTAGATCAGTATTTTGTGACTTGACCAAAATAAATTACTTGACTTGACTTGCTTGACTTCTAGCAGGGACTCAACTTGACTTGCTTGCTTTTCGCCACAGTAACTTGGGACTTGCTTGTGACTTGAAGGTTAAGACTTGAGACTTGCTTGTGACTTGCACATGTGTGACTTACTCCCATCACTGCTTGTAACCAAGGCCTTAAAGGGCAACTACAGTTAAAAGCCGAAACTAAGTAAATGTGATACCAGTGTAGAACCCCCCTAGTTTGCTGGTTAGGTGAATTTAGTAAGCTCCCCGGTAGGCAGAGGAGCAGGGGTTAATTGTGTTTAGAGGCTGTGCAGTGCTTCACAGGTTGTGGCTCTGTTATCTCCCCCTCTATTCTGGACCTCACTGCAGGTTTCCAGAACATAGTGGGTGGGGTCAGAGGCTGCAGCCTGAATATTCATGGAACTTCCACCAGGCGCAGAAGGTGTGGAAGCAACCCATAAATATACTGATGCCTGATAGTCTTGGAGCAGAGTCCAGGGTCCAGTCAACTGGAGGGACCCCTGTGCTGGGGGCTCTGCCCTTGGGGCAGAAAGGAGAAGAAGCAGAGAGAGAAGATGAACAAGAGAGCTCCAGCAATTCACCTAGCGAAGGTTTTAGCTAAGCCTAGCTGCAGACTCACAGCCAAGTCAGAAGCAGCCTGTTCAGCAGAGGCCAAGATAGCAGCTATCTGGATCCTGGGAGTTTCCTAAGGAACTGAGCAACAAACCAACTATCAACCCAGGGAGGTAGAGGACGGTGGAGTGCAATACCTCATGTCTGGGTCAGAGTGTAGCTCAAGTGCAGTGCAAGACAGCCAGGAGCACACCAATTCTCCAACCCCATGACTAGAGCAGACAGCTGCAATGCAATACAGCCAGGGGCTGTGTATTTACTACAAGTTTTTTGGAACTGTTTTTTCCTTTTTGTTTTGTTTTTGTTCTACTACTCCCAGAGCTGTGCAATAAAACTTGCATCCAGAATTAGAGCAACCAGGGGACTTAGCAGGTCCTTAACTGTTTGTACATAGCTCCACAGTGTTTCTTCCATTTGGGGTATCTCATGCACCCCCATTCCCCATCCAAGTTAATCAATCCTAAAATAAACACCAAAAAACCTCCTAGACTGTTTATTGAGGCACCTGGAAGCGTGTGAAAATGCTGTTTGCCTGGCTGTGGGTGCTGCAAGTGGGAAAAAGGCCCAATCACCAGCAGCTTCATCAGGGGTAGTGCTACACTAGTAAGTGCAAGTAAGACACGTAGTGACACACTGAAGGTGAAAGCACTTTTCACAGCTTTCTGCCACTACCAGAACATTGTCTTGTACCTGCTCTAGCAAAGTCACCACAGTGAGGCCCACCCTTAACTGCCCTGCAATGCCACCTCTGCCAAAAGGATTGGACAGATGTCTTTTATACACATAACGAGTTGTCGTTAGGAGTAACTTCTTACATTGACAGGACTAATCTGTGTACCACATGAGCACATACTGTAGCCAGTCTGTGGGAGCCAGAATTATTGTTGGTTGGTTGGGGATCAAATACTTATTTTACTGAACTGCAAGTCAATTTATAACATTTGTATCATGTGTTTTTTTGGTTGATATTCTGTCTCTTTCATTTAAAATACATCTATGATAAAAAAATTATAGACCCTTCATTTGTTTGTAAGTGGGCAAACTTACAAAACTTGCAGGTGATCAAATAATTATTTTCGCCACTGTAGGTGCATAGGCACAGGAAGGAATTCCTTTCCTGGAACTAGCACTAGATTTAGCACTACTGGGTGTTGTCTACCTCCATGAAACAGGTTCCACAGCTCGCTCTAGTCACCCTGTAGACCTATATTTCGTAGGTCAGCTGCAGGAGCTGTCTTGGCTTGCTGGGACATTGTGCAGACCTGCAGGCCTGTGTTCGTAAGCACAGCTCTCTCCAGGTCTCTATTTTTATCTCCTTGTATGCCTTTGGGATCATTTTTCAGAGTGTCACTTGTATACAGATTATGCCTCTGCTTTGCATCTGTGGGACCCGTCATATGTCCACACAAAGCTTCAGCACAACTTAACAGACAGCTGGCCTGTTATCAACACAAGAGCTGCCTGTGCTCCCAATGCCACCAATCCATTTCCAGCTCTACTGCTCCATCTGTCAGAATTGGTGACTGTGGGCAGGCTCACTTTAATTAAATGTGTACTTTCATTATTATCTAGTAAAGTTCCTAAAGTAGAACTCCAACTTCCTTACTAACTTTATCCTATAAAGCAGAACAGACTGGAGACTTTGCAGTTAGCACTCCCAGTCTGCTATGTAGTTGTAGGACGTCTCCACTGAGTACAGATGTTCCTTGCGGCTACTGGGCTTGTCTACAGGCAGTGGCGTCGCTAGGGGGTGGCTACTGGGGCTACAGCCCCGAGTCTCTTACCTAGGGTTGGCTCCAAGCTCCATCTGCTTAGCTGGTGGCCGGGGGAGGAACATGACTAGTTAATGTTATCAGGCACAAGTTCTTATCTATAATCAGCAGTTCTGACAATTTAATCATTGTCCCGATGTCCACTTTTGTACCAATCTGCCGGGCAATGTAATTGTCGGGAACCGCAGCCCCCCCCCCCCTCTCTCTGAGGACCCTGACGTAAGGGGGGGCTCTCTGGGGACCCTGATGTAATGAGGGGGGCTCTGATGTAAGTAGGGATCCACACTCAGATATGTAACAATTATATATACGTGTGTGTGTGTGTGTGTGTGTATGCCCGCCCAAGCGTATGACTTTCTTCACTTCGCTGCTATGGGCTCTAGCCCCAGATCTTTTGTAGACCTAGCAACGCCTCTGTTTACAAGTAACATTGTTCACTGTAAGGGCTTGTTCACACGTGCATGAAAACTGATGGGAAAACAATGCAGAGTTCATATGCAGAGACATCAGTTTCCGTGCACGTTGACATCAGTTTTCATGTGCATCACTTATGTGCCCTATTCACACCAATTTTGATGTCAGGTCAGTTTTTTTCCTGTACAGAAAACTACAGTATCTCACAAAAGTGAGTACACCCCTCAAATTTTTGTAAATATTTTATTATATCTTTTCATGTGACAACACTGAGGAAATTACAATTTGCTACAATGTAAAGTAGTGAGTGTACAGCTTGTATAACAGTGTAAATTTTCTGTCCCCTCAAAATAACTCAACACACAGCCATTAATGTTTAAACCGCTGGCAACAAAAGTGAGTGCACCCCTAAGTGAAAATGTCCAAATTGGGCCCAATTAGCCATTTTCCTTCCCCGGTGTCATGTGACTCATTAGTGTTACAAGGTTTCAGGTGTGAATGGGGAGCAGGTGTGTTAAATTTGGTGTTATCGGTCTCACTCTCTCATACTGGTCACTGGAAGTTCAACATGGCACCTCATAGCAAAGAACTCTCTCAAAAAAAAGAATTGTTGCTCTACATAAAGATGGCCTAGGCTATAAGAAGATTGCCAAGAACCCTGAAACTGAGCTGTAGCACGATGGCCAAGACCATACAGCGGTTTAACAGAATAGGTTCCACTAAAGAAGCTCAGAGTCATATCCAGAGGTTGTCTTTGGGAAATAGACGTATGAGTGCTGCCAGCATTGCTGCAGAGGGTGAAGGGGTGGGGGGTCAGCCTGTCAGTGCTCAGATCATATGCCGCACACTGCATCAAATTGGTCTGCATGGCTGTCGTCCCAGAAGGAAGCCTCTTCTAAAGATGATGCACAAGAAAGCCTGCAAACAGTTTGCTGAAGGCAAGCAGACTAAGCACATGGATTACTGGAACCATGTCCTGTGGTCTGATGAGACCAAGATAAACTTATTTGGTTCAGATGGTGTCCAGCGTGTGTGGCAGCAACCAGGTGAGGAGTACAAAGACAAGTGTGTCTTGCCTACAGTCAAGCATGGTGGTGGGAGTGTCATGGTCTGGGGCTGCATGAGTGCTGCTGGCACTGGGGAGCTACAGTTCATTGAGGGAACCATGAATGCCAACATGTACTGTGACATACTGAAGCAGAGTATGATCCCCTCCCTTCAGAGACTGGGCCGCAGGGCAGTATTCTAACATGATAACGACCCCAAACACATCTCCAAGACAACCACTTGCTAAAGAAGCTGAGGGTAAAGGTGATGGACTGGCCAAGCATGTCTCCAGACCTAAACCCTATTGAGCATCTGTGGGGCATCCTCAAATGGAAGGTGGAGGGGCGCAAAGTCTCTAACATCCACCAGCTCTGTGATGTCATCATGGAGGAGTGGAAGAGGACTCCGGTGGCAACCAGTGAAGCTCTGCACAAGAGGGTTAAGGCAGTGCTGGAAAATAATGGTAGCCACACAAAATATTGGTACTTTGGGCCCAATTTGGCCATTTTCACTTAGGGGTGTACTCACTTTTGTTGCCAGAGGTTTAGACATTAATGGCTGTGTGTTGAGTTATTTTGAGGGGACAGCAAATTTACACTGTTATACAAGCTGTACACTCACTACTTTACATTGTAGCAAAGTGTCATTTCTTCAGTGTTGTCACATGAAAAGATATAATAAAATATTTACAAAAATGTGAGGGGTGTACTAACTTGCAGTCACTTTTTTTTCTGTACACACATGTTGCAAACTCCTGCGCAAAAAAAAGTACACACGATGTGGTGTGAACAGGGCAGATAGAGAACAATTGCTTGCAGAATGCGTGCAGAAAAATTGCTGCCTCTGCACCATAGTGCATTTGCTTAGGTGCCTGCGGGTATAATTGCATCCTTTAATGTTGCCATTTGTACATTGCAGGACAGGTTTGCTTTAAAAATAACCTGTGCTTTACCGTGGGAAACAAAACCAGTTTCTTTAACAGCTTCCCCTCTCCAGCAGCACTCGCCTTCCTTGTACGCCTCTATTAAGCTGCTTTAAGTAAACAGAAATGTATGGTACATCTCAGTATGGGGGAGCATGTGACATTTATTTGCCCTGCAGGATACCCTAAGCATGGTAGATTGTTTTTTTTTAAAACTAGGGTATAAACCGTGTTGCACTGATACTATATTGTCAAAAGTATTGGGACGTCTGCCTTACGAGCACATGAACTTTAATGGCATCCCAGTCTTATGCCCCGACAGAAAATGTGTGATAGGACCTTGTTGTCGGAAATACACCGTGTGTGGGCTCCATCACACATTTTCCATCGGATTTACCGACACACAAAGTTTGAGAGCAGGATATAAAATTTTCCGACAACAAAATCCGTTGTCGGAAATTCCGATCGTGTGTACACAAATCTGACGGACAAAGTGCCACGCATGCTCAGAATAAATAAAGAGATGAAAGCTATTGGCCACTGCCCCATTTATAGTCCCGATGTACGTGTTTTACGTCACCGCGTTCAGAATGATTGGATTTTCCGACAACTTTGTGTGACCGTGTGTATGCAAGACAAGTTTGATCCAACATCCGTCGGAAAAAATCCTAGGAGTTTGTTGTCGGAATGTCCGAACAAAGTCCGACCGTGTGTATGGGGCATTAGTCCGTAGGGTTCAATATTGAGTTGGCAGACCCTTTGCAGCTATAACAGCTTCAACTCTTCAGGGAAGGCTGTCCACAAGGTTTAGGAGTGTGTCTATGGGAATGTTTGACCATTCTTCCAGAAGCGCATTTGTGAGGTCAGGCAATGATGTTGGACAAGAAGGCCTGGCTCACTGTCTCTGCTCCAATTCATCCCAAAGGTGTTTTATTGGGTTGAGGCCAGTCAAGTTCATCCACCTCAAACTTGCTCATCCATGTCTTTATGGACATTGCTTTGTGCACTAGTGATCGGTCATGTTGGAACAGGAAGGGGCCATTGGGAACATGAAATTGTCCAAAATGTCTTGATATGCTGACGCCTTAAGAGTTCCCTTCACTGGAACTAAGGGGCCAAGCCCAACCACACCAGTCCTGACATCAACCAGAACACCTGTGGGATGAATTAGAGCAGAGACTGTGAGCCAGACCTTCTTGTCCAACATAAGTGCCTGACCTCACAAATACTCTTCTGGAAGAATGGTCAAACATGTCAATGGCAACCAGCTCACATGGCCACTGGCTCTGACCCACTCCCTACTCGCTATTGGTTAGTGAGGCCGCCAATCAGACTGTATGCAGCAGAGGAGGTAGGAGCTGGAAACAGCGGGTCCTGGTGTTACAGAACACTGTGCTGCTGGTTTGGCTGGATTCACACTGTTCCATGTGCATTGCAGAGCACACAAGTACGGGGAGTATAGAGAGTTTCCCTTTCACACTATACTGCAGCACAGACCTGTGAACTAGCCACATAGGAAACAATGGGAATTCTACTTGTAATACATTTTCAAGCAGTAAAATGCAAAAGTTTTGCTGCATGATAATGGACAAGTGTGAATAAGCCCCAATCTCTAGCAGAAATGCACACTATGCCTAAAGCTGGGGGTGCTGCATATTTCATGTAAGTGGAAAGTTCATCAGCCATTTGTAACCACAGCTTTACGTTACAATCATCGTTCCCTATTAAATCACAACCACTCATCCCTAATTTCAGAAAACTAATATGTGATGGGAAATCTCTGACCGGACTGACACTGCACATTGAATAACAAGCATGTTCTACTGTTGGGTTTCACTGAGCAATGCCCAGTTTGCAGAACACTGGGCGGTTTATGGCTTCCTAAGTATAATGAAGCAAGGAGCCATGCTCAATTATGTTAAAGCTGAACTTCACAAAAACTAAAAGTCCTCCTTGCAGTGGTGCTACACCGACACTGCAAGAGTTAATTGTGCATGTATGTTTAGGGCACCAGGTAAAACAGTTTTACTTACCTGATCCTCTGCTTTGCTAGATTGGTCCCTGCAGCCTTTTCTTCCCTACGCTACAGTGGTCAGATGTCCCGGACATCATCAAGACCAGGGCAGGGCCCATAGTTCTGCACTGGACATGAGGATGCCAAGGGACAGTCCACTGCTGAAGCATAGGGGGGTGCTGTGTGCCAGGGTAGCAGAGGATTGGGTAAGTAAAACTGGTTGAGCATTTAGGCAAGCCATAGATGATTCCACCTTCTTACCTTCCACTATGGGTGGAAGGAAAGAAAGTCGCTTGATTCTCCCATCAATACAGTCATTGTTGAAGGGGGAATGGCTCCTGCAGCGTATTGTGTTCTGCTGATGGGGGGGGGGGATGAAGGGGGAGCCTTCCCAACCAGCAGAACACAATTACTGCCAGCCACTATAGCCACCGGCGGTAATCACATGTATAACATCCAACAGGCTAGCTGTACCCAAGCTGGTCGACTTGGGTACAACCAGCCTGTCCAAAGGTGGATTGAATCAGAGCCAGTCCTTGCTGAACTAGGCGAGATGCAATCCATTTATGGCCAATCTTAACCTTTGTAGTGTTGACGCGGCCACTCTGCCACGAAAGTCTTTTACTTTTCCCAGAGTCAAGCTACGTTGGCACGGGCGATTTAGTGGATTCCTGCTGTGCTGTGCGCGGCTAGCTGTGGCTGCTGACCCTTTAAACTATATTGAAAGGTCACTGACGGCTGCAGCTATTCACAGCTGTTGGTCGCTGTTGGATGCGCACAAAGTAAATAGCTGCGGCCACCAGCGATTTGTCATTACAGCGAGCCAGCTCAGGGGCCACAGCTAGCCGCTCACAGCAGCAGCAGGAATCAGCAGATTCTTGCCGCTGCAATTTGCAGCAGGCTAAATTGCCCGTGTGAATGTAGCCTTATGCCTGGTGCACACAATGAAAAAATTGGACGATAAAAAAACACATTCGGATCGATCTTCTAATCATTAGTACACAACTTTCGAGAGTCATTCACGACCGTTCATGTGATAGTATACGAAGGGACAAGCACAAAAATTTCTCGAACAATAACAGAACAAACTATTTTCATGTAATTAGTATATTATTCGTCCATAAAAAGAGTGACCAAGACTGCACACGATCGGAAACCAGAGAACAACCTAGAAGGAAAAATAGCAACGAAAATGTTCTTCTTTTTAAGGACATTCCTGATGGCCAAAACTCCAAGGACAGCAATTGGAAGTGCCGACTCTTGCATTCCTTCAGTAAAGTGCTCCATTTGGAAGAAGCGAACGTTGACTACGAATGAATCTACGTGCAAAGACCAATGCACGAATATGCCGCGACTCTTTGAACGGGAATAGCCTAAAGGCTTGGCAAACTGAGGGGTCACTTGACTTCTGATTACATGCTGGTATGTAGATGGTATGTAAATACCCACACAGGAAGTTGTACTGGATGGTATGAGAGTTTTTGGATGCTCGTGTTTGATACGACATTAGGATGTAAAAAACCCCAAATGATCATTCGTCTAATTTTCTGATTGTGCGTACCAGGCATTAGGCTTTAAATTTGAACTTTAAACAAAACAGCTACAGTGAGGGAAAAGGTATTTGCTCCCCTACTGATTTTGTACGTTTTTTCACTGACAAAGAAATGATCAGACTATAATTTTAACAGTGAGACAGAATAACAACAAAAATATCCAGAAAAAGGCATTTCAAAAAAGTTATAAATTGATTTGCATTTTAATGAGTGAAATAAGTATTTGATCCCCTATCAATCAGCAAGATTTCTGGCTCCCAGGTGTTTTCTATACAGGTAACCAGCTGAGATTAGGAGGACTCTCTTAACCACTAGTCATTCGCGCTATGGCCGAATGACGGCCACAGCGCGGACCTGCATTCCCGGGAGGCCGACATATGACGGCGTCCCCTGTGCACGCTCCCTGCGCACGCCCTGCAGGGCGCGGTGTGATCACCGAGTCACTGAGACTCGGCTGATCATCAATCCGTGTAAGGGACCGGTCCTGGCCCCTTACCATGTGATCAGCTGTCAGCCAATGACAGCTGATCACATGATGTAAACAAAACATCGGTAATCTTTTTTTTTTTTTCTTACTCACGCTGACAGCGCGAGTAGAAAAAAAAGCCAATCACCGGCTCAGATGTAAGGGACATCGGTCCCGAAGTGGAAGAGGCACATCTGCCTCATCAGTGCCCAATAAAAGTGCCACCTAACAGTGCCCACAGTGCCACCTAACAGTGCCCACAGTGCCACCTAACAGTGCCCACAAGTGCCACCTATCAATGCCCACAAGTACCACCTATCAATGCCCAACTGTAGTGCCAATCAGTGCCACCTGCCAGTGCTGCCCATCACTGCCACCCATCAGTGCCCATCACTGCCACCCATCAGTGCCCATCACTGCCGCCTTATCAGCGTACATCAATGAAGGAGAAAAATTACCCGTTTTAAATTTTTCAGAACAAAATATTAAAAAAAAACATTTTTTTTTTCAAAAATTCAGTTTTTTACATTTTTTTAACAAAAAGTAAAAACCGCAGAGGTGATCAAATACCACCAAAAGAAAGCTCTATTTGTGCTGAAAAAATGATAAAAATTTCATTTGGGTACAGTGTTGTATGACCGCGCAATTGTCATTCAAAGTGCGTCAGCGCTGAAAGCTGAAAATTGGTCTGGATAGGAGGGGGGTTTAAGTGCCCAGTAAGCAAGTCTTTAAAGGGAGTGCTCCTAATCTCAGCTTGTTACCTATATAAAAAGACACCTGTCCACAGCAGCAATCAATCAGATTCCAATCTCTCCACCATGGCCAAGACCAAAGAGCTGTTGAAGGATGTCAGGGACAAGACTGTATACCTACACAAGGCTGGAATGGGCTACAAGACCATCGGCAAGCAGTTTGGTGAGAGGGTGACAACAGTTGGTGCGATTATTCACAAATGGAAGAAACACAAAATAACTGTCAATCTCCCTCAGTCTGGGGCTTCATGCAAAGTCTCACCTTGTGGAATTTCGATGATCATGAGAACGGTGAGGAATCAGCCCAGAACTACATGGGAGAATATTGCCAATCATCTCAAGCCAGCTGGGACCATAGTCACCGAGAAAACAATTGGTAACACACTACGCCGTGAACGACTGAAATCCTGCAGCTCCCACAACGTTCCCCTGCTTAAGACACCACATGTACAGGCCTGTCTGAAGTTTGCTAATGAACATCTGAATGATTCAGAGGAGAACTGGGTGAAAGTGTTGTGGTCAGATGAGACCAGAATAGAGGTCTTTGGCATCAACTCAACTTGCCATGTTTGAAGGAGGAGGAATGCTGCCTATGACCCCAAGAACACCATCCCCACCGTCAAACATGGAGGTGGAAACATTATGCTTTGGGGTGTTTTTCTGCTAAGGGGACAAGACAACTTCACTGCATCAAAGGGACGATGGACAGGGCCATGTACTGACAAATCTTAGGTGGGAACCTCCTTCCCTCAGCCAGGGCATTGAAAATGGGTTGTGGATGGGTATTCCAGCATGACAATGACCCAAAGCACACGGCCAAGGCAACAAAGATTCAAGAAGTGGCACATTAAGGCCTAGCCAGTCTCTAGACCTTAATCCCATGGAAAATATGTGTAGGGAGCTGAAGTTTCGAGTTACCAAATGTCAGCCTCTAAACCTTAATGACTTGGAGAGGATCTGCAAAGAGGAGTGGGACAAAATCCCTCCTGAGATGTGTGCAAACCTGGTGGCCAACTACAAGAAACGTCTGACCTCTGTGATTGCCAACAAGGGTTTTGTCACCAAGTACTAAGTGATGTTTTGCGAAGAGGTCAAATACTTATTTCACTCAAAATGCAAATCGATTTATAACTTTTTTGAAATGCGTTTTTTCTGGATTTTAATGTAGTTATTCTGTCTCTCACTGTTCAAATAAACCTACCATTAAAATTATAGACTGATCATTTCTTGGTCAGTGGGCAAACGTACAAAACCAGCTGGGGAACAAATATTTTTTCCCTCACTGTAAAATACACATATGAAATACATATAAAGGAGTGGCGTTACCTGACAAAGAATTTTGTATTTTACCCATGCACTCCTGAGATTTACACAACCTTGACCAACAGTACAACTCTGGCAGGACAGGAGACCTGCTTTGTCTTTGCTGCAGTTATGGAACACTTACAGGTCTTGTCTCGCCCTCAGCCTGAGATTAGACAGCAAAAGGAGCTCACCTCTATGTCACTCTGCTCTCACCACCCATCAGCATGTGCCTTGTTAGTAAATGAGCACTGCAGCACAACTGACCGGCTCATTGTCCTGCTTCAGCTAGCTGCCATAACCCCGGTATCACTTTTTACTGTTTGCCGCAGGATCACTTTTAGAAGTGGTGAGAGGGGCGCCCCCTGGCCGCTTCCCAGCCATTCCAGGGCTTAGCAGACCCATCTGTAAAGCCCAGGAGCGATCAGATGCAGCCATTTGCTGGGCAGGAAGTCGAGTGAAGGCAAGATGGCCCCCACTCGTCTCTATGCCCTTGGAGGACCGGAGCGACGTCTGACGCCACTTCCGCTTCTTGGGCAAAAACAAAATATTATTATTTCATTTTTTTGTAAGTAAAAATGCAAAACAAAAAAAGTATTTTTTTTTCTTTTGCTTTTAAAGGTATATGAGAGAGCTGGGGTCTTTTTGACCCCAGCTCTCTCAATAAAGAGGACCTGTCATCCTTATTTCTATTACAAGGGATGTTTATATTCCTTTGTAATAGGAATAAAACAGATTAAAAATAAATAAATAAATAAATAAAAAAGGACAGTGTAAAAATAAAAAATTAAAAGTAAAATAAATAAGAATTTTTTTTTTACAGTGCCCCATCCCTCTGTGCTTGCGCACAGAAGCAAACGTAGATGCAAGTCGCGCCCACATATGTAAATGGTGTTCAAACTACACATGTGAGGAATTGCCCCAGTCGTTAGAGTGAGAGCAATAATTATAGTGCCAGACTTACTCTGTAGCTCTAAACAGGTAACCTATAAAAAGTTTTAAAATGTTGCCTACGGAGACTTTTAAAGTACTGTAGTTTGTTGCCATTCCACGAGCGTGTGCAATTTTAAAAGCATGACATGTTAGGCATCTATTTACTCGCCGTAACATCATCTTTCACATTATACAAAAACACTGGGGTAAATATTGTGTTTTTTTTTGTTTTTTTTAATTCATTAAAATGTATTTTTTCCAAAACAAAATGCGTTTGAAAAAATGCTGCGCAAATACTCTAGGGCAGTGATGGCAAACCTTGGCACCCCAGATGTTTTGGAACTACATTTCCCATGATGTTTCTGCACTTTGCAGTGTAGTGGAGCATCATGGGACATGTAGTTCCAAAACATCTGGGGTGCCAAGGTTTGCCATCACTGCTCTAGGGTCTCTGCTAAAAAAAAAAAAAAATGTATATAATGTTTGAGGGTTGTAAGTCATTTTCTTGCAAATGATACTTATTTTAACTTCTAAACAAAAAGTTCCAGAAATGGTCTGGTCTTCAAATGGTACCCTTTTCCCCCGAAAATAAGACCTAGCTTGATTGTCGTTAATGGCTGCAATATAAGCCCTACCCCCCCAAATAAGCCCCAGTTAAAGTCCTTGTAGGTCTTATTTTCAGGGTAGGGCTCATTTTCAGGGAAACAGGGTAGGGCTTATTTGGGGGGGTAGGGCTTATATTGCAGCCATCACTGACAATCACGCTAGATCTTATTTTCGGGGAAACAGGGTACTAATGAATACAGATCTGCACTAATTTGTGTCCTTTTTATCTGCATTCTTATTATACAGGATTTATATAGCGCCGACAGTTTACGCAGCGCTTTACAATATAAAAGGGAGACAATACAGTTATAATACAATAAGATACAGGAGGATTAAGAGAGCCCTGCTCAGAAGAGCTTACAATCTAATAGCATGGAGTTTTGCTTTAACCAAACAAGTGACATAAAAATAGCAGCTTAGCTATTCTGGGCATCATGATCCAAAGTGTCTAAGGGAAGATTTACTTGCCTTGCGCCCATAGAACCAGATCACAGGCGTGTGCAGTGCATTATGGGTAATGGCAGGAAGACTATTTGGAAGAGCAGACTGTTTGATCATCAAGCCAATGGCATCAACATGTTCCTCCAGAGCGAGTGTCCCTGTGCAAGACGAGTATTCTCCATGAAAGCATTTGCATGGGAAAGCTTCTGGCTACACATCTGGGCATAAAGGAGCGTTTTAATTGGGAATTAAACCCTTCTATTTATAGAGGCCGGACTGGAGTGTTTTCACTTGAGCTGCTCGTTATGGGCCTGCCGGCTGGAACATTCACTTTGGCTTCTGATTAGACATAGCGTGCGCATTACCCATCTCCCTACACAAATATTAACATGACTGGCCATAAATATAATGCGGAGATCGGAGGAGAACTCACAATCCCACCGCCAAACAATCCTTCTTCTTACAGCGAGGAGCATTAAGACGCACACCCATATCAGACACTGGTGTGTGTTTTCAGCACAAGGCTCCTATTAGATTTTCTGCAGATTTTTGTCTTCAGATTTACCAAAACCATATAATATGAGGTCAAACCTTAAGAATGTCCATTTGTATGCAATCAGGCAGGCCCTCGCAATACATGGTTTTGATAAATCTGAAGACAAAAATTTGCAGAAAATCTAATAGTGTGTATGGGGCTTTAGACCAAAGAGTTGAAGAGGCAAGAACTTGCGCAAAATGAGGCGTTTCCCAGGTCCTCCTGTTGATGTTCATAAGGACCAACAACAAATGACCCCCCCCAAAAAGAGGCTTGTGTACTTTTTCGAGCTTTAAGCGACTTTTTGATATGATGGGAATCGATGTTGAGCATCGCTTACTTGTGAACTAGACCTAAACTATTTTATTACCAACTTACAAATATGTCTCTGAACTTCCTAGCAAAGTTTGACTAGTAGCACATGACCAAAAAAACACTATATGGTATTTTACTTAATAAATTGTGCTACACTATGCCGGTTTGGCGCTTTCTTCCCTTTAATACCAAGGCACAACCCCCTCCCTCCTTCCATAATATAGCCCTCTCTTATTTTGGGAATGGCAATTACTGCCTGTGCTGAACCAGCTCCTCATCCCGCCTCTTCCCTCCCCAAATAACTTTTTTATGTAGCGGCTGTGGGAGAAGCGAAAGGAAATACTGTAGAGTCTGCTGGGGCTGTGGTCATTACATCAAACAGGATGGTGCCTCGGGACTTTTGGGTGCCTACACAAAGGAGGCTTTTATAAGTAAATAACATGCCTAGAAAATAATACGTTAAATGCACATATAATCTTATGGGAAGGTTATTGTTGAAATAATTCAGGGTCTCTTAAAGCTTCCTTTTCTAAACACTTATCCATCCTTAAATTGACATCTTAACACACCCAACACTCCACCTCTAAAGCAGGGGTCTCCAAACATTTTAAAGCGAGGGCCACATCATATATTTTACAAAAATTCCTGGGCCCATTAATTCCCCATCAGAGTCCCCTCTTACATTAGGATCCCCATCGGAGCCCTCTCTTACATCAGGATGCCCATCAGAGTTGCATCCTTTATCAGGGTCCCTAAAAGAGTCCCCTCTTACATTAGAATCCCCATCAGAGCCCACTCTTACACCAGGGTCCCCATAAGAGCCACCTCTTACATCAGAGTCTCTATCAGAGTCCCCTCTTACATCAGGGTCCCCATCAGAGCCCCCTCTTACATCAGGGTCCCCATCAGAGCCCCCTCTTACATCAGGGTCCCCATCAGAGCCCACTCTTACATCAGAGTCTCTATCAGAGCCCCCTCTTACATCAGGGTCCCCATCAGAGCCCCCTCTTACATCATAGTCTCTATCCGAGCCACCTCTTACATCAGGGTCCCCATCAGAGCCCCCTCTTACATCATAGTCTCTATCAGAGCCTCCTCTTACAACAGGGTGCCTATCAAGAGTCCCCTTATCTCAGAGGAAGAGACCATAATAGGCAGTTTCTGCTGACCTTAATCCTCAATCACTCCACGATGAGGAAAACACCACTGACACAATCTTGTAGCAGGCCGGATGTGGTCTTCGGGCCATAGTTTGGAGACCCCCTGCTCTAAAGCATGCCCTAACTCTCATTACCCAGAACACTTACTTTAACCCTAAAACAACTCTTAAATTGTATCTCTAGCCAAAATGTAGGGAATGGTCACCACAGGAAGAGAAAATCTCCAAAAAGTGGGGGTATCCCCTCAGGTACCCCGTTTAGACGATGTCCCCTCCATTGACAACCGTAACATTATGGATTTCTTATCATTCTCTTGCTCCCAGTGATTTCTGTGTCTCCATAAGACACACAGAAAGGGGCTTGACAGAAGTGGGAGCCAATGGGGAGGCAGAGAGCCAAGAGAGCAGCCGCCCTTGTGCACATGTGCTGGATCTGGATCGGGTAAGTATTGGGGGGGGGGGGGGGGGGTTGGGGCTGCAGGTTGTCGGGCCTTCAGGCTTTACAACCACTTTAAGCAGCATGATGGTCAAGAAGAGGTTAGCACTTTTGAATCACAGAATTAGTGCTTCCCGTTCAAACCCCACCAGGAGCACCATATGTCCTCCTTGTTTCTGTGGAGTCTCCACTGGTCGACTCACACTACCCAATGTGTTCTAATGGTCTGATGTCAATGGTTCCATGGACTCTTTAAAGCGCCATGGAATATGTTGGTGTTATATTAATGGTGTTTACAGGTGAGCTCCAGGCAGATATAAACACGGCATACATTATTGCAGATCTGTACTCAATATTACATCAATAAATTTATTTTTAATTTGACTTTTGTCCACCTCTTTTATTATTAGCTGTGCTCCAGACCACATGAGTAAGAATGGGCTCAAGCATGTTCAAATCCAACCTGCCAGGAAGCCGGCACTGCACACCGGCAACCATAGGCTGTGTATGTGCAGCTGCCGGTCGGGAAATGTCTCACTGCTTATGATTGGCGGTGTGCAGTGATGGCTTCCTGGCGGGTTCGATACGAACATGCCCAAGCTCATCACTACTCATGCGTAAATATGGAACATGTGGATAAGAGGAGAGAGCAGAATGACAAGAGCTAATCCTTTCCCTTGGTTCGCACACATGCGGTGTGGGAAACGCAGCGATCCCTGCACGCTTCCCACACTGCATTACAATGGAACAGTGTTTGCAATCTGCTGCGGGTGTAAATTCAAAGTTAACGACACCCCAAACGCATTGCAAATGCAGTCTGGTTTGCCTGCACCGGATCGCATGGCATAAGACGAACACACGATCTGTTTGCGGCGCAGCTCCAAAAAAGGTACCCGCTTTTCTTTGGTGCGATGCGGAGCAAATTGAGCCCATTCCCAATGAATGGTCTCAAATCACGCCGCACTGAATTGCATGTGAATGGCAAGGTAATGCAGTGCGGTTCTGGTGTGATTCACATGCGGGTTATAGTGTGAACCGGCCCGGGTGGTTAATTCTGCTGTTCTTTTGTTACATAGTTACATAGTAGGAGGAAGCTCTAAAGTGATTATGCAGTCTCGTGGGATTTCAGTGTTGTGCCGTAGGAAGTTCTGATAATAATATTTATGGCACAGATGGGCATGCTCAGTGACGTCATTCTAAAGAACAAAAGGGATTACAACAATACTAAGCAAGTAAGGAGATATCTACAAGCAGTGTTCATTAGGGTTTTTTATGCTGATTTACATAGGACAAAGTAGTGGGGGGGGGTTACAACCACTTTAAAGCGGGGGTCCACCTATCGTTTTTTTTTTTTTAGTTTATTCACAAACTTTTCTTCTCAGCATTACATACTCACATATTGTGTGTAATATGTCCGCCTGTGTCAGATTTCGTCGGAAAGAATAACTTATATTATTCCCTGCAGGCGGTTTCCATCTTCATTGTGGGCATTTGAAGCCCACAAGCATTTATTTCCTGGATGTGGTGAATGCTGTGCTCCCAGCATTCACTGCTCGTTCCCGCACATGCTCAGTGGCATCCTGGGAAGCCTGAGACTAGCTCCCAGGAGTCTGGGAGAGGCTAGAAACACGCCTACTCCCACGGGAGGAGAACCAGGAGGTGCAAAGAAGAATAGAAAAATAAAAAGGTAATTACGGCGATTTAAATTTTTTTAAACGGCATGTCAGCATCTAGGCAAGGAAGAGAATACATACAGATATTGTTCAAAATTTGGGTGGAACCCCGCTTTAAGCCACTAAATGAGAGAATTATTTGGCCCTGTTCACTAAATGAGTTGCTTTTTTAATGCGAATGCAATGCGCTTTGGTTATTAGCAAGTCATCATAGTTCAAGAACAGATATAAACGTAACTGTCATTTTAATGGTTCTATAAAGTGGGTTTAATGGCTCACAGTGCCTACCCTCTATTATATTCAAGGTGTTACCTGCAAATATAGTGTTTATGACTTTGGTCACCTATTAAAGCCATTCAAAGGGTCCGTCACCCAAAGATGAGGCACGAAGAACTATTAATGTAATCAAAGAGAAACAACCTCATCCACTGACTCAACGGCCCTGTAAACATTACTTATCTGCCTTCTTTTATAAAATGTATTTTAAAAGGAGGTATACAACCAGGGGTACTCTGTAAAAATATAACCTTGACAGTGAAGGAAAAGTTTACTAGTACTGTATACAGATAGATTTATAATGTGACCAAATTAGCATGAGAAAACTTATCAAAGGCATCTAATCCCTTTGGACCAGAGGACATTAATGGGTAGATGCCTAGAACAAAATTTAGCAGCGTCAGTTCATTTGAAAATAACTAATTTGCCTAGGATATGATTTTTACGCAGTTGAATGTTGGAGCCCAGGGAGGTTTGATTTACTAATATACATCATGGGATCATATGTCATATCTGTCAAATCAGTCATGATGGTCACATGATCCCAGCTGTCTGCCTACAGTGCCATCAGTAGACACTAGGTCAGTTCCCACTGAATCTCTGCATCTGCACGAAGCCTTAACACCGATCCCTTTTTGCATTTTGTTGTGATTTTATTAACATCGATTGCTCAAGACTCAAATGCATTGGTGGTATCTGATGCTCTTAACTATTAAATATTTCACAAGGTCCATTAACGAGATGAACTACATACTACACATTAATCACGGATTTCCTTTACGGTAGATCCATCAAAACCAATTTTACACTTCTATCCGTCCTGCACTATCTCACACATATCAGGTCACATGATCAGGATACATGCTAATCGGTTCTCCATTGACAGTAGGGACCAGAGCTGTCATAGACAGCAGGGTGGGGTGGGGGGGTGATGACTTGGAGAATAAACCTGTGTGCACTGCTAGTTGTCAAATGAGGAAGATAGATTAGTAATGGGGAACCTTCTGCTATCAAATGAAGATAATATGAAGAAGGTTCTTAATTTCTGATCTATCTTCTTCATTTGATAGAAGAGGGTTCCTCATTCCTGCTCTAATGTCCTCATTTCTCAGAAAGAAGGTTCTTCATTTCTGATCTGAGAAATGAGGATAGTAGAGCAGGAATGAGGAATCTTCTTCCCATCATATAAGAAAGGTACATCAGGATGAGGAACTTTCATCCTGTCAAATAGTTAAAACGGAGTTCCACCCAAAAGTGGAACTTCCGCTCATCTGATTCCTCCCCCCCTCCGGTGCCACAATTGGCACCTTTCAGGGGGGAGGGGGGTGCAGATACCTGTCTAATACAGGTATTTGCACCCACTTCCTGGAATATAGACTCCCGCAGGAGTCATGCCCCTTCCCGCACCCCCCGCTGTCTCCTGGGAAACACACAGGTCCCAGGAGATAGCGGGGACCACTTAGGACGCGCAGCGCGACTCGCGCATGCGCAGTAGGGAACCGGGAAGTGAAGCCGCAACGCTTCACTCATTTCCTCATTTGACTGAAAGAAGGTTCCTCGTTTCTGGTCTACCTTCTGCATTTGACAGGAAGAAGGTTCCTCATCCTAGATCTACCTTCCTCATTTGACAGGAAGAAGGTTCCTCATTCCTGATCTACTTTTCTTATTTGACAGGAAGAAGGTTCCTGATCTACCCTCACAGAGAATGGCGAGCGATTGATTGGCTTCGGCTGCCGACATCGCTGGACTCCAGGACAGGTAAATGTCCATTTATTAAAAGTCAGCAGCTGCAGTATTTGTAGCTGCTGGCTTTTAATAATTTTTTTTTAGGTGGACTCCCTCTTTAAAGTAGATTGGGAATATGAACCTTCTCTATAGAGAGAAAGGTAGATCAGGAATTAAGAACCTTCTTCCTGTCAATAAGAAAGGTAGATCAGGAACGGGGAACCTTCTTCTTGTCAAATAAGAAAAGTAGATCAGGAATGAGGAACCTTCTTCCTGTCAAATAAGAAAAGTAGATCAGGAATGAGGAACCTTCTTCCTGTCAAATGCGGAAGGTAGACCAGAAACGAGGAACCTTCTTTCAGGCAAATGAGGAAAGTAGATCAGGAATCAGAAACCTTCTGTCAAACAAAAAAAAGTAGATTGGGAATGAAGAGCCTTCATCCTCTGAAATGAGGAAGGTAGATCAGGAATGAAGAACCTTCTTCCTGTCAAATGAGGAAGGTAGATCAGGAATGAGGAACCTTCTTCCTGTCAAATGAAAAACAATAGAGGAGTGCCCTCTTTGCGAGCCAGGGATATAGTCCAGTAAGAGAGTAGAAGACGCAAGTACAAAAATACAGAATTTTATTAATAAACAATTATATGCAGATAGTATTAAAACCAAATAGCAATGGTCATATAGTTTACAGTATCATATAGTAGTCATATAGTTTACAGTGTACATCTAAATACTGAATCAGAAGGTTGGTCTTGGGGTGATAGACCCAACATTCACGTAAAGATTCAGAGATCCTGACATGTTTTGGAAAATAATTCCTTCTTCAAGGGTTCATTTAGTGCAGACTGTACTGTCCAACAGCAAAAAATAGTAAGAATGTATTAAAGCTAGAATTCATTATGTATGAATATACAATTACATATGTATGGTACATCATAATGGTAACAAAACTTGAGTTATTAAACATTAAGAAATTGTAGGAGGCAGCAATTCAATATATGGCATGGGGGACAGATTGGAACTAACAGACAAACAAGTATGAATCCAAAAAATACTTACAACTAGACCAAAACTATGTGCATTATACATTGTTTCTCTTTTGACTTTTGGGATGTGGCCTGGGTTCAGTCTTTTATAATCCATCAGTAGTCTTCCACTTCCCACAATATTGTCAAATGAAAAAGGTAGATCAGGAATGAGGAACCTTCTTCCTGTTCTTCCAGCCCTGACAGTATCCCCTTCCTCAACAACCCCTCCCCCTCGGAGGACCACCAGGCTTTGAGGGGAAAACGTCTATGGAAATTACGGAGGAGGACAGGGACATGTACATCTGAGGATGAGACCCAAGAGCGTTCCTTTGGTACTGTATGTGCCCACGGAACCTACGGGAGTCAACAATGGACTGTACTTCATACTCCTCATGGTTCTCAACCTGTACAGGGTGAGGACATGACAACAAGGTGGTAAAGCGGTTGCAGACCAAAGGTTTTAATAAGAAGACATGAAATGCATTCAAAATACACATATTAGAAGTAAGGTCTAATGAGCAAGCCACTGGGTTAATACTGCGAAAAATGCGGAAAGGCCCAATAAACCGAGGTGAGGGAACAGGAAGTCAGGTGTTGCGGGATGACAGCCAGACCCTGTCCCCAACCTGGTAGGAAGGCGCAGGCAGGCGTCTGGAGTCAGCATGGAGTCTGTACTTATCATTAGCATGTCGCAAATCCTCCTGGACTTGTGCCCAAGTAGAACGAAGACCACGGAGATGCTCCTCTAACGCAGGAATATTCTGCAGAACAAACGAGTCAGGCAACATGGAAGGTTGGAAACCATAATTTGCCATAAACGGGGACAATCGGGAAGCAGAATTCAAGGCACTGTTGTGAGCAAACTCTGCCCATGGTATAAGGTCTGACCAGTTGTTATGATGGTGAGAAATATGTATGTTTACATACTTCCCTGTCCACATGTATGTACATTTTATCATCTTATTTTGTATGTGTACTTACTGACCCAGCAATTTTCAAGTTTTATTGTTGCTCATTGATGTATAACATTTGTAATAAATCTTTGTATATTTACGTTCATCTGTGTTGTGTACATTGGCTATTATGCCTGGTAACTCACAATCATTGTTGTTACCGCTCAGGTACATAATATTTTGAAATGAATAAATTGATTTTGTCTCAGTGTTCATTGTGGACATTGGCTAAACCTCTCTCACCTCATCTAAAGTCCCAGGGCTATTTTTCTTGTTTTTTTGTGCACTATTAGGGATGGAGGTGTCAGAGGGGTCACACCAGACCTTAATCTTCCTTTTTTTGATTGAACCCGGGTGGAAGACACCCATTCAGCCCACACACTGGTCTGTTGTTACCATTAGCCTTTGTCCATATTACATCCAGTGTATTATCACTCTTTGGCCAGTTATATTTGCATACTGCTCCCAGGGGGCCTTGCTGGGCTGAGCTGTTCCCCTTTCGCTGGTGGTCTTTTGTGGTGGTGGTTTTCATCCAGCTCGGGGGCTGCGATGTGCATAGGGGAGCTCTGTTCTTGATCTCTTGCTGTCCTCTCCTGTCTGTTGACGGGGGTGGCCACCTGCACATCGGCGCCATGTTTTCCACGCCCATACACTGACGTCTCCATGAGGTAACTCAGGTGTGGGCTGTGTGGGTCATCCCGGACGGTTGGGTGGTTGTTGCATCTGTGCACCCCCCTTTGATGGTGGATGTCTTTTGGACGCCCATGCGTCACCGCCCGTACATGACGCTGGGGGTGTAGCCTTCGGGGGTCTTGTGGGTATATCTGGACGTTCAGCACGGTTGGGATTCTGATTCATTACTTGGCGATTAGAAAGAGCGGTCACATCTCTAAGAACAAACTGACAACCATTGGATGTTTTTCACTCCTATTGAGGTACAACTTTTTTACTTTCCTGACACCCATTGGGTTTGTTACATTGTTTTTATACACATGTAATACTATATCATTCTACATTGCCCCGTAGTCTCTCTGCCCATACCAGTTTTATAACCATGCATTCATGCATTTACTATATTCCATATCTCAGCTAGTTTGTTCATACTAAGATACCCTTATAAGCTTAACTCACTCACTTACATCTTTATGTATATATAAATTAAAGCTTAGAACCTTATACAATAAGTTCATTTTGCAGTTATGATGCCTTCTGATATATATGCATCCTTGCAGACATTTTCCAGACACAATTTTAAGGGGCTAAGTGGAGACCGCAGTAAGAAATACCCCTATCCAGTCTGTGCTGATCCTCCGGATGTTCCCCTATTGTGGCCTTTGTTTTGTTCCACCTCCTCAGCTCCCGAGCTGGATGCATTACACTGCTGCCATCTTGATATCCAGCGTTTGGCGATTCATCTCAGACTCCGGTAAGTATGAGGTCTCTGCATCAGGCCTCTCTTGCTAATCATTCCATCTGCCCCCATTTACCAACCACATACATTTATTGATCTTATTACTTACATTGCAGATACCACATTCATGCATCCGCCCCTGAAGAGCGAGCAGGGTCTCGCGAAATGCATAGGGCTTTATTGATGCTTATTTTATGCCGGTACATGCTGGGTATTATTGATGTCTGCATTATGTTTACATACTTCCCTGTCCACATGTATGTACATTTTATCATCTTATTTTGTATGTGTACTTACTGACCCAGCAATTTTCAAGTTTTATTGTTGCTCATTGATGTATAACATTTGTAATAAATCTTTGTATATTTACGTTCATCTGTGTTGTGTACATTGGCTATTATGCCTGGTAACTCACAATCATTGTTGTTACCGCTCAGTTACATAACATTTTGAAATGAATAAATTGATTTTGTCTCAGTGTTCATTGTGGACATTGGCTAAACCTCTCTCACCCCATCTAAAGTCCCAGGGCTATTTTTCTTGTTTTTTTGATGGTGAGAAATATAGCAACGTAGAAATTGCGATCTCCCGAGCAAAAATGGAAGCCAGTTCCTTAGAAGTGGGCAACTTCTTAAGTGGAATACAATGACAAGTCTTTGAGGACCAAAAGAGTGGATTCCTCCCAGGGTGGCCAGCAGCCTTGGGTGAAAGGTAAGTCTGGAGCACGGCAGTACGGAGACTCTCTGGGACAAAGCAGCGGTCACAAGATTTCTCAGGAGGAGCATGGACCTGAGCAGCAAGAATTTTGCGACCCAAAGGAGAAGTGAGACTGGTGCGAACCGTAGCCAGAATACGATCAGGAGGAATCACAGGAATCCGGAACCGACGCCAACTTGGTAGTGGAGGAAAATTGTTGTGACAAGGCGTCATCCCTTACATTCTTAATACCTTAAGAATGAGACAATTTAATTGAAACTTGACAAGAAAAGAGTCCATCACGCCCTTCTGGGAGAGAGGCGTTTAGCCTCAGACAAGAATGTGAGATTCTTATGGTCAGTAAGAATGAGAACCGGCACAGTGGTACCCTCTCCAATCTTTCAGGGCTAAAATGATCGCCAACAGCTCTCTGTCCTCAATCTCGTAATTGCACTCCACAGGTGACACTTTCTTGGAAAAGGAGCCACAAGGATGCATAGCGCTCTCAGGAGGTAGGACATTGAGACAGAAGGGCGCCAACACCAGTTTTAGAAGCATCAACCTCAAGGATAAAAGGTAACGTAGGATCAGGATGTGCCAACTCTGTGGGTTACTGTCCTTTCTGGTCATATCAGTCAGGGGCTTGACCAGAGATGAGAAGCTAGGAATAAACTTCCGATAATAGTTAGCAAAGCCCAGGAAAAACTGTAGAGGACGTAAACCCAGGGGTTGGGGCCACTGTAGAACTGGCGAAAGTTCATCTGGGTTCATCGAAAAACCAGCAGTGGAAATGACATAACCCAGATCTGTGTGGTGGCTCTCCAGGGACATGGAAAATATGAGGATATCGAGATAAACACCACACATAACTTCAACAAATCTCGGAGGACATCGTTAATAAATTCCTGCAAAACTGCCGGGGTATACAAAGGCCAAAAGGCATTACAAGGTACTCATAATGGCCTGTTCTGGTATTAAATGCAGTTTTCCACTAGTCACCCTTCTTAATCCTCACGAGATTGTATGCCCCTCTCAAATCAAGCTTTGTGAAAACCGTTGCTCCCTTGAGGCGGTCAAATAGTTACATAATCAACGGAATTGGATAGGCATTCTTAATTGTGAAACGATTGAGACCCCTATAATCAATACAAGGTCTCAGTTCACCACTCTTCTTCTTCACAAAGAAGAAACCAGCACCAGCAGGAGACAAGGAATTGCGGATGAAACCTCGAGAAAGTGCATCTGCAACATACTCCTCCATGGCCTTATCCTCCAAGACCGACAAAGGGTAAACCTGGCCACAAGAGGGTATGGCACCAGGTTGAAGGTCAATTGCGCAATCACACGGCCGATGTGGAGGCAAACTACCGGCTTGACTTTTGTCAAAGACATTGCTAAAATCGCGGTACTCCTCCAGCAGGGAGGAGAGTGAAGAGGTGAACAGGACCTTGGCTACCTTCTGGAAGCATGTCTCACTGCATTGTGGTGACCAGGAGAGAACCTCAGCACGGAGCCAAAAGAGGGGTTGTGCGTCTGTAACCAAGGATAACCAATAACCAGTGGAAACTTAGGTGAGGAAATAACTTGGAATTGGATTATCTAATGGTGAAGAGCCCTACGGCCATGGACAATGGAACCATCTCATGAGTCACATGGGCAGGCTGTAGAGGTCTCCCGTCAAGAGCCTCAATGGCAAGTGGAGTGTCACGCAGCTGCAGCGGAATCGAGTGCTTCGATACAAAGGCAGCATCAATGAACAGGCCCGCAGCCCCAGAGTCGATTAGAGCCTGTATCTCGACAGACGACTCAGCGCAAGAAAGGGTGACCGAAACCAGGGGCTTATCCTTCTGGATAACTGGGGATGAAACAATGCGTGACAGGACCTCAAGGTTCGAGCGTCCTCTGGACGGTAGGACAAGACTTCAAAAAGTGACCTGCCTGGCTGCAATAAAGGCACAATATCTCCCTCCTCCTAAAGGCCCTCTCATCCGCAGAGAGACACATGAAACCCAAGTGCAAGGGTTCACCTTCACTGACCGACTCGGTACCAGGAGGCATGGGAGGTGAGGGAGGCACGGGTGGGACTGCAAAGCTTGGAAACAAACGTACAGGAGGCTTCTGCAAGGGCATCATGAAAGAGAGTCTCTCTGAGCCTGGAGTCAACGAGGATGGCAAACATGATCAACTTCTCTAGCTCAGTGGGTTTATCTTGGGCTGCTATCTCATCGTTGATGGTATCCGAGAGACCATGAGAAAAAGGAGCCATGGGGGCCTCATTGTTCCACGCAACCTCTGCTGCCAGAGTATGGAATTCAATGGTGTAGTCGGCAACAGTTCTCGTACTCTGTTCGATGGACATGAGGTACTTAGCAGCAGAAGCAGAGCTTGCAGGAACGTCAAATACCCTTTTAAACAAAGCCACAAACTCATGGTAGCTCAAGACAACAGGTTTTTGCTTCTCCCATAGAGGGTTTGTCCAGGCCAATGCTCTCTCAGAAAACAAAGATATCACAAAACCTACATTGCTTCTGTCCGTGGGAAATGCCTGGGACAGCATCTAAGTATACCTCAACCTGATTGAGAAGCCCTCTGCATTTGACTGGATCGCCCCCAAATCACTGGGGAAGTGGAGTGGAACCAGACATGCCTCTTATAGAGGTAATACTCGAGGCAGGTGCCTGCAAAGAGACTGGAGCAGCAGCAGGGTCGGCCTGCAACATAGGTTGTACCGGGGTGGCCATAGTGGGAGATTCCAGGTAAGCTGCGCGACTCAGGAGTATTTGTAATGCCATGGCAAACCGATCCATGTGGTGATCCAGTTCATCCAATCTGGAAAAAATATTACCAACAAGTGGATTAACTGCATCTTCTGAATTCATGGCCTTCTCCTACTGTCAGAAACCATGAAATCAGGCCGAGACAGAAGTACAGTTAAATCACACTTGTTTAATAATAAAAGTAAAAACAACAAACGTAGTCAAAACATAGCCAAAGTTCAGTAACCGGAATGGATAGTCAGCCAAGCCAGAAGTCAAGGATCAATGTAGTTAAACAGCAAGCAGGATCTGGAGCCAGAAGGGATGTCAGCAAAGCAAGTCTTGATCAGGATCGCAGGAGATAGTTTCTGTGATGTGACCAAGGCGAAGGCAGAGCTCCTCTGGACTGGACGGCTTAAGTAGGTAGGACTGACAAGCAGGATATAAACAACAACTGAGTAACTGTGGAGAGATAGGAGCTGGCAATTAGCCAACAGCTGAGCGGCCAGCTCAGAGAAGGAAGGGCTAAGCCCAGCCCTAATACCTGTCAAATGAGGAAGGTAGATCAGAAATGAGGAACCTTCTTCCTGTCAAATGAGGAAGGTAGATCAGGAATCAGAGACCTACTTTCTGTCAAATAAGGATGGTAGACTGGGAATAAAGAGCCTTCATCCTGTCAAATGAGGAAGGTAGATCTAGGAGGAGGAACCTTCTTCCTGTCAAATGTGGAAGATAGATCAGGAGCAAGGAACCTTCTTTGCGTCGAACGAGGGAGATACAGTAGATCAGGAATGAGAGATATTCTTCATGTCAAATAAGGAGGATAGATGGGGAATGAGAAGTCTTCTTCCTGTCAAAAAAGGAAAGAAGATGGGGAACCTTCTTCTTGTCAAATGAGAAAGGTAGATCAGGAATGGGGAACCTGCTTTCTGTCAAACGAGTAAGGTGGATCGGTACTGAGCAACCTTCTTGTTGTCAAATTAGGAAGGTAAATCAGAAAAACACTATCCACATAATTTAATCTGCCAATTACATTGCAGAAATTTAAGGCCGAAATCCTACATATTTGGATATAAAAATATAGAACAGCAAACAATTACAAATGATAAAGCGACTTTTACTTTACCACTCAAAATACATATTCACTGAGAGATTATACCATAGTTCCATAGTAGGTGAGGTTGAAAAAAAGACACAAGTCCATCAAGTCCAACCTATGTGTGTGATTATATGTCAGTATAACATTGTATATCCCTGTATGTTGCGGTCGTTCAGGTGGATATCTAAAAGTTTCTTGAAACTACCGATGCTCCCTGCTAAAACCACCGCCTGTGGAAGGGAATTCCACATCCTTGCCGCTCTTACAGTAAAGAACCCTCTACGCAGTTTAAGGTTAAACATCTTTTCTTCTAAATTTAATGAGTGGCCATGTGTCTTCTATGCCTATTGTGGGGTCACCAGTATGGTATTTGTAAATTGAAATCATATCCCCTCTCAAGCGTCCCTTCTCCAGATAGAATAAGTTCAGTGCTTGTAACCTTTCTTCATAATTAATATCCTCCAGTCCCTTTATTAGTTTTGTTGCCCTTCTATGTACTCACTCCATTTCCAGCACATCCTTCCTGAGGACTGGTGCCCAGAACTGGACAGCATACTCTAGGTGCGGCCGGACCAGAGTCTTGTAGAGTGGAAGAATTACCGCTTTATCTCTTGAGTTGATCCCCTTTTTAATGCATGCTAATATTCAGTTTGCTTTGTTAGCAGCAGCTTGGCATTGCATGCCATTGCTGAGCCCATCATCTACTAGGACCCCCAGGTCCTTTTTCATCCTAGATTCCCCCAGAGGTTCTCCCCCCAGTGAGTAGATTGCATTCATATTTTTGCCACCCAAATGCATTATTTTACATTTTTCCACATTAAAGCTCATTTGCCACATAGTCGCCCACCCCATTAATTTGTTCAGATCTACTTGCAAGGTTTCCACATCCTGCTGAGAAGTTATTGCCCTGCTTAGCTTATTATTATCCGCAAATACAGAGTTTGAGCTGTTCACCCCATTCTCCAGGTTGTTTATGAATAAATTAAATAGGATTGGTCCCAAGACAGAACCCTGGGGGCCCCCATATTTCACCCCTGACCATTCCGAGTACTCCCCATTTATCACTACCCTCTGAACTCGCCCTTGTAGCCAGTTTTCAATCCATGTACTCACCCTATGGTCCATGCCAACTGTCCTTACTTTGTACAGTTAACGTTTATGGGGAACTGTGTCAAATGCTTTTGCAAAATCCAGATACACCACGTCTACGGGCCTTCCTTTATCTAGATGGCAGCTCACCTCCTCATAGAAGATTAATAAATCGGTTTGGCAAGAACGATTTTTCATGAATCCATGCTGATTACTGCTAATGATACCATTTTCATTACTAAAATCTTGTATATAGTCCCTTATCATCCCCTCCAAGAGCTTGCATACTATTGATGTTAGGCTAACTCCCAGGGATGTATTTTGGCCCTTTTTAAAATATTGGTGCTACATTGGCTTTTCTCCAATCAGCTGGTACTAGAGCTGCACGATTCTGGCCAAAATGAGAATCACAATTTTTTTTCTTAGAATAAAAAGATCACGATTCTCGCAACGTAAAATCTTTCACATTATACAAAAAAAAAAAAAAATGGGCTAACCTTACTGGTTATATTTTTTTTTTAATTCATTAAAGTAATTTTTTCCAAAAAAATTGCATTTGAAAGACTGCTGCACAAATACAGTGTGACATAAAATATTGCAACAACCACCATTTTATTCTCTGGGGTGTCTACTAAAAAAATATATATGTTTGGGGGTTCTAAGTAATTTTCTAGCAAAAAAAAAAATATTTTGACTTGAAACCAACAAATGTCAGAAAAAGGTTTAGTGTTTAAGTGGTTAAACTTTTTTCACTTACACAGGAAAGTCTATTCCATTGACAAACTGTTACAATGTTTATACTTAATTTCAACTGATAAAGAAGGTTTTGTTTCTTGGGAGACTGCCTGTTTTTCTCTTCCTTTCTTTTGAGTGGCTTCAGAAGATCAGAGAGAATTCTTTGCATAGAAAGAATTGTGAAACACTTTAGTCAAGATTGCGATAACGAGTCTTGACGATTAATCACGATAACGATTCTTGACAATTAATTGTGCAGCTCTAGCTGGTACCATTCCAGTCAGTAGACTGATATTAAAAATTAGGAACAATGGTCTGGCAATTACTGGACTGAGTTCCCTAAGGTCCCTCGGGTGCAAGCCATCTTGTCCCGGTGACTTATTAATGTTACGTTTTTCAAGGATATTTCTAATTCTGTCCTCTGTTAGCCATGAGGGTGCTTCCTGTGATGCTTGTTTGTGTGTATGACCTTTGTTTTTACTATTAAAATACATTTTATCTTTGGTAATGCACAATGTCGGTGCACCCTCCCTGTTTTTCTATATGTTTCAGCTTTAAGGACACTCATTGTTCTGAGGAGGGCAGCAAGACCTTTGATTTTCCACACTTTATCCAAAGGGTTGGCTACATCACAAACACATGGACTAAGGGCCTGAGCGCAGAAGATTGTTTTGTGTTGCTTCCTGTGATGTGTCATGAGGATAAACACTGCAGTTTTGGTTACTGAAGCCCCCCGTTTCCCTCATGAAGACTGAGGAGAAGAATAAATTCAATACTTTTGCCATCTCACTATCCTTTGTAACCAGATTCCCTTCCTTATTCTTTATGGGGCCAATACGATCTGTCCTCCCTCTTTTACTGTTTATATACTTAAAGAATTTCTTGGGGTTTTTTCCGGGGGTCTCCTCCGCTATGTGTCTTTCGGGTTCTATCTTAGCCACTCTAAGTGCACCCTTACATTTCTTGTTGCATTCTTTGTAAAGTCTGAATGCGGATTATGATCCCTCAGCCTTGTATTTTTTGAAGGCCTTCTACTTTGCTTTTATATGCAGGACTTCTGTTCGCACTTTTAAATTTATTTCCCAATGGGATGCACTGGCTAATGCCCTTATTTAATATGCTCTTAAAGCAAACCCATCTCTCCTCTGTGTTCTTTGTTCCTAAGATTTTATCCCAATTTATATCTTCTAGCAAGGTTCGTAGTTTAGGGAAGTTGGCTCTTTTGAAATTCAGTGTCTTTGTATTCCCCTTAATATTTACTATTTGAGTGATTTATACTGAAGCTAATTGACCTGTGATCCTGTGTTTCCTAAATTGCCCCTTATTTCCACATCCGTGATCAGGTCTGTATTGTTGGTAATCAGTAGGTCTAGTAATGCTTTGTTTCTAGTTGGTGTGTCTACCATCTGACCCATGAAATTGTCCTGCAAGACATTTAGGAACTGGCGAGCCGACGAATGCGTGGTTCCTTCCGCCCAGTCTATGTCTGGATAATTAAAATCCTCCATGATGATGACACCTCCTATCCTTGCCGCAAATCCAATTTGTGATAAGAGGTTTGTCTCCCCCTCCTCCCTCAGGTTAGGGGGCCTATAGCATACTCCCAGTATTACTTTCCCCTTAGTTTCATCCCTTTGGAGCGCTACCCATAAGGATTGCACCTCCTCCCTAGCTCCCCTAGTGATGTCCACTCTCACATTCACTTGTACATTATTCTTGATATACAGGCATACCCCCCACCTATTTTGCCCTCCCTATCCCTGCCATAAAGGAAATACCCTTGAATGGTTGCCAGCCAATCATCAGAGCTGGTGAACCAAGTCGCCCGGTAGACAGCATACAGTTCGGCACTTCAGGTCTTTGTCACAGATTGCTCTCTCTGTCATTCTAAGAATTGAGAATGACACTCTCACTGGAGTCCTTTCCCTGGCAGCTAGGGGAGTCCCTTAGCTCTAGTAGTGCTGGTCTCTGACTGGTTTTACCAATGTCACTCAACGGGGCGTACTTATTGGGATACTCCAACCCAGGATCGGCCTCCCTGGCACTTTCCCCTCTACCCTTCCTGACTGTCACCCATCTACTCTTTTCTAGTGCCTGCACCTCTTTGTCTCCACCCGCCTCTGTGCTGGCCCCTGCTGGGTACGTTTCCAGCTCTCCTTTAGTACTGTCAGCACTGAGTCTTCTCAGTGCTGACAGTTGCTTCCCCAGATTCAGAACCTGGGCTTCCAGGGAAACAATGTGCTTTCATTTTGCACAGCAGTATTCACCCTCGATCGGATGATCAAGGGAAGCATACATACTGCACGATGTACACCGAGTGGCATCTCCACACCCGACAGTCATCGCACCTACTATTGATGTTAGGCTAACTGGTCTGTAATTGGGGCTTATTCCCTGTGCCAAATTAACTAACAACTAGCTTCCTGACACTAATACTCAACAATACAGTCCATGTGCACTCGCAGCACTCAGGTGCTCACAATGCACAGGTACTCCCAATACTCAACAAAAACAGTTACTCACAATACACAGCATCCCTGCTAGACACAGTCATTCTTTTTTTTTTATGTTAACTGGTTATGACTGCTCTGCTCAATCTCCCATTCAATCTGACACTTGCAGGGCTTGTCAGTGTCTACGGTCACCCCTACGGTAACAATAATAATATTACTAACAGGAAATTTAAGATTCTAATTACAGGTTTGATGACTCCTGTTATAACCTCCTGTTTTCAAACTCTGTTTTTTCTTTTCCAATGTTTTTATTGAAATCAAATTTTAACAGATAACAAGGTTCACATTGATACAGGTTTTGTGTCAACAGTAATATTACAATAGTGAATCTCAAATTAGGGTGAATGGCTCATTATATAACTGTGCTAAGGCACCTGAGACGCCTAACACACATAGAAGATATTACAGTGAAATTCCCTGAAGAGGGACTGTCATGTGATGTAGTTCAATTTCCCAACTTGGAGTTATAACCTATACTTAGGTATTAAGTATACTCTAGGATTAATATACTGTAGAGCCCGATGTCATGCGTATGGTAACCCCACTGTGGGGACAAAGTAAAAGTTTGTATGTAGAAAGAAAAGAAAAGGAAAGGGGGAAAGAAAGAAGAGGAAGAAAAGAAAAGGAGAAGTAGAGTGTGCAAACGATCTCCACGCGCCAGGCCGCTGACCCCCCCCCCCCCCACCCCTCACAGTGACTGGAGATACTTAATCCAAGGGTTCCAAACCCTTTCAAATCTATCTTGTTGGTCGCGAAGAATACTAGTTAATTTTTCATTTATCATGATCCAAGAAATTTTGTTTTCAACTAATGCCAAATTTATCAGGGGGGTTTTCCATGCTCGCGCTATGGTTATCTTAGCTGCTAGGAGGATAAAAAAAATAAGGGATCTGAGGTGCCTGGGTAGTTCGCTCAAACTCTGGTTTTTAACTCACCACTTAGTCCAGTTCCACTAACTCTGGTTTTTAACTCACCACTTAGTCCAGTTCCACTAACTCTGGTTTTTAACTCACCACTTAGTCCAGTTCCACTAACTCTGGTTTTTAACTCACCACTTAGTCTAGTTCCACTAACTCTGGTTTTTAACTCACCACTTTGTCCAGTTCCACTAACTCTGGTTTTCAACTCACCACTTAGTCCAGTTCCACTAACTCTGGTTTTTAACTCACCACTTAGTCCAGTTCCACTAACTCTGGTTTTTAACTCACCACTTTTGTCCAGCTCCAGCAAGCAAAAAGGTGGCAAGCTCAAAGATGAGCAGGCTCAAAATGAGTTCTACAGAAAGTTATATAGGCCTCAAGCACCTGTGACCAATTAACCACTCCCCTTAATTAGTAGGCTGAAGGAAGGAAAGAAAAAAAAAAGGCTTTTTAAAAAGTAACAGAAAAGGTGTTAAGCTGCAAGGAAAAACGCCAAAAAGAACCTAAAAATGCAACACAGCAATCACCAGTAGTCAAAAGCAAAACTTGTTCACACGCTCTACTCAAAGTTCCCACTGTTCAGCTTCCAAACACCAAGTCTGGCCATCGTTTCCTTTTTTTCACGTGTTTATTTTATAACTACCTTACTGTTTTATGAGCTTTTCCATTTTTCTTTCTATCTCCTGCTGAACAATATTCTCGTCTCCTGATAGATGGCTTTCAGTCAGTTTGATTCATAGCGAGCCTTGATCAAGAGCTTGAGTGCATGAAACTATTGTAGGCGCTCTGTCTCTCACCTCCCTATCTCACCTCTTTTCTATGGATGTTGTGAGTATATACCTTTGTGGCGGAAGGAAGAATTCTCGGTGGATTTTAAAAGTGGACTTAGTTCAAGACACATTTTGACATGTTATGTGTACACTGGATAAGTATGCTTCCAGATATTGATTACCGTTTACGGAGGTCACAGTAATTCTCCTGATAATGACTTCAACTGCCTTTCACTCCAGAAGGAAAGAGCCGGCTTTGTTGAAGAAGAGTTCCTAACCAACATTAGCTAGCCTTAAAAATGTCCCCTTGGCCTTCCTACTACCTATGCAGTAGAGCTGCACGATTCTGGAAAAAATGAGAATCACGATTTGTTTTGCTTAGAATAAAGATCACAATTTTCGACGTAACATCATCTTTCACATTATACAAAAAAATTGGGCTAACTTTACTGTTTAGCAGAAAATACTAATTTTAACTTGTAAGCAACAAGTGTCAGAAAAAGGCTTGGTCTAAGTGGTTCAACTGACCTCATTTACACACCGAAGTTCATCCCTTTGATCTAAAAGAACTAAAATGTTACAATGTGTCCATTTATCTCCCAGCTAGTGGCAGGTGGTGCTATATTTTTTTGGGGGGGCAGCAAACAATCCACTTGCCATACCCCCCCCCCCCCCGGAAGGATCAGCCGCACCAACACCTCCCCCATGGTCCATTGGATGGACGGATCACCCGCATCCCCCCTCCGTCTGTCACCAGCACCGCACTAACCCCATCTAGGTTGCAGGCAGTGCTTCCTCCAGGCTGCAACTTCACCCGGCGTCTCCTCCTTGGCTTCACAGCGCCCCTGCATCTCCTCCCCATCTACCTCTTCTCCTCCAATACGAGTGCTTCTCCTCCCGGCAACCAGCTTCCTGATTGGCTAGGAGGAGAACCATGAAGACACTAGAGAATACTAATTCGCTATTGTCACAAAACTGGGTGGGCGCAGGTGCTCTGCGCCTGAGCCCACCCTTTTTTGAAGCAAATTAGAGCCTCAGCTCTAATCGTCTGCTGATAAAAAAACCATTGGAATCCATGCGCCTGGCTCCCTCCATGTAGCTCAGGGGCCGGGCGCATGGATTAGGGGGGCGGCGCCCCTGTGCCCAGTGTGGATGGGCTGCCACCGCTCCCAGTGCTGAGCAATGTTGATAAACATTTGCCGGATGCTTTTTTGACAGCTGTGAGCAGAGAACGCTCTGCACTTATTACATGAATGAATCATGGAAATGCCGGATTAAGATCATAAGGGGGGTTGAATCGAGATCACAATTTTTTTTTTAACGATTAATCGTGCAGCTCTACTATGCAGACTAACCTGCAGGGGAGAAGAGAGCGCCTGACAACTGCTGGAAAAGCTGGGCGCAGTCATGTCACTCAGCCCATAGTGCAGCCTCTCACCTTGTACCTCCTGTACTTCCTCCTGCCTCAAGCAGCTTGAAGACATCCCAGCCTAAGCAAAGTTACTGACAGGAGCTTTGTACTGATAAGACTCAACTTTTTTTTACAAACATGATCAAGTTGCTGTATATTGTGAGGTCAGTGATTTACTTATGCAGACTTATAAAAAGTTACAAAAAAGTCAATTTTAAGGCTGGGCTCCTCAAAAGGCCCGAACCATCTTTGATTAGCCGTCACTCAAGATCAGCTACTACTTCCTGGACAAATATCTTTTTCTTAGTGACAAAATCATATAAATCCTGTTGCCAGTGTTATAGCTTTCATGTCCTGGGATGCATGTGCATGTATTACACAGAATAACCTCCTACTTGGAATTTGTTAGCAAGTTATAGTAAAAGCAACCACTGGATGAGAGAATTTGGAGGAAAGAACTAACCTTCCTCTGCCTGCAGCAGACTGATGACATCATTGTCTACATTGCATCCCCCAGCCTATTAATGGGGCTTAAAACAGCTAAAAATGCAGGCTGCTTCATGTTTTTGTAACACACAACCATGCAACGTTGTGGTGGCACCATAGATAATGACTGGTTTTCCATTCAGTGGAAATAAGCCCTTGGCATGCAGATAAACTGCTAAATATTTCCTGTTTTTATTCCTGGAATCTCCAAGATATATTTATTTTTAGAAGTTTACCAGTGATGGAAACCCTATGCATTCTCAAATTCCGATGGATATAATCTAGAAGAAACAGCAGCTGTTGATAGCCACACTGACACAGTGCTTAAAACACAAAAACGGCTCTGTCCCGGAAGGGTTAAGAAGAGTCCTTTGTGACGCAGTTTATTTATCAGCGCAGATAGCGAGTCAGCCGTCGGATATTTTTAGAACGGCGTAGAAGAATTCACCCACAGGCAGAATGCCTTTTCAAGACATGGGCCTCTGTCATGGGCACAGAATGAGCCTCCTTAGCGAAGATCGTACTGACATACGACAGATATCCTGAACTGGTACAAAGGCATCCACCACATGGGACCTACTACTATCGAGAGATCAGTGCTGTAGATACAAATCAAAGCAGGAAGGCATGTACACTATATTGTCAAAAGTATTAGGGCGCCTGCCTTTACACGAACATGAACTTAATAATAGCATCCCAGTCTTAGTCTGTAGGGTTCAATATTGAGTTGGCCCACCCTTTGCAGCTATAACAGCTTCAACTCTTCTGGGAAGGTTGTCCACAAGGTTTAGGAGTGTGTCTATGGGAATGTTTCACCATTCTTCCAGAAGTGCATTTGTGAGGTCAGGCACTGATGTTGAACGAGAAGGCCTGGCTTGCAGTCTCCGCTCTAATTCATCCCAAAGGTGTTCTATCAGGTTGAAGTCAGGATTCTGTGCAGGCCAGTCAAGTTCCTCCACCCCAAACTCGCTCATCCATGTCTTTATGGACCTTGCTTTGTGCACTGGTGCGCAGTCATGTTGGAACAGGAAGGGGCCATCCCCAAACTGTTCCCACAAAGTTGGGAGCATGAAATTGTCCAAAATGTCTTGGTATGCTGACGCTAAAATGGAACTTCCGCTTTAAGGAAAGGTGACCCCCTGACATGCCACATTTGGCATGTCATTTTTTTTGGAGGGAGGGGGGAGCGTAAACCCTCTTTTTAGAGGGTTCCAGCTCCCACTTCCTCCCGGGGCACCGCGGTGCTGGAAGTAAGTTCACCTCTCCCCCCTCCCTCTCGGCAATCATCTGGGATATGTCACGTCTGGCCAGTCACAGCGAGATGCGCGGCTCGCGCATGTGCAGTGCGTGCCCGGCTGTGAAGCCACAGCCGAGCGCCCACTGTGACAATGCCGGCGCTGCAGAGAGGAGGGGGAGACGAGCATCGCTGGACCCCGGGACAGGTAAGTGTCTGATTATTAAAAGTCAGCAGCTGCAGTATTTGTAGATGCTGACTTTTATTTATTTTTTTTTTAACTCCGCTTTAAGATTTGCCCTCACTGGAACTAAGGGATCAAGCCCAATCGCTGAAAAAAAATCCCACACCATAATTCCCCCTCCACCAAATGATTTGGACCAGTGCACAAAGCAAGAACCATAAAGATAGACATAAATTAGTGACTTTGGGGTGGAGGAACTTGACCGGGCTGCTCAGAGTCCCGACTTCAACCCGATAGAACACTTTGGGATGAATTTGAGCGGAGACTATGAGCCAGGCCTTCCCGTCCAACATCAGTGCCTGACCTCACAAATGCGCTTCTGGAAGAATGGTCAAACGTTCCCATAGACACCCTCCTAAACCTTGTGGACAGCCTTCCCAGAAGAGTTGAAGCTGTTATAGCTGCAAAGGGTGGGCCAACTCAATATTGAACCCTACGGACTAAGACTGGAATGCCATTAAGGTTTATGTGCGTGTAAAGGCAGGTATCCCAATAGTTTTGACAATATATTATTATTATTATACAGGATTTATATAGCGCCAACAGTTTACGTAGCGCTTTACAACTTGAGGGTAGACAGTACAAATACAATACACTTTGATACAGTAGGAATCAGAGGGCCCTGCTCCTTAGAGCTTACAATCTAAGAGACAATATAGTGTATGTAGAGACCATCGAGGACAAATATTCTCAGCCAAACAGTGACTGCAGCCAATCAGATACAATCGCTGTTCAGGTATTCTGACAGCCATGGAAACAGCAGCTGTCAGAATACTGACAGTGAAGACTCCTCCCATCCATGCTGTTTAGCATAGATAAGGGAATCATTGAATTCTTTTGTTCAGCCCTTAGGGTGGAATGAAAGAAATATTAACGTGTATACCTAGTCTAAGGCTGAAGAATAGAATTTTTACAATTTTCCTTCAGGATTTACCAAAATCAAATAATATGAGGTCAAACCTAAACGCTTTCAATTTGTATGCAATCAGGTAGGCTCTTGCACTACATAGTTGAAAGTAAATGTAAAGGAAATTGAGCAAAAAATTGTACAATGTATGGCCAGCCTAAGGCTTATCAGGAACAGATTAGCTCATGCAGCGGAGGATAATGCTCTGACAAAGGAAAAAGCTCATTGCTCCAGAGAACTTTATTATGAATTGGCTACTATGATATTGGCATCCGCAGGGGCAGTACATTGTAGTGGCAAGCTTTGTTTGCTGCTATAGATCCAAAAAATATATTCAACACTATTGGTATCATTTTTTTTCTTCCAAAGTACCCAATGATGTCTTCACTTTGCATGTGTTTTCTATCATGTAAAAGAACCCCTAATCCATGTTATGTGTTCTTGCTTCCCTACAGATACAAGTTTTTAAAATCTTTAAGTACTTGCTTCCAACAGAGGGTCTAATCCCTTTTTTTTTTTTACTCATTCCAAACCCTAAAAAGTATCAGCTGGAGTTACCTGCCAAAAGGATATGTTTCTGTCCATCCAGAGCTGGGAATTACACAGCTCTGCATGCCACACAGCACAGCCAGGTTGAGGACAACACTTCCAGTTCAGGAATACAGTAGTGTCCCCCTTCCACCCCCTAGCCTTCTAACGGATCATGGTAGAAGAAGTAGATGAAAGAGGTCATTGTCTTCTCTCTCCTCCTATTTGCATGTAGCACACCTGACTAGTTCCCAGTGCTTCCCCTCCCTCCCCCAGTCTGAGTGATGCTGTATAAGGGATGGCAAGACCCTGATACTAGAAATGGCCATACACTAATAGAATTTCAATTGAATATCAGAACTATTATTCAAAATTAAAATTAAAAAAAAAATGATGATTGTCTTTCGAATGTACTTCAAAATTTAATTTGCTTTTAGCATTGGATTTTGGAAATAATGGCTTTTATTGAACGAAAACCATAGACATTGATAGAAATTCATTTGTTCTAGAAAACGTTTCCATCCCGCTGACTTCTTTCTGTCATTGCGGTCGAAAACGAATGCCAAATTTGACTCCACTAATGATTTTACATGACAAGTTTTTAAACAAAACGATACTTGTGTACAGCCAGCTTTAATTACATTCAAGTATGTCTGCTATTTACAATAAAAAATATATACAGTATTTAAAGTGGTTGTAAACCCCAGTCACGAAATCTGAACAAAGCACATGCAGTATATCTGTAGTGTTTACTTATCTCTCCCCAAAGCTCTAAGTGTTGTTTCTCTCTGGTGCTTCGTTCCTCTGTTATCAGCATGAGTCACCTCTTAGAGGTTTTCCCGACACATGAGATAAATTTGTGACGGGGAGGAGAGCTCAGCACACAGCTTGCCTATTCCGAACACAGCTCTACATGTTCCTTCGCTCCTGTTTGCTGTGTGGAGTGGAGGTGTGTGCCTTTTCTACAATCAGCTCCCACACAGTCTAACTGCAGCTCTCCGCTCCCTCCTCTGTGATACTAACAGATGGAGAAGAATTTTAACACGATTGTGCCCCTTTGAAGGGGTGTAGAGAAGAGAAGACTAAGTAAGAAGAGATAAACAAGTAAAACGTATGGGATATGTTTCATCTCTATGTATCACCAATTCACTGGGTGTATGAGAGGGTTTACAACCACTTTAAATGAGATGTATCTTTTAGGCTTTATGCACATGGGCAGTTGGAGACATCTGGCAAAAATTTCGGGCATATTTCTGTGCCGAGGGGAGACAGCTGCAGTGTGCATAGCTATGAATATGGGTGTACATCATGCTTGCAAGCACGCATATAACACCCATTTACTCAAGCAGGGCATATACCTACATACATTGTCTATTGACGTCGGTACGCTGCAGCTGTCTCTCCTAGGTGTGGAATTGCGCCCTCAATTCACATCAGAACCCTCAAAGCGTCAGTGGCATGATGCATGCAAACATTAAAAAAAAATGATAAGAATTACAAAAATTACAATTCCCTTCAAAAGCAAATCCGTACCTGGCTAATGGAGGACAAAGCAGCAGGTTAGCGGTTGCTACCACCATTCCCTTTCTTCATTCTAGTCTGAGCATTGTCACCCTGTCCCCATGTAACAGAACTGATCCAATCACTAGCACTCCACATGGGAGCAAGAGGGGTGTGGGTGAGTGACTTACACGCTCCTCCATACTCAAGAGTACCAAGTTTTTTCTTAACTTTCTCTGGGGAGTGAAGGAAAGTAAGTGTATGTGCTACAGGGGATATGGGCATTAAAGCAAAACTGATTCATTGCACTGTCCGAGAAAGTAGCGAGAATGATATTTTAATGATTCCTTTATTGAATAATTTTACAATTGACCACTGTGTCCTTCAAAGTATGCACTTTGTGAATGTACACAACGCTCCCAGTGATTTTTCCATTCTTCATAGCATCCCTGGAGGTCTTCAAGTGGGACGGCGTTCAGAGTCTGCGTAGTTTGACTTTTGATTTGCGTGTTTGAGGTATTTTGGTGTGAGGTGACGTAGGTGTGTGCCATTCTGAACTTTGTTTCTTCATCACGGGATCGTACTCAAATACCCACTTGATTCAAAAAATCAGGGTTGCGTTCCAAATAGGCCAACGGGTCTTGGCGAACAAGTTGACAGTGTTCCTTGGAACGAGTTTTGCATACACTTTTGCTATGTTCAAATCCTGTGTCACGATTTCATGAACAATTGATTTGTTAATACCCGTTTCCTCTGCAATCATTCTGATAGTGAGTAGTCAGTCACGGTTGAGAACAAACCTCACTGGATCCACATTCTGTTCCGTCTTTGATAAAGATGGGTGTCCTGATCTTTGTTTATCTTCAACACCTCCTCGTCCTTCCTTGAAGGCCTTGTGCCATCGGTATACTTGTGTATCTCCATAAGCTTTTCTCACCAGTTCCAAAGTTTCTGATGTACTTTTACCCAATTTCACACAAAATTTTATTGCATACCGTTGTTCCAAACTCGCTTGCATTTTTCCTAATACAAGACACTTGAACAGGGTGTCACAAAAAGGATGGTCTCGACTCTTACAGGGTTGGAATGCAACTGATCAGTGTTCTAACCTATACCTGGCACATCTCCCCAAGGGACCTTGGCCAGCTTCTCCCTTCACAGAGCCCATTTCGAACTTTGTTCTAATTATATTCTGGACACACCTCATATGCACAGAGATTAGATCACACATTCTGCGTAGTTTCCATTCCCAAACTGGTACCTTGTTCTAAAAAGCCAAACCACCCTACAACATGGAGGCCCCCACAGGGTATGGGGGGCAGCTGCAAACCAGGCACACTATATTCCTTCCTCCGTTCGGTTTAGGAATTTGCATTTTCACAGATGCATCCCAACTAGTTTACATAACAAAAGCCAGAGAGGGGATTGATGGCCAAGATCCATCAGGACACGGCGTCAGAGAACAATTATTTGTTTAATCGCTGGAACAGCCAGAAAACAAATGAGAGGCAACGCTCTTCTTCCCATGATTCTTTGTATTTCGTGAAGTTTTAATGTGGACTTGTCGCAGTAAATCAGAAACCTTTTATTTTAGGCAAAAATTTCAGGTTAATCATCTAAAAATGCCCTAAGGCAACATTTTCACTGGCAATTAGGGCTGGTGCGAATAGTAGCAGCAAAAGTCTTCTGATACCTGCTGCAGTTCTCAGAGGTTAGGTGCAACTGCTGGCCTCCTTCACTGTAATGACAGGTTGCCGATGGCCACAGCACTTCACTGATCTCTGCAAAGCTAGCGATTGCCTTACTTTTTCAAGGCACCCTAAACACAGATCACAACTCAGTGCGTTCATGGGCACCAAATTGCATCGTATCGCAGTACCATGCAGTTTGTTGCGGTGCGTTTTTAAAAGCAGTGCTGTGCATGTGAACCGGCCCTCAATCATCTTCTCCTCTCCCAAGCAGGCACACAATGGTAAGCACCAGCTTTGCTCTGCAAACCATGTCAATTACACAGCTCTGCCTCCTTGGTCAGAAAATTACCAACAAAATGGAAAAGGAGGTGCCTGGAGTACAACATCTCCCCAAGAGTGGGTGATTGTGGAAAAAAAAAAAGCCTGAAAATGTGATGCACCTAAACGCAGCGAAAATAAATTACAATCCGCAACTATCTGTAAGAAATATTTCTACCTTTTCAAAAAAAAGATTATTGGTGTTCAGCTGCTGTCAGATACAAACAACCGTGTGAATGTAGCCTAATGCCCCGTACACACGATCGGAAATGCCGCCAGCAAGACTCCGATGAGAGCTTTTGGTCGGAAAATGCGACCGTGTGTATGCTTAAATCGGACTTTTGCTGGCGGAATTCCAGCCAGCAAAAGATTGAGAGCAGGTTCTCTATTTTTCGGTCGGAAAAAGTTCCTATCCGAAAATGCGTTCGTCTGTATGCAATTCCGACGCGCAAAAAACACGCATGCTCGGAAACAATTCAACGCATGCTCGGAAGCATTGAACTTCATTTTCTCAGCTCGTCGTAGTGTTGTACGTCACCGCGTTCCTGACGGTTGAAAGTTCAGAGAACTTTTGTGTGACCGTGTATATGCAAGGCAAGCTTGAGCGGAATTCCGTCGGAAAAAACTGTATGGTTGAAAATGAAAATCCGCTCGCATGTACGGGGCATTAAAGCTGGACTCCAGGCAGATATAAAAGACACTGGTTAGTACAGCTCTCTAATAAGCAAAGAGTTAGTTGACCTTAACAGAAAAATGTAAAAAGTTAACTAACACACTCCCTCATATTTATGGCACTGACCAATCAGAATCCATCTGGTCTGTCCCGGAAGCACTGACAGACAAGAGAGAGATGTAAACACTTTAAAGCATCATTAAATCTTTTTTCAAATGCAAGCAATGTCAGTACCTGAATGTGGCTTGATTGGCATCTTGCAGTCCCTGTATAGCAGGGCTGTAGAGAGGAAGAAGCAGCACAATCTGGTACAGCAGGGCTGGAGAGTGAGAGGAAGAATCAGCACAATCCAGAGCCAATCAGTTCATGTGCTGACAAGAAGCATGCTGATAGGCGGACCAGACCACGGATCCCCCCCCCTCGTCTTTCCAGCCCGCACCGCGCACCATACCCACACACACCCCCTCCCCCATCGCCAGCTCACTCGCCCTGTGCTGCCCCCGGACTAACAAGTGGAGGCAGCGGCTTCCCCCCTCAGTCTCCCAGTTCTGTCGGTGGGGCTTCCCATGCGTCTCCTCAGCCTCACAGCGGCTGTACGTCTCCTCCCTCCTCCTCATAGGCCAATAGGATGGCATCTCCTTTCGGCCAATTGGGAACTGGGTCTCACGACCCGCTTCCTGATTGGCCGAGAGAAGAATTAGTGTGACAATAGGGAATTTTCATTCCCTATTGTCACATAACTGAGTGGGCTCAGTGCTCTGCGCCCCGAGCCCACCCTTTTTTGAAGCTTATTGGAGCCTCTGGCTCTGATCACGTGCTTCAAAAAAAGAAAAAAACCCTCATTAGAATTCATGCGTCTGGCACCCTGCATGTAGATGAGGGGGCCGGACGCATGGATAGGGGGCGGCGCTCCTGCGCCCCTAATGGACGGGCTGCCACTGGTTAACCCACTAGTTGCTCTATAGCAATATATGGACAATTTATACTGTATATGGAGGCAAATCTTGTGCTTCTAAGTCAATCAAACAAAGCGTAGAACTGCTTTCCTCTCCCGATCATCTGCTCTTGGCCAGACACAAACGAAAAGGGAGGTAGGCCTCATTTACACCATTTGGGATGGGTTGTATTGTTCCATCTGCCAGTAAAGGAGGAGTGCAGGCTCCTGCGGTGTGCTTTTGATGTGGTAGACTACAAGCTTTTAGGGAAAGCAGATAAGGAAGCCACAAATATTTTGCATGCAGGTATGCAAAAACACTTGTATGCTCACATAGCTCTGAGGCTGACTTAGGAAAATGATAAGTGCTATATTTAGAGAGGTGCAGTAATTACTTCCAATTTCAGCAGGAGTTAGTGAGACTTATGAAAACCACAATAACCCAATCTAATGGATTTGTGCGCTGAGGCAAACAGCAATGTACACAGTGCAGTCAGCGGAATGACCCATTCCTAATCTACAAAATACTCTGCTTCCATAAAAGTCTAAATATCAAGTTTTTTTTTTTTTTTTTAAGAGAAGGATTAAAGTGAACCTATGGGATCAACAAGAGAGTTAACACCTAAATTTGGTTAAATTGAAATAAAACAGTCCCGCAGCAAATGCATAGTATAAAAAAGCAGCTCACGCTGAAATACTGCATTCACCTTCAATCCAGAGCCGTCAATTGCAGCAATACTTTTTTACCACAAGATGTCCTCAGTCCTCTGGGTTGAAGGGTACCTAGTGTCAGCCTGGAAGACAGAGGATTTCAAAGTGTCAAGGACCTGGGGGTGTGTCATCAAAAGGGCCGTCTTTAGGGCAGGGCAAAAGGGGCAGCTGTCCTGGGCCCTGTCATTGTTGTGGAGCCCAAAGCAGCTGCCTCATACTTGCCAACTATCCAAGTTTAAATTCCCTCTTCCCTTGAGGCGTTAGTCCCGTGCTGTGTCCTAATATCTCAGTGTGAAGTTCTGTTACTAATGCTGCACAAATGACTTACCTGCAAACCCAGTGTTTACATGTAAATACCAACATTGATATGTAAATAGCGGCAGCATTCATATGTATATCATGCCCCCCTGAGAGAATATCCACCATCACCTATACTGAATGCTGCCCACTGGGAAACTAAGGGGCACGCTTGAAAGCCCTGCCTACAACTGTGGTCATTAGGCCTAACATCAGCTTGTTCTACAAAGGTAAGCAAATTAGTGGGGGGAGGGTAGTGTGGGGTGTGCAGAGGTAGGCAGAGAAGGAACTACAGTTTGGGGTGCACAGGTGAGCAAGGAGGGGATGTATAGAGATAAGGAAGGTGGGTGAAAAGATGAGCAGAGGAGGCAGAGTTAAAGGGAAGGGGGACTGGAGTGGAGAAGATAGGGGAGGTTTGGGGCGCCGAGGTTAGCAGGGGTTTTAGAGTGCAAAGGTGTACTGACAGGGTGGATAAAGATGTAGGTCATGTGTAGGGCAGCCCATTCATTTCAATGGGTTGCTCTATGCGCTACAAATGCAGAAGAATGTCCCAAACCCTTTGTCAAAATCACATGGCGCTAGGGAACATGTCAGGAGATGTGCGAGGGTGTCATTAACAATTAATGGCACTGCTGTGTATCTGCTAAAGGGCAGCACCTTTCTGTGATGTCAGGAAAATAATTTTGCATGTATTCCCGACACACACAAATGTGAATGCAGGCTAAATGTCTCAATTACATTGGTGGTCAGTGTAAATCCCTCCTCACATTGGTGGTTACTGTGAATACTTCTATTACATTAGTGGTCAGTGTAAACCCCTATTACATTGGTGGCCAGTGTTGAAACTCCTCTTTATATTGGTAGTCTTTAAAAAAAAATCAGCATTGCCATTGATCAAACCCTCCCCTCCCCCAGCACCGCCACTGATCCCAGGAGTCCTAGGATCCCTAGGAGTTTTCTGTTTATTAATGGGTCCCCTCACCTCTCCAGTCCATGGTGTGCAGGCAGGGAGGAGATGATGTGCTGTAACCTCTAGCAACCAATCAGTAAGCAGTAATGATGTGCAGTAACCTCTAGCAACCAATCAGTGAGCAGTATTGATGTACAGTAATCTCTGTACATCAACAAGCAGAAATCATGTGCTGTAACCTCTAGCAACTAATCATTGAGCCGTAATGTGTGCTGTAACCTCTAGCAACCAGTCAGTGAATGGTAATGATAACTGTAACCTCTGGCAACCAATCACAATTGCTGCCTGATTTGATTCAGTAAACAGATTTTGAGTCTACCTGCTATTTACTGAATGTCTCAGAGCAGGTGGAGAGCAAAACTGCATGGAGGGGGGCCCAAGAAAAATTTTGCCCAGGGTCCAATCAATATTAAAGACGGCCCTAGTCATCAACCCTTGCCTGCGTTCACTGTGCTTCTGTGAAGGAAGGCCCTCTGACGTTATTAGGTGAGTGCTCTTTCGTCCATAAATAAGGACCACCTACCGCCAAAGCCATGGAGCAAAGGAAGGACCAATAACATCATGAGTGTGGCCACAACACTGCAGGATTTGGGAGATGTATAAAGGGTTTTTTAAGGTAAGAAAACTGAGGGCGGGGGTGAGGGTTTCTTAAAACCTAGAGATGGGTGAAATTTTAAAAGAGAAGTATGGTTTTTTGTTGTATTGCAGAATCATACTTACCTAGGTGAATGCAGCATCTGTCCCCGCCAGCTCGAACTGAGACCTGAGTGATCAAACACCGCTGATTACTCAGTTCTTAGAGCTCCATGAGCAGAGATCTGGTGCCTGTCAGTCACCGACTCTTTGTTCTACCCCCCGCTCACTTGAACACTGGGCTGTTCAGGGGGCGGCAGCTGAGCTGGGTGCCAGTCCAGGCATGTGGATTGATCCCGACTTTATTGTGATCTTACCTGAGCCTGGACTGGCTCTGTGATGTCAGCCAACACCGGGCTTTAGCCCGCTGTCTGCTGAAAACGGGTCACAGAAGTGTAGAACGAACTGCACTCCTCTGATGCACAAGAGAAGTACAGCCAAACAAACTTTGGCTGTTCTTCTCCTTTAATGTGCTGCTAGCAGGTTTAACAAGTAATGCTGAAGATTACTGGATGCCTGATGAAGCCTGCTAGCAGCTTGTTTATAATAACAGCCAGTGCCTACCTATTGGTGTTAACAATGTCTAACTCACTATATATTAATACACACACATGTGACTTGTAGATTGTGAGTCCCATGGGTGTTGCTAACAATGGGAACCCAGGGCACATGCCTTGCATCTCTTGCCTGGTACCCTGGGTGCCAACACTGCAGCTACTGGTATTGGATGGCGGCCTTAAACAGGGCACAGGCCATTAGGCCATTCCACCTCAAGACCACCACTTCCACATTTCCCCACTGGCAAGAACAGAGGAAACTAGAGGGACAGCCAGCCAAGCCAGCAGAAGGACTTTAGAGAGAAAACAGCGACTGACAGATGGTGTGTGTTTGAGTGTGTGTATATATATGTGGGTGTAAGTGTGTAGGTATATGTATATGGATGCATGCATTGTTGAAATGCCTCGTAGGGGGTCCTGCTGTGCTGTGAATAGAAGGGGTGGAATGAATCATAGGAGGTGCTGGGCACTAGGTGTATATATACACTATATTGTCAAAAGTATTGGGACGCCTGCCTTTAAACACATGAACTTTAATGGCATTCCAGTCTTAGTCTGTAAGGTTCAATATTGAGTTGGCCCTCCCTTTGCAGCTATAACAGCTTTAACTCTTCTTGGAAGGCTGTCCATAAGGTTTAGGAGTGTGTCTATGGGAATGTTTGACCATTCTTTAAGAAGCGCATTCTTCCATGAATGCAGCACCCCCATTGACATGAATGCAGCCTCACCATTGCCATGAATGCAGTACCCCCATTGCCATGAATGCAACCCCACCGTTGCCTTGAATGCAGCACCCCCCGTTGCCTTGAATGCAGCACCCCCCGTTGCCTTGAATGCAGCACCCCCCGTTGCCTTGAATGCAGCACCCCCCGTTGCCTTGAATGCAGCACCCCCCGTTGCCTTGAATGCAGCACCCCCCGTTGCCTTGAATGCAGCACCCCCCGTTGCCTTGAATGCAGCACCCCCCGTTGCCATGAATGCAGCACCCCCCTTGCCATGAATGCAGCATCCCAATTGACATGAATGCAGCCCCACCAATGCCATGAATGCAGCACCCCCATTGCCATGAATGCAGCCCTACCATTGCCATGAATGCAGCACCCCCACTGCCATGAATGCAGCACCCCCATTGCCATTAATGCAGCCCCACCATTGCTATTAATGCAGCACCCCCATCACCATGAATGCAGACTCACTATTGCCATCAGTGCAGCCTGATCCATGCCCATCTGCAGCCTTGGAGGGGACAGGAAGAGCACGGGACGAGCGCCAACACATTCTCGGCGGCCTCTTTAAAGGGATTGTAAAAGGTACATTTTTTTTTTTTTTAAATAACAAACATGTTATACTTACCTTCACTGTGCAGCTCGTTCTGCACAGAGTGGCCCCGAACCTGCTCTTCTGGGGTCCCTCGGCGGCTGTCTCAGCTCCTCCCCGCAATAACTAACCACCTTAATGCGAGCTCTCTCGCATGGTGGTTAGTTATTGCGGGCGCGCTCCCGTGATACAGCCGGCGGCTATAGCCGCTCGCTGTATCACTCGGCCCCGCCCCCGGCGCGCCGCGTCATTGGCTGTGATTGACAGCAGCGCAAGCCAATGGCTGCGCTGCTTTCAATCCATCCACTATAGCCAATCAGCGACCAGGCTGATCGGCTGAATGGAGGTCAGGAGCGAGCGGCCGAGTTTCGAGGTGTCAGGTGAGTAAAACGGCGGGGCTGGGGGCGGCGGTATTTTCAAAAGTTTTTTCACCTTAATGCATAGAATGCATTAAGGTGAAAAAATGTATACCTTTACAACCCCTTTAACACAAAGTCCCGCCTCCTATAATGGAAAGAACAGTCGTCCAATGGCAGCGCAGGAAATGGGACTTCCTATTACAGAGGCCGCCGCATAGACAGGAAATGCTCACTGTATGTACAGCACTCGTCCTGCCCCCTCCTTGTCCCCTCAAAGGCAACCAACATATATATCTTTTGTGGAACCCAGCGCTCGGGGATTCGTTGGGGGGCACAAAAGATATACATGCCCAAATTATCAGGCGGGCCATTCGAAACCGGAACACGGGCCGCAATTGGCCCGCCGGCAGCACTTTGGACATGCCTGGTCTAGGATAACACCCAGGTGTGTGTGGAGGAACCAATGGTTGTGCCGTTGATCTCAATGGTAAAGTCATGGGGATGGGATCGGGGAGGAGGAAATATTACATGCTCAGTATAAGAAAGGTTGAGTTTGAGGAATGGTGTGACATCATACTGATATGTCGCTCAGTAAGTTTGTGATACATGAGGAGATTGAGGGGGTGAGTTGAGGAGTCAAGAGATAGATCTGGGTGTCGTCGGTATAGAGATGGTATTGGAAGCCATGGGAAGCTCTGTACATTACTGTTACTCCTCTGCCCTCTATACATTGCACACTCCTGACCCCTGTATCCTGTACATAACACACTCCTAAACCCTGCAATCAGTATGTTACAAACGCTTGAACAATGCACTCTCTGTTATATACACGTGACCCCTGCACTCTCTACATTGCACACTCCTGACCCCTGCACTCTCTACATTGCACACTCCTGACCCGTGCACTCTCTACATTGCACACTCCTGACCCCTGCACTCTCTACATTGCACACTTCTGACCCCTGCACTCTCTACATTGCACACTCCTGACCCCTGTAATCAGTATATTACGCACTCTTGAACACTGCATTCTGAATGTTAGATACTCCTGATCCCTGCACTCTGTACCTTGAATAATCTGGACCCTGCACTCTGTAAATAGCACACTCTAACCTCTGCACATAATCTCTGCATCAGACTTGGGGTGACAAATTACTCTTCAGACATGAAGTTGAAGCAAAAAATGCTGCACCCTGGTGATATTTGACCTCTTCCATATTGTTCAGGTAGATCCCCACCTCTCCAGGGTTGTTTACCCCGTGTTACGGAATAACAATGCGGGTCTGTCTGGCTGCTACTCTCTATTTTCAGATTCTTTGTACAATAAGCCCCGCCTTTGCTATTCTCTTGTGTCTGTCATCTCCATGATGCACGTATCCTCGGTCAAACTCCTTTATGAAACCATAAATCTAGTTGTTACTTTTATTGGCCCAGTCAGAAAACAAATATGGTCCAAGAATCTCCTGGCTGTCATACGGTTATGAGCTGTGTGTGATTGCAAAGGGTGCTGGAATGCCTGCCGACAGCTTCATATGCTTCGATCTGCAATTTCCATTTATCAGCCATGACACTTCGGGGCTTAATTTGTTTGTGCAAGGAGGCAGCCTGATTCCTGTTTTATATCATGGCATCTACAAGTACGGACTGCATACTGCACAGCAGTGGCGGCTGGTGCTCAAAGTTTTTGGGGGGGCGCAAAAAAATTAGAAAAAAATCATCAATTGCAGCCACTGTGCCATCAAACGCTGCCACTGTACCCATCAAACGCTGCCACTGTGCCCAAACGCTGCCACTGTGCCCAAACGCTGCCACTGTGCCATCAATTGCAGCCACTGTGCTCATCAAACGCTGCCACTGTGCCCTCAAACGCTGCCACTGTGCCCTCAAACGCTGCCACTGTGCCATCAAACGCAGCCACTGTGCCATCAAACGCAGCCACTGTGCCATCAAACGCAGCCACTGTGCCATCAAACGCAGCCACTGTGCCATCAAACGCTGACACTGTGCCAAATGCTGACACTGGGCCCATCAAACACTGCCACTGTGCCCAAATGCTGCCACTGTGCCCTCAAATGCTGCCACTGTGCCATCAATTGCAGCCACTGTGCCATCAATTGCAGCCACTGTGCCAAACACTGCCACTGTGCCCATCAAACACTGCCACTGTGCCCTCAAACGCTGCCACTGTACCATCAAATGCTTCCAGTATGCCCATTAAATACTGCCAGTGTGCCCTTGAATGCCCCCAATGTGACCCCTTCCCGCTCGCCGTCTGCCCGGCACTTACCCTATCTTGGTGGGGCAGCGGGTGACGGCGAGAGAGCGGGGTCCTCCATGCGTCTCCTGCCGTCCTCTCCTCCTGATAGGCGTCCAATAGCGGCGCCTGTCGTTTCAGCCAATCAGGTGACAGGTAACAGACCCGAGCACATGATTGGTGGAGAGGAGGTTTAGTGTTAGGAAAGCGAATAGTCATTCGCTTTTCTAACACAGCTGAGTGACCTGCGAGCGCCAAGCATGGCGCTTGCAGGTCACCTTTTCTGACGCCTATTAGAGCCTATGGCTCTAATCAGGTGCTTCAAAAACACCAAAAAAAATAAGGGTGCAGCGCTAAAAAAATAATATGAAAATATAAATCCAAAAAGAGTGATGGTGAACAAACTCTCAAAAAATAAAAATAAGATATAGAAGCTGAGGCAACTAGCATGCCAAAAATGACTAAGGGTGATAGCCCAACTATCTTTAACACAACAAACACATAAGTGAAAATAAAATGTTGATGAAAGTAATGGTGAAAACAAGTCTCACATAAAAAACTAAAGCAGATATCACAAATAATTGTTCCAATAAATATCACAAAAAATATTTCAATTAATTGTAAATAAAAAAAGTGAAGGACAGTGAGAAATCTTATAGACCAAACAATGGAAAGAGAGGAAAACACAAAAATCCCAAATTATAAATAGTGTAAAAAAAGTCCCAATTTTCAAATAGTGCAAGGGAAATTCCAAGCTGAAAAAAGTCCATATACAATGTGAAAGTGATGCTCCGAAAGGAAATGTGGTAAAAAAACAAGTCCAGCATCCCAGGTAGTTCACACCCAAGTGAGAATTGAGGCTCCTTACCAACTATAGGTGACCACCATACAAGAAGTCTCACCAGGCATTTGGGAAAATCAGGTCTCCCACTAACCTATACCGACATCCAGCAGTTGAAGCTGAGATCGTGGTACTCAGAAAACAAAAACAAAGGATGCTCCCATAGTGCAATAGTTCAAACACTGTAATTTAATAAGCTGAATAAATTGCACTTACAAGAAGTTTTATCCTTTAAAAGCGTAACAGCAGTGGTATATCAAGGTTGAAATCGTGGCGTTTCCATGAGATTCCTCCCGCTTACTGTGTGTGTCCCATCAATCACCTAGAAAAACGTAATGACGTCACCGTCACAGGCTCCACCCTACGCGTTTCGTCACAATAGGACATCGTCTGGGGATTGGCCAAGCTTCAAAAACATCCCCCGTCGCTGTGCCCGAAAAGGGGCCGGGCGCCTGAACAGGGGGTGGCAGCGGCGGCCATAGATAGATTCATGCAATGCATAAATCTATCTAGTGGTGATAGAGGGGGTGGCAGGAGAGAGGGGGCGGCGCCCCTGCGCCCTTAATGCTCAGGCCGTACCAGGGGGAAATGAAGGACCAGGATCAGCACATTGCAAGAGAAGCCCTGACATTAGATGTCTGAACACAATGACACCATGCAAGAGACAGCATGGAGGGCTATAAACAAAAGTGTATAAATATACAAACAGAGCTTGTCCTGTAGTAATGGCAATTCCCCTTTCCCATTATGACTATTCACTGGCCAATGCTAAGGCACTGGTCACATGGCCTATGCCTTGGAAATCCTGCCCAAAAACAGATGACACACGGTACCTTACCAATGCTAGCTATACATGGCTCAGCCCCACAGGCTGGACAAGAGAAATCAGTTGATTCCCCAATCCACACTAAATGGCATAAATGGAAGAATTTTCACTGCCTGTGTCCAGGCAAACTCTGCATCTGCAGCTACCTCCATACCCAAACAATTACTCTGATAGGGTACAGTCACTGTTCAGCCTACAATTTCCCACCCAGCTCTGTTGATTTTGTCAAGCCGGATGGTGCTTGCAGGGCCACCCATGACTCAAACCGTACCTGTTTCAATAAGAACTGGCAAAATTACCCACTGAAGTAACTAGCCCTCGGGTGATGCTCAGAGATAAAAAAAAATCCTCCTACATAAGTTGTACCTGTTTATGTGCAGTCTTTTAACCACTTGCTTACTGGGCACTTAAACCCCCCCCCCCCCTATCCAGACCAATTTTTAGCTTTCAGCGCTGACGCACTTTGAATGACAATTGTGCGGTCATACAACACTGTACCCAAATGACATTTTTATCATTTTTTCCCCACAAATAGAGCTTTCTTTTGGTGGTATTTGATCACCTCTGCGGTTTTTATTTGTTGTTAAAAAAATGTAAAAAGATTGAAATTTAAAAAAAATAAAATAACATTTTTTTTATATTTTGTTATAAAAAATTTAAAAACAGGTAATTTTTCTCCTTCAATGATGTACGCTGATGAGGCGGCACTGATGGGCACCAATAGGTGGCAGGGATGGGCACTGATGGGTGGCAAAGGGGCACTGATAGGCAGCACTGCTAGATGGCACTGATTGGCACAACTGGTGGGCATTGATAGGTGGCACTTGTGGGCACTGTTAGGTGGCAATGGCAGGTGGCACAGAAAAGGCAGATGTGCCTCTTCCACTTCGGGACCGATGTCCCTTGCAGCTGAGCCGGTGATCGGCTTTTTTCTCTACTCACGCTATCAGCGTGAGTAGAAATAAAAAACTATTACCGATCTTTTGTTTACATCATGCGATCGGCTGTCATTGGCTGACAACTGATCACATGGTAAGGGGCCAGGACCGGCCCCTTACTCGGATCGGTGATCACCCCAGTCTCAGTGACTCGATGATCACGGTGCTCTCGGCAAGCGCCCTGCAGGGCGCGCACACAGGGGAGGCCATCATATGACAGCTTCCCAGAAATTCAGGTCCGCGCTGTGGCCGTCATTCGGCCATAGCGCGGATGTCAAGTGGTTAAAAACACACAGATCCAGCTGGCGGGGATCTGAGGTACACACTGCACAGCACAAAGAGGAGATCTGAGTGTAATCTGAGATCAGAGTGGAAGGAATAGACACACACCCTTACACAGTCTCATAATGAAGCATGCAGAGCCGAGGCTGTAAATCACCTCCTGTGTGCTTGGGGGGGGGGGGCTGTCTCCCAAGATTCTGTGGCGTTTGTTCAACCTGTCAGAAGCGACTAATGCATATATCATAAAGAGGAGAAAGGAGACAGAAATGGAGTTGGCAAATACACACTATAGAGCAGCCTTTTCAACACAGGAATCCTTAAAACAACTTTCCGGTCACAGGGAACCCCTGCTGAAAGTGACTATATCTACATCTCAGGATACATTAGTGTGATGGTCAGTGGGAAGAATGGTCCTTACAGAAAGCTAAAAAGATCAATGGTGTGAATGGGAACTTATCTGAGGGGCAGAAATTGCTCGTTGCTTAAGGAACCCCTAGTAACCTCTGGAGGAACCCTGGTTTAGAAACACTGGTGTAGAGGGATATGATCTGTTTTTATATCAGAGGTTTACAAAACTACTTTAAAGCCAAGCCCTGGCCATCTACTTCCCCCTTTCCAATAAGGAGCCCAGTGGCCAATCAATGTTCTCTCACTTGAATGTAAGACTGTGAATATACAGCAGGGGGTCTCCAAAGTGCGGCCCTGGGGCCGGATGTGGCCCTTTGCTTGCCTCTATCTGGCCCCTTGGGGCACTAGTCCATCTACAACTGCCACTAATGATGGGGAAGCATTCCTCCCATTGACACCAATGATGGGTTGCTATTCCTCCAACTGTTAACAATGGGGCACTATTCCTTCCACAAAAAAAAAAAAAACAATGATGGGGGATTTTCTACTCGCACTGGCCAGAGTCTGGCCCCCTAAAGCCTGAAGGACAGTAAACTGGCCTTTTGTTTAAAAAGTTTGGAGACTCCACAATATACAAAAGTATGGCTATATGTGTAGAGCAGTGTTTCTCAACTCCGGTTAGACCTGCCCAAGCTGACCGGAGTTAACCGAGCTCCAGGGGGGCTGGAATTCCCTGAAGGTTGGGCTAAGCTCTACACCAGTGTTTTGTCAACTCCAGTCCTCAAGGCACCACAACAGGTCATGTTTTCAGGATTTCCCTCAGCTGAAACGGTGGTGGCAATTCCTAAGGCAGTGAAACTGATGAAATCACTTGTGCAAAATAACGGGAAGCCAGAAAACATGACCTGTTGGGGCGCCTTGAGGACTGGAGTTGAGAAACACTGGTGTAGAGCTTAGCCCAACCTTCAGGGAATTCCAGCCCGCCGTAACAAGGTGAAACCAGGATCCGAGGGGCGCGCAGAAGATACTTTCCTAACTAACTGGATCAGATGGCCAGATTTAGGCTACAGAAAGTGCACTTGGACTTTGATTATGATGGCCAACTCCATGGAATGCAACTATCTTACTATTCCTGTTTAATCTCTACCTTGTTCTTTATTACGCTCAGCCGGTGTGCTTTCTTCTCATTTCCTGTGCTTGGAGCAACACCACTCCTAAGTAATGGACAGGAACTATATCCCAGATAAATAAAGCCATGTCCCAGGAGATGTGACAGTGGCACAAAGGGTTGAAATCAGAGCCCTGGGATAACAACACCCCATCATTAGCAGATAAGAGCAGACTTGTATACAAACACTGAGAAGGAGGTGATCCGGGATTTGGAGATATGTGCACTGGGAAAAGTTCCTATAAGCATTTGGCTGTGTAGAATCAGACGGAGAGGAAAACAACAGCTGTTCCCACTCACATCAGTATGACAGTAGAATACACAAACCTCTTCTGTGCACACAGCCGCACACGCAGCTTTATTCTATTACATTTCTCTCTCATCCAATCCAAAAATTCCTGATCACCCCACGAGAGTAGTATAGTGTCACTGAGCTACTTTGATAGAAGTATGTAAAAAAAAAAAAAATAATAATTTTTTTTTTTTTACATACTGTCGCCAGTCAGTATCCCTGATCACTGCCACACCAGTCATATAATAATGCTGTACCGCACTGATGACAGTAGGTAAAAAAAAATAAAAATAGTGAAAAAAATTACTTTTTATTTAATTTTTTCATTTTCCAAAAATTTCTTGCAAAAAAAATACAACTTCAACAAACTCGCTATGCCTCTTACTAAATGCCTTGGACTGTCTACTTTCCAAAAAGGGGTCATTTGGGGGGAATTTTGGGGCCTCAAAGAAATGAGATAGGCCGTCAGTACATCAGGATTGATCAATTTTCAAATATATATATATATTAGAGCTGCACAATTAATCATTAAAAAATTGTGATCTCGATTCAACCCCACCCCCCCGACGATCTCTATTGCAGAGTTTGCCGATTCTTTCATATAACAAGTGGAGAGACTTATCTGCTCACTCAGCTGTCAAAAGAAAACATCTGGGCAGTCTGCCAAGTTTTTAACATGAAACATTGTAACTAACTCTTCCTTCTTAGATCTTCCTCTTAAAGGGATAAACGTCTCTGTGAAAAAAAAATCCAGGCAGTCTGCCAAGTTTTTAAACAACGTGTAAATGCAGGAAGTTTAACCACTTAAAGTCTAAGGCCCCTTTCATACTTATACGACTTCAAAGTCACATGATTTTACCGCGATTTCGCGTCCGCTATTGTGCCGCGATTTGGGAGCAGTACTATTTTGTACGACTTTGCCACAACTTTGGCATTAACAAATGAAAACATACATGGTGTGATGCTTGTGCTTACAAAGTCGTACTGAAAATGTGTCTATATTATTCAGGTACGACTTGCATGCTACTTGAGGGTTTAACATTGAGGTCTATGAAGTACAACTCGCATGGAAGTTGGACCAAAGTAGTGCAGGGACTCCTTTGACGTCGGCACAACTTAAAGTCGTGCCAATATGAATGGTAGTCATTGAAAATCATGGAGAATGACTTGTCATACGATTTTGCAGTACAAAATCGAGGGACAACAAGTCGTATAAGTGTGAAAGGGGCCTAAATTTTTCTGACACTTGTTTCTTAAGTTAAAATCAATATTTTTTTGCTAGAAAATGACTTGGAACCCCCAAACATATATATTTTAGCAGAGACCCTAGGGAATAAAATGTCAATTGCTGCAATATTTTATGTCACACTGTATTTGCCCAGCGGTCTTTAAAATGCAATTTTTTGGGAAAAAATATACTTCAATGAATAAAAAAAAAAAAAAAAAAACGAAACAGTATAGTTAGCCCAATTTTTTTTTTTTTGTTTTAATGTGAAAGATGATGTTACGCCACGAGAATCGTGATCTATCTTTTAAGCAAAAAAATTGTGATTCTCATTTTAGCCAGAATCGTGCAACTCAGATAGATAGAGATATCTATCTATCTATCTCTCGCGCTCTATCATATATTATATATATATATATATATATATATATATATATATATATATATATATATATATATATATATACACATATATACACACCATAGTTTGTAGACGCTACCCGTATACTTTTTACGCAAGCCAATCGAAATACACTTATTGGGATTTTTTTTACCAAAGGCATGTAGCAAAATACATATACATATTTATTTTGTCCTAAATGTATAAAGAAATTAGATTTTATTGGATATGTTTTGTAACAGAAAGCAGAAAAGAAAAAGTTTTGCATCAGTTAAACTTCCCCAATAGGCAGAAGAAGGTTCCCGATGATGGTGTACTATGCAGCCTGTGTACATCATACTGTAGCAGCATTTCAGAGTGTAAAGGACCACAATCTCGTTGTAGACGGTTTGATAAAAGCTGCGAGCGACGTGACTCTGGGCCAGAAATCTTTTTACAATGGGTTATTGATTTTCTGTCCACATCCGATCCTCTTGGCTAGGCCATTACATCTACAGAACCCATGTAAGCATTTCTCCAGCGATAGATGTGAAAGAGCGAGACTTCCTCCATCAGCTTGGCTACCCTCCAGTGAACTTTTTACATAAGATAAGGGCTGTGGAGGAAGCAATTTACAAGGCCACATTCACTCATCACGAAACTGCCCGCAGACACCGAGAACATGACATCGATGGGAAGACTCAAATTACCATTAAAGCAAGAAAAAGGAAGTCTACATAGAAGACTGAGTATGGGACTGATCATCGTTTGCACATATTTGGACAAAATTGTGTCTTATTTTACTCACAGGCGAAGTAGGACCTACCTTATAACTGGTCAGAATTTTCTAAGACAGTCCCAATTCTTGGGCTGCAAAAAAAAAGAAAAAAGGTACAGTTTAGGAATAAGGGTTTAGTTAGCAGGATTAAGTAGCAGAAAATGGGCTTATTGCAAGATATTGTGAATAAAAAACATCCATATTCAGCCTAAACCATATCCGTTTTGTTTAGCCTTTCCCATTTTGGGGTTTGCAGATGGCTGCCAAAATGGCCATGTAGGATGTCAGTAGGGCTATGTTAAAACTACCATGGCCACCAGCAGGAGAATATTTTTCCAACCTTGCCCCATGCATTGCGATGCTCACACAGCCAACACTCTGGATCAACTAAAAACAAATGGTCCATTTTTTTTTTTTGCCCCCCTCCTCTTCCTAGCAATACACACCTTGTAAGGAGGATGAGCCCCTGTACCAGGGCTGTAATTTTGCCCTGCCTACTGAACCAGGGAAGGAGAAGGAGAGCCAAAGCTGCAGTAATGTGATAGTCCAGGAGGCAGAAGAACAGAGGTAAGCTGTGTGTGTGTGGGGGGGGGTAATTACTATTGCACTCTGCGTTACTACGGACGTCTAAACTCTCATATTTACTCTTGATCCCTGTACTCTGTAGTGTCCATGCACAATTCAAGCATCAATAGTGACACAGTGGTCAGAAGTGATGCAGAGGTCATTAGTTAGATGGCCCAGAGTTCAGGGGTCGGTAGTGGATGGCTCAAACTTGTCTTGCATACACGCGGTCACACAATTCCGAACGTGGGAACGCGGTGACGTACTAGACGTACGACGAGCCGGGAAAAAGGAAGTAATAACCAGTGCGGCTCCTTCTGCTTGATTCCGAGCATGCGTGAACTTTTGTGCGACGGACTTGTGTACACACGATCGGACTTTCGGAGTTTTGTTGGCGGAAAATTTGAGAACCTGCTAAGAAACATTTGTTGGCGGAAAGTCCGACAGCAAATGTTCGATGGAGCATACACATGGTCAGACTTTCCGACAACAAGCTCACATCCAACATTTCCCGTCGGAAAATCCGACAGTGTGTACGCGGCATAACAATTGCCCAAAAAATGGCACACAAGTCAGCGGGTGGATAAAGCTCGCCTTTTAAGTACGCAAAGTAACAGGTTTTCGTTGTGCACCATTACAACCTTCAAGCTGCCAGCATCCTAACAACCAATGACATCATCGGTTGATAAGGAGGACATCGAGTTCCTGCACAGCATCCTTGTTTGCCCCTCTCCATCAGCACTGGGTTCACTTTAGTTGAGTGAGGGAGAGTAAAGTTGCAATACTAATCAGTACTAGTGTGCAAAGGTGTATATGCTTTAGAAGGATAAATCACATTGGGGTGTCCTACATGTGTGGATGTTGCTGTGTTATGTAAAACTATTCGTTTAGCGTTTTACATTAGAGAATGGGGTGCCTTAAGATTGTGCATAATTTTAAAGGGTGCCTTGGCTTAAAAAGGTTAAGAAACACTGTATTAGAATCCAGATGGTATTGTAAGCCATGGGAGGCATAATTGACCAAGGGATGTGGTATAGATAGAGAACAGAAGGGGTCTGAGGTCAGAACTTTGGGGGACCCCTACTAACAGAGGAAGAGGTGAAGATGAGACGGAGTTGTAGGTGACACTGAAGGAGTACTTAGATAGGTAGAAGGAGAACCAGGAAACAGCAGAGTTTTGGAGGCCAAGGTAGTGGAGTTTTTTTTGTTTTTTTTAGGATGAGTGGTGGTCAACTATATTGAAGACAACGTAAAGGTTTAAAAGTAGGAGTACAGCGTAGTGGGCAAATTAGGTTTTAATAGGGTTCATTTTCTAGCTAATAGCCTAATTTTGTTTCCTGCACTTGCAGCGATTTGCTCCTTCTGTGTGTAATTTCCTGGCCAGTAATGAATTAACTCAGGTACACCCAACACCATGGACAGGCAGAGCCTGAAATACCAAGTCCTGTACAGGCTGTGTATGGACCTTATTTATTAACAGGTCAGTGACATGAAGGGCCCTTATTACATATATGGGCGAAATTAAAAAAAATTAAAAATTGCAGAGCCATTTGTCTGTTGAAGCTCCATTCTCCATTCTGTGCAAATGGGAGCAATACCAGGTGTTATTAGGTTATTTTCTCCTCCAGGTCGAATGCTCTTCATAGAGCGATTCAAGAAAATTCAGACTAATAACATTTGATTTTGCCCCCATTTGCACAGAATGAATGTACATGCAGTTTTCCCGGGAGGATTTCTTATAAATACACCCTGTAGGATGACAAAAGCTGCCCGACCAGGTTGTCAGGAGGTCCATCTGCCTGTAGATACACCCAGGTTTAGTTCCCAAAGTAACCTAGAACGATCTAATATTCAAATGATGACTTCTGTAAGGAAGCTTAAATCCGGTCGGCCTCACTTTGCCATTGGCCTCCAAAAGGCAGACATCATATTGATGGGTCAATTGTGAATTACGGGAGGAGGTGGAAGTCAGAATCTGCAGTTTCAGGCACTTCTGGATGATAACATTCTAATATCTCCCTTTACAGTGGAAGAAGCCATTGCAGATTCCTGTATCCTCCTTCTGTCCTACCAACACTCAGAGACAACTAAACTATGAGTAATCCGGAGCTAATAATATCGTTTTGTTCTACGTTTCTTGTATACTGTATCTAATAACACCCTTGGCTGTGTAATTATCCTGTGTAATTACAGTCACATCACACAGGAACATGTATGTCTTCTGGGTATAGGAGCACTGGTTGGGGTGCTGTTACAGAACACAAGGGCAGGTGCTGCACCGTTTTAAAAGGAAGGGTTTTTATAGTGCATTGTGTGTAATGGCTACTGTGCAGAGGCGGACTGACCATTCGGGCACTCGGGCACTGTCTGATGGCCTCATGCCACTAAGGGGCCCCATCAGAGTTGCCAGCCTCAATAAAACCAGGGACAGTATTTAAAAATCTGTGTTTTTTTTTTTAAATCCCAAGATTATAGCTGCCCCGCCTCTCCAGTACCTTTTCAGTGTGTGTATATTGTGTGTGTATCCTGTATGTGTGTGTGTTTATACTGTGTGGCCCCATAATCTATTGCCTGCGGGCCCCATAATCTCCTATTGCCTGGGGGCCCCATAATCTCCTATTGCCCGGGGGCCCCATAATCTTCTCCTATTGCCCGGGGGCCCCATAATCTCCTATTGCCCGGGGGCCCCATAATCTCCTATTGCCCGGGGGCCCCATAATCTTCTCCTATTGCCCGGGGGCCCCATAATCTCCTATTGCCCGGGGGCCCCATAATCTCCTATTGCCCGGGGGCCCCATAATCTTCTCCTATTGCCCGGGGGCCCCATAATCTCCTATTGCCCGGGGGCCCCATAATCTCCTATTGCCCGGGGGCCCCATAATCTTCTCCTATTGCCCGGGGGCCCCATAATCTCCTATTGCCCGGGGGCCCCATAATCTCCTATTGCCCGGGGGCCCCATAATCTCCTATTGCCCGGGGGCCCCATAATCTTCTCCTATTGCCCAGGGGCCCCATAATCTCCTATTGCCCGGGGGCCCCATGAGTTGTCAGTCCGCCCCTGCTACTGTGTTTACTATAAACAGAAGGATGTTACAGACTGGCACCATTTCCTGCTAAAAGACCAAAATATTTACAACCCCAATTCCCCAAAAAAATAAAAATATGAGACGCTGTGGAAAACCTACATAAAAATGAGTTAAACTGATATTTTATTCACAATAGAAAACATATCAAAATGTTTAAACTGAGAAAACGTACCATTTTAAGAAAAGAATAAGGTCATTTTAATATCGATGGCTGCAACACGTCTCAAAAAAGTTGGGATTTTCAGCTACAGGCTCTCACCTGTACCCCTCCCCCCCTACAACTCAGTCACCTACCCACACTGCTCCTGGTTTAAGAGCCATCTGCCTGCACCAACAGCAGTGTGCCAGCACAGACGAGCCATCTGCCTGCACCGACAGCAGTGTGCCAGCACAGACGAGCCATCTGCCTGCACCGACAGCAGTGTGCCAGCACAGACGAGCCATCTGCCTGCACCAACAAGAGTGTGCCAGCACAGACGAGCCATCTGCCTGCACCAACAGCAGTGTGCCAGCACAGACGAGCCATCTGCCTGCACCAACAGCAGTGTGCCAGCACAGACGAGCCATCTGCCTGCACCGACAGCAGTGTGCCAGCACAGACGAGCCATCTGCCTGCACCAACAGCAGTGTGCCAGCACAGACGAGCCATCTGCCTGCACCGACAGCAGTGTGCCAGCACAGACGAGCCATCTGCGTGCACCGACAGCAGTGTGCCAGCACAGACGAGCCATCTGCGTGCACCGACAGCAGTGTGCCAGCACTGACAAGCCATCTGCCCGCACCAACAGCAGTGTGCCAGCACTGACAAGCCATCTGTCTGCACCGACAGCAGTGTGCCAGCCCTGACAAGCCATCTGCCTGCACCGACAGCAGTGTGCCAGCACAGACAAGCCATCTGCCTGCACCGACAGCAGTGTGCCAGCACAGACAAGCCATCTGCCTGCACCAACAGCAGTGTGCCAGCACAGACAAGCCATCTGCCTGCACCGACAGCAGTGTGCCAGCACTGACAAGCCATCTGCCTGCACCGACAGCAGTGTGCCAGCACAGACAAGCCATCTGCCTGCACCGACAGCAGTGTGCCAGCACTGACGAGCCATCTGCCTGCACCGACAGCAGTGTGCCAGCACTGACAAGCCATCTGTCTGCACCGAAAGCAGTGTGCCAGCACAGACAAGCCATCTGTCTGCACCAACAGTAGTGTGCCAGCACAGACGAGCCATCTGCCTGCACCGACAGCAGTGTGCCAGCACTGACAAGCCATCTGCCTGCACCGACAGCAGTGTGCCAGCACAGACAAGCCATCTGTCTGCACCGACAGCAGTGTGCCAGCACAGACGAGCCATCTGCCTGCACCGACAGCAGTGTGCCAGCACAGACAAGCCATCTGCGTGCACCGACAGCAGTGTGCCAGCACAGACGAGCCATCTGCCTGCACCGACAGCAGTGTGCCAGCACTGACAAGCCATCTGCCTGCACTGACAGCAGTGTGCCAGCACTGACAAGCCATCTGTCTGCACCGACAGCAGTGTGCCAGCACTGACAAGCCACCTCCCTGCACTCACAAGCCATCTTCCTACAGCCCATACACCCTTTCATCCCTGCTGTACAAATGGGCTGTCAGTGGGTTGCCTGTCCCAGTATGACCCCTCTATACACTTCTCTGTGAGTCAGCAGACAAATGAAGAACCACCCCCCCCCCCCCCCGATCCCTCCAGTGCTAGGGCTCTGTGTATATTAAACTGTACAAAGACAAGTGCTTCCTTCCTGCCAATAACCAGAGGGAAGACTTGCTGTAAGGTGCATGGGAGGCCTAGAATACAATTCCTGGACTTGAATATTTCATTACATTCCCAGCACTACAGTGTAATTGCTTTGCAACATAATATTCTTTTGTCTGATGAGGGGCGTGGTTGATGTTTTCATACAGACTTCCAGGAAAACTCTATGGGGTTAACCCATAGACTGTGTGGGAGAAAAGTAAAGTAGCTCAGGGATATAAATTGAATCTTGTGCAGCCTTGAGCAGAGGATGGGAGGCCTTCCGGAGCATTGGAGCCAGAGAGGAGCCAGAGATACCGTGTAAAGATTTCAGGAGCTGGCTGATGACTGATCACCTGTAGTCCTGCAGAACACCAACCGCAGCAAACAGGACAGGTACAGCAGGTCATCAGGACATGTCAGGTGTTGGGCTGGCTTTACGGTAATGCCTGTTACTGAGATCCATGATGGGTGGTGGCTCCATTCATTCTGTAGAACAACCAAATGTGCCTCGCCAGGAAACCTTAAGTCAAGTGCATTTCAGCACATCACACCTATCTGTGCATTGTAAGGGCGGTGTGTAGGGCAAAATATGGTGCATGTCCTAGTTTATGTGCAGTGTGGTGCAATAGTAGCCAATTCTAAAAAACTTCTGGAATGTTGAATTAATGCTCTCCTCCCTGCAGATGATCAGTACGGAAATCGTGACGCCACTATTTTGAGACCTTGTGTCCTGAAAGAATGACGCTGCTGCTTCAAGACCTTACGTCCCAAGGTCATGATGCCACTGCTGGGAGTCCTTGCGTCCTGATGTCACTGGTTTGGGACCTTAGATCCCGATGTCATTGCTTTCAGTCCTTGTGTCCTGAAGTCATGACGTCACTGCTTTACGCCCTTGTGTCCGGAAGTCATGACGTCACTGCATTACGTCCTTGTGTCCTGAAGTCATGACGTCACTGCTTTACACCCTTGTGTCCTGAAGTCATAATGTCACTGCTTTACGTCCTTGTGTCCTGAAGTCATGACGTCACTGCTTTACGCCCTTGTGTCCGAAGTCATAATGTCACTGCTTTACGTCCTTGTGTCCTGAAGTCATGACGTCACTGCTTTACGTCCTTGTGTCCTGAAGTCATGACGTCACTGCTTTACGTCCTTGTGTCCTGAAGTCATGACGTCACTGCTTTACGCCCTTGTGTCCTGAAGTCATAATGTCACTGCTTTACGTCCTTGTGTCCTGAAGTCATGACGTCACTGCTTTACGTCCTTGTGTCCTGAAGTCATGACGTCACTGCTTTACGTCCTTGTGTCCTGAAGTCATGACGTCACTGCTTTACGTCCTTGTGTCCTGAAGTCATGACGTCACTGCTTTACGTCCTTGTGTCCTGAAGTCATGATGTCACTGCTTTACGTCCTTGTGTCCTGAAGTCACTGCTTTACGTCCTTGTGTCCTGAAGTCATGACGTCACTGCTTTACGTCCTTGTGTCCTGAAGTCATGACGTCACTGTTTTACGTCCTTATGTCCTGAAGTCATGACGTCACTGTTTTACGTCCTTATGTCCTGAAGTCATGACGTCACTGCTTTATGTTCTTGTGTCCTGAAGTCATGACGTCACTGCTTTACATCCTTGTGTCCTGAAGTCATGACGTCACTGCTTTACGTCCTTGTGTCCTGAAGTCATGACGTCACTGCTTATGTCCTTGTGTCCTGAAGTCATGACGTCACTGCTTTACTTCCTTGTGTCCTGAAATCATGATGCCGCTGCTGTAAGTCCTTGTATCCTGAGGTCATGATGCCACTGCCTTACGTCCTTGTGTTCTGAAGTCATGACGTCACTGCTTTATGTCCTGAAGTCATGACATCACTGCTTTACATCCTGAAGTCATGACATCACTGCTTTACGTCCTGAAGTTATGACATCACTGCTTTACGTCCTGAAGTTATGACATCACTGCTTTACGTCCTGAAGTTATGACATCACTGCTTTACGTCCTGAAGTTATGACATCACTGCTTTACGTCCTGAAGTTATGACATCACTGCTTTACGTCCTGAAGTTATGACATCACTGCTTTACGTCCTGAAGTCATGACATCACTGCTTTACGTCCTGAAGTCATGACATCACTGCTTTATGTCCTGAAGTCATTACATCGCTTCTTTATGTCCTTGTGTCCCGAAGTCATGACGTCACTGCTTTAGGACCTTGCATGTCAAAGTCATGACGCTGCTGCTTTAAAACTAGAAAATCCCGAAAAAAAAAAAAATCAATTGATGGACATTTTTAGAGCTCATGAGCAGTGCCCCCATCACCAGAAAGCATCATGGGAATGGCAAAAATGAGCCTCCTATACTACAGAGCAGAAGAAAGAGGAGCCGGGTCCTGGCCTGTCACATGACTATGGTTTCAAGTTAAACATTGGGGTTTTTATTTACCGTATATTTTTTTAAAACATAGAAATGATAGATTAGCTAGAGGTGGGTGGAGTAGGAAGGAAAAAGCTATAAAAATTACCAGATTTATACTTTAGGTTGTCACCATATAACTCAATGAAAACATTAGCATTTCCCTTTAAGAAATAAGGCGGCACTCTACCCCACAGCAGTGCAGGAGCCTCTACTCCTATATATGGTTGACATCATAAATAACTATACAGCGATATTATACTATACAGAGAAATACAGCAATAGCTGTGCCTAAACCTTAGTCTTTGTTCTGTGTGAACAGAAAGCGTCTATTGTTATGAACGATGCCAATGAATGTGCCACCATAGGGGTTCCCTGCTCTCAAAATAATTACCCCGCTTCCTCCACTCCGCTTAACAGAGGTATTGTCACACCTGAACTGTACTTCCAGTTCTTTATCCCTATACCTTACTCTTTCCAACACATCAAATGGCACGCCAAGCAAGCCAGCATTATTATTATTATTAGTGACTTCTGAAGTATCGACATAATGAGGAGATAGAACAGCGATGTCATCCAATGGCCCTCGTTAGCAATCTATAGAAATAACTTATGTGATAAAATTATTTCTATACTACTATACATCACTATCATATTTAAAGAAAACATAAAGGGGTCTTGTACATATGTGACAAAAATAATTAAATATATATATTCTTTAGAATATTATATATATATATATATATATATATATATATATATATATATATATATAGCGCGATAGAGAGAGAGCATGATAGAGAGCGCAATAGAGAGAGAGAAATAGAGAGAAAAAATGCGATAGAGAGAGAGAGAATGCGATAGAGAGAGAAAGCGATAGAGAGAGAAAGCGATAGAGAGAGAACTAGAGAGAGCGATTGAGAGAGAGAGCGCGATACAGGGAGCGAGCGAGACCATGATAGAGAGAGAGACAGAGAGCGAGAGAGAGAGAGAGCGATAGAGAGCGATAGAGAGAGAGAGCGAGCGATAGAGAGAGCGATAGAGAGAGAGCGATAGAGAGAGATAGAGAGCGATAGAGAGAGGGAGAGCGATAGAGAGAGGGAGAGCGATAGAGAGAGGGAGAGCGATAGAGAGAGGGAGAGCGATAGAGAGAGGGAGAGCGATAGAGAGAGGGAGAGCGATAGAGAGAGAGAGAGCGATAGAGAGAGAGAGAGAGAGAGAGAGAGAGAGCGATAGAGAGAGGGAGAGCGATAGAGAGAGAGAGAGCGATAGAGAGAGAGAGAGAGAGCGATAGAGAGAGAGCGATAGAGAGAGCGAGCGATAGAGAGAGCGAGCGATAGAGAGAGCACCAGAGAGAGAGCGATAGAGAGAGAGCGATAGAGAGAGAGAGCGATAAAAAGAGAGAGCGATAGAGAGACCATGCTAGAGAGAGTCCACGATAGAGTGCACGATAGAGAGAGCGAGAGCGCGATAGAGAGAGGGCGAGCAATAGAGAGCGATAGAGAGAGAAAGCGAGCAATAGAGAGCGATAGAGAGAGCGAGCAATAGAGAGCGATAGAGAGAGCGAGCAAGAGAGAGCGAGCAATAGAGAGTGATAGAGAGAAAGCGAGCAATAGAGAGCGATAGAGAGAGCAAGCAATAGAGAGCGATAGAGAGAGCGAGCAAGAGAGAGCGATAGAGAGAGCGAGCAAGAGAGAGCGAGCAATAGAGAGAGAGAGTGATAGAGAGACCGCGATAGAGAGAGCGCGTTAGAGAGAGAGACCGCGATAGAGAGAGAGACCGCGATAGAGAGAGCGAGAGAGCGATAGATATAAAGCTATATATACATACATACAGTATTATTGGCTAGGTGGTGGATCCCTCTGCTTTTTCCCAATTATCTCTTAAACTGTTAGAGATAACAAACCTCAATAGCTCAAGCTGCAATGTACACCCAGCTAAATGAGTCAGTGGGAGAGACTGCCTGAAAGAGGTAATAGCTGCTGTACATTCTCTTGTAAAATGTAACTAAAAACAAAACTTTTTTCTTTTTTTGCTTTGGATGGAGTGGAGAGGGATTAGAACAGATTTCAGGATTTTATTGCAGTCTGTATCCCCGTTAGGGAGGTTCGCCCTCTCTATTTCTCCTGGTGACTAATATAACAGAAAGTGAAAGAAAATACCAAAAATTTGGGTTGTCGCCAAAACAGGAATAGAGAGGAAATTTTCCAATTGGGACAACCAGGGACTTCTACACCTTGGAGGGATTTTCTCTCACTTCCCGTTTTCGGCTATAGAACAGGAAGTAAAGAGAAATCTCCCCAATAGGACACTGAAATGTAAAAAAAAAAAAATAAATAACAAGGGTTAAATAACCTCCCTTTATCTGTCCAAAATGAAAAAAATAAAAAGTTTTGCCTATAGTTCTACTTTAACCAATATCACTCTGGGAATCTTAATGACTGGGTGTACATATACTTCCAGTTACCTATACCTCTGGATCTAATAATTATTTTGCAAATATAACAATACTGCAAATATAGCCGCTCTGCCTCTCCTCCTTGTCAAATCAGAAAATACCTTTCACTCATTTAAATTGAATGAATGAATGGTGCCGGTCCTGAGCGACCGACCTCCTGTGTTCATAATGCATCAGGCCGGCCACTCAGCACAGGACCTGGAAACAAGTGGAGGTCACTGGAAGGCTGCATTTACACCTGAGCGTAACGTCTTTGAGTGTTTTTTCGCATGTTTTTGCGCGACTTGCGTGTTTGTATGCAGCGGTTTTGGGCTTCGGCATTTTTTTATTAGCCAATTGTAAGGGCTGGGCTCAGCCTTTCCTTCCCTGGGCTGGCCGCTCAGCTGTTGGCTAATTGCCATCTCCCATCTCTCTCCACAGTTACCCAGCTGTTGATGATCCTGCTCGCCAGTCCTGCCTATTTAAGCCGTCCAGTCCAGAGGAGCTCTGCCTTTGCCTTGGTCACATCACAAGAAACTATCTCCTGCATTCCTGTTTAAAGACTGGCTTTGCTGACATCCCTTCTGGCTCCAGATCCTGCTTGCTGTTCCATTACTTTGATCTCTGACTTCTGGTTTGGCTGACTATCTGTTCCGGTTATTGAACTTTGGCTATGTTTTGACTAAGTTTGTTCTTTTTACTTTTATTATTAAACAAGTGTGAGTTGACTGTACTTCTGTCTCGGTCTGATTTCATGGTTCCTGACACCAATAGAGAAAATTATTATCTGTTGAATCATTTGTTGCTAGGTATTTCAGATTTTTTAGCTTTTCCATTAGCTTTTATTTCTTCTTTTATTATTATTAATTTATTATAAATGTTTTTTCGTTAGGGTAAGGGGTTCGAGTTCAGTTTAGGTTAGTGGTGCACCGAAATTTCGGCTGCCGAAAATTATCGGCCGAAAACGATGTTTCTGTCATTCAGCCGAATAACAAAAACAGCCGATACCGAAAAGGGGGCGTGGTCCGCCCCGGGTGCCGCCCATTGCGGGAGTGTCCCTTCCTCCTGCTCTCCTTGTGTTAGCAGGGGCACTAGTGTGGGCACACCCACCCAGGGGCGGGCTGACTGTTGCCTGCTTCCCTCCCTGCTCAGAAAAACCCTGTCCTCAACACGCCCAATCTACCATCCCAGCGTCTGTCTCCGGCTGCGGCTCCTCCCCTGTGGTTGCCTAGCAACAGGATGCTGTAGACGGTAAAGGTACTATGGCGTGACGGCGTCCAAGGAGGAGGGAAAAAAAGAGCCTGGGCGGGAAGAAGGAGAAAGCAGCAGAGAAGAGGACCAGAGGGGAGCTCGTCACCGAGGAGAACAAGGAGTTCTAAAAACTCCAGATCTGAGACCTCGAGGGCTGCCTGGAGAGGTGATGGTGGAGGGGGCTACAGGTCTCAGCATGCTCTGACTGGAAGAGGAGCAACAAGTTTAACGTAGCACTACAACTCCCAGCATGCAATGGCAGAGTAAAAGTAAATGTTTTCATGAAAGTGCATCAAACTCCTGCATACCACCTCTTTGATGCGCCTTCATAAAACATGCATACTGATCTAATGGTAGCACGTCTAAAAACGTGCATAGAAAATGTGACAGGGGAGCGAAAGCACCACACTCATGTGGTTCCGGCCAAAGTCATGTTTGTGTATTTTCATGTGCATTTGCATAAACACGCAGTGGTATAATCAAAGCAGATTGGGATCCTTCTGACTCAGACCATCTCCTGTACCATGTCCGCAGTCTCTGGCCATCTACTGTACCATGTCCCCAGTCTCTGACCATCTCCTGTACCATGTCCCCAGTCTCTGGCCATCTCCTGTACCATGTCCCCAGTCTCTGACCATCTCCTGTACCATGTCCCCAGTCTCTGACCATCTCCTGTACCATGTCCCCAGTCTCTGGCCATCTCCTGTACCATGTCCCCAGTCTCTGGCCATCTCCTGTACCATGTCCCCATTCTCTGACCATCTCCTGTACCATGTCCCCAGTCTCTGACCATCTCCTGTACCATGTCCGCAGTCTCTGACCATCTCCTCTACCATGTCCCCAGTCTCTGACCATCTCCTGTACCATGTCCCCAGTCTCTGACCATCTCCTGTACCATGTCCCCAGTCTCTGACCATCTCCTGTACCATGTCCCCAGTCTCTGGCCATCTCCTGTACCATGTCCCCAGTCTCTGACCATCTCCTGTACCATGTCCCCAGTCTCTGACCATCTCCTGTACCATGTCCCCAGTCTCTGACCATCTCCTGTACCATGTCCGCAGTCTCTGTCCATCTCCTGTACCATGTCTGCAGTCTCTGATCCAGGTCCAGGGTAGGCTATGGTAAATATGTATAAGATGCAGATGCCTGCAATTCTTCTTTGAATTGCCCAGATTAGTGACGCATTCGCTGGCACGCGTGAACTAATGCTTTTATTGGCCCAGCTATATATTTAAAAACACAACTATGCTCCATAAAGCGACATTTCACGAAATAAAGCGGTGTGAATTCTGAGGATGTACATGGCGGCAATCGCACGCCAAGTTTTCCAGCTCTTAAAAGAGATGGTCTTTGTGTGAAGTTTACGGTCTGTTAAGTCGTGACACTTCTCCCATCATTCTCCCGCGTCTCATGATCCGCTACACACATTCCATGTGGAATCATACACACTGGCTGTACGTGAGCTGATTGTTTGGACACGGAGATGAACAAGTCTCCGGAGAATTCATTCCATCCAAATGCACAGAGCGCTATTGTGTGAGCCTGGAGCGACTTCATTACACATCGCATGAAGACACATACAAGAACCCACTGCCAGCATTGCTCCCAACGTGGACCAACTTATTGATCGTTACACCGTCTCTACCAACGGGAGATAATAAAGTGTGTGAAATAAAAACCCGCTGTGTTGCCCCACAGCTTTGACCCTATGGTCACAACTACGACAAAGAGACAGAGTAGCCCATGGGACTTTGAATGAGGCAAGCATGGGGGTCGAAACAATAGAGTAAAACATAATAGCATGGTTTATTGTAACCTGAATATTACACAACGTATAAGCCAGGTTAATAGCATGATGTCAAATACAGTGGAACCTCGGATTACGAGCATAATCCGTTCCAGGAGAATGCTCATAATCCAAAGTACTTGCATATCAAAGTGAGTTTCCCCATTGAAGTCAATGGAAACAAAAATAATTAATTCCACATTGACTTCAATGGCATGCAATACCGCATGCGGCCAGAGGTGGGGGGCGCTGGAGAGCCTCGGAAACGGCCAGAAAGGCCAGAGGACACCTCGGCAAACATCGGAAAGACTCCGTTCCCGAGGTTTGCTGAGGTCAGCCGGGCTGTCCTCGGGCCTTTCCGTGCATTTCCGAATGGCGCCGCTTGGCTCCGGCGCCTCCCCACCTCAGGCCAAACATGTTACTGCACACGCTTTGGCCTGAATCCTGCTCATTTTGCGAGACAACACTTACAGACCGAGTTATGATTTTTAAAAATACAGTGCTCATATTGCGAAATGCTCGTTAACCACGTTACTCGCAATCCGGGGTTCCACTGTAAGTTGAACACATTCACATGGGTTGTTGATAGAGTAGGAGAGTATGCACGCATGAAAGAACTCAACGCGTTTCACAGGCCACTGCCCGCTTCCTCAGGAGTATATCTTTATATTCAATGTTTCTAAAAAGACAAAAAAATCTATTGAAAACATCTGTCACATAAAACATCTTTCTGCAAATAGAGGCACAAATGGAGCCCCATATCTACAGATTGGCGAAGCCGAGGCTCTAAGAAGAGATGGCCGCCCCCTTGGGGATCTCTTCTTGGAGCCCCGGCTTTGCCGATCTGTAAGTATGGGGCTCCATTTGGGCCTCTATTTGCAGAAATATGTTTTATGTGACAGATGTTTTCAATAGATTTCTTGTCTTTTTAGAAACATTGCATATAAAGATATACTCCTGAGGAAGCGGGCAGTGGCCCGCGAAACGCGTTGAGTTCTTTAATGCGTGCATACTCTACTACCCCATCAACAACCCATGTGAATGTGTTCAATTTATTTGACATCATGCTATTAACCTGGCTTATATGTTATGTAATATTCAGGTTACAATAAACCATGCTATTATGTTTTACTCTATTGTTTCGACCCCCATGCTTGCCTCATTCAAAGTCCCATGGGCTACTCTGTCTCTTTGTCGTAGTGTTTAGGGATGGAGGCATATCATGGGTAGCATCAGACCTGTCTCTCTTTTCTACGGTCACACCTGTGTGCATTTTGCTATTTGCAAAAATGCACTACGGTCCATTTATCATGGCTTCCTATGGCACACGCTCACACCTATGCGTTTTTCAGCCAGCGCATTTTTGAAAAGGGTTGAGGACTTTTTTTTTCATGCAGCAGATTGCATTTTGTGCGTAATAGACTTCAATGGAGTCGCACCAGAAACGCAAGTGTTGCGTTTTTATTTTTAATCTTTTCCCCTTTAAAACCACTGTATATAGCTGGTTGCTAAGGAGCGGGTTGAGAAGCCGGCTGCTGCGTCCTTAACAACCAATGAGTCATCAGCCGTCAGCAGGCTTCCCCGCTGACAGCTGAATGTAAAAAAAAAAAAAAAAAAAAAATGGCCAGCAAAAAAAATTTGAAAAAAAAAAATGGCGTGGGGCCCCGAAGGGCCTGGTATGGATCTGGCGGGGGAACCCCACCCCGTTTTTTTTTTTCTTTCCACAAATTTTTTTGCCGGAAATTATTTTTCTTACATTCAGCTATCAGCGGGGAAAACTGCTGACTCATCGGTTGTTTAGGACGTGGCGGCTGGCCTCCCGGCCCACTCCGTAGCAACCAGCTATATACAGAGTTTTTGAAGGGGGGAAAAAAAAAAAAACACAAAATGCATGAAAACTGCATGCAAAAAATGCACCGTAAAGCATGCCTGAAAAACACATCAACCCCAAACGCATAGGTGTGATCCTAGACTCAGTCAAGGCCTATTCACATTGGTGTAGTGTGACGACTTATGCAATTTTTAGAGTGCTTGTCGCACTTGTGGTACTATTCTTTGGTAAAGTGTTACTAAACCCAGGAGCCTGCATTCACTATATCTGGTCCCCCACAGTACACAGAACATGGAAATGCAATTATTTTAGCAAATATAAACTGCTAAATAACTTTTCTCATCAGCAGTATATAGCAGTCTTGTGACTTCTATCAGTGTCCAGCCAAGCACTGGTTAAAGCTTGTAGGAGGAGTTTTCATTCTCCTCTGACTGTCCTATGAGGCCGCAGGACCCCTGACCCTCTGTCTGGGCAGTGCTGATTGGCCCTGTGCTGATCACATGCACCTTCCCAAAAAAAAAAACTGTCTGGCAATACACACTAGAACTGAGCATGTGCAGAGTGCCTCTTAGGGCTCTGTACTATCAGCCGATGGATTGGGGACAGTGGAAGAAGGGGAGGATCAGAGAAAACAGCCTTTTTACACAATGTAGGGGATTAACCCCTTAGGTTCCACAGTGAGTATAACAAGCATGCTTTACTGCATATACTGACTGATTTTACTGTTGTGGGTTTAGTAACACTTTAACCACTTGCCGACCAGCCGCTGTCATTATACTGCGGCAAGATGGCAGGATCCCGCGAATCGCTGTAGCCGTTTGTCGACTTGGGAACTCGCTATTGTGGGCGCACGCTCTCATTGGCCAGCGGGGGAGCCAATCATCGATCCGGCGGACTATGCCATCCACAATTGTTCCCCGAAGTGACAGAACGGGGATCTGCCTGTGTAAACAAGGCAGATCTCCATTCCGACAGGGGAGATCACACAGATCTTGTCTTTCTGCTATGCAGGAATAAGGATCTGTGTGTTTCCCCAGTCACACCGTCCCCCAATACAGTTAGAACACACAGTGAGGGAACACATTTAACCCCTTGATCGCCCCTGAGGTTAACCCCTTCCCTGCCAGTGTCATTAATACAATAACAGTGCATATTTTTAGCACTGATCACTATAATAATGTCACTGGTTCCCAAAAAAAGTGTCAAAAATGTCAGTTAGGTGTCCGATCTGTCCGCCGCAATGTCACAGTCCCGCTAAAAATCACTGATCACCCCCATTACTGGTAAAAAAAAAAATATATTAATAATAAAAATGCCATAAATCTATCCGCCATTTTGTAGACGCGATTACTTTTGCACAAACAAACCAATCACGCTTATGGTGATTTTTTTTTTTTTTTTTACCCAAAATATTTAGCAGAATACAGTATCTCACAAAAGTGAGTACACCCCTCACATTTTTATAAATATTTTATTCTTTCTTTTCATGTGACAACACTGAAGAAATGACACTTTTCTACAATGTAAAGTAGTGAGTGTACAGCTTGTATAACAGTGTAAATTTGCTGTCCCCTCAAAATAACTCAACACTGGCAACAAAAGTGAGTACACCCCTAAGTGAAAATGTCCAAATTGGGCCCAAAGTGTCAATATTTTGTGTGGCCACCATTATTTTCCAGCACTGCCTTAACCCTCTTGGGCATGATCCCCCCCACATCACTGAATGAATAATCCCCCCCCCCATACTATATATCCACTGAATGATCCCCCCACCATATATCTATTGAATGATCCCCCCCCACTATATATCTACTGAATGATCCCCCCCCACTATATATCTACTGAATGATTCCTCCCCACTATATATCTACTGAATGATCCCCCCCCACTATATATCTACTGAACGATTCCCCCCCCACTATATATCTACTGAATGATTCCTCCCCACTATATATCTACTGAATGATCCCCCCCCACTATATATCTACTGAACGATTCCCCCCCCACTATATATCTACTGAATGATCCCCCCCCCACTATATATCTACTGAATGATCCCCCCCCACTATATATCTACTGACTGATCCCCCCCCACTATATATCTACTGACTGATCCCCCCCACCATCCACCACTGAATAATTCCCCCCCCCCCACACACTATATATCTATTGAATGATTCCCCCACCACCACATATCTACTGAATGAATACCCCCCATATATCTACTGAATGATCCTCCCCCATACATCACTGAATGATCACCTCCCCATACATCACTGAATACCCCCCCACACACTATATATCTACTGAATGAACCCCCCCCCCCACTATATATCTACTGAATGATTCCCCCCCACTATATATCTACTGAATGATTCCCCCCATACATCACTGAATAATTCCCCCCCACCATACATCACTGAATGATTCCCCCCCCCGCCAATACATCACTGAATACCCCCCCCCCCCACTATAAATCTACTGAATAATCCCCCCCCACTATATATCTACTGAATTACCCCCCCCCCATACACCACTGAATGACCCCCCCCCATACATCACTGAATAATTTCCCCCCCCCACACTATATATCTACTAAATGATCCCCCCCCCCCACCATACACCACTGAATGATCCCCCCCAATACATCACTGAATGATCCCCCCACTATATATCTACTGAATGATTCCCACCCACCATACATCACTGAATGATCCCCCCCACTATAAATCCACTGAATAATCCCCCGCCCACTATATATCTACTGAATTATTCCCCCCCACTATATATCTACTGAATTATTCCCCCCCACTATATATCTACTGAATGATCCCCCCAAATACATCACTAAATGATCCCCCCCCATACTATATATCCACTGAATGATCCCCCCCACCATACGTCCCTGAATGATCCCCCCCAATACTTCACTGAATACCCCCCCCACCCCCACTATATATCTACTGAATGATCCCCCCCCCATACATCACTGAATGACCCCCTCCCCCCCCCAAATACATCACTGAATACCCCACCACCACTATAAATCTACTGAATTATTCCCCCCTCCCCCCCAAATACATCACTTAATGATCTCCCCAAGATACATCACTGAATGAATAATTCCCCCCCCCCCCCCCATACTATATATCCACTGAATGATCCCCCCCCACCACCACCATACATCACTGACCTACAGACATATCACAGATCTGTATATATAATATAACACAAGTCATGGTTCCCCCATCTCATCATCTCCGTACACCGGAGACCCCGATCCGTACATCTCCCCATATTACATCACTGATAGAGCGAGAGATGTATATATTACCATGATCAGTGTCCGTACACCCCTATATATCATCACCTCCTCCGTACACCCCGATCACCTCCGTACACCCCGATCACCTCCGTACACCCCGATCACCTCCACACACCCCGATCACCTCCGTACACCCCGATCCCCGCTCACCTTCCTCTCCCGGCTCCGTCCCGGCTGACTCCTCCCCTCCCCGCGTCACCATAGAGACCGGAGTACACTACTACCGGAGAGCGAGAGGACCAATCCGACCCCTCCCCCCACCGATCATCATCATCACATATCCACCAGCCCCCCCCATCACCTATCTACCCCATCATCACATATCTACCAGCCCCCCCCCCCATCATCACATATCTACCAGCCCCCCCCCCCCATCACCTATCTACCCCCCCCATCATCACATATCTACCCCCCCCCCCCCCATTACCTATCTACCCCCCCCATCATCACATATCCACCAGCCCCCCCCCCCCATCACCTATCTACCCCCCCCCCATCATCACATATCTACCAGCCCCCCCCCCCCATCACCTATCTACCCCCCATCATCACATATCTACCAGCCCCCCCATTACCTATCTACCCCCCATCATCACATATCCACCAGCCCCCCCCCCCATCACCTATCTACCCCCCCCATCATCACATATCTACCAGCCCCCCCCCCCCATCACCTATCTACCCCCCCATCATCACATATCTACCAGCCCCCCCATTACCTATCTACCCCCCCATCATCACATATCCACCAGCCCCCCCCCCCATCACCTATCTACCCCCCCATCATCACATATCTACCAGCCCCCCCCCATCACCTATCTACCCCCCCCATCATCACATATCTACCAGCCCCCCCCCCCAATCACCTATCTACCCCCCCCATCATCACATATCTACCAGCCCCCCCCATCACCTATCTACCCCCCCCATCATCACATATCTACCAGCCCCCCCATTACCTATCTACCCCCCCATCATCACATATCCACCAGCCCCCCCCCCCATCACCTATCTACCCCCCCCATCATCACATATCTACCTCCCCCCATCACCTATCTACCCCCCCATCATCACATATCTACCAGCCCCCCCCCCCCCAATCACCTATCTACCCCCCCATCATCACATATCTACCACCCCCCCATCACCTATCTACCCCCCCCACCATCATCACATATCTACCAGCCCCCCTCAATCACCTATCTACCCCCCCATCATCACATATCTACCAGCCCCCATCACATATCTACCCCCCCATCATCACATATCTACCAGCCCCCCCATCACCTATCTACCCCCCCATCATCACATATCACATATCTACCCCCCATCACATATCTACCCCCTATCACTTATCTACCCCCCCCCCCATCATCACATATCTACCCCCCCCTCATCACATATCTACCTCCCCCATCACCTATCTACCCCCCCATCATCACATATCTACCCCCCCATCTACCCCCATCATCACATATCTACTCACCCCCATCACCTATCTACCCCCCTCATCACATATCTACTCCCCCCCATCAGGAGTAGTATGTGCTGTCATTAGAGCCGTGGGGGGGTGTATGTGCTGTCATGAGAGTCGCGGTGGGGTATATGCTGTCATCAGAGCCGCAGGGGGGGTATGTGCTGTCATCAGAGCCATGAGTGGGGGGGGCCTGTCATCAGAGCTGTGAGCGGGGGGGTTATGTGCTGTCATCAGAGCCATGAGTGGGGGGGGCCTGTCATCAGAGCTGTGAGCAGGGGTTTATGTGCTGTCATCAGAGCCGCAGGGGGGGGTATGTGCTGTCATCAGAGCTGCGGGGGGGGGTTTATGTGCTGTCATCAGAGCCGCAGGGGGGTGTATGTGCTGTCATCAGAGCTGTGGGGGGGGGGTAAGTGCTGTCATCAGAGCCGCGAGGGGAGTGCTGTGATCAGAGCTACGAGTCAGGGGGGCGGCTGTCATCATCAGAGCAAGAGCCGCGAGCAGGGGGTATGTGCTGTCATAAGAGCCGTGGGGGGGGGGGTGTTATGTGCTGTCATCAGAGCTGCGGGGGGGTATGTGCTGTCACCAGAGCCACGAGGGGGGTATGTGCTGTCATCAGAGCTGCGAGCGCGTGGGGGGGTATGTGTTGTTATCAGAGGCGCGAGCAGAGGGGGTATGTGCTGTCATCAGAGCATGCAGAAGTATGTGCTGTCATCAGAGCCAGGGGGTGGTATGTGCTGGTATCAGAGCCGCCCATGAGCAGGGGGGTATGTGCTGTCATCAGAGGTGCGAGCAGGGGGTATGTGCTGTCATCAGAGGTGCGAGCGGGGGGTATGTGCTGTCATCAGAGGCACGAGCAGGGGGTATGTGCTGTCATCAGAGGCGCGAGCGGGGGGTATGTGCTGTCATCAGAGGCGCGAGCGGGGGGTATGTGCTGTCATCAGAGGCGCGAGCGGGGGGTATGGGCTGTCATCAGAGGTGGTATGTGCTGTCAGAGCTGCAAGTCTCGTGAGTGGGGTTGGGGGTGCTGAGCTGTATACCCTGAGGCTGAGCTGTATACCCTGATCTGTGAGGCTAAGCTGTATACCCTGAGCTGTATACCGTAAGCTGTATACCAAGATCTGTGAGGCTAAGCTTTATACCCTGAGCTGTATACTCTGATCTGTGAGGCTGAGCTGTATACCCTGAGCTGTATACCCTGATCTGTGATGCTGAGCTGTATACCCTGATCTGTGAGGCTGAGCTGTATACCCTGAGCTATGATCCTGAGCTGTATACCCTGATCTGTGAGGCTTGAGCTGTATACCCTGATCTGTGAGGCTTGAGCTGTATACCCTGATCTGTGAGGCTGAGCTGTATACCCTGATCTGTGAGGCTTGAGCTGTATACCCTGATCTGTGAGGCTTGAGCTGTATACCCTGATCTGTGAGGCTGAGCTGTATACCCTGATCTGTGAGGCTGAGCTGTATACCCTGATCTGTGAGGCTGAGCTGTATACCCTGAGCTGTGATCCTGAGCTGTATACCCTGTTCTGTGAGGCTTGAGCTGTATACCCTGATCTGTGAGGCTGAGCTGTATACCCTGATCTGTGAGGCTGAGCTGTATACCCTGATCTGTGAGGCTGAGCTGTATACCTTGAGCTGTATACCCTGATCTGTGAGGCTGAGCTGTATACCCTGATCTGTGAAACTGAGCTGTATACCTTGAGCTGTATACCCTGATTTGTGAGGCTGAGCTGTATACCCTGAGCTGTGATGCTGAGCTGTATACCCTGAGCTGTATACCCTGATCTGTGAGGCTGAGCTGTATACCCTGATCTGTGAGGCTGAGCTGTATACCCTGAGCTGTATACCCTGATCTGTGATGCTGAGCTGTATACCCTGATTTGTGAGGCTGAGCTGTATACCCTGAGCTGTTATGCTGAGCTGTATACCCTGAGCTGTATACCCTGAGCTGTGATCCTGAGCTGTATACCCTGTTCTGTGAGGCTTGAGCTGTATACCCTGATCTGTGAGGCTGAGCTGTATACCCTGATTTGTGAGGCTGAGCTGTATACCCTGAGCTGTTATGCTGAGCTGTATACCCTGAGCTGTATACCCTGATCTGTGAGGCTGAGCTGTATACCCTGATCTGTGAGGCTGAGCTGTATACCCTGAGCTGTATACCCTGATCTGTGATGCTGAGCTGTATACCCTGATTTGTGAGGCTGAGCTGTATACCCTGAGCTGTGATGCTGAGCTGTATACCCTGATCTGTGATGCTGAGCTGTATACCCTGAGCTGTATACCCTGATCTGTGAGGCTGAGCTGTATACCCTGATCTGTGATGCTGAGCTGTATACCCTGAGCTGTATACCCTGATCTGTGAGGCTGAGCTGTATATCCTGAGCTGTGATGCTGTGGCTGTATACTCCTAACACTATGGGTGAAAGCAAGTGGAATATAGGGGACAGAGTGGGTGAATTCTATAAGGGGTAGGGGGTAAGAGAAGTGGGAGGGGTCAGAAAGAAAGGGTGGGGTCTGCCTGCCCCCCCCCCCCCCCCCATCCTAAAACTTCACCAGCACCACTAGTTCAGTATATGTAATCCTGGAGAGGACTGTCAGAGACTGCAGACTTCATAGAGGTAATGAGGGTCAGAGAGTGAGGACAGGATACATTGCTGGCTGGGGATGGGGATTACTGCAGAAAACAATATGAAGCTGGGAACATGTTACAGGAGGCTAATAGAGATCAATGCTATTACCCTCATTAATGGCAGGTTGGGAACCAGGGATCTGATTGATGTAACAAGTATTAGTACAGAGGAGAGTCAGGCCGGGTTCATGTATGTGCGAATTGGATGCTGTTTTAACCGCATCCAAATCGCATGACATGTGAAATGGCTCTCAATAGAGCCAGTTCACACATGTCCGGGACGGCCACGGTGCGGTTTCCAAAAGGGTCCTGTGTGTTTTTGGGTCCGGTTAAGGTACGAATTTAGGCAAAAATTTGCACCTGAACCCAGTGAACAGAAACGCACCACAGCCACACATATATGAACCCGGCTTCAGAGAACAGGGGGGGTGTTAGTTGCAGGGTGAGGGTGTGATGGCAGCATGGAGGACGTCACAGTCAGGCTCGTTTTTGCGGCGCTTTAGCGCTTGTTAAGCTGCGCTTTTCAGCCGCTAGTAGGGAGCTTTTAACCCCAAAGAAGGGGTTAAAAGCGACGGTGTTGCGACGCTTCCGAATCGCTTTTCAATTCAAAGGGCAAACCGCCCCAAAGATGCTGCTTGCAGGACTTTTCCGAACGCCCCAGTGTGAAAAGTCACACTGAAATGAATGGCGGTTCTCAGGCACTTTACACATGCTATTTCTATTTTTAACTTTTTGCTATAATAATTATCCCCCAAAAATATCTAAAAAAACCTATTTTTTTCCTCAGTTTAGGCCGATATGTATTCTTCTACATATTTTTGGTAAATAAAATCGCAATAAGCGTATATTGATTGGTTTGCGCAAAAGTTATAGCGTCTACAAAATAGGGGATAGTTTTATGGCATTTTTATTATTAATTTTTTTTTATTAGTAATGGCGGCGATCTGCGATTTTTATCGGCACTGCGACATTATGGCGGACACATCGGACACTTTTGACACTATTTTGGGACCATTGTCGTTTATACAGCGATCAGTGCCATAAAAATGCACTGATTACTGTGTAAATGACACTGGCAGGGAAGGGGTTAACTACTAGGAGGCGATGAAGGGGTTAAGTGTGTCCTAGGGAGTGATTCTAACTGTGGTGGGGATGGGCTTCAACACACATCCGCTCACATGATATCGATCACTGCTTCCGATGACAGGGAGCAGTAGATCTCTGTCATGTCACAAGGCAGAACGGGGAAATGCCTTGTTTACATAGGCACTTCCCCGTTCTGCGGCTCCGTGACACGATCGCCGGGAAAACGTCGGACATCGAGTCTGCGGGTCCAGCACGGTCACGCTGTACGCTGCGGGCACGCGCACGCGCTAGCCCCTCCATTTAAAGGGGACGTACAGGTACGCCCATTTGCCATCAGGTGTGGGGTAAGGTATAACTAAAGGCAAAACTTGTGTTTGAGTTTTGGGTGGAGTGGAGATGGATTAGAACCCCTGTCAGTTTTTATTGCTGTCTGTGCCTCCATTAGGGAGATGCACTCTCTCTTTGTTTACCATTATTACTGAAAATGAAAGAAAATCCCAAACTTGGAGTTATGCCCCCCCCCCCCCCTCCAGCACAGCTCTGCTTCCTCTTCCCCTCCTGCTCCGCTCATTACTGAAGACAGGGCAGTCTGCTCAGAGTGTACCACTACATCTGGGGGGAAATCTCACCGGCTTTCATAAAATCGATGACCAAAAAAAAAAAAAAAAAATGAGGCTCTGTCGAGCTTGGGCCCCCCTACTGCCCCTGTGGACAGGAAGGTTGCCTACACCTATGATATGCCGGTCCTCTTCCTTCTCACCTCTTCCAGGACACTGAGTGATCTTCAGTGGTGCAGAGGACATCATTACATCAGCACCACATTCTGCATTCATTATACTGTGAGTGCAGACCGCTAGGGGGTGTGTCCATGACCCCCAGGGGGTGTGTCCATGACACGCTGAACACAGGAAGTTGGTTGAGTGACCCTAAGAGTCATTAAACCCAGAGGAGAGGAGTAGAAGAGGGGACGGTGCCAAAGAGGAGGTGAGTACTGCAGCCAGAATGGCTGTCCAGTGCTTTTTTTTTTTTTTAATTAAAAATGATCATTGGGCTTTAAATTCCTTTCCCGATCTAACATCCCCTGTACTCCTTTCCATGCCTCCACTAATCTTTTAGCACAATGCCCCTTCTTATAGAGCAATAGTCTGATCCATGCGCTCTATAGGCTCCCAACACTTGAAGGAGAGGATAAAGATCAGGCGTCTCTGCTCCCATCTGTCGTGGGAATCCCAGGGCCGTGCATTGACACCCCCTCGGCTTAACCCAGTATAATAGCAGTCTGGAAGCTATTTCGAAGCAGATTCTCAAAACACGAGCGTCAGAGCCACGTCTGTGGGAAGAATGCCGGCGCAGGCAAAAGGGCATCGCCCGCATATTCTAGACAGGCAGAGGAAGCAGTATGGGGCTGATCTGTGTACATTGTCTGGGCACTCACAGACAGGATGCAGACTTTGGGCAGCCTTCTATATCCTGGACCTTTGTGGTTGACGCAGATTTTATTGTAAACAAATGTGCCCCCCCCCCCCCCCCTCCACAGAAACTAAAATGTCCTTTCTACAAGGCAGGTCACTGATGGCTTTTAAAGGGACCCTGTCAGTATAATCTAAAGGATTTTGTCGACCTGGAGCACCTATCCTGACATTCCAATGGCTGCCTGCTTTTCCCCCCTGAGTCTGAGATATGATTCTTTTTAAATCGAGTGGTGCAGCAGTTTGCAGTGCCGCCGTGCAGCACTTGGGTTCAATTTCCAGCGCAAGCAGAACCCAGGAAAGTACTGTAGAGTCTATTTCTATCCCTAGATCTGGCCACACTCGTACAGATTTTATAGACTGAACGGAAAAAAAAAAAAAACGAACAGATCTCCTGCTGTGGTTATTGTACAGCCGTGGCCAAAAGTTTTGAGAATGACACAAATATTAATGGCGCGTACACACGAGCGGACTTTCCGGCAGACTTGGTCCGGCGGACCGGACTCCGTCTGACAATTCGATCGTGTATGGGCTCCAGCGGACTTTTTTTTCCCCAAAAGTCAGACGGACCTAGAAATAAAACATGTTTCAAATCGAGTCCAATCCAAAAATCCGCTCGTCTGTATGCTAGTCCGACGGACTAAAACCGACGCTAGGGCAGCTATTGGCTACTGGCTATCAACTTCCTTGTTTTAGTCCGGTCGTACGTCATCACATACGAATCCATCAGATTTTGGTGTGATCGTATGTAGGAAAGTCTGTTCATTCGGAAAGTCTGTCGGATAGTCCATCGGACCAGTCCGGTTGAAAAGTCCGCTCGTGTGTACGCGGCATCATTTCCACAAAGTCTGCTGCCTCCATTTTTATGATGGCAATTTGCGTACACTCCATAATGTTACGAAGAGTGATCAGATGAATTGCAATTAATGGCAAAGTCCCTCTTTGCCATGAAAATGAACCTAATGCCATAAAAAAAAAAAAACATTTCCACTGCATTTGTGAAGAAGGCTTCAGGGTACCCAAGAAAGTCCAGCAAGCGCCAGGACCGTCTCCTACAGCTGATTCAGCTGCGGGTTCGGGGCACCCCCAGTGCAGAGCTTGCCCAGGAATGGCAGCAGGCAGGTGTGAGCGTGTCTGCGGTGAGGAGAAGACTTTTGGAGGATGGCTTGGAGTCAAGAAGGGCAGCAAAGAAGCCACTTCTCTCCAGGAAAAACATCAGGGAGGACAGACTGGTAAGATCTCTGGCTTCCTGATTTCCTGGCTTGTTTTGACTACTCGATTTGGCCACCGAACGCTGGCTATGTTTTGACTACGTTTACCAGTTGTACCATTTTTACTATACATGCACATCACTTGTAGTCGTGATTTAATGGTTCTGCATGTTTTGTCTCCAGGGGATCCTCCCTGCGAGGATGAGCTCTCCTGGAGTTTCTACAATCTTTTCTTTTTTTGAAATGAATAAAATATTGAGCATGAATGTTGTAAAGGGCCGAGAAACATGACAGCATATATAAAAAGTCATATAAATCAGAATACAAATTGTGTGTGCACAATAAATATGGTGCAATAAAAATCGAATATCTAACCTGATAATGAATTTATATTCATATCACAAAACAAGTTCATATCAGTAGAAGGCTATATCATCAAGGGGTGCATTTATATTAAAAAAAAAGGTTTCATTGCTATTTGTCCAGCAAAATCTTTGATGCATTTGTTCTGTGAAAATGGGGCAAAACTAAATGTTCTCAATCGGTCTCCTCTACAGGTGGAATGTTATTCATTCATACCAGAGTGGTTTGGGAAAATACCGCATTATGGCCACTAGATGGAGCTGAAGATTAGCATTTAATTCCTATGATCCTCTGCTCCATCTAGTGGACATGATGCGGTATTTTACTAAACCACTGTTATTTTATGAATGATCCACATTTGATATGTAGAGGAAGTAGCCTGAGGACAGTCAATTTCTTAGCCCATATTTCTTTGCCCAGTTTTACTGGGCAAAAAGCCCCCTCAAGTGTTACTAAACCCACAACAGTAAAATCAGTCTGTATATGCAATAAAGCATTCTTGTTATACTCACTGTGGAACCTAAGGGGTTAATCCTCTGCATTGTGTATAAAGGCTGTTTGATCCTGTCTGCTCTGATCCTCTCCTTCTTCCACTGTCCCCAAATCCATCTGCTGATAGAACAGAGCCTTGGGGGCCCTCTGCACATGTATTTCATGTACTTGTATAGCGCTGTCAATTTATGCAGCACTTTACATATACATTGCACATTCACATCAGTCCCTGCCCTCAAGGAGCTTACACTCTAAGGCCCCTAACTCACATTCATACATACACATAGTAGGGACAATTTAGACAGCAGCCAATGAACCTACCATGTCTTTGGAGTGTGGGAGGGAAACCCACACAGGCACAGGGAGAACATACAAACTCCAGGCAGGTAGTGTCAGTGGTTGGGATTTGAACCAGCGACCCTTTTGCTGCTAGGTGAAAGTGTTAACCACTACACCACTGTGCTGATCTTGGTCTTCTCTGATCCTCCTCTTCTTCCACTGTCCCCATTCCATCTGCTGATAAAACAGAGCCTCAGGGACACTCTGCACATGCTCAGTTTGGTGTGTATTGCTAGAAAGTTTTTTTTATTTTTTTAGGAGGGTGAATGGGATCAGCACAGGGCCAATCAGCACTTCCCAGCAGCCTCATAGGATAGTCAGAGGAAAATGAAAAAACTCCTCCTACAAGCTTTGACTGATGCTCGGCCGGACACTAATAGAAGTCACATGACTTCTATATACTGCTGATAAGAAAAGGTATTTAGTTGTTTATATTTACTAAAATAATTGCATTTCCATGTTCTGTGTACTGTGGGGGACCAGATATAGTGAATGCAGGGTCCTGGGTTTAGTAACACTTTAAAGCAGGGCTTTTTTCCAGAGGGAATGCGGGGGAACACAGTTCGGGCAACTCCAGAACAGAATGTATGTAATAGCAAGAGGTGGTGGAGTGTTCTGGAGGGTCCATTGTTGCTGGCTATTGGGGATCTATTGTTGCTGGTGGGGGTTCTATTGTTGCTAAGGAGGTTTAGTGTTGCTGGGAAGAATCTAATGTTGAGGGAGGGGTCTGGCTGCGGGGAGATCTATTGTTTCTGGCGGGGGGTCTATTATTGCCGAGGTGGATTTATTGTTACGGGGGGGGTATTTTGTGGCAGGGGGTCTGTTATTGCTGGGGTGGATTTATTGTTACGGGGGGGGGTATTTTGTGGCAGGGGGTCTATTGTTACTGGGGTGGATTTATTGTTTCGGGGGGAGGGGGTATTTTATGGCAGGGGGTCTATTATTGCTGGGGTGGATTTATTGTTACGGGGGGGGGGGGTATTTTGTGGCAGGGGGTCTATTATTGCTGGGATGGATCTATTGTTACTTGGGGGGGTATTTTGTGGCAGGGGGTCTATTGTTACTGGGGTGGATTTATTGTTACGGGGGGAGGGGGTATTTTGTGGCAGGGGTTCTATTATTGCTGGGGTGGATTTATTGTTACGGGGGGGTGTATTTTGTGGCAAGGGGGTCTATTGTTACTGGGGTGGATTTATTGTTACGGGGGGGGGCTATTTTGTGGCGGGGGGTCTATTATTGCCGGGGTGGATTTACTGTTCCGGGGGGGGGGTATTTTGTGGCAGGGGGTCTGTTATTGCTGGGGTGGATTTATTGTTACGGGGGGGGGGGTATTTTGTGGCAGGGGGTCTATTGTTACTGGGGGGGGGGTATTTTGTTGCAGGGGGTCTATTGTTACTGGGGTGGTTTTTTTGTTACGGGGGGAGGGGGTATTTTGTGGCAGGGGGTCTATTATTGCCGGGGTGGATTTATTGTTTCGGGGGGGGGGGGTATTTTGTGGCAGGGGGTCTATTATTGCTGGGGTAGATCTATTGTTACTGGGGGGGGGGGGTATTTTGTGGCAGGGGGTCTATTGTTACTGGGGTGGTTTTTTTGTTACGGGGGGAGGGGGTATTTTGTGGCAGGGGGTCTATTATTGCTGGGGTGGATTTATTGTTACGGGGGGGTATTTTGTGGCAGGGGGTCTATTATTGCTGGGGTACATCTATTGTTACTGGGGGGGGGGGTAATTTTGTGGCAGGGGGTCTATTGTTGCTGGCTGTAGGGGGATCAGGGATTGTGCTCAGAGGTGGGTAGGGGGTGAAGACAAGGTGTAAGTATTTGCACCTATTCTCTGAGAAAAAAAGTCCCTTTAAAGTATATATGAACTTTTTTCAGCCCTGATGAAGGGGGGGGGGTCTTGAAATGCTGAAATGCTTAGGTTTTGTCCTCTGACCAAGATTAAGAAACTTTTAATGGATTTGCACTAACCAGTGACTCTATCATCCTTTTACACTTTGCTTGGACTTCTCCGGGGACCCCCATACCCCACATTACAGAGAGCTGCCTCCCTTAAAGTGGAAATCAAATGCGTTTTCCCCTTCAGATCCAGGAGTTCCTAGCACAGCTTTGCGAGAACAAGCAAATATGGCTGCTCCACGTCCATATACTGTATAAATAAAGCAGGGGCGGGCAACCTGGGGCCCTCCAGCTGTTGTGAAACTACATGTCCCATGAGGCATTGCAAGACTGACAGAGGCAGCTGCATGATGGGACTTGTAGTTCTGCAACAGCTGGAGGTCAGCAGATTGACCAGATTGCATTAAAGCAAGGATATGCAATTAGCGGACCTCCAGCTGTTGCAAAACTACATGTCCCATCATGCCTCTGGGTGTCATGCTTGTGGCTGTCAGAGTCTTGCTATGCCTCATGGGACTTGTAGTTCTGCAACAGCTGGAGGTCCGCTAATTACATATCCCTGCATTAAAGGATACATACCGAAATGTTTTCTTGAAACAGTAAAAAAAAAAAAACATTTGATCACTTTAAGAAAAAAAAAAAAAATACTAAAACAGCTGCGCCCGTTTAACTATTTTTTTAATGGCTGTTTCTAATTAAAACGATTAAACGAAAATATCCTAGTGGGTGGCCACCAGTGGGATGTATTCTCTTATAATGGCCAGGACGGCCTTAATTGAGAGACAACGGCCCATCTGCATCCTATTATGTCCTTCTAGACTCCCGGACTGTTAAATTAAAGAGATACGCAACCCACCCTCTTCAAATATGTAACACGTCATTGAGTTTATTTAAAGAAACAGAGTGAAAAACACACAGCCAATTAGAAGTCGGTTGCGTTTGCCTGTTTAGTGTTATCACCTGTAAAATGGTTTCTGATTGGCTTACAGTTGTCAATGCCCAGGTGACAGTTGGCTACTCCCTAATCTGCTGTGCATTCCAGAAGCAGGGAGCAGATCCAAGCTGGCGATGTTTTCGCTGGTAATAGCACACCTGGCATTCATGTGCGCCCGCCGCCCGTGTATGGAGGATCGTCTGTGAGAAAGGCAGGCAGGTACCCGTGGGAGCCCGTACTGTACTCTGGGCATTACCATGCGGTGTAGATCTGTCTGTGAACAGATGGTTTATGACAGCCGCAGTCACAGTGAAGGTGCTGGAAGCCAAACACATCAACTCCCAGCTGGTGATCACTGTCATTAGACGATGATGACTTGACTATACAATTTACAGAAATGCTGCTTTGTCCCAAGACATCGTCTCCCTCCTCAAGGTCACAGAGATACGTGGTGCCATTATACTGTGCCCAAGCAATAATGGAAAAAAATGTTTAAGCTTCACAATAATTGTGGTGTAAAAGGGTAAGAAACCCAAAAACAAGAATTATTATATTACAGCTCACCAATTCTTAGATGTGATGGCTGCTTTAGTTTTTTTTTTTAAGGCTTTTTTTTTTCTTTATGTTTACCTGGTGATCCAGCCAGCAAATTTGTTTTTTTTTTTTTTTTAAATAACAAACATGTTATACTTTACCTCCATTGTGCAGCTCGTTTTGCACAGAGTGGCCCCGAACATCCTCCTCTGGGGTCCCCCGGCAGCTCTCGCGGCTCCTCCCCACATCAGATAACCCCCTAGGACATTGATGGCGAACCTTGGCACCCCAGATGTTTTGGAACTACGTTTCCCATTATGCTCAACCACATTGCAGAGTGGATGAGCATCATGGGAAATGTAGTTCCAAAACATCTGGGGTGCCAAGGTTCGCCATCACTGACCTAGGAGAAGCTCTTCCCCGAAGGGGTTACCTTGCAGGCGCGCTCCCGAGTCCAGCATTCCGCGTCCACAGCCGCCGAATGTATGACTTGGCCCCGCCCCCCCCCGCGTCATTTGGATTTGATTGACAGCAGTGGGAGCCAATGGCTGTGCTGCTATCAATCTATCCAATCAAGAGCCGAGAACCCTGTGCAGAGAGATAGCGCGTTCCCGTCTGGTCAAGTTCCAGGGTTCAGGTAAGTAAAACGGGGGGCTGGGGGGCCGGTCACTGACGGGTGTTTTTTCACCTTAATGCATAGGATGCATTAAAGTGGTGTTCCAGCCAAAATTATACTTTTTAAATAAAAATACCCCTATAATACACAAGCTTAATGTATTCTAGTAAAGTTAGTCTGTAAACTAAGGTCTGTTTTGTTAGTTTATAGCAGTAGTTTGTTATTTTATAAACTTACAGCAGGCCGCGGCCATCTTAAAGTGGTGTTCCGGCCGAAATTATACTTTATAAATAAAAATACCCCTATAATACACAAGCTTAATGTATTCTAGTAAAGTTAGTCTGTAAACTAAGGTCTGTTTTGTAAGTTTATAGCAGTAGTTTGTTATTTTAGAAACTTACAGCAGGCCGCGGCCATCTTAAGTCTGGGCATTGGAAGCCAGACTGTATTTCTTCCTGGATCTCATCCTTGCAGATCTTGCACATGCTCAGTGCAGCACAAGCAGTGTAATAGGTTTCAGGTCAGGTTTGCATAGCAACGGCAGTGTCAGAGGAAGTTGCCGCCCCTTCCCAGAAGGCATTGCAAACAGGAAATGATGCGATGGGCCGCGGCCAGGGAGGAGGAAGTGAAAAATGAATACAGCAGATATACAGTAAGTGCTGAGAAAAAAAATTTAAAAATATCCAATTCGTTTACAGTGCACAGTTTAGTGAGGGATGCTGAAGAGTTGTAAAAGTGGGTGGAACTCCACTTTAAGGTGAAAAAAACACAGGAGGTTTACAACCTCTTTAACTTCCTTTAACAAACCAAACTGTCAAACAAAAGTGACAGTTAGAGGACTGAGACAAACCATTTACCACTCCAGTGTTAGCTGGAGTTTGACTTTAAGGCTGAATTCACACCATTGCGAAGGAGATTTGGACCGGCTCTCACATCTTCGGTGCGGCTCCGGTGTGAATTTGCACAGGAGCCCTGTGCATCTTTTGGTCCATTTTAGGTTTGAATTCAGCCAAAAATTCGGGCTGAAATCGGACCTGAAATGGTGAACCAGGATGCACCAGACCCCTGCTGGGAGCCGCATGCAGCGATGGTGTGTACCCGGCCTCAACTGGAACTAAAGGCTTAAAGAGGAAGTAAACCTTGGTGGGTTTTCCTTCCCTGCAAAGTAAAGGCATAATGTGCTAGTATGCATCGCATACTAGCACATTATGTGACACTTACCTGCAAACGAAGCCCGCGTCATCCCCGCTGCAGGCCGCATCCATCTTCGCCCGTCTTCCGGCTCTGTGATTGGCCAGAGCCACGTGACGTCACTACCGTGAATGCGTGCGGGACCTGCCGATCACGGCACACGTTCCTGAAGAGACAGCATGGGCGGCGTTCCTTCAGAGCGCATGCGCCGATGACATCATCAGCGCAGTATACAGTAAATATCTCCTAAACAGCGCACGTTTAGGATATATTTACAGTACCTATAGGGAAGCCTTACTCGAGGCTTCCCTATAGGTACAACTTACACAGGGAGGTTTACAACCTCTTTAAAGTATAACTAAAGGCAAAACTTTATTCCTTTTGGATAGAGTGGAGAGGGATTAGAACCCCTGTCAGTTTTTATTGCTGTTTGTATCGCCATTAAAAAGATTCACACTCTCTATTTGTCCCATTTACCATCATCATTGAAAGTGATTGAAAATCCCCAGAAAAGTAATAGAGGGGAAATCTTCCAATGGGGACACCATAGCTCCCAACTGTCCCGGATTTGGAGCAATGTCCCTCTGTCCCTCATTCCTCCTCATTTGTCCCTCATTTTGAGTCTGATCTATATAGTTGTATGTGAAATGCACTTTTTATCTTTCAAAAAGTGTTTCCCAGTGCTAAACCTTTCATCTGATTTCTAAATTACTGCATTTGTACATTTTAAAAGCCAATATAAAAGAATAGTAGTGGGGAAAAAAAGGCCCTTCTGTATTTAATTAACCATTTTTTTGGTTAATTCTCCTTTAAGGGGTGTGGCAGAGGGGCGTGTCCTATGCCTACATATGTTTGTTAGTAGGTGTCCCTCATTCCCATCTCAAAATGTTGGGAGCTATGGGACACTAGTTCTAGTGACCTGGGGGTCCCCAAGGGAATCCTCTCGCTTCCTGTTTGGCTATGGGACAGGAAGTGAAATCTCAGCAAGGGGACACAGATGGCAAAAAAAAACAGAGGTTATAACCCTTCGTTGGTCTATCCAAAATGAAAAAAAAAAGTTTTTTACCTATAGTTCTCCTTTAATACTCACCTGTCCAACAGTCCTGTGCCGGCACCTTTTTCTGACTGCTGGTCTTCAGGCCTTTTCATGGGCCGGCGGGGAATAACATCACTCCTGCATATGCGATCGTCGGTCCTGCATTCAGGGACCGACCTCGTGCTGTAAGCTGAGCAGCGCATGCGCAGCTCAATTTACAGCGCCAGAAAACACAGCAAGCAGGTAGGCAGGTAGGGGCATTTTTTTTTTTTTTTTTTGCAGAAGAAGCAGTGCATGTCATATCTGTAATAAAAGCCCGCCTGTTTGCTGTTTCTTACAGCAGAACTTCAGTATCGCTATCATTTCTGAGTCAAGTCCATTTAAAGGATATATTCACCTTTGGAACATGTTACATGTTCCACCTGATTTTACGGTGGAATATGTAACATGGTGTCGTACCAGTGTGACCCCAGCCTGAAGGGATGAAGAGGCAACCCTAGTAGAGACACTCTAAAGCAGGGATATGCAATTAGCGGACCTCCAGCTGTTACAGAACTACAAGTCCCATGAGGCATAGCAAGACTCTGACAGCCACAAGCATGACACCCAGAGGCAGAGGCATGATGGGACTTGTAGTTTTGCAACAGCTGGAGGTCCGCTAATTGCATATCCCTGCTCTAAACCCTCGTACACAGGATCAGATTTTTGGACGACCGTTCATCCGTTTTTTTGTTGCATGTTAGTGTCTCATGTCGAAAGTGAAGAGGTTACTCCCAATAAGAAAATTCTCATATGACAGAATACAACGTCAGAACTGACGGAACGCGTTGAATAGTTTTGTATGTATTCTTACGTTTCTGAGCATGCGTAGTCTTGCTCTTACGATTTTTTTCGGACGAAAACCGTACTAATTAAATGAAAATCGGTTGTTGTGTTCACATCCGACAAAAATGTTATAGTCTGCACATCCAGCTTTTGTCTGTCGAAAAAGCGAAATTGGATGTTGAAACCACCGTACTAACGATCCGAAAAACGGCAGGTTGGATGAAACTTTACTTCCGATTTTCGTATCGTGTGTACGGGCCTTTATGCTGGCCATACACTATACGAAAAATCGGCCGAACCCATTTTAGAAAAACGAACGTTCGGCCGTGACCGCAAACGATTGTGCCGTCATGTAATGACCGATAAGTCGTTCAGTGGACATATATAAATAATTTTTTTGTTTGTTTTTTTAGATATACACCTAGTGCAGACAGTTCGGACAGGAAACACATTAACCTTTCAATTTATCGTTCGTTCGGCATAAAATTTCCAACCTTGTCCTTAGTTTTTTCGTCTCAAAAACGTCCCAACGATTGTGCTTATTATTAACTGGCCAAAAAAACGAAAGAACGGTCTAAATGGCCAGCATTAGACTGGAAGTGTGTTGCTAGGCAGACTACCAGGTGAAAATAATGGGAAAAGCTGAGACATTTTCCTGGGAACTCATCAGAGTCCTCATTGAATTATCATGGGTTGTATTAGGGGCTCTTCCACAGTTGCTTCTGCTCAGTGCTGCCATCCAGTGTAATCAGCTGAGGACATCTAGTGGAGGTTTTTAGGTATTACAAGTAAAACATGTAAGCACTGTTGAGACACAACTGACATTGCGCTCACTCATGTGACTGCTGTTCACCAGGCTGATGTAGAAAGTTTCTTTGTGGTCTCAAGGCTCCTGATTTGACATTCTGGGGATAATCAGAAGAAAGTACAAGCCTTGTTTAGGATCACCTTATTGCAAAGGAAAACAAGAGAGGACATCACAACCACTCCCAGGTGTTACCATATAAGACAAACACACATCGTTGTTGCCGTATAGATGTGCTGAATGATCTTTAGACCTCCATACACACATAATCCCAGCTTCTCTAGATAGTCTGACTCCTCCCATTTTCTGATAGCTGGGGATATCTGACTAAAGGCGCACATACACGATACAATCGGATGTACAAGGCAGCCAATCAGCTTCCGTGTTTTTGTCAAAGTTTAATTGAAAAAGCTGAAGTTAAGGGCTGCACAACACGAAACGAAAATCATAAGTAAAATTTAGTCCGACTAATGATCTGCGGATTTTCGGATCGTTAGTACGGTGCTTTCGACAGCCGATTTCGCTTTTTCGTCTGACAAAAGCTGGATGTGCAGACTATAAAATTTTTTGTCGGATGTGAACTCAACGTCTGATTTTCATTTAATTAGTACGGTTTTCGTCCAAAAAAAAAAATCTTAAGAGCAAGACTACGCATGCTCAGAAAAGAATACATACAAAACTATTCAACGCGTTACGTCACTTCTGACGTTGTATCCTGTCATATGAGAATTTTGGTATGGGGAGTATCCTCTTCACTTTCGACATGAGACTAGCATGTAACAAAAAAACGGACGTTCGGTCGTCCGAAAATCTGACCGTGTGTACGAGGCTTTAGAAGCTGATTGGCTACCATGCACAGCTGCATCAGATTTTGCACCCTCCATTTTTAGTAAATCAACCCCACAGTGTCTGTAAACCTAGGCTAAGGCTGGGTTCACACCATCGCCGCATCCGGCTCACAGCAGAGGTCCGGTGTGTACTGGTTCATTGTTTCAGGTCCGATTTTAGCCCAAATATTTGGCTATATTCAGACCCTTACGGATCAAAAGAAGCACAGCGCTTTTGTGCAAAACGCACCGGACCCGCTGCAGAGATATGTGAACCGGCTCCATAGAGAGCCGGTCAAAACCTCCTGCTATTGCGGAATGGTGTAAACCCGGCCTGAAGGACATTCTATATAGATTGTATAGTGGGCTGCTTGTCATTGACTCATTAGGCGATTAAACTAATTACTACTGCCCACATAATGCTCTGGCCAATAGAAGACTGGCATCTAATGCTGGCTGGTAATGGTGGTTCGTGGAGGGGCCTTTCTGGGTGCCTGTGTACCTACCTGGTGATGCCGACTCTTCTTACCTTTGGGTCTATCAGTGAGGGCCTCACATGGTCCTGAAGACTCCAGTAGTGGTGTGATCAAGTCATGATGTCACCGCCTCGCCTCTCCACTTCAACCAATCAGAGAATGCTTTGCTTTTGTTGGAAAAATGCAAAGTGTTCCTAGAATGGCGCCCGACCTCCTGTGTTCATTAACCGCTTAAGGACTGCCCCACATACATATACTGTGGCAGGGCAGCCTCTAAAGGAGTTGTAACGTTTCATGGTTTTTCACCTTAATGCATTCTATGCATTAAGGTGAAAAACCTTCTGTGCTGCAGCTGCCCCCCCTTTTTCTAACCTGACCCCCATGGTTTCAGTGATGGGCACGAGCCCAGCAGCTCCAGCCGCTGTCTCAGGTCCTCACTGGCTAAACTGATAGCAGCGGGAGCCAGGGATGGGGCTGAGTCTTGCTGTCTGTATCAATGGACACAGCAGCGGGACTCGTGAACAAGACTGCATGGGTGCCTCCTTGGAATGCGGCTCTCCGTAGGGGCACCCAATGAAGAGCGCCGCTGGGGGACCCCAGAGAAGGAGGATTGGGGCTGCTCTGTGCAAAACCCTTTCACAAAGCAGGTAAGTGTAACTTAGGTAGCAGGTATGTTTGTTTGTTATTTAACCCTTTAACGCCTAAGCCTATTTCTGACATTTGTTGCTTACAAGTTATAATCTGTACTTTTTGCTAGAAAATTACTTAGAACCCCCAAACATTATATATATATATATTTTTTTTTTATATAAAATGGTGATTGTGCAATAATTTATGTCACACTGTATTTGCGCAGCAGTAGTCTTTCAAACACATTTTTTTGAACACCTGAATTCAAATAAAAACTAAACAGTAAAGTTAGGCCATTTTTTCTATAATGTGAAAGATGATGTAACGCTGAGTAAATAGATACCCAACATTGGAATTGCGCACACTCGTGGAATGGCAGCAAATTACGATACCTAAAAATCTCCATAGGCGACTTTAAAAAAAATGTAACGGTTACCAGTTTAGAGTTACAGAGGAGGTCTGGTGCTAGAATTATTGCTCTCAATCTGATGATCGCGGCAATGTGTGATTTGAACACTGTTTACATATGCGGGCGCGACTTACGTATGCGTTTTCTTTGCTGCGCGAGCTCGCAGGGATGGGGGCACTTTAAAAAAAAATTTTGTTTTTTTTTCTTCTTTATTTTTTTAACATTGTCCCTTTGATTGCTGTCACAAGGAATGTAAACATCCCTTGTGACAGTAAAGCCCCATACACACTATTAGATTTTCTGCAGATTTTTGTCTTCAGATTTACCAAAACCATGTAGTGCAAGGGGCTGCCTGATTGCATACAAATTGAAACTCGGAAGGTTTGACCTCATATTATATGGTTTTGGTAAATCTGAAGGAAAAAATCAGCAGAAAATCTGATAGTGTGTATGAGGCTTAATAGGCAGTGACAGGTACTCATTTATGGAGGGATCGGGGGGGTCTAAAAGACCCCAAATCCCTCCTTTGCACTTAAAAGTATTCAGATCGCCAAAAACTGCGATTCTGAATACTCTAATTTTTTTAAAATCGATGCCATTGGCAGCCGAGTAAACTTGAAGTGACGTTGTGATGTCGCTTCTGGGATTTTACATCGGAGATGCGATCAGAGCCAAATCCGGCTTCGTTTGGGTCTCAGCCTAGCCGACGGATGTGCCGGCTGGTGGCTCGGGTCTCCCGGTGGGATGGGAGGCCCGGGAAAAGCGGCGGAAGGTGGCGGGGGGGGGGCGGGACTTGCCCTCCTGCTACTTTAGGATAACAGCCAAGCGGCTTTTAGGCACATCGGTTGTTATCCCTGAAGAGCCGACCAGCCGCTCTAAAAAAACGGTACCGAGGTGATGCCGGCATCACCCCGGTATAACCCTTTCAGGCCATGGATGCAAATTTGAGTAAGGTCGGCGTGAAGGGGTTAAAAAAAACCAAAAAAAAAAAACCTTTACAATCACAGGTACAGGTATGGGATTCCTCTCTTCGGCTCGGTCCATAAATATATCCCATAGTTTGTAGACAGCATAACTTTTGCGCAAACCAATCAATATACGCTTATTGGGATTTTTTTTTTGCCAAAAATATGTAGCAGAATATATATTGGTCTAATCTGATAAAGAAATTCGATTTTTTACATTTTTTATTTGGATATGTTTTATAAAAAAATATTGTTTTTTTTCCAAAACTGTCGCTCTTTTTTCGTTTATAGCGTAAAAACTAAAAACCGCAGAGAATGATCAAATACCACCAAAAGAAAACTCTATTTGGGGGAAAATAAGGACGTCAATTTTATTTGGGTACAACGTCGCACGACCGCGCAATTGTCAGTTAAATCAACGCAGTGCCTTATCGCAAAAAATGGACTGGTCAGGAAGAGAGGTAAACTGAGACTGAAGTGGTTAAAGTGGAAATAAACCCTTCTATCGTATTCAGACAAGGAAGCTGCCATTATGCTGCTCATGTGACCAGTTATGACATACCTCCCAACTGTCCCTGATTTCGAGGGACTGTCCCTGATTTGGAGCAACGTCCCGCTGTCCCTCATTCCCCCTCATCTGTCCCCCATTTTGGTCTGATTTATATAGTTGTATATAAAATGCACTTTTTATCTATCAAAAAGGGTTTTCCAGCACTAAACCTTTCATCTGATTTCTAAATTGCTGCATTTGTAAATTCCAAAAGTCAATATAAAGGAATAGTAGTGGTAAAAAAAAGCACGTGTGGGTTTACCCAATCTTGTTTTTTTGTACAATTCCCCTTTAAGGGGGCGTGGCAAGGGGTGTGTCATATGTCTGCATACTTTTGCTAATAGGTGTCCCTCATTCCCATCTCGAAAAGTTGGGGGAGGTGAGTTATGACACCAGCTATTTGATGGTTTGACTGTTTGGTTGAGAGCACAAGCAACAGTGACAGTTAGCAATCCCGGCATGTCGGGAATGTATTTGTTTTCTGAAACCGTTAAAGCGGTAGTAAAGCCCGCTTTGTTATTTTTACCTACAGGTAAGCCTATAGTAAGGCCTATAATAAGGCTTACCTGTAGGTAAAATATCTCCTAAACGTGCCGGATAGGGATATGCAATTAGCGGACCTCCAGCTGTTGCAAAACTACAAGTCCCATCATGCCTCAGCTTCTGGGTGCCATGCTTGTGGCTGTCAGTCTTGCTATGCCTCATGGGACTTGTAGTTCTGCAACAGCTGGAGGTCCGCTGATATTCACCCTACATGCAGCCAGTGACATCACCCGCGCATGCCCTCTGAACGTCCGGCATATCTTGCTGGAATTCAGAGCTCCGTGCCGGAACCGAGGGCGCGGGAGTGACATCATTATGGCTCTGGCCAATTACAAAGCTGGAGCGAACTAACTCGGAAGAAAGAGCGGGGGAAGATGCCAGCCCTCTCAGTGGTGACAGCGCACCGCGGGAGGGCTTCAATCTAAGGTAAGTATTCCATAATGTGCTAGTATGCTATGCATACTAGCACATTATACAATTGCCTTACAGTTTCTTTTTTTTTTTTTTACACCAGCCGCGGTTTACAACCGCTTTAAATCAATGAGTTTACTTCTGTTTTAGGCCTAGTTCACACTGGCAGACGTTTTTAACGCCCCTCATGCACCTATGCAAATGATACAACGGGCAGCACACGGGGCGGTTCACATTCTGAACACATAAAGCGTTAGCGTCGCGTTACTTCATAATGGAAGCCTCGTGTCGAGTTTGAAAGGAGTTGAAGCACTTCAGCGTGCATAGCGCGTTTGGCCCCTTTCACACTGGGGCGGTAGGGGGCGTCGGCGGTAAAACAGCGCTATTTTTAGCGCTGTTTTACCGCGGTATTCGGCCGCTAGCGGTGCGGTTTTAACCCCCCGCTGGCGGCCAAAAAAGGGTTAAAACCCCTCGTATAGCGCGGCTATAGCTGCAGTATTACCGCGGTATAGTCGCGCCGTCCCATTGATTTCAATGGGCAGGAGCGGTGAAGGAGCGGTGAATACACCGCTCCTTCACCGCTCCAAAGATGCGGCTTGCAGGAGATTTTTTTTTAGTCTCCTGCCCTCGGGCTTTCACACTGAACAAACAGCGGAGGCTGTTTAGGGGCGGTTTGCAGGCGGTATTTTTTAGCGCAATAACGCCTGCAAACCTCCCCATTGTGAAAGGGGCCTTTAGGAGAGATTTTATTTAATGCTCATTTTTCCTGATTCATATTACAGGTGTATTTTGTTTTTTTTTACAATACATATCTTTAACCACTTCAGCCCCAGAAGATTTGGCTGCTCAATGACCAGAGCATTTTTTGTGATTTGGCAACTGCCGCTTCAACTGACAATTGCGCGGTCGTGCGACCTTCCGCCCAAACAAAATTGACGTCCTTTTTTTCCCACAAATAGAGCTTTCTGTTAGTGGTATTCGATCGCCTCTGCGTTTTTTTATTTTTTGCGCTATAAACAAAAAAAATAGCATCAATTTTGAAAAAAACACAATATTTTGTACTTTTTGCTATAATAAATATCCCACTTTTTTTAAAAAAAAAAAGCACAATTTTTTTTTCTCAGTTTAGGCCGATATGTATTCTTCTACATATTCTTGGTAATAAAAATCGCAATAATGCCGCGTACACACGATAGGATTTTCTGACAACAAATATTCGATGGGAGCTTGTTGTCGGAAATTCCGACCGTGTGTAGGCTCCATCGGACATTTTCCGTCGGATTTTCCGACAAACAAAATTCGAGATCTGGATCTCAAATTTTCCGACAACAAAATCCGTTGTCGGAAATTCCGAGCGTGTGTACACAAATCCGACGCACAAAGTTCCACGCATGCTCGAAATCAAGCAGAAGAGCCGCACTGGCTATTGAACTTCATTTTTCTCGGCTCGTCGTACGTCTTGTATGTCACCGCGTTCTTGACGTTCAGAATTTCCGACAAGATTTGTGTGACCGTGTGTGTGCAAGACAAGTTTCAGCCAACATCCGTCGGAAAAAATCCATGGATTTTGTTGTTGGAAAATCCTATCGTGTGTACGGGGCATAAACGTATATTGATTGGTTTGCACAAAAGTTATAGCGTCTACGAATTAGGGGGTAGATTTATGGCATTTTTATTATATTTTTTTCTTTTTTTACTAGTAATGGCAGCGATCGGCGATTTTTATCGTGACTGCGACATTATGGCGGACACATCGGACACTTTTGACACATTTTTTGGGACGATTGTAAGGAGGGCGATCTGTGACCCCTGGGATTAGACACACTGATGATATGTCTTGCACATTACACATAACCTCCAGTAATAATAATAGGACGTGTGGCGACACACAGAGAAGCCCTGACTGTATATTGTGTACACAGCACTGCTCTCCAATCACAACCCACACAGCCAGCCAGTTGGGGGGGACCACATTTACCTCATACGCATGCGCAGTGCCACAAGTCGAGCTCCTCAGGAATGCAGACCGGCTTCTCCTACTACGCCTGTGCGAACTATGCCTTCTCCTGGAGACGATGGGTGGGGTCCGAGCTGCAGAGGGGAGTGACGTAAGGACGCAGGGCGACGTCAGTGTCTGCAGAGAGACAGGAAGGGAAGGAGGACTTATTGTTGTCTGACTGTAAACAGAGCCGACCGAGACAACATGGGGGGAGTGCTGGGCATCTGCTCTGTCGCCAGCTGGGTAAGACATGGTTCATCGGGGGATCTATTAGTCATGTCTGGTTATGGGGGTACCTGGCTGTCATCTGAGGGGCTACATTGGATTTTGATTAGTCATGTCTGGTTGTGGGGAACCTGTGTGCCCTGTCATTGTAGAGGTAGGACGGGGACTGGTCAGTATGTGGGACGGGGACTGGTCAGTATGTGGGACGGGGACTGGTCAGTATGTGGGACGGGGACTGGTCAGTATGTAGGACTGGGACTGGTCAGTCAGATCAGTATATAGGACGGGGACTGGTCAGTATATAGGACGGGGACTGGTCAGTCAGATCAGTATATAGGACGGGGACTGGTCAGTCAGATCAGTATATAGGACGGGGACTGGTCAGTATATAGGACGGGGACTGGTCAGTATATAGGACGGGGACTGGTCAGTATGTGGGACTGGGACTGGTCAGTAAGATCAGTATATAGGACGGGGACTGGTCAGTATATAGGACGGGGACTGGTCAGTAAGATCAGTATATAGGACGGGGACTGGTCAGTATGTGGGACTGGGACTGGTCAGTAAGATCAGTATATAGGACGGGGACTGGTCAGTCAGATCAGTATATAGGACGGGGACTGGCTGGTCAGATCAGTATGTAGGACGGGGACTGGTCGGTCAGATCAGTATGTGGGACGGGGACTGGTTGGTCAGATCAGTATGTGGGATGGGGACTGGTTGGTCAGATCAGTATGTGGGACGGGGACTGGTCAGTATGTGGGACGGGGACTGGTTGGTCAGATCAGTATGTGGGACGGGGACTGGTTGGTCAGATCAGTATGTGGGACGGGGACTGGTCGGTCAGATCAGTATGTGGGACGGGGACTGGTCAGTATGTGGGACGGGGACTGGTTGGTCAGATCAGTATGTGGGACGGGGATTGGTCAGTATGTGGGACGGGGACTGGTTGGTCAGATTAGTATGTAGGACGGGGACTGGTTGGTCAGATCAGTATGTGGGATGGGGACTGGTCGGTCAGATCAGTATGTGGGACGGGGACTGGTTGGTCAGATCAGTATGTGGGACGGGGACTGGTTGGTCAGATCAGTATGTAGGACGGGGACTGGTTGGTCAGATCAGTATGTGGGACGGGGACTGGTCAGTATGTGGGACGGGGACTGGTTGGTCAGATCAGTATGTGGGACGGGGACTGGTTGGTCAGATCAGTATATAGGACGGGGACTGGTTGGTCAGATCAGTATATAGGACGGGGACTGGTCAGCCGTGTTGGTATAGAAGCTGTCAGCCATGGCCGTCCACCAGCAGGAATCTGTCCCATTGTGTTATTCCTCCTCCGCTGTCCTCTATATATTGGGGTCTCCCGGTGATTGTAGAACGATTGTGGTGTGGAGGACCCGTCTGTGGTCCTATGTTCTCCTGTGATGGTGGGGGGTGGGGGGATGGGTGTGGGGGGTGGGGGGATGGGGTGGGGTTGGCTGTCACCATGAAGATGATGTTTTGCTGAATTCCCGTTTTCTCTCCAATCAGTGAGTTCCTCTGTTGTCAGACTGTATCTCTCACCTACACTTCTCCCAGCAGAACAGACATAGCAGTACATACCACGATTCTAGGCTGGTAACACTGGAAGGTCAATTGATAAATGTAACTCTTCGGGATAAAAGTCTTCCTTGTCCTGAACATGACGGATCTTTTCAGCTGTGAGATCTGGAAATTCTGCTCACATGGATGAGATCCTTATTCCTCTGCTGGAGCTTTGTGTTCTGTGCTCTCTAAGTCTATGTATAGAGAATAAAAACTTCATTCTTTTGTTTCAGATATAATAGAGAGGGGCTAACACCCCTACCAGTTGTTTTGCTGTTTAGGTCCCATTGGGTACTTTTTTTTTTTTTTTTTTTTCACTTGCTATGGGGGGCACCTGAGCTGAGTCACAGCTCCCTGTGTCCATTCAGACATGGAGCCTGACCTGCCCCCACCCCCTCTCTCCCCCTGATTGGCTAGTTGAGTTTGACAGAAGCAGGAGCCAGTGGTGCCGATGCTTTGTCTTAGCCAATCAAGATGGAGAATCTTGGACGGTTGAGGCACTTGTGGACATCGCTGAACAGAGAGGGAACCTCGTAGGATGGGGACAGATCAGTACGTAGGATGGGGACCTCAGGCAAGTGTGAGGGAGGCTGCTGCACACAGAAGGCTTTTTATCTTCATACATAGAATGTGTGAAGATAAAAAAAAACCTTCTGCCTTTACAACCCCTTTTTAACAGTGCATGTCAGAGCACAACCCAAGGAATTGTTTGTAGACCTCCGAGACAGGATTGTATCGAGACAAAGATCTGGGGAAGGGTACAGAAACATTTCTGCAGCATTGAAGGTCCCGATGAGCACAGTGGCCTCCATTATCCATAAATGGAAGAAGTTTGGAACCACCAGAACTCTTCCTAGAGTGGGCCACCCAGCCAAACTGAGTGATTGGGGAAAGGCCTTAGTCAAAGAGGAGACCAAGAAGCCGATGGTCACTCAGACAGACCTCCAACGTTTCTCTGTGGAAAGAGGAGAACCCTCCAGAAGAACGAGGAGCGCCAGTTACCGGCATCTCCGTGTTCACATGTGATTAGACTCAGCCGATCACATGGTTATCGCGGCTCTTTACAGAGATCGGGGTTGCGCCGTGTCCTAGCAACACGGCGCGGCCGTTCTGGGACGCCGTCATATTTTGCCTTCCTCGAACGAGAGCCGCACCGCCCCGCTGTCATATGACGGTGGACGGGCGGCAACTAGTTAATGTTGGCTTTGAAATGCCCTTCCTTTCCTTCGAGGATTTAAAGAAAAACTAGAGATCCTCTTTCCTGAGTGCTGTAAGAAGTCGTTCTCTCGGGGACGTTGTGTTTATCACATAGTTCTATCAGGCGAGGTTGTGTACAGGCGAGGTTGTGTACAGGCGAGGTTGTGTACAGGCGAGGTTGTGTACAGGCCACCTATGACACCATTACACCAGCTGAAATAGAAAGTAAAAGTCCCACTGGAGAAGCCGCTCTTCCTTCATAACTGTCCCTGCTGGCTTTTATATTGACAGACCTGATCCTGGCTCCAGCAGATCGATCTTTGGCCTTGTAACTTAGCAGATTCCTCTTATCTGCCATAAATGGAGACATCTGATCTGTACAGGTTAGACGGGAAGTACAGCCGTGCCAAAGGCACAGGGAAGTTTTTATTCTAGAGATATTTTTCACACTGTCTTTCTATGATTGAATTCCTCTAGTGCAGTGGTTCTCAACTCCTGTCCTCAGGGTCCACTAACAGGCCAGGTTTGCAAGATAACTGAAATACATGACAGGTGATCTCATTTGCTGCTCAGTGATTGCAGTATTCTAGTCTGCATCTCCCCCAAGGTAATACATAAAACCTGGCATGTTGGTGGGTCCCGAGGACTGGAGTTGAGAACCACTGCTCTATGGAGCCATGCTTGGAAAGGAGAGGTTGAGAGTCACTCCATTTGAGTTATTCAGCTGGTTGTGTAATCTGAGCTTTAGCTGTTTAGCACTTTAAAGCATAACTACAGGCAAAACTCTTTTTATTTTTTTTTTTTTTTTTTTTTCATTTTTGGATAGAGTGGAGATGGATTAGAACACCGGTCTTTATTGCTGTCTGTGTCCCCCGTTTATAGAGATACCCCCTCTCTGTTTGTCCTGTTTACTGTTACCAGTGAAAGTAAAAGGAAATCCAAATTTTAGGGTTGTCCCCAGAAAAGTATTCGAGGGGAAATCTTCCAATGGTAACACTAGTTCTGATGGCTTTGGGGGGTCCCCAAGGAATTCCCTTCCTGTTTGGCTATGGGACAGGAAGTGAAGGATTCGAAATGGGACACAGATGGTGAAAAAAAACGTTTTTGACAGAGGTTATAACGCCCCCTTGCTCTATCCAAAGTGGGGAAAATAAAGTTTTGCCTATAGCTCTACTTTAACCGGTTGCGGACCACCCCACGTATATAAACTGCGGGGTGGCGGCTCCTACAGGTGAAATCGCATACCTGTACGTGATCTCTTCTGGGTTTGCATTGCGGATGCGCGGCACCAGCGACCAGCTCCCGCTGTGATTGGACACAGCAGGAGCCAATCGGCAGGTTCGCCGGGACCCGCTGATCGTTCACGATCGAGGCAGACAGCTTTTTCTGCTAAGCAGGAACACGGATCTGTCTTGCCAAGTACAAGCAATCCCACACAGTTAGAAAGCACCCCCTAGGGCAGTGATGGTGAACCTTGGCACCCCAGATGTTTTGGAACTACATTTCCCATGATGCTCATGCACTCTGCAGTGTAGTTGAGCATCATGGGAAATGTAGTTCCAAAACATCTGGGGTGCCAAGGTTCGCCTTCACTGCCCTAGGGACTCATTTAACGCTTTGATCACCCCCGATGTTAGCCCCTTCCCTGCCAGTGTCATTAGTACAGTGACAGTGCATATTTGTTTTTAGCACTGATCATTGTATTGGTGTCACTGGTCTCCAAAAAAGTGTTAGTGTCCGATTTGCCTGCCGCAAATGTCAGTCCCACAAAAAATTGCTGATCGCCGACATTACTAGTAAAAAAAAAAAAAAAAAAATCCATAAATCCCATAGTTTGTAGACGCTATAACTTTTGTGCAAACCAATCAATATACGCTTATTGGGTTTTTTTTTACCAAAAATATGTAGCAGAATACATATTGTGCTAAACTGATAGAGAAATTAGATTTTTTTTGGTATGTTTTTTTTTTTTATAGCAGAAAATAAAAAATATATATTGCGTTTTTGTTTTTTTTTTTGTTTTTTTTTTTTTAAACAAAAAACAAAACCGCATTATATTTTTTACTTTCTGCTATAAAAAAACACCCCCCCCCCCCCAAAAAAAAAAATCTAATTTCTCCATCAGTTTAGCATAATATGTATTCTGCTACATATTTTTGGTAAAAAAAATTTCCCAATAAGCGTATATTGATTGGTTTGCACAAAATTTATAGCGTCTACAAACTATGGGATTTATGAAAAATTATTATTTTTTTTTTTAAATTGTCGGTCTTTTTTTGTTTATAGCGCAAAAAATTAAAACCGCGGAGATGATCAAATGCCACCAAAAGAGCCTCTATTTGTGGGGGGGAAAAAAAGACATGAATTTTATTTTGAGTACAGAGTCGCACGACCGCGTAATTGTAAGTTAAATTAACACAATGCCGTATCGCAAAAAATGGCCTGGTCAGGAAGGGGGTAAAGCCTTCCGGAGCTGAAGTGTGTTCTAATCAGTTCTAATTCACTTGGTTTAATACTGTCTAGAGCTCTAGCTGGTGGTGGGAGGTCATAAATGGTCCAAGTAGTAGCAGTATGGATGCCAAGGTTTTCACACCCCTCCTTCAGTGAAGGTGATGGAACGGCAGGACAGCCCAGGTCCCTGATCACATGCTGATTTCCAGTATGATGATTTGCAGATCTGCACAGACGTGGTATGAGGTCCATAGATGACCACGGATGATGGTCAGTCTGCACTGTAGGGAGAAGCTTCCATTCTGTAGGGGAGCTCTGAATTGGCAGACATGGAGGTGGTACAGAGTAATAATTTACCAGTGTGATATAGATTTGTTAACCTTTCTTAATGCCTCCCTAATATCTGCACGGAATGACTTTGTACATGAATTCAGAGGACCTCTAGTCCCCAGAACACAGAAGCGGACACTGAGTGGTACAAGATAACCTTTAGTGCATTCCACAGACGCACAGCACGTGATCTAGTGATTGCCAGTCTGAGACGGAGCCAGGATACATTCAGCTACAATTCCAGCTTTTTCTAACACTTTAAAAAGTTTTTGTTCGGGCCAAGCTGGCCCAAATGAACCTTTTCCATTACCAAATAATGCGGCTGCTGGGTGCACTATATTATACTGTAGCAGCATTAACTACATACAGTATGTGGTGCTGGGTTCCAACAGACAACTGCTGCTGTAATTAAAGAAAAAAACTTGTATTTTTAAAGGAGAAGTACAGCCAAAGCTCATTTGGCTGTACTTGTTTTGTGGATCACAGTAGTATAGTTATTTCTGCACTCCCGTGACCTGTTTCAAGCAGACATTGGGCTCAAGACATGTAGGCTGACGTCACTGAACGGGTCCAGGCTCGGGAAAGATCGTGACCGTATGGTTGGGATCCACCCAGATCCCTGGACTGGCACCCAGCTTGGCCTCCCAGCGAGTCACTGAGAGCCTGAGCCAGCTGCTCACGCCCCCTCCACAGCCCAGCGTTACAGTGAGGGGGAGGGGGGCGGAGCAGAGACCAGCTGTGCTCACAGAGCTCTGAGTGATGAGTAGTGTTTGATTGCTCGGTTCTCAGTTTTAGCCCACATTCACATTGGGACGAGTTGACATGTCAAATCGGAGCCTATTGCTGGCAATGGCACCGTCCGAATCGGTGCGACGCCGCACTGATTCCCAAAAGTAGTTTCTGCACTCGTTTTGGCGACTAAGGGGGCGATTTCAATAGACATCTGTGCATGAACCCGCCCAGATGTCTGTCAAATTGCCCCGGAAGTCGGACTGAAACGCCTGTTTGAAATTTGTACGAGTTCAGCTGAATTTGCACGATTTTAAACCCGCCCTCAGTGTGAACATGGGCTGAGAGCCTTGGTAAGTAGGATTCTAAAAAAAAAAAAAAACCCTTAATTTATTTTAATCGATGAGTAAACGTTTTCCTTTGACACCATTTCCACCTCAGTCAATCAAAAGGGTGTTTGCCTTCATCAATTAAAACTACAAGGCTTTTCCTGAATAGCAGAGAAGTGCTCAGCCCAATCTATTTAGTTTGGCAGCAGACGGGAAGTCATCCATGCTGTTGTCGGAACACGGCCTCCACTTACTGTATGTAGCTAATGCTTTTAAAATACAGTGCAGCATACACAGCTACCGCAGTGTTTTGTAATGGAAATACTGGTCCAAACATATTGTTTAAAGTGATAGGAAAGCTGGAATTCTACTTTTAAAGTTGTTCTATGGGCTGAACGTTTTCTTTTACCTTCATACATTCCCTGTATTAAAGCGGAGTTCCACCCAAAAATGGAACTTCCGCGAGGCTTCCTGCACCCACATCGCTGGACCGTGGGACAGGTGAGTGTCGGATTTATTAAAAGGCAGCAGCTACACTTTTTGTAGCTGCTGACTTAAATTGGTGGAACTCCCGCTTTTAAGGTAAAAAAAACCTTCTATGTGTAGCCCCCCCCCCAATACTTACATGAGCCTGATCTCGATCTAGCGATATGCACAAAAGCAAAGGGTCTCTCCGCTCTCTCCCTCCTCATAGTCTCGGAGACAGCAGTGGGAACCATTCTCTCCTGCTGCTGTCAATCACAGCCAGTGGTTGGGGGTGGGGCCCAGACGCTCTTTGTGTGTCAATGGACACACAGAGCTGACTTGGGAGTGAACCCACACAAGTGTCCCCATAGTAAGTGGCTTGCGCCGGTGGGGGACCCGAGAAGTGGAGGATCCGTGCTGCTCTGTGCAAAACCATTACACAGCGCAGGTAAGTATAACCTGTTTGTTATTTAAAGAAAAAAAATGGGCTTATAATCTCATTAAATCTTATTAGTAGACTTGGGGCTCTGTGCTGTAATCAAGCGTGGCAAACAAACGGGTTCACTTTAATGCAGATCTCCATGGACTCTTAGCTACCGTTCTTTCACTCCCATATTGCTCCATGAAGCTGTTGGAGCCCTGTGTATTCTTCAGGTCTCCTGTTGAGGCCCTGTGTGGTCTTCAGGTCTCCTGTTGAGGCCCTGTGTGGTCTTCAGGTCTCCTGTTGAGGCCCTGTGTGGTCTTCAGGTCTCCTGTTGAGGCCCTGTGTGGTCTTCAGGTCTCCTGTTGAGGCCCTGTGTGGTCTTCAGGTCTCCTGTTGAGGCCCTGTGTGGTCTTCAGGTCTCCTGTTGAGGCCCTGTGTGGTCTTCAGGTCTCCTGTTGAGGCCCTGTGTGGTCTTCAGGTCTCCTGTTGAGGCCCTGTGTGGTCTTCAGGTCTCCTGTTGAGGCCCTGTGTGGTCTTCAGGTCTCCTGTTGAGGCCCTGTGTGGTCTTCAGGTCTCCTGTTGAGGCCCTGTGTGGTCTTCAGGTCTCCTGTTGAGGCGCTGTGTATTCTTCAGGTCTCCTGTTGAGGCCCTGTGTGGTCTTCAGGTCTCCTGTTGAGGCCCTGTGTGGTCTTCAGGTCTCCTGTTGAGGCCCTGTGTGGTCTTCAGGTCTCCTGTTGAGGCCCTGTGTGGTCTTCAGGTCTCCTGTTGAGGCCCTGTGTGGTCTTCAGGTCTCCTGTTGAGGCCCTGTGTGGTCTTCAGGTCTCCTGTTGAGGCCCTGTGTGGTCTTCAGGTCTCCTGTTGAGGCCCTGTGTGGTCTTCAGGTCTCCTGTTGAGGCCCTGTGTGGTCTTCAGGTCTCCTGTTGAGGCCCTGTGTGGTCTTCAGGTCTCCTGTTGAGGCCCTGTGTGGTCTTCAGGTCTCCTGTTGAGGCCCTGTGTGGTCTTCAGGTCTCCTGTTGAGGCCCTGTGTGGTCTTCAGGTCTCTGGAGTCATAGCTTACACAGGACAGCAGACTCCCTGTGTAAAGCTAGTTAACACTGTTTGAATTTTAGCCGAATTAACAGGCATTTGGCAAAATTGGAGCCATGGGTGGTTCACTTGGTAACTCCCAACATGACAGTTGAGTTTTCAAAATCAAGAGGTGAGTGGAAGATTGTCAGCTGGACAGTGACTACATCTAGTCCGTAGCAGTAACTGTTCAGGTATTTGGGAAGCGGTGGGTGCAGCGGCTTTTTGAATGCACTAGCTGTTGGTGCAGATTCCTCCATCCCTACTGTGTAATGTGGGTGGTGGAATCTATTAATTTCTGCTGTACAGTCTAAGCGTGTATGGTTAGCCCCCGATTGGTTTAATATTGTCACAAGAAGGTTGGATGCTGCACCTGTCTCTTCCAGGCACACCAAAACGCAAGGAGGGACGCACTGGGACTAGACAGCCCTGTGTGCAAGGGGTACACTTCATGTGAATATATATTCCCTAGAACAGACCCGGTGGCCCAGGCGCTGATGTTGTGTCATCCATGAAGCAATTTCCCCTCCCTTCACTTCATAGTCCTGCAGAAAATCAGAGTCATTCCTATACCGATAGCAACGCCTATTCAGTCTGCCAATGTCATTCTCCATTAATAGCTATGTCTGTATTGAACTGTTAGAGTAACCTGTGGAAATTGTATGCAAACCCTCATGTTCCATAACTAGCAGAACCTCCCTCCTTTTTTTTTTTTTTTTTTTTTTTGGTAGCAAGTCTTCCTGTCGCCCCCCCCCCCCCTCTTTTTTTTTTTTTTTTTTAATACCTCTTCCCCCATAACTGCAGATGCTTCATAATGACTTTTCTGTCTCTTGCAGATTCCATGCCTGTGTAGCAGTGCCACGTGTATCTTGTGTCGATGCTGCCCCAGCACCGGTAATTCCACGGTGACCCGTCTCATCTATGCATTCCTCATGTTGCTGGGCACTTTCCTGTCCTGTCTCATGCTCACCCCTGGGATATCGGACCAATTGAAAAAGGTAGGTTTGGGCCTCATTTTATTATATAACACATTAGAGCTGCACAATTAATCGTTAAAAGATCACGATCTTGATTCATCCCCTCTGACCAGCGTTTCCAATTCTTTCATGTAACAAGTATAGTGAGTTCTCTGCTCACTCTGGCAGTCTGCCAAACCGGGCAGTCTACCAAGTTTTTAACAACATTGTAACTCTTCCTGCTTAGATCAAAGGGATAAAACCCTTATAGTATAAAATTTAACCACTTAAAGTCTAAACCTTTTTCTGACACTTGTTTCTTACAGTTAAAATCAGATTTTTTTTTTTTTTTTGCTAGAAAATTACTTGGAACCCCCAAACATATATATTTTTAGCAGAGGCCCTAGGGAATAAAATGGCAATTGTTGCAATATTTTACATCACACTGTATTTGCCCAGCGGTATTTCAAACGCAATTTTTGGGGAAAAAATACACTTCAGTGAATAAAAAAAAAAAAAAAAAGAAAAAAAAACGGTAAAGTAAGCCAAATTATTTTGTTTAATGTGAAAGATGATGTTACGCTGTGAGAATCGTGATCTATCTTCTAAGCAAAAAAATTGTGATTCTCATTTTAGCCAGAATCGTGTAGCTCTATAACACATGGTGGTCAACCAACCAGGCTCTACTTCAATCCAACAGATTAGATGAACCAGAAACATTCTGTATCATGGCTTCTGCTTTTTGTCTCCATTAAAAAAAAAAAAAAAAAAAGAGGCCCTTGCACTACATAGTTGACAGTAAATATACACGAAAATTGAATAAGAAAATTGTACGATGTATGGCCAGCCTCAGACATTGCACACAAATCTGTTCAGCACTTTCAGCCATCCATTTCCCAATACAGTGGAACCTTGGATTACGAGCATAATCCGTTCCAGGAGAATGCTTGTAATACAAAGCACTCGCATATCAAAGCGAGTTTTCCCATAGAAGTCAATGGAAACGAAGATAATTAGTTCCGCATTGACTTCTATTGCATGCAATACCACATGTGGCCGGAGGTTGGGGGGGGGGGGGGTCGCCGGAGAGCCTCGGAAATACTTGGGGACAGCTCGGCTGAACTCGGAAACACTGGGGAATGGAGTGTTTCCGAGTGTCACCGGCGCCCCCGCACCTCTGGCCAAATGCGGTACTGCACACCACATTAGCTTGAATTCTGCTCGTTTTGCGAGACAACACTCGCAAACAGAGTCAGGATTTTCTTTTTAAAAGTTGCTCGTCTTTCAAAGTGCTCGTTAACCGCGTTACTCGTTAACCAAGGTTCCACTGTATTAGAAATCTGCTGAGGTTTATGGAATTGACGTTTTTTATTTTATGTAATCATTTCATTAGCATATTGATGAGGGGGTAAAAGGAGGAATCGGGGAAGGCAAACTATAAGCAGATGCGATTTTCGGCTGTTCTCATTCATTAGCATGGCCTCCTGTTGTCGGTAATTTCCAGGTTTCATATTTAATCATCTTCACAGTCACTCTTCGGCACGAGAAGAATGTAATGAGGCTGATGATTATTGCTGAGCTTGCCAATACAACTGCATCATTACAATGACATTTGGAATATTCATAACAAGATGATGATGATGAAGCAGCTTTGGAATTTTTGGCATGTATAGCCACACATTGTGTGTACATATACTATACAGAGCTTTCAGCAGCCACTTAGGTTATAGCTTTAATAGCTTTAATTTAAAGTGTAAACCCTTCCATATACCCAGTGAAGTGATTGGCCTCAGGTGATACACAGAGATGAAACAAATCCTGCTACATAAGTTTTATCTGCTGTCTTTGCTTCATCCATTCAAAGTCCAGAATGTTTTGTCTGAGTGTTCTGAAAAAAAAGGGGGCGGAGAGCTGAAATTACAGTTGATTGGAGGGAAGGGACACAGCACACAGAAGCAGAGCTAAGGCTGTCAATCAGCTGGTCCCTCCCGTCACCATTTTTTCTCTTGGTGTCAGGAAAACTTGTCAGAAGTTACTCATGCTGATAGTAGAGGTACAAAGCATCACTGAAATGACACATAGGGGTTGATTTACTAAAGGCAAATCCACTTTGCACTACAAGTGCACTTGGAAGTGCAGTCGCTTTTTGATCTGAAGGGTAGATCTGAAATGAGGGGAAGCTCTGCTGATTTTATCATCCAATCATGTACAAGCAAAAATGTTGTTTTTTTTTCCTTGCATGTCCCCCTCAGATCTACAGCGACTGCACTTCCAAGTGCCCTTGTAGTGCAAGGTTGATTTGCCTTTCGTAAATAAACCCCCCCAGTGCTCTGGATAGAGACAAGTACACTCTATAGAGGGATACGCTTTGTTCATATTTCATGTCTGAGGTTTACAACCACTTTAACCTCTTAAGGACCAGCCTCCGCAGTTATACTGCGGCAGGTTGGCTCCCCTGGGCAAATCGCCGTAGCTGTACGCCAGCTGCTTTAAGAGCACTAGGGTGCGCGTGCGATGACTGAGCCGATGTGCGTGCCCGGCGGCCGCTATGTCCACTGGGCACCCACGATCGCTCCTGAGAAAGACAGAACATGGATCTTCAAACAGACAGATCTACATTCTGTCAGGGGAGAGGAGACAGATCTGCTGTTCATACTGGTTATGAACAGCGATTGGTCTCCTCCTCCAGGCAGTCCCATCCACCCACAGTTAGAAACACTCCCTAGGACACACATTTAACCCCTTGATCACCCCCTAGTAGTGTTAACCCCTTCCCTACCAATGATATTTATACAGTAATCAGTGGCTATTTTTAGCTCTGGCTGTATAAATGTCAGTGGTCCCAAAAAAGTGTCAAAAAGAGAAGAGAGAGAGAGAGTAGCGCCTCTAGTTAAAACTGCTTTATTCAATGAAATAAATAGTAGCCACTTACATGTCAGCAAGGAACAATGCTCTCTGTGAGTCAATGATTTAAAACAGGCTGCGGATGGAGCACAAGCTGGGGAGATGCCAGTATTCCGTGGCTGCGAACGAGGGCAGAGAACTGGGATGGGAACGCCACTCGTGCAGGGAAGGAGAGGACAGCTCAGAAAAAAAATATTTTTTTTTTTGTGGGGGGATATTTATTATAGTAAAAAATGTTTTTTTTTTTTTTTTTTTTTTTGTCCAGTCTTTTTTTTGTTTATAGCACAAAAAATAAAAACTGCAGAAGTGATCAAATGCCACCAAAAGAAAGCTCTATTTGTGGGGAAAAGAACATCAATTTTATTTGGGTGCAGCGTCGCACGACCGCGCAATTGTCAGTTAAAGCCACGCAGTGCCGCGTCGCAAAAAATGGCCTGGTCATTAAGGGGGCAAATCCTTACGGTCCTTAAGTGGTTTAAAAAAAAAAAAAAAAAAAGCAGATTCCCTTTTATAAATAGTAACACTCAACCTTTTATTAGTACAGTTTTTAATAAACTAATTAATTTTGTTTAGAATGTCACCTCCTTGCAGCGGTTCTCCGAAAGCGGTGAATTTCTAGATCTCAGGCTTTGGTCTTTGTCCTATGGTATCCATTCATAATGGGCTTTTATGCTGGTCACAAGCTGCATGTGAGTGTAATGGTGCTTAGCTCTGGGCTTAATACCTTAGATCACATGTCCGTATGCTTCATGTTTATCCCAAGGAGATTATAACTTGGAGAGCTGTGCCTCATGTTATACAATGCTCAACAAATTTACAGGATGCCAAGTGAGAACACCATTTGGGGGGGGGGGGGGTGGGATCCTGCACAAGTACCTACACTGAAGATCATTAATCAATACCTAATTTCTAATCAATCTCTCTAGCAGACCTGCAGAGATCATGTCGGCTTTTACTCCCTGGTGTGTAATGTTTAGTTTGTTGTCCACAACGCACAGTAGAAGAATCCTTGGCTGAGGCCCAATGAGTAATATTATTTTCTACTCTCCAGATCCCAGGCTTCTGTGAAGGAGGATTTGGCACAACCATCCCCAGTGTTAATGGCTATGTGGACTGCGATGTTCTGGTTGGTTATAAGGCTGTGTATCGTGTCAGCTTTGCCATGACCATGTTCTTCCTAGTCTTCGCTTTGCTCATGATCGGTGTGAAGACCAGCAAGGATCCCCGGGCTGCCATACATAATGGGTAAGTGGAGCTTCATCTATCATACCACATATACATGTCCTGTGCGGCTTTGCTGCAGTTCTTGGATCTGTCGGGATACTGCCATCCTTGCTTAAAGGTGTTTTTTTTTCATAAAAATTACAAACATTCCTATACTTACCTGCACTGTGCAAGGGTTTTGCACAGAGCAGCCCCGATCCTCCTCTTCTGGGGTGCCCCACCGGCGCTCCAGCTCCTCCCCTGCATCAGGTGCCCTCACGGAGACCCACTTTCTCTGGGCTCACTCCCGAGTCCCACTGCTGCGTAAATTGACACAGACAGCATGACTCTGTCCCACTCCCGTGTCATTTGATTGACCGCAGCGGGAGCCAGTGGCTCCTGCTGCTATCAATCTGTCCAATGATAAAAGAGACAGCGAATGAAGCCACTGGGCTCACTCCCATCGCTGAAAGGGGATCGGGTGCAGGTAAGTAAAAGGGAGGCTCTGGGGGAAGGCGCTGCAGCAAAAAAGGTTTTTCATCTTAATGGATGGAAACCCAACGTCATCCTTTCTAAACTACTGCCATAGGGGTTATCTATAAGGATATACACGCCTCCTGCATGTATCTTTACCTGTCAAATGTCTCCCCTCTGTCTGTTATGAGACCCGAAAAACTGCAGATTCTGTGGGTGGGTCTGTTGTCTGGAGCTCGGTGGGTGGAGTCGTGATGTCAGTAGACTCCCCGCCCACCTCTACACTCCCCGCCCACCTCTACACTCCCCGCCCACCTCTACACTCCCCGCCCACCTCTACACTCCCCGCCCACCTCTACACTCCCCGCCCACCTCTACACTCCCCGCCCACCTCTACACTCCCCGCCCACCTCTACACTCCCCGCCCACCTCTACACTCCCCGCCCACCTCTACACTCCCCGCCCACCTCTACACTCCCCTTGTCAATATGCATTTTCTTCTGTGTTTTTCTAAAACTGAACTTCTGCTATGATCTCTAACATCCAGTTAAAAGACAGGAAAATAACCACATGACTTCAGCATGCCAAATTATGCTGAGGTGTGGAACAGCCAATCCTTGAAGAGCTGCTGAAGAAAGGAGTGGGGGAGGGAATTAAAAAATAAAGCATGTCTTAGGCTAGTGCACGAGATATGTAAATCACCCGTCACTCACAGCAAGGGGGAGGATTTGACAAAGTTTTTCTCTGTTTGTCAAGATTTATCTCGCTGAACAATAAAAGAGGATTGCTCAGAGATGGATTAACTCTTTGTGGCAAGACTGGGCTCAAATGATAGGAAATCTTATACTCTACATTATGACATAAAAAAAAATTTGGGTTTACATCCACTTTAATGCATAGAATGCATTAAGGTGAAAAACCAAGACTTTTGATGGCCGGATGTGGCCTGCTGGTCTTGTGTTTGACACGTGACCTAGGCAATCCAAGCAGAAGTTCTGCCCCTCTTCCTCCACCCGCAGCTTCTTGGGACACATCACAGGTCCCAGAAGGCTGTGTGACCATTTACAGAGCACAGCGTGCCGTGTGACGCCACAAGGAGTCACAGCTGGCTTCCCACAGTTAGCATCGTGGCAACAGGGGCATGAAGACCGACAAAGAATCAGCCTGGGTGAGGACAGCGCTGGATCCCTGGACAGATAAGTGTCCTTTTTTTATTAAAAGTCAGCAGCTACAGTATTTGAAGCTACTGACTTTTTTTTTTTTCCAATTTTATTTGATTAATTTTTTTTTTTTTTGAGGGACGCTCAGGTGATACACAGGGACCTTTTTTTTTTTTTTTTTTTTTTTTTTTTTTTTTCCCCTAAGGAACCGCTTTAGTTACAAACATCTCACTACCACGTAGTAAATTAAAGTCTCTCTTTTTTTCTGATTTTGTAATCTAAACCTTTGCCTGTCTTTCTGCCAACCTTTTAGGTTGCCCTTGGTAAAAAGGCAACTCTTTTCTTCAGTCTTTTGATAACATTTTAATGGACTTGATTTTGTTACAGGTTCTGGTTCTTCAAAGTATTGGCCATTGTCGGTATAATGGTGGGAGCTTTCTACATTCCAGAAGGACCCTTTACAAGAAGTAATTACATATTACCTACTTAGTTGTCTATGGCAGTGGTTCTCAACCCTGTCAAGTAACCCCAACAGGTCATGTTTGCAGGTTTTCCTTTATCTTGCACAGGTGCTGTGAATCAGAGTCAATAGCTTGGTATTTTTGGACAGCTATTTTATCTAAGAGAACTTCCCAAAACATGTCCTGTTGGGGGTACTTGAGGACGGGGTTGAGAACCACTGGTCTATGGTATCATTGATTTATCCACTTTCCTTATTGTTGCTCTTTGTTGAGCCTAATCTGACCACATTGGAGCCTCCTCTTCTTATTAGTTCTAGTTTTATCTTATGTTCTTATTAGTGATGCACCAAAATGAAAATTCTGAACCGAAACGGAAAATTCAGGATGCACTTGGCCGAAAACCAACACTGAAATGGACAGTTTTTTAAAATCTATATATAATTGTATTCAGTTAACTTTTTAAATTTTCGAAGCTCTTTTCCGCAAAAAATAAAAAAGCGCAAGAAAAGCTCAAGAAAAATTCATCCCTTTCAACACGATGTAACACGCCTTCCTATTGAAATGCGTTGAAAACGTGGCAAAAAAACCGCACCCGTGTTGCATTTTTAATGCTGTCTTTGAGTCACATGACCTATGAAAATCGCGGCAAAATCATTTTTGGTGGCCATTATCGGCATCTTTTATCCTATCGCCAAAACGCTGATAACCCTATTTTCAGTCGATCATTTTTGGCAGCCGATTATATCGGTGCATCCCTAATTGTTGTTCAACCCCATTAGTGCCCCCTTTCCTCCTCGTAGCTCAATTCAGTCCTTTCTTCCCCTTTTTTATTATGAATACTCCAGAAACTCTGATACATCTGCTAATAACTTGGTAGCAGTACATTGGTGTGGATTTACTAAAACTGGAGCACTCGGAATCTAGTGCAGCTGTGCATTGTGGCCAATCGGCTTCTAACTTCAACTTGTTCAACTAAGCTTTGGCAATAAAACCTGAAAGCTGATTGGTTTCTATGCACAAGTGAGCCTGATTTTGCACACTCCAGCTTTAGTAAATAAACCCCAGTGTCTGCAGTGAAAGTGAATGAACACACCGATGACATTGATGTCTGCATTGAACCCCTACTGAGGGTCATGTGGTCTAACTTGCCAACTCCAAGTCATGTGACCCATGGAAGAGGACCCACAAGGCCCAGCAAGACTGATCTAAAGTTCTAGCATTGGCCATTGACCTAGAACAAGTGACAGTAACTGCAGGGTTTTCACATATCCTGTGGGTTCTGGCTTCAGCCTTGATAGTATGAAGCATTAGGGTTGGGGTTCAGGCCGCGCACAGAATTCAGTCATAAGTCAAGGTGGGGTAATGATCACTAAAACAAATAGTATCAGGGTTAAAAAATAGTGTTGTGTGGTTCATAGTAAAGCAAGCCATATAAGACTTGGGGAACTGATAGAATTAGAGGTTGGCTGCAGAGAAAGAGTAGGTTGTGATAAAAAAAATGGATAGATAGATGTGTACTCACTTAGATCTCTAAGTGGTAAGTGGTAATGTCCAAATTGGGCCAAAGTGTCAATATCGTGTGTGGCCATCATTATTTTCCAGCACTGCCTTAACCCTCTTGGGTTCACCAGAGCTTCACAGGTTGCCACTGGAGTCCTCTTCCACTCCTCCATGACCACATCACGGAGCTGGTGGATATTAGAGACCTTGTGCTCCTCCACCTTCCGTTTTGAAGATGCCCCACAGATGCTCAATAGGGTTGAGGTCTGGAGACATGCTTGTTCAGTCCATCACCTTTACCCTCAGCTTCTTTCGCAGGGCAGTGGTCATCTGGAAGGTGTGTTTGGGGTCATTATCATGTTGGAATACTGCCCTGTGGCCCAGTCTCTGAAGGGAGGGGATCATGCTCTGCTTCAGTATGTCACAGTACTTGTTGGCATTCATGGTTCCCTCAATGAACTGTAGCTCCCCAGTGCCGGTGTTCTGCCGAGAAAGGTCCCCCTGTCGGATAATGTCCGCCCTGTACTGCACAGGCGCAGCGCTTGCGTAGTATGGAGGACTAAGGAGCCGCCGAAAGTCTGCGAACACGAACAGCTGTACACGGTGCCTGCGCAATTACCACTACATTGTGCCACACGCTCCCAATGTTCGTGCAACTCTGCAAGGGGCGGGTGTATTATTCATTGAAGTGTGCAAGGGGTGGATGCAAAAACCACCCTTCAGTTGTGTAAACACGCCCCGCAAAGATGTGTACTTTATTGATAAACCCCCCCCGAAAACCACCCCCAACTTATCAGCTCTGCCCATCCATGTAAAAGACGGCCTCTTCTGTAGGCATCCGCCCCTTACACGCTTCTCAATAATACATCCGCCCCTTTGAGAAATCCACCCCCATCATATGAGCTCTGCCTATCATGCGGCTTCTTCTGTATGCATCCGCCCCTTGCAGAGATCAATGAATAATACACCCGCCCCTTCCAGAGTTGCATGAGCATCCGGACCGTGCGGCACAATGTAGTTTTAATTGCGCAGGCGCCGTGTACAGCTGATCAACAGCTGTTCATGTTCGGAGACTTTCGGCGGCTCTTTTGTCCTCCGTACTGCGCAAGCGCTGAGCCTGCGCAGTACAGGGCGGACATTATCCGACGGGGGACCTTTCTTGGCAGAACACCGGCAGCACTCATGCAGCCCCAGACCATGACACTCCCACCACCATGCTTGACTGTAGGCAAGACACACTTGTCTTTGTACTCCTCACCTGGTTGCCGCCACACACACTTGACACCATCTGAACCAAATAAGTTTATCTTGGTGTGTTGAGTTATTTTGAGGGGACAGCAAATTGACACTGTTATACAAGCTGTACACTCACTACTTTACATTGTAGCAAAGTGTCATTTCTTCAATCTATCTATCTCGCAAAGACATAGCAGTTTAGCTGTAAACACATAAAGAGAAGTTATCCCTCCCAGTGAACAAATATAAAAAGTGTTCATCTAAAGAAAAAAGAAAAGTGCCTCTCCATAGTGTAATAAAAACTTGTACCGTATTTATTTAATAAATGAATACACTCGCATTAGCATAAATTAACATGTAATAAACAAGTCACCAAGCCGGCATGGACTTCTAGTTCCGGGAGCACGATGATGTCAGCATGAGGCTCTGCCCGAGGCATTTCGTCATTAAGACGTCTTCCGGGGCTACCTAGCGCATAATTTGGTTGTAGTGCAAACCTTTTTATATATATTTGCATTGCAACCAAACAAATTATGTGTGTGTGTGTGTATGTGTGTATATATGTATGTGTGTATATATATATATATAATTTTTTTTTTTTTTTTACCAACATTCCACTTTACTTTGTGGTGTCCTATTGCCATTTTCTAGCCTGGTTTATCTTTGGAGCCGGAGGGGCCTTTTCCTTCATCCTCATCCAGCTGGTGCTACTTGTTGATTTTGCACATTCCTGGAATGAGTCCTGGTTGGAGCGCATGGAGGAGGGGAATTCCAGATGTTGGTATGCAGGTAAGAATGGTACTAAATGTTTTACTGTTCGAACTGAAGTTTGAAGATGTCATTTTTGTCTGACGTGTTATTTTTTGTTCACGGTTTTGGGTTGGTTTCATTTAGATCAGGGGCACAGACATGATTCTTCCTGTCACTCCATGGTGTTATGTGTGACAGTTGTAGAGGAGAGAATGGCGCATTTCCTGGCCATAGACCATTTTCTCGTTCACACAGGATTAATAGTCTAAACATTTATTAGTCATGTTTTTGGGTCTGTGTCATGCAAATTTCAACTGTGCAAGAAAATTGATGTGAGCATAAGCAAGGAATAAGGGCCATGTAGATCAACTCTTAAAGGAGTCGTTGGGTAGACCATCACAATTGCATAGTAGACCAAAAACCAAATAAAATTGATCACACTCATGCCCCCAATCTGTTATACCAGCTGACTGCCCACAGTGTTTGCAGGTGCTGGTTGGGTTGAATACTGGCTTGTCAGACACATTGAGGACTACAAGAAAATGGTGCTCATCTGTGTCTTCTTGTTCAGCATATAGTGAGCTCCTCTTAGCTTGGTCTCCTATCCATGGGAGAACCCCTCCAACATGTGTTGCCCAGTAACCTCTATGAATACATCCCTACTGGGCGAAACATGTTAAGAGGGTTCTCCCTTGGATAGGACACCAAGCTGAAGCCTTATTTTTACTAACAGGATCTCACAATATGCCATGGTGGTCAGACAGGCGCCATGTTGTTGTAAACCACAGTTACAAGCACACTTTAGTGCTGGACCTGTCTCCTTCATATACTGCTTTTCACTTCGCTTACATGCTGTGCTGTTCTTCCATAAGTAGCAAACAAATATACTTAATATTTCCTAGCGGGGGGAGGGGGGGTCATGACAATGCTGGTATTAGGTAACAGAACCAGAAGGAGGCAGACCTTAGTCCTGTGTAAGCTCCGACTGGGATAGACTTAGCCCTGGTTCACACTGCTGCGTCTTTTCATGCGACTTTCTGTGACATGCGACAGTCGCATGACAGGTCAAAACGCATTCATTTCAATGGGTGCCCTCTTAATTCCTGTGACTCAAGTCACAGTCACAAGGAAGTCGTTCCTTTGTCGTATCTTTGCGACTTTGGCTTCAGAGGTTTTTTTTTTTGAGAAGTTAGTAATGTGTTACACTCTAGATTTTTATGATTTGCCAAAGTTGCGATGCAAAGCTGCACTGTAAGTCGCACGACTTTGGGGTTACAGCAGTGTGAGCATTAGGGTTTGCATTGGGGTTCTGCAAATTGTTTCTAGTGGCAAACGGGACAAGCGTTAAAGCGGTGTTCCGCCCAAAAAAGAAAAATTAAAAGCCAGCAGCTACACATACTGCAGCTGCTGGCTTTTAATAATAGGACACTTACCTGTCCTGGAGTCCAGCGATGTCGGCACCTCAGCTGATGTTTCCATTGTGGGTTGTGGTACCTGGCAGTGTAGCCTTATGGCTTCACGCCGTGAACCCTACTGTGCATGCGCGAGGCCCCGCTCCTCTCTCCTACTGGCCCGGCGACAGGGAGAGGAGGAGGGAGCCCCGCGGTAATGTCGCAGGCCGCAGCCTGGACTCCCGGAAGTGGGAACGGGATACCTGTCCCCCCTCCCCCCCGAAAGGTGCCAATTGTGGCACCAGAGGGGGACAGGGGACAAATGAGCAGAAGTTCCACTTTTGGGTGGAACTCCGCTTTAAGTGAAGGGAAGTGTTTTATTGGAGGGGCGGCTTTACACTAAACCTGTTGCTTTGCCTTGTGTTGGCAAGCATCTTATTTGATTCCACATTTTTATTGAGTGCAAACCAGATGCTGGTAAATTTGACATATGAATGAGCCTTGCCTACCTAGCTTCTAGCCTCCACCCTACCAGACACAAAACTTTTGTCCCCGAAACAGGCAATAGGTTGTCTGTGGGTCAGTTTTAGGCAAACCATTGCTCAAAACAATTCCAATCATGTCCAGAGATCAAGCCTTAGTTGAGGGTTTCTACACGGGGTATCAATATGCATTATCAGCTGATCATACAAGTTGATGCTACAGAAAAGTTGTGTGGAGGCTTTATCTACCAATCGGTGCCTTAGCTATTGGAGAAGATATTATATACACTGATTTTAGAGACACTAATGAGTAAAAATACAGCTCTACCTCCTATAGTACTTTTCAGTTGGTTTAAAGCATAACTCTGGCAAAAACTTTTTCCCATGTCCTTGTTGCTGATCTACCTTCACCAACTATGGCATCCGTCTTCTTCTGAGCTCTGTAGTTCCTCTGTAATAGTCTGCTGAATTTGGATAAAATAAAAATTACAAAGGGGGGTATACAACCGCTGTAACATGTACAGGCCTAGTGTACCCTCCCACGTTCACTGCAATTTACAAAGCATGATGGGAAGTGTAGTTTGATTATGGTGTAGAGCAGGGGTAGGCAACCTCGGCACTTCAGCTGTGGTGAAACTACAAATCCCATCATGCCTCTGCCTCTAGGAGTCATGCCTTTGCTTGTCGGGGTTTTGCAATGTCTAATGGGACTTGTAGTTTCACCACAGCTGGAGGGCCGAGGTTGCCTACCCATGGTGTAGAGAGAGAGCAGAGGATATGATACAATCACTGTTTTAACAACTCCTCCTTGGCAGAATAGATGCTGCATTTTTTGACTTCCTGAAAATTCAATTAGACTTTTCTCTTCAATGGTAAGGTATTTCGCAAATGTAATAACTGTTTAGAGTTTTGTGTAGGGGGTGTGTGCTAATGGGGGATTCTTTGCTTATCCCAGAGTTATGCTTTAATACTTTGACACAACCTGAATTCTAGCATTTGTGAATTGATATGTTAAATGCATATCCGATAACCTCCATTGTCTTTGTATCTTCTAGTCTTACTGTCGTCCACCGGCCTGCTGTACGCCGCATCAATAACATTCTACGCTCTCCTCTTTGTATTCTACACTGTGCCTGGGGGTTGCACCGAGAACAAATTCTTCATTAGTTTCAACTTGATCCTGTGTGTTGTTGTATCCGTCATCTCAATCCTCCCCAAAGTGCAGGTACAGTCCACGGATGCTTGGGGGGGGGTACCTGTAGAACAGAGGAGATCACCTCTTAAATCCTATAATAATAAAATATAAATATACAGTTTGCTGAGTTATTTACTGCTATGAAGTTCAACAATGACTGCTGCTTTTTTTGTGGCTCAGGGGGGCAGTACTGTATGTGGCGCACAGGGTAAACCTAACCTATGTTCTTTATATTTGCTGAACAGCCTACAGGCTTAAAAATTACATTAGATGTTCTAACATGAATGGTAGACTGCAGAGCGGAGTGCTTCTTTGTACAGCGCTCGATCAGCTGGTGGTGGTGTGCATTCTGTAATGCACAGCATGTCTGGTTGTGGCTCTATAAGGTGATTGCTTTTATAAAAGCTTAAAGCAAAAGAGCAGCGCTGATGTGAATAGTAACTTATGGCAACCAAACGGCAGTGTAATTCAATCCGCTCACTGACGGGTTCGCTGCTATGGTTCACTATATCACGCACATTGCTCCTTCTTGTATCAAATAAGCCAGGTAGTCTTTATCAGTTACTCAGCATCATGCATATCATTTGTAGCAATGTATCGTAGTTCCTTGTACACTATGTTTTATACTTACCATCAGATTGTGGTTTGTACAATCCGGATCCCTGGTCTAAAGGCTTAGTTCACATTTTTAATGAAAATCAATAAATGCACATCTTTTTGCAGGTAATAAAAGTTTGCATTTATTATTTTTGTTAGGTCTCTTCCTTTCCTGATAACCCGGGTTGGACTTATAGGGTGTATGGATAGAACTCTCTGATCGATCGGGTAATCAAGACTCCATACACACAGGGATGGTGAACCAGGATTACAATATTTTATTGGGTTCGCATATATCTTATACACTTACAGAGAGAGAAAAACCTCCCTCTTATTATCAGCCAATGAGATTGAAACATAAACTTTATAAAAAAATAAGCATAAACATCACAAACAGCATATTCTGCCCTGGAGACATCTGTTAGGCTATGTTTAACCGCTTGCCGACCGCCTCACGCATATATAAAGCGGCACAAGGGCTCGTACAGGCAGAATCACGTACCTGTACGTTCCCCTTTAAGAGGCGCGCCCGCGGCAAGCTCTGTGAGTCGGGTCACGGGTCCCGCGGACTGGATCGCCACGGGGATACCCACGATCGCCTCACTGGGAGGAAAAATGGGGAGATGCTAATGTAAACAAGCATCTCCTTGTTCTGCCTAGTGACAGTGTCACTGATCTCTGCTCCCTGTCATCGGAGCAGAGATCAGTGACATGTCACACACAGCCCATCCCCCCTACAGTTAGAAACACGCCCCTAGGACACACTTAACCCCTACATTGCCACCTAGTAGTTAACTCCTTCACTGCCAGTGTCATTTACACAGGAAATGGGTGCATTTGTATAGCACTGATTGCTGTATAAATGACACTGGTCACAAAAATGAGTCAAAAACGTCCGATGTGTCCGCCATAATGTCGCAGTCACAATAAAAATCGCTGATCGCCGCCATTTAAAAAAAAAAAAATTATTAATAAAAATGCCATAAAACTATCCCCTATTTTGTAAACGCTATAACTTTTGCGCAAACCAATCAATCGCTTATTTTTTTTTTATTTTTTTTATTTATTTATTTTTTTTTTTTTACGAAAAATATGTAGAAGAATACGTATCGGCCTAAACGGAGGAAAAAAATAGTTTTTTTTATATATTTTTGGGGGATATTTATTATAGCAAAAAGTAAAAAATAATGCGTTTTTTTTTTTTTTTTTTCAAAATTGTCGCTCTTTTTTTGTTTATAGCGCAAAAAATAAAAAGCGCAGGGGTGATCAAATACCACCAAAAGAAAGCTCTATTTGTGGGAAAAAAAGAACGTCAATTTTGTTTGGGAGCCACGTCGCACGACCGCGCAATTGTCAGTTAAAGCGACGCAGTGCCGAATCGCAAAAAGTGCTCTGGTCAGGAAGGGGGTAAATTCTTCCGGGGCTGAAGTGGTTAACTATAAATATATATGAAGCTACGTATATTAGGCAACTTGCCAATGTTCCAGACACCCAACTTCTAACTTGTTATAACTTTGTTATTCGTTGTCTAATATTAAGCGTCAGACTAACCACATGTACATCCTGTATCAGCACATAGCATCCTTGCATCTAACTTTTGCAGCCTTCATTTCTAACTCTCTATATATCAAAGCAAATTACATTTCTTCTTGTATAACATCTTATAATGACTTAAAGCAGTACTCTAACTCCTTACAATTTTTTTTTGCAATTCTTTATCATTTTTTAAAGAGTTTACAGAAGACCACACGCTCCAAAAGAGCGAAAACAATGGAAAAAACAGATGACCTTTGAAGGTCAGAAATGCAAAATGCACAAGACAAAACATACAGTATGCAAAAGAGAATTCTTCCTTTGGGAGCAAGCTGATTCACATGGCCCTATGATGGATCTGGCCATTTACTTCCAGCATAACTGAACATTATGACTGGAAAGCGGCAACCATGGCTCCAGTGGTCCCTCTGAACTGGGGAAAAAAAAAAGGGGGGGGGGGGGGGGACAAAATTGTAGGGGGGCAGGGGTGACAAGACAGCAAAAGACCGCGGGGACCGAAGCCAGACTGGCAAGTGATCTCAAGCCTGGGAGCCCAATAGCGAGCAATATTCAGGAGGATTCAGTCCAATAAAACCACATTTTATTGAAGCACTCCTCCGTATGATTGGCTAAGGCCAGCAAACTCCTCCACATTTAATTTTTTTTTTACTCTGCAGCCTGTAAGGCATCTGCTGATCGTGGGTGCAATGCCAGGATCCTGCAGACTCGTACACTGTCTGCCTGTACCTTTTTAATATGGGCAGGCAGTTACTGAATGGTAGGAAGAATCAATAGACTATGAGTGTGCTCACCAGCACCCTCACGGTTCATTAAGAGCTACAAGCCGTTGGCTGCCGCAGCAGGCTTGGTTCACATATATGCGAATTGGATGCATTTTACACAGCATCCAATTTGCATAACATGTTAGTGTGATTGACTTTTAATGGAGCCAGTTCACATATGTCCTGGGCGGCTGCGGTGCGAAAATTGGAAAGGGTCCTGTGCGTTTTTGGGTTCGGTTCAGGTGCGAATTCAGGGAAAAATTTGCGCCTGAACCGGTGAACACAAACTCACAGGACACCGGACTGCAAACCGTAGCCGGACCTGTGTGAACCCGGCCTCGCAGAACTCTGTGAATGAATGGCGTGGCCGTTTTGGGCGGAGCCCGACATAGCTGCGCTCTTTTAATATTGTGACAGAAGGTGTGGTGAGGAGAGAAGGCAGGAGCTGGAATGCCCCTAAATACGGGTGAAGCAAGTAACATGTTCCAAAGGTGAACATCTCCTTTAAGGAAAACCGAAAAATGGGGTCTGATCATGTTGTTGTAGGGTAAGCTTGGTGTTCAAGGTATCGAGTATTAAAAATAATGTGCGCTCTTTGCTTTGCAGGAAGGTCAACCCCGCTCTGGGCTCCTTCAGTCCTCTGTGATTACCCTGTACACAGTTTACCTGACCTGGTCTGCCATATCCAACGAACCTGGTAAGTGTTTCAATTGAACAAAACATGGTTAGTGTGTTTGGCATGGCATGTCAGCTTGGAAGATCTGAGGCTGTGTGTAGGTGGGCTGAGATGAAACAGCCCGCCTACACACAGCCTCAGATCTTCCAAGCTGTGGGTACATACTTACATGCCATGCTAAACACACTAACCATGTTTTCAAACAGTCTTCTTTAAATGTAGGAGGCAGTTTGGAGCACCATGTTGGTCTTTTGGTTTGCAACGTTATTGCTTACCTTAAGTTTTGTGTCTGCCACTTAAGTAGACTGGTCAAAATTCCCAACCTGCAGTTTTCTATACCTTGATTTACTGTGGCTCAAGTCCCTGACCCCTCCTTTCCAAAATGAAGTAATTCACAAGTGTTGAGAATTGCACATTGAATGAGAGCGGCATTGTGGGGAGGAAGGTGTCCTTTCGCATTTTCCCTCATAATTGGGGTACATAGAATTCTACAAGCTTAGGGGGGTCTCAGCATTGGTTAGGGGTGTGAAAAACTGAAAGGAATGTTTTTTGACAGAGAGGGAGAAAACTTGGCAGTCTACTTCTTTTGGCTTCTTCTGGTGTTATTGCAGGTGTTGATAATGATAATGCCTCAGACGATCTGCGCATGCACAGTAGTGACGTCCTTCCAGCTGAGCGGCAGATCAGCTGCCGTTAAGTCAACAGGTTTGTGTGGGGGGGGCAGGTTTGTTTGACCCCCCCACCCCCCAAATATTGAGCACCAGCCGCCACTGGTCGGAGGCATTATCCGACAATCGGCAAAGTGCGGATGCGTCTGATTCTGCCTCGCTTTCTCTGACAACTGCGTCCCTAGCAACCAATGACGGCGAAATCGGCACCACAGGAAGATCTACTACAGTATTAGGAGGGCAGGACTTGGAATGCATTTCTGGGAGCCCAAGAGATGATTGGCAGCAGTTCCAGCCAACCATAGGCCACTAATTAGCCGCCTATGGGAGACTCCGATCCGCTGAGAGGAGCAGAATTTCTATTGATTAATTTCTATTGGATAATGCCTCCGATGATATGCGCAGTGTTGACATTACTACTGCACATGTGCAGATTGTCGGAAGCATTATCCGACGATCTGAAGTAATTGACAGAACACCATCAGTAACCTCTTTTTGATATGAATGTAATTAATAGCTGATCTGAAGAGATGACGTCTCTGTGGTCTCCAAACTGTAGCCCGGTGGGGCGGTTGTGGCCCTTTGCTTGCCTTTTATCTTGGGGCACTATTCCACTAACTGACTCTAATGATGGGGCACCATTTTCCCTATTGGCACCATCAATTAGGCACTATTCTTCCAATTTAAGCCAACAATGGGGCACTATTCCTCCAAATAAAACCAATGATGGGTCTCTGATGTTGGGGCAATTTCTATTCCCACTGGCCAGAGTCCGACCCCCCCCCCCCCCCCCAAAGTCTAAAGGATTGTAAACTGGTCCTTTGTTTAGAAAGTTTGGAGACCCCTGCCCTAAGGCCCTGCATATTAAATGCTTATTTTAAGCCAAAGTGCCCCATGCTGTCTGTTCCCCTTGCCTGAGTGCAATAAGTTCTTTAACCACAGTTTTTTTTTTGTTTTTGTTTTTTTTCAGATCGTACATGCAACCCGAGCTTAATGACCATCCTCAACAAGATTACAGCTCCTACGCTGAGTCCCCAGAATGGGACCGTCCCAGGAGTCCCCACACCAGAGCCTATAAAGTCATTGCAGTGGTGGGATACTCAGAGCATCATTGGCCTGATACTATTTGTGCTGTGCCTTCTGTATTCCAGGTGAGAACTGGGTTGCCAGAAGCATAGGAGGGAGGCTGTGTTTTTCTTCAAAATTTTCAGTAAAAAAAAAAAAGTCTGAACCAGATGTGGACATACAGATACATTTTCTACTAGTAGATTTCACTTCCTGTCCTGGTAGATGCAACAGGAAGTGAGAAGATAACTTTCCAATGTGAGGGAAATCCCCTTTAAGACAGTTTTCACGGAGGCAGGCTCCTGAATCTAAGTTCAGTGAGGCACAGGGAGAATTTACTGGCTAGAAGAAATCCTGGAATGGGGAAAAACGTATAACCTTAAAATTGTGTTGTGTATATATATATGTATATGTATATATGTATATATGTGTATATATATATATATATATATATACATACATACATACATACATACATACATACATACACATTATATATATATATATGTGTGTGTGTGTATATATATATATATATATATATACATATACACACACGAGCATTCCACTTTAATGGAGAACTTTTTTTTCCAAGTCAATGTGTCATTTGATGTAGGTAGCAGTATTATAGTTGTTTTTTTGTTGCTCATTGTATTCCAGCTTGTTCTCATCAGAATGTATGCGCTTTTCTTGCAGCATCCGAAACTCTACCAACAGCCAAGTGAACAAGCTCACCTTATCTGGCAGTGACACCCCCATGCTGGATGACACCGTAGGAACCGGCTCGGATGGCGAGGACGGGCAGGTGCAGCGTGTGTTGGATAATGAGAAGGATGGCGTCCAGTACAACTATTCCTTCTTCCATCTCATGCTGTGCCTGGCTTCCCTCTACGTCATGATGACCCTCACTAACTGGTACAGGTGAGAGATTCTTCAGCATGTGCATTATGGAACAGGACTACTGGCCAATCACTGGGCTGTGTTGATAGAAAGGCATGCTGGGCGTTTTACTTTTTTATTGTACAAGTGCATCTCAAAAAATGTGAATCTCGTCAAAAAGTTTATTTTATTTCAGTAATTCAATTTAAAAAGTGAAACTCATATCTATTATGTGGATTCATTACACACAGTGATATATATCAAGCATTTCTTTCTTTTTAATTTTGATGATTATGACTTACAGCTAGTGAAAACCCAAACTTTAGTATCTCAGAAAATTGGAATATTGTGAAAGTTCAATATTGTAGACACCTGGTGTTACACTCTAATCCGCTAATTAACTCAAAACACCTATAAAGGTTTCCTGAGCCTTTTAAATGGCCTCAGTCTGGTTCAGTAGCTTACACCATCACTGGGAAGACTGCTGCCTTGACAGTTGTCCAGAAGACAGTCACTGACACCCTCCACAAGTAGGGTAAGTCACAAAAGGTCATTGCTAAAGAAGCTGGCTGTTCAGAGTGCTGTATCCAAGCATATTAATGCAAAGTTGAGTGGAAGGAAAAAGTGTGGAAGAAAAGGTGCACAAGCAACAGGGATAACCGCAGCCTTGAGAGGATTGTAAAACAAAGGCCATTCAAGAATTTGGGGTAGATTCACAAGTAGTGGACTATGGCTTCAAGAGCCACCACACACACAAGTATCCAGGACATGGGCCACAACTGTCTCATTCCTTGTGTCAAGCCACTCTTGAACCAGGGACAGCATCAGAAGCATAATACCTGGGCTAAGCAGAAAAAGGACTGGACTGTTGCTCAGTGGTCTAAAGTCCTCTTTTCGGATGAAAGTTAATTTTGCATTTCATTTGGAAATCCAAGGGATCCCAGAGTCTGGAGGAAGAATGGAGAGGCACAGAATCCAAGTTGCATGAGGTCCAGTGTGAAGTTTCCATAGTCAGTGAGATTTGGTGAGCCATGTCATCTGCAAGTGTTGGTCCAAAGTCAGTGCAGCCCTCTACCAGGAAATTCTAGAGCACTTCATGCTTCCTTCTGCTGACCAGCTTTATGGAGATGCTGAATTCATTTTCCAGCAGGACTTGGCACCTGTCCACACTGCCAAAACTACCAATACCTGGTTTAATGATTATGGTATCACTGTACTTGATTGGCCAGAAACTCGCCTGACCTAAACCCCATAGAGAATCTGTGAGGTATTGTCATGAGGAGGGTGAGAGACACCAGACCCAACAATGCAGACGAGCTGAAGGCTGCTATCAAAGCAACCCGGGCTTCCATAACATCTCTGCAGTGCCACAGGCTGATCGCTTTTCATGCAACGCCGCATTGATACAGTAAATCATGCAAAAGGAGCCCCGACCAAGTGTTGAGTGCATACCATACTGTACATGGACATACTTTTTCGGTAAGCTAACGTTTCTGTATTAAAAATTTCCTTTTTTTTTTTAATTGGTCTTGGTGGTATTCTAATTTTCTGAGATACTGAATTTTGGGTTTTCACTAGCTGTAAGCCATAATCATCAAAATTTAAAAGAAAAATGCTTGAAATATTTCACTCTGTGTGTAACATCTATTTAATGAGTTTTACTTTTTTAATTAAATTACTGAAATAATTTAACTTTTTGATGATATTCTAATTTTTTTTCAGATGAGCCTGTATTTCTGTTCCACCTTAGAACCCAAAGCTGTTAGTGTTCAGTGCTTTTTTTATTATCACATTATTAGGAGGTGAAGAATGTTTCACATCTCCACCATCAAACAACTGCAATCCATTATTCTGGGTAAAATAAACATTTCTCCATCTTTTCTCTCTTTTTTCAAAATGCTGCAAGTACAAAAACAATACCTGTTGATCTGCTAGGCACCCAGTAAACTTCTAACTTCCTTAACCTTAGGTTCACACTGAGCTGCAGGAATGAAGAATTGCGAGTTCTGCTGAACTCGCACGATTTCACCCACGCATGTCAGTCCTGATTTCGGCTGCGATTTCAGACATCTGTGTGGGTTTCTGCACAGATGTCAATGGAAATCGCACCCGAAATCTCAAAAAGTAGTACAGAAACTACTTTTGGAAATCGCTGTGGGGCTGCAAATGCAGGGTCGCACTGATTTAGGACAGTGCCATTGCTGATTTGACATGTCAAATCGCACCAATGTAAACCAGGGCTAAGGCTGGGTTTACATATATGCGAATTGGATGCATTCTTCTTTTTTTTTTTTTTTTTTTTTTTTTTCCATTCAAAACTTTTTTTTTTATTAAACAATATACACATAATTTATACATGCATGGTAATTTGTGGCAATACAACAGTCACACATATATAAAAAGAAAAAGAAAAGGGGTGTAACAATATGCATTAATCTCATAACATAAATGGGCGTTATGTAGAAACGGTGCTGGAATTGGATGCATTCTTATCCGCATCCAATTCGCATAACGTGAATGTGACTGGCTTTCATAGGAGCTGGTTCACACATTTCCAGGACGGCCGCGGTGCGGTTTTGAAAAGGGTCCTGTGCTTTTTTTTTGGGTCCGGTTCAAGTGCAAATTCAGGTAAAAATTTGTACCTGAACCGGTGAACAGAAACGCTCTGACTGCAAACCGCAGCCAGACGTGTGGACCCAGCCTTAGCCCTGGTTCACATTGATGTGATTTGGCATGCGATTTTACATGTCAAATCGGCGGCTATTGCCCGCAATGGAACCGTCCGATTCCCAAAAGTAGTTTCTGTACTACTTTTGGCAATTTCAATGGACATCTGTGCAGGAAACCGCACAGATGTCTCTGAAATCGTCGGACTGACATGTGGGAATGAAATCATGCGAGTTCAGCTGAACTCACACATTTCATTCCCGCTGTCAGTGTGAATCAGGGCTAAGTGAGCTGACAACCCTAAGGCTCTGTTCACATCTAGGCGTTGCTATTTCACAGGTGTTTTTTGGCGGGTTTTTTTCTTCTGGTGTTTTTTTTGCAGTGTTTTGTACAGGCGTTTTAAAGGTCACCAATGTAAAAGCAGTAAAACGCCTGTAATCTGCCAAAAAAGAAGCTCCTGTACTTTTTGAGCGACGGACGTTTTGTTTCAGGCGACAGAACACTCAGATATGAACAGGGGCCTTTGAAATGAATGGAATTTGTCTTGGGTGTTTTTAGAACTGAGACTTAGAGCAGAAAAACGCCCATAAACACCTAGATGTGAACGGAGCCCTAAACAGTTTTGTCTGCTGCACTACAGTATTCCTCAGTCTCATGTTATAGAGATGAGTTTTTATGATGGGTGTTGAAGGGCCTATTGATAACAATGGCAGCATATGAAAATGTGACTTCTAATCACATCTATGGGTATTTATAGTGATTTCAAAATAAATTGCACAAAGTGAATGCAGTCTAAGGCCTCATTCAGAAGGGGCGTAATATATTGTACGCCTGTGCAGGGCTGTGTTAACCCACATGGGGTAGTACAGGTGTTCTGTGCATCCTCATGCAGGCAGTCCCATTGGTGTCAATTGGGACGCTGGTGTGGATGTGAGAGCAGCTGCCGCATCCCAATTGACATCAATGGAACAACTGTGCGTCTCAGTGTGGATAAACACAGCTTTGAACGGACATACGCTGTAGTACGCCCTGTGTGAATGAGGCCTAAAAGTTTCTTTGTTAATGCTTTTATATATTTTTTTTTCCCCCCTAGCCCGGATGCTGATTTGAATACTATAACAAGCAAGTGGCCAGCTGTTTGGGTGAAGATTACCTCCAGCTGGGTGTGTCTTTTGCTCTACACCTGGACACTGATCGCTCCCGCCATCTGTCCCAACAGAGAGTTCAATTAAATGTCTCCTGAGCCTCCTCTTTTTTTGGTAACATTCCCCGATTCCAAAGTCTGCTCGGGGTGCACCCGTCATCAAGAAAGCTATATTAATCCCTAAAAAATATTATGACAGATCACCTGAAAGTGCCTGGATATAGATTTTATTTTCTTGTCAAAGTTCTGTGCAATATGGGGGGGTCCTCCAAAGCCCCAGGAGGTTGCTGAATGATGAGTCTGGGGGGGGGGGGGTCTTTTTAGCCACATTGAGCTTTAGCATACCTCATTTCTATAATCCTAAACAGCTGGAGCCTGTACTGTCATTCCATACAGGAGTCTTCAGCTCAGACATTTTGTGATTTGTCATTTTAAAGGCTAAAATTCAACTCCAAAAAAATGCACATTCTTGCAGATTTAAAAAAAAAAAAAGCCAAAAATGTTTAACACAGGAGCCTGCAAAATATTTCACCCATGATCGTGGGTACAATGTCAGGCTCCTGCAGGCACGTACTACAGCGCTCTACCTTGCTACGGCCTTTACGCTAATGAGCTGCAGAATGTGTCAATAGACGATGAATGTTTTGATCAGTGCACTAGTAGTCCATTGTGAACTAGTCTGTCTGCTGCTATGGCGGATGGGACTTGTAGTTTATTCACAGATTTTAGACATGACAGCGGCTGTGGGGGAGAAAAAAAAAACCCTGCCTGCTGTCATAGGGTTTGAGTGCGAAGCAACATGTTCCACCCTAAGGCGTGATTCCCACCTAGGCATTTTTAGTGCTTTTTGCATTTTGCTGATTTGTACTACAGAACGTGTTCCGTAGGAAACCATGTTATATGGCCTATACCCTGTTTCCCCGAAAATAAGACCTAGCATGATTGTCGGTGATGGCTGCAATATAAGCCCTATCCCCCAAATAAGCCCTACCCTGAAAATAAGACCTACAAGGACTTTAACTAGGACTTATTTGGGGGGTAGGGCTCATATTGCAGCCATCACCGACAATCACGCTAGGTCTTATTTTCGGGGAAACAGGGTAGTACAAATATGCAAAAAGCACTAAAAATGCATAGGTGGGAATCAGGCCTAAGGCTGGATTCACACCTATGCAGTTTTAGTGCATTTTGCAGATTTGCACTACAGTCCATTTAACATGGTTTCCTATGGAACATGTTCTATAGTGCAAATCTGCAAAAAGCACAAACTGCATAGGTGTGAATCCAGCCTAAATTTGGGTGTAACATGTGTGGACAGGTGGATATAGCCCTAAAAACCAAAATCACTGTCTGCATTTATCCCTTTTTTTTTTTTTTCCAATGAGTTTGCTGAAGAAAGTCTGCTGCGAGGGGGGGCTTTCACCCTAAAAAAAAACAGATGAGAGACATTTTATCAAGCAGAATAGACCTACAATTAGACACCAATCTATTGCAAAGCTAGATGACTGACAGTTTTTTGGCACCTGTAATCCCAGGCAACCAACTGAGTCTGCAATAGATAGGCAGATGTACAATTTTTTTTTTTTCTTTACGGAAAACCCCTAAAAGTATTCTTATCCTGTAATCCTGTTTGACAGGTGTTCAGTCTGTGCAGCAGAAATTTATCAGATGAAGCAAGTTCTTGCAAAATGGTTTAGTGCAGGTAGTATTGGGGGGGGGGACCTTAAAACACTGGAACTGCAGAGTGACTCTGGGTTTTGGGGGGGCCCATATGAAGAAATTGTACAGGAAAATAAAGACTTCTAGGAGGATTACAACAGAAAAAAAAAATGCTTTCTTGATGACAGGTTTGCTTTCAATAATTCCATTAGCAAGAAAAAAAAAATAAGCCATCTTTTATTGCTTTTTTTTTCGTAATGAATACTTTTAATTGTTGTCAAAGCTTTATCATATGTTTATTGCTGCTTTTATGTGCGCTTCTGCTGAGCTGATCTATTGTATCAAAGAACATTTTTATTTGACTTTTCAGTAATATATTGGATACGTTTTTCTATAGCTCTATACTGGTTTTGAAAAAAAAAAATGCACTTTTTTGTCTTGTAATGACGATGTTGGTTTATGGATGGACGAGAAACTTTTTTTTTTTTTGTACAGGTTTTTCTTGTGTTCATTATTTGCTAGGTATCAGTTGTGTATTCTGAATGAGTGCATTGCAGCCATTCCATCAAAAAACGCATCTTTCAGTTAAGGGTGGATGTTGGCGTGTTGAAGGACCCACCAGCTACTTTACATCTCCCATCAATGGCACTGGAAAGAGAACGCTTTGCAATTCCCAGCTTTGAATCCCTGTGAATGTAGTATCAATAACTGGGAGGAGCTGGGAACACACACGATTCTCCTGGTCACAACCCGTGAGAGATACAGCATGCTGTTGGGGTATTCAACTCATCATCCTCTAACCCAGAGATCTCCAAATTATGGCACTCCAGCTGTTGTGGAACTACAAATCCCATAAGGCATTGTAAAACTCTGACATTCACAGACATGATGGGAATTGTAGTTTCTGAACAACTGAAGGGCCATAGTTTGGAGACCCCTGCTCTAACCCAAACTGAAGATACATTAACAATTCTTACTGGGTCTCACCATACAGGATCCAGATTTCTTTTCAGCCAAGTCTTCCTTGGAAACAGGTGCAAGCTGTCCCTTGATTTCTCCATATCGTGCCATTGGGCAGAGAAGCCCTGCTTGTTTTGTGGTTGACTATCTCATCTGTAAGTAACAAAGCCATGACTATTGACCCATAGTGACTGTTGGTAAATAGGACAGCCTGCATCTGTATAGCTATAAACGAGGACTAAGGATGCAATGATGAGACAATGTAAATAAAGCTGATCACGTCCCCGTGTAGATATGCAATCTCTTTTGTTGGGGCGCTTGCACCTGTTTCCACGGTAACTTGGCTGGAAGAATCGGCCAAGAAGGGCTGCCAACTCTGCAGTTTATTTACTGCCATGTTCATTATTTGGGTTCTGTTGCTGATAATTGCATACAAGCAACTGATTGAAGCCAATTAGCCACAGGCCCTGCATTATCTATATTAAGTATCTAAAGAGAAAAGTTGCAACTGGCTGAATAAAAACTTTGAATACCATTCCTGGTCTTGGCTGCAAAGGGCTTGTATTGTAATTCAATACTATAAGACCCCATTCGCATTGGATGTGCAAATCCCTACAGCTGGAATAGACATGTGCGAATAGCTGCGACGGCTGAGCTCATCCAATGCAATAACAGGCTGTCAGGGGTCGTAGCTGGATGTACGTTGTCATAAATAGCTGTAGCCAACGCCAGCCTGTCATTGCATTGGACATGCTCAGCTGCAGCACCTATTCGCACACATCCAGCCATAGGAATTTTCAGCTTGAGAATGGAGTCTTAAGAATAGTGTCAGCACTATACATCTAACAGGCCTTTCATATACAGCCAGCCTTAGCTTATATACCAGTGATGGGAAACCTTGGCACCCCAGAAGTTTTGGAACTACATTTCCCATGATTCTCAAGCACTCTGCCGTATAGTTGAGCATCATGGGAAATGTAGTTCCAAAACATCTGGGGTGCCAAGGTTCACCATCACTGCTCTATACTGGGAAAACTAGCAGCATCATCCCATAGCAACCAATCAGAATTTCTTTTAGTGGTTGCTACAAGGTTATTGCAGTTTGCTGATCACCTTTGCACATACGCTGCCTTATTCCATGAGCCTGATTGATTCTAATTGGAGGATTTGTAATTTCTGATCCTTTTCAGCCAACACTGCACTAAAATCCCCTGTATACTCATATGAGCCGTGGAACAGTGCAAGCCTTTTGCAAGCACAATGGTAGACCTTAAATGGGACTTCTCCTTTGCATGCTTCGCCCACATCCATAGGCATCGTTATTGGTCCCTTGAGGGCTGAATCTTGGCGCGATGCCTGGAGCACTTTCTTCTAGTTTATGTTTAGTTGTTTTGTGCTATTGCACAATTATATGGCACTTAAAGGACCAACAAATTGACTTCCAGAACTGAAAGTATTTAGGATAAGTATGTTATGGCATACAGTACTTGTACCATGCTGGGAACAGGACTGAATCCACACTATTGGCTAAACACTGGAGTCAAAATGTTTTGGGTTTTTTTGGATAAAGTTTTAATAACTCTGTTATGTTTTGATTGGTGTCTGTGTCCCTACTGGGGAGATTCACCCTCTCTTCTCTGGGCACCCCTGTCAGCAGGACAGAAAGGGACGTGTAAAGCCGGCCATACAGGGACCATAACTTACCTGGTTCAGCTGGGACCGGCCTAATTTCCATCTGTGTATGGGCAGACTTCTGTACAACCAGTATGTTCAATTTTCTACCGCTGGTTATAGCCTGCAGTGCTGATTAGTGTATTGATGATGGTGGGGAAGTCTCCCAGCTCAGAATACAAAGGCTTAGCAGGGGGGATTCCCTGTCCTTGCATCAAGTCCCTTTTTTTGTTTTTTCTCTCTAAACCCGCTGGCAGAACAAAAAAAAAAAAAAGCCTGTATAAGCTGCTTAATCCTAATTCTTACAAGAACAGAAGGGCAGTCTTTTCTAATGAGAACCGCTGTTCTGGTGAGAGGGGCTTTCCTCTCACCAGAACAGGAAGTGAAGGGAAATCTCCCTACCAGGACACCAAGCTATATCAAACTGACAGAGGTTGCTGTATATAAAAATTTAACATTAAAATCATCCTTTTTCAGAATTAGTTTTTAAGACATTTTTCTACAGGCAGACATTTTGTGTTAATTCTTGAAGTGACATTTTGTCTATTCACCCAAAAGTGATGACCCCCCACAGATCGCCTCTGTCATCAGTTGTCCACAGCAACCAATCAGGCCTTTTCTGGAAATATGGAGTAAAAAAAATCAGCGCTTATGGGAAAGCCAGCTCTGACAACTGATGACACATGCTTAAGTGATGTCACCACTTCTCGGTGACCTGATAGGCTGATGGATATCCCAGCCCATACAATGTGTAAGTACGAGACTATCTTCAGCACTTTGGATTTGCACTGTAATGTATACACTGTTTAATATACCCTAAAGAAACTACATTTTTGCTGTGTTTTTTTTTCTCCCGCCTCATTGTCTGTCTGGTTTTGGTAGTGAACTTCTTTTAATGCTAGACAGGTCATGCACTTTGCACACCTGCAAATTCCGGCCTAAACCTTCTTGTTTGTGTGATCTAAGGCTCTTGTTGGAGAAATTTCCCCTCCCTTCCTATTCTGTTGGGACACGTATCACCTGGACAGGAAGAGAGAGGTACATCTTCAATAAGGATATGAAAACCAATCCTAACCTGGCAGAGTTTGTAACATACACCACATTTATTAATCTGTAGCCGCAACCTCCCTAAAGGTATTCCCGAGTGTGGCTCGGGGTTAAATTTCAGCACTATTAGCCGTAACCCCGAACCACACTCGGGATTACATCGCAGGATCCTGGTGCCTCCTTACTTACCTTGTCCCCAGGATCCTGCGATGTCCTCTGCCCAAAGCCTCTCTGTGCCAGGCTCCGTTCCTTGCAAGCGTCGCAACGCACGGGGGCGGAGCCTGGCAGCAAATTAAAAAAAAATAAAAAATCATAACACAGTACTGTAATCTGTAAGATTACAGTACTGTATGAAATCATTTCACTTCCCTTTTGTCCCAAATGCTTTAGCCCTGCATGCAGTTTTATATTATATATACTGTTCTTTCTGCCTGGAAACTTGAGATTGTCCATAGCAACCAAAAAGTTCCTTTACGTCAAAAGTGGCTTTAGACCACCTAGAAAACAGCGATAGTAAATGAGAACAATTGCAGAATTTAGCGATAGTGAATCGTGGGGAAATTTATTTATTTTTTTAATTATATTTATTATATTATAATTTATGATTTTGTGTTTCAAACTTTATCATACCCGGGATATCTACTAGACTCTTGGTGGACAGATCTAAGTGTGTTATTGCTAAGAATTACAGGCCTACAATATGAAACGCCAAATTTCTATGCAAAATAATTGTACCGCTTTGAGACGCAAAAATCTGAAATAATCATACCGCCAGGGAGGTTAAGGAAATATCCTCACTTACCTCTTCCTGACATTTATCAAATAGGAAGTGAAACAAAGTCTCCCCAATAGGGGCACAGACAAGACCCTATTCAGAAGTTTTGGCTGGGGGTGTGCTTTAAACCTGAATACGTCTTAGTCTGTTTGTGTCCGTAAGCAACCAATCACATTAACCCTTTGTTCTTGCAGAGAAGTTATTGTGCACAGCATTTATTCAATGTCAGTAAAGTGCTCACAGGGTATGTGCACTTTATTCTGACATTTGGATGCGAGTATCCTACTCCAAAGTATACTTTTTTAGTTGCTCCAATCTGCCCCAGCTATCCCAAAGGGATGATCGATACAAAAGGTAGTAAAATTACACCCCAGCCTGGGGCCCTGGAATGTGAGAATACAGCACACAGCCATAGAAAATTACTTAGAACCTGCAAACATTTATATACATTTTTAGCAGAGACCCTCGAGAATAAAATGGCAATCATTTGAATGGTTTTCTGGTCACATGGTATTTGTGCAGCAGTTTTTTCAAATGCAATTTTTTTTGCAGTAAAATTAGTGTAACTCAATTTTTTTTTGGTACAGTATAAAAGATGGTGTTACACCAAAATAGATACCTAACATGTCACGGTTTAAATTGCGCACACTCATGGACTGGCAACAAACAACGATATTTAATCTCCAAAGGCGACAATGTAAAATTTTTTACAGTTTACCTCCTTGAGTTACAGAGGTGCTAGAATTATTACTCTAACCTTCGTGGCGATACCGCACGTGTGGCTTGAACACTGCTTACGTATGCGTTCACTTCTGCACGAGAGCACATAGGAATGAATGGGGGTGCTTTAAATTTTTTTTTTTTAATTTTTAAATTTTATCTTTAAATTTTTTTTTTTTTTTTTCTCCTATTACAAGGAATGTAAACATCCCTTGTAATAGAAATAAGGGATGACATGTCCCTCTTTATGGAGAGATCTGGCATCTATAAGACCCCAAATCTCTCCAACCTTTTAAAGCAAAAGATCAAAAAAAAATTGTTTACTTCTGCCCTAAAATGGAAGTGACGTCATGACGTCGCTCTGGTCCTCCAACATCATAGAGGTGATAAGAGACGATCTGGTCCCTGTTCATCTCTATGGCCAGCCACGCGAACAGATAGTTTCCTGGGCTCACCAGTAAAAACTAAGCCCGAGAGACTGGCGCAAGGGAGACTAATTAGTCGTTTGGACTGCTTTTATGAGAGACCATCGCTGACTGAAGGAAAAAAAAAAAATACCAGGGTTATGGCTGAAGCCATCAGCCATAACCCCGGTATTCATTTTTTTTTTTTCAGGCGGCGATGGTCTCTCATGAAAGCAGTCTGAGCAGCTAATTAGCCACTGGTCTGCTTTGTAAACCACAATCTGTGTATATATGCGTATTGCGGGCAGCAAGTGGACATCTAATTTTCCTGTTTTGTTGGCAACTTTCTTGGTTAGAGTCTGCATTAGGATTGCTTAGTACTGTACCCCTCATTTTTTATCCTGTAGACAACAGGACAGGAAGTAACGATCCAGCCAGCCTTAAAATTCTTATATTTTAACAGTAAAGCATTTTAAGACATAATAAAAAGATAAATAAATCAAGAACCAAAAGTACATATATAGAGATTTATTGACCCATGCATACAAATCGACATTTTAAATCTGTTCTCACCCCTTTATAAAATGTTAATGAATGAACCAGGATAGAAAAATAAACATTTCGTCAGCACAGACGTTTCGGAACAACATTTATTAAACAGTTTACGCTTTTCTCTTAGGCACACAAGCTACCGTGTATACATGAAGGAATATATAAAAAGGACTGTCATAGAGGTGGGTGTACCCCATTCTCAACTACCCTTTCTGGGGTGGACATAACTACCTTTTTTTTTTTTTTAAGTGTTCCCAGCAGGATTTGTGCCTAAAAACTTTGCATACATGATGCAATCAAAATCTGAGTCTCCTCCCCCATAGTGAGGTAGGATGGTAACATTTCACTGGCTGTATTGAGAACATTTAGCAGCTGCTTATTTTAATATCCCTACCCTACATTCCCACCAGAGTTAACGTGGGCTCAAGGGCAAGAATCTGATTTTTGCCAGTAGTTGTAAATGCTGTTACACACACTTCAGTTGTCCAGTTTGTATTCTAGACAAATCAATGGTAGGTACTGCTGCCTATTGCAAGTAACCGCTCATCTGAGTGACCTAGATGCCACATTTGGAACATTGCTCACTAGAGACAGAGCTCCCATGATCCTTAGGCAAGGGGCACAGGTGCCCAAAAAGCCAAAGACCACCCCAACGCATTTCGTCCCGCCCATCGGGGCTTAATTGTAGGGCTCATCTGAGTAGTTACATGCCGAATACCAACTCTGGATGCAGCCAGTGAATGTCCAAGGTAGGTGTTGCTGAGCTCTAGGCCGCTGTTAATTAGCCAGTTTGTATGCGGCCACAGTAGAGACTGTTGCTATAAGCAAAGATGGCATTTATCCGCCTCTGAAGCAAACTATCTGCACATGAACTCCTGTGTGAATGTAGCCACGGTCGCGGGTTCTGCCTGTTGAACTACAAATCACAGCAGTGATTTAGTTATCTGTTACCAGCTACATAGTAGCCTGTGTGCCGATTGTACCTTTTACCTACTGTACCAGTCACCCAGGAGACAGAGAAACAACACTAACGTATTTCATGTAACAGTGGTCACAAAATAGTAACAATCACATAATGTATTCAAGAATGGAACTGTACAGTGTCCTGTCCAGTTTGAACTGAAAGTTCAGGGTAAAGCGGAACTAAACCCTCCATTTAACAGTTTCCCAACACCGCTCCATTCAAGGCTTGCTGTGAATGAGATCTGTCATAGTTGCTTGTGCTCTCAACGGAACTGTCACTCCATCAAATGGCTGGTAATATAACCAATCACATGTGCAGATCAAAAACACAGGAGGCCAAGATGGCAGCTTCCTTGGCTGTAAAGGAGAGGAGGGTTTAGTCTCTTTTTAAGCTACAGCAACCATGTAATCTCTTGCTACTAAGGAATTCAAAGACTCACTGCTGCCAAAAAAACATTTCGTTTTGGATGGAGTGAGGAAAAGTTACAGCTTCATCTTATTACTTTCTGTGTTCCTATTGCAAGGCTTTGCCCTTAGTTTCCGATCAGGAAGTGATAGGACATTTCCCTAAGGCTGGGTTCACACCTATGTGAATTGGATGTAGGGGTTTCCCCGCATCCAATTCGCATGACAGGAGATTGGGACCGGCTCTCATATCGCCGTTGTGGCTTGCACATGAGTAGTGTGCGTCTTTGGCTCCATTTCAGGGCCGAATTCAGGAGAAACAGAGAAAAGGGACGCACCGGACACCTTCTGTGAGCTGCATCCGTCAGAGGTGTGAAGAGAGGACACAGAAAAACAAAAAAATAGGAGAGAAAGGAAGGGTTAAAAGAGTCTGACAATGTGCCATCCTGTCCCCCGTTCCCCCATTTTCCAATACGGGGGTCACAGGGACAGGTAGTATAAAAATCTCTTGCTTGGGGCAACACAGGAGAAAAAAAAAAAAAAAACCTTTAAATCTTTCCAAGATCTATCCAAAACTTGGTTTCAACCACTTACTACCCTGTTTCCCCCGAAAATAAGACCTAGCGTGATTTTCGGTGATGGCTGCAATATAAGCCCTACCCCCCAAATAAGCCCTAGTTAAAGTCCTTGTAGGTCTTATTTTCAGGGTAGGGCTTATTTGGGGATAGGGCTTATATTGCAGCCATCACTGACTTATTTTTGGGGAAACAGGGTAGCAAATACCTCTTACAGCAGCATGATCATTCCAAGTGCTGAAAACAAGTTAGAAGCAAGAGATTATATTTGCATGGGTGTGTTATGTGCAGATTGGGGTTCAGGATTTGTTCCCTGGTGCAACCGCCTAGGGACAGTCCCATCGCCATACAGGGTAGAAACTCCCCTTGCAGCCCGATTTTAGCTTTTGTTTGGAAAAATAAGAAAGATTTCAGGTGATCACCTGAAGTGAATCTTATTTTAATGGAATACATAACCTGACTAATGTAACATAAAGTTACTTGATTTGCGGATACACACCTCATCTCTAATCTGCACATAGGCCCCAATCAGTCCGGGGTAAAAGGCAAACTGCAAAGGAAGTGGGATTAGTTTGTGTGATGTTTAAACCTTGTACAACACCAAAAAAAAAAAATAGCAAATGCTATCCTACAATTATAAAAATATTCCTATATACCAAGCAAAATATACCTATACAGACAAAGATTTCTCTAAGAGCTATATAGAGCATTTCACAGCCTGTGAACCCCTCACTGAGTCTCACTGGCATCAAAAGCTCTTGTTTGACCAGAACATTAAAACAGACCATCAACTATTTGTCCTATCTGTCACATACTATTTACAGAGGCTTCTCGGAACAGCTGGATGGAAGCCTTGGCTCAGGTACCCTTTAAAGTTAATTGGTAAGCAATTTTTAGGTCAATGTCAAAGCTAGAGTGACCCCCCCCCCCCCCCCCCTCCGGTGTGCTATTTAGACTTAACTTTGTTACCAAGGGTGTGATTTTCCTGTTTGGAGGTCTAAGCCCACCCCCTACAGCCAAGCCCCACCCACCATCCTCTTTACCAATGAAATTCTGCCATTAGACTGGGGCGGCATGGCTCCAGAGGGCAGGGAAAGTGCCGTAAAACCAGCATCAAGGGGGGCACCCTTCTTTCTGCTAATAAATGGAATAGGCAAGAATTTTTTTTTTAAAGTGACCGATAGTATCACTTTAAGTGGACATTTCATCAATATGGAATATTTAGCCGATTCATTAGGGTGAACAGGCTTCTTACTCTGGGTCAGCCATGCCCCCTTTTTTAACAACCAATAGGGACACCTCAATTATGGATGACATGTACACTTTAAATCAAACTATACAAGTAGCTTAATGTGACTCATCTACATATTTACATGCACCACAGTATGCGTAACAGCTGCATTCTATTCAAGAATGGGTCCCCCTAGCCATCCTTCCACTCCACTATACTGCCATGGCTGTGGATCTGGGGGGGGGGGGTTGGGGGAGGAGAAATTCCTATTATAGGGCTCATAACACCTTTAGATTTCTTGCACCATCTAGTTCACCTTATTCCAGGTAAAATTTCTATCCAGACCCTGGTGCAAGGAGCTTTGGCAGCATGGCACAAAAAGGAGCCCTGGTTTTATAGAAGAGTGTGTTGGCATTTGGTAATCTTCGGAAGCACCTTTTAGTAAATTGGTAGGACCGAAACAGTGCATAAATCTCCATTAGGTTTTAAATTCACAATACAATGGCTGAGTAGAAAAAAGTTACAGGTTTTGGCACCTTCTGGTTTAATTTTCGACTGTACGGCAGAAAGCCGCACGGCACGTCAAGATTCAAAATGGCCTCCCACTTGCCAACTATACAAGCACCTGCCCGCAAAAGTGGCTCAGAGGTGACAAGTTGCCATATTTGAATTCATTCTAACTGAAGCTTGCTGACCTCAATTTCCACACAGTAAGGCCTCATGCACTTGGCACCAATGCACAAGGCTTTGGCTGTAGGTGCTAGTGGCAGGTACAATGCCTCGTTGCCAGCAGCCTGTCAAACACTATGAGAGGCTGACAACTAACAGGACTGGACGATGCACCAAGCAGGTACTTCCTTTTAGTGCAGTAGGCACCCAGGATCAAACGCCCGGAACACAAGTAGTCTATGTTCTGGACATTCATCCCTGGGCACATACTACTCGGTGCACCGTCCACCCCTGTCAGTTGTTGGCCTCTCAGAGCTCGACTGGCTGCGGCAGTGTAGTTACAAAGTGTGCCTGTATCTTCCACCTGCACCAGGGCTAAACACCCAGTGTGCACGAGGCCTTACTGCATAAGGCCTTGATGTGAAATGCTATGTACTGTGTATAGTACATGCAGAATCCTTTTTCAGTTTACAACAGGGTGGAAGTATCATAGAAACCATTGCTTCACTGTCGTTCTGTAACATGTATACCCACAGCAAGATACAGTATGTTAGCACAATCCCACCCAACGGGGTATTTACAGCCACAAAAAAAAAGCAAAAACCTTTCTATTCATCTGAAATCTTCCAAAGTGTATAGAGCTCCCAAATGCTTAGTAGCCACCACTGGCCAGAGTTAGATTGGTTAGTCTCAACCTCTTCGTACTAAGGTTACACTTTTAAAAGTGTAAAATAGCTTTAAACTCAAGGATCAAATGTTGGTAGACTTCAACCATCAAAACAATACACAGAACATTGTGTGTGAAAGGGAAATCTCCTTCGCCATGGGTTGGAGAGATTTGTGGGGTGTTATGTGGAATTTTGAGTCCAGTTGGCCAGTATAAAAAAAAAACACAAACAAAAAGGAATGCTACTTTGAAGCTGTGACATGAAACAAAAACATAACATTATGGGAACATCCAACGTAAAGGGGACCTCTTGCCTTTGAACAGGGGAAGCAGCCATTTTGCTGAACCAAACAAGACTCTTGAAAAACTGTAAATTATGAATCCCCTAAAGCCAAGGACTCTCCAGAGCAAACGGTCACGATATATTCAAATGCTAAGTAGACCCGCTAAATGGTTTGTTCAGACAGACAACAGGAAGCATACAAACTGCAATAACCCTTAGAAACCAACAAATCTCTTAACTGATCCACTATCAACTCACATTGGTTGGCCATCTTGAGTCACTGCACTAATGGCAGATTCACTGTGCACTTTGAAAAGTTTTCATTGCTTTTTCTTTTATACTTTGGTGTATCTCCAGGAAAATAAACCTTACAAATACTTTGATTCCAGTCTTATCTAGCTTTAATGTTACGTGTGCCAAATGTCTAGGAGTAGAAAAAATAACAGGAATTATCTGATGGGGTGAGTGGGTCTTCAGGACTGCACACAGTGGGTCTTCTTCAGGACAGCACACAGTCAATACAACAATTAGCCATACATGGATCGAAATTCATCCGGGTCAGGGGAAGTCTCTCCACTGCTCAGCGGAGAGAATTCTCTCCCATCCACCTCCAGTGAGTAGATGGGGGAATGGAGTCCGTTTTTGTTATTCAACCCACCAGTTAAAAAACAAAACAAGAAAACACTCCTATGGGTTTCGGGATTGCACACAATTAGTCAATACAACAGCGTATATTGTCCGAACACAGCACCTATGTCAGATGGTCCTAATAAGCAATCCTGACACCCATGCCACTCAAGTTAAAAAGAAGAGTCACGTGACCATCCTGCAGGATCAGCCAAAGCACCACGGGGGGAATTTATTAAACCTGGAGCAGCTGTGTGTAGTAACTAGCTAGAAACTGATTGGCTTTAATGTACAACTGCTCCGGTCTTTCTCTGACTCCCTATTATGGCAAGTATGGAGCATTACCACGAACCTGTCAACTTGGAGCAACTCTAGGCCCCAGCAACCACCCACAATCACGTACAACAACAAGTGGCACAGGATGTGCGTTTCCAATAGATGCCCCAGACAAGAATAAAACAAGACAAAGTCACCGTCAAACAAGACATGGTCACCTTCACACAAGACAATGCCGCTGTGCCAGAGAAGTTTAATAACACAAAAAGACCTGAGCATTAAACACATTACACATTGCCACCATGTAACAAGTTCAAACGGTAACCTAAATATTGGAAAATACGTTCACTGGTCCAGTTTTGCTAAACAAACAATAAAATAAACTTTAACAAAGTTGGAAAGTGCTTTAAATACCCTTTATACATTCCTGATAAATGTAGTAGACTTATTTACAATTAAAACTCCGGAATGTGGCAATTAAACTCTTGAAGAGTACCACCCCTCCCCCCCCCCACCCCCCCCCCAAAAAAAAGAAAATCATCCATGGTCATGGTCAACCTACAGAATATTTTCTCATCCAGGTGGCCAATATTTTGGGATCACAAACATCCCTTCGCTCAGTATTTATACCCTGAAAGGTGTGACCATATACCCTTCAGTAGTATATGAAGCTCATGTCCGAAAATTAAGACTCACCTATAACTATAATGGTAACTGAAGATGTGAAATATTGAACAGTGCAGATAGTAAAGGTGTGGTGCAGTTTACCATGTGCTCTCTTTTCTGAAGGGGAGGATCCATGTTGACGGAGAGCCAATGTTTGGCTGCCTCTGTCTGAATGTCACTCAACCGATCCACTTTGGCCAGTACACTGAAAGGAAGGAATGTGTTGACCAACAAGGGAACGTCCTTTTTAGAGCAGGGTGGACTCAAACTCATGTCTAATCGATTCTATTCTCGGATGATGAATTAAAACAGTAGATGGTGCCTAAACCTGTCGACTACTTCTGAAGAGAAGTTGGTAGATGTAGCTCAAATCTTGGGTGCATTTAACATTCAATTCCTAGAGTGGTTGGCGGATGTGGCACAAATCTTGAGTGTATTTATGGTTAGATCCATAGAGAGGTTGGCAAATGTTACGCAAATGTTGGGTGTACTTAACATTAGATCCCCAGAGCAGCTGGCAGATGTGACTCAATTCTTGAGTGTATTTAAAAGAGAAGTATGGACTTTAGCATATATTTTTTTTTCTTTACACTTACCTAGGTGGATGTAGCATCAATTCAATACTGCATCTGTCCCTTGCTGGCTCTGCAGTGAGAACTGAGCGATCAAACACGGCTGATCACTCAGTTCTCCTCTCTGCTCTGATCAGAGAGCTGCGACTGTCAGTCACTGGCTCTCTGCTCTTCCCCCTCCTGCATTTACTGGAGCACTGGGCTGTGGAAGGGGAGGAGCCGGGTGCAGGTCCAGCCTGCTGGGTGGATCCCGACCATATGGTCCTGATCTTTTCAGAGCCTGGACCGGCTCAGTGACGTCAGCCAACAGTGGAATTGAGTCTGCTGTTGGCCGAAAACAGGTTACAGAAGGGAAGAACGAACTGCACTCCTGTGATCCATAGAAGTATAGCCAAAAAATCTTTGGCTATACTTATCCTTTAACGTGAGATTCCTAGAGAGGTTGGCAGATGTGGCTCAAATCTTGGGTGCATTTAACGTCAGATTCCTAGGCCACTTGGCAGATGTGGCTCAAATCTATTTAACATTAAATCCCTTTATGGATCGATCTCTTGGCTGATCATATGACTGGTCAGCACTGGAAACATGCAGATTGGCTTTTAAGAGTGGTCAACAGCTTCAGTTACCATGTATTGTAATTCATCAGCAGAGAATACAATAGATTAGCCATGAATTTATGAGTCCACCCTGCTCATAAGTAAACATTGTCCAAGAGCTTAAATGTTGCTGTCAGTGAAGGTTTCCTTTACCCGTCTCTAGCACTCCGGCAGCCAGTACAAGCAGTGACAGCCTGTGTGTGTGCAGAATTCAGCAGGTGTGCAGGGTTTTTTGGAAACTTCTCATCCACAGGTAACTAAAAACAGCACTGTTTATAGATTAATTAAATGGAATAACTACCCTGAGGTCTGCGTGTACCACAATGAATGAATGGTTATACAGCAGCCAAGTAAATTAGGTAATATGAGTATACAGGAAAGGGTGCGAATACCAAGGCCTCTCCTGTAGGACACAAATGACATCACAAAAAATACTATTCAGTAACAATAGAGCTGAGATTTCACCCCACGAGTGGACTCCTCACACTGCAGGTAGTCAGACTCAGTGTCGTTCATGACAAGCCCTTGCAGGGAGCCGTCACGGTTAAGGGCGGCCAGGTGGAAGCCTTGTGCAAAGTCATTTTCAGACTCCAGGAGGATCTGACTCCAGGAAGAGGTATCCAGTTTGCCCGCAGTCCCTCCATATTCATCGGGCAAGATGGCCTTTGGCACGTTGCTGTGGAGAGAGCTCAAGTCTGACCCGTGCAGGAAAAACTGAACAGAAAACAGGACAATATTAGTTGGGTTTAGAATATGTGTAAGCGGAATATAGAGAACTTGATTTAATTACTGAAAATTCATTTGAAGCAAACATATGAAAAAGTACCCAATTCTGCCTTTATACAACCCCCAATTCTAAAAAAAAGTTGCTACATAAATACCGAATTGCAATGATTTGTAAATCTCATAAACCCACATTTTATTCAAAATAGAAACCATATCAAACGTTTAACCATTTGCCTACCAGTCACTTTCACCCCCTTCCTGCCCAGGCCAATTTTCAGCGTTGTCACGCTTTGAATGACAATTGCGCGGTCATGCAACACTGTACCCAAACTACATTTTTTGATAATTTTTTGTGACAGAATTTTCTTTTGGTGGTATTTTACCACTGGGTGTTTTATTTTTTTTAACTAAACAAAATGAAAATATATACCTTATTTTCTGTTATAAAAGTTTGTAAAAAAGTAATTTTTCTCCTTCACTGATGTGCGCTGATGGGTACTGATAGGCAGTAATGATGGGCACTGACAGACACTGTTTGGGCTGCACTGATAATGAGGACACTGATGATCAGTGGGAACAAGAAAGAATACCGCGCTCTAACAGAATAAAATTTTAAACTAAAATAAAGCAGCAACTAATAATGTGAGATACACACATATAACATCAAGAAAAAAAAAAGAAAAAAAGCTGCGCTAAAAAATGGTGAAACCAGTGCTGGATTAGAAATATTGATAAGTACACATGTGAACACACATGTGGCAAATAAAAAACGAAGTAACGAAAATACTAACGAATGTCCCAAAACGTAAAATAAAAAATCTCAATAAAAGTATGACTAAAAATGCATGTGCCAGAAAATGTCCATATATCCCTTAGTAATGAACAAACAACTTGATGAATAAAGATGTGCAGTCTTCCACCATCAATAAGTGCCAAACACCGAATAAATTGCACGCTTACCAGAGGGCAAGCAAGCAACAAGAGCTTGCGGCTATACACCCAGCCAGGGCCTCGGTCCAAAAGGAATCCGGGACAGCAGCTCAAAAGGCGTCAGACACAGGAGAAAAGTGCGGCCAATTAGCCAATGATGGTGTACCAAAAGAAGCTCACGAACGGACATCTGGTATCACCCAAAAATAAAAGAAAGGGAGCTTCCCACAGTTTAATACTGGTATATACGTTTAATAAAAAAAAACAGGGTTGGGTGGACAGGACGTGCTGACGTCATCGAGTTTGATCTTCTGAGCAAACAAGCGTTCGCAAGCCGGCCGGCTATCCATGCTGTTTTAAATTCCATTTGTTGCAAGTGTGTTTACTACTTTTTTATTAAACGTATATACCAGTATTACACTATGGGAAGCTCCCTTTCTTTTATCCTTTGGTGATACCTTTACCGTTGATGCTTAGTGTCCCAAGGACACAGCCCACCACCGATCGCCATGCCTCTGCGGTGAGAATGGGAGGACGTCATATGACATGCTCCCGCCTGTACATTTTATTGTACGGTGGGTAGAAGCAGGTAAACTGAGAAAAGGTACCCTTTTGAGAAAAAAATTGGGAAATTGATGGCAGCAATAGGTCTCAAAAAAGTTGAGACAGGGCAACAAAAAAAAATCTGGCAAAGTGGTACTAACAAGGAAGAGCTGGAAGAACATCTTGCAACTAATTAGGTTAATTGGCAACAGTTCAGTAACATGATTGGGTATAAAAAGAGCATCTTAACTCCAGAGTGTCTCAGAAATAAAGATGGACAGAGGTTTACCAATCTGTGAAAAGCTGCATACAAAATTGTCGAACACTTTCAGAATAATGGTACCTAAGGCAAAATTGCAAAAGCTTTAAATACATCATCATAACATTTAGAGAATATGGAGAAAACTCTGTGTGTAAGGGACAAGCCCAAAAAGCAATATTGGATGCCCATGATCTTCGGGCCCCCAGACAGCACTGCATTAAAAACAGGGATGATTCTGTGATGGACATCACTGCATGGGCTCAGGAATACTTCCAAAAATCACCGTCTGTGAACACAGTTCGCTGTGCCATCCAAAAATGCAAGGTAAAGCTCTATCGTGCAAAGAAGAAGCCATATCTGAACAAGATTCAGAAATGCCGCTGTCTTCTCTGGGCCATGTAAAATGGTCTGTTGCAAAGTGGAAAACTGTTCTGTGGTCAGAAGAATCAAAATTTGACATTCTTTTTTAGCAACCAAGGGGTAAGGGCTAAGTCCTCTGGACTTAGGAGGAGAGGGACCTTCTAACTTGTTATCAGCACTCAGTTCAAAAGCCTGCATCTCTGATGGTATGGGGTGCATTAGTGCAGTGTTTCTCAACTCCAGTCCTCAAGGCGCCCCAACAGGTCAGGTTTTCAGGCTTCCCATTATTTTGCACAGGTGATTTGATCAGTTTCACTGCCTTAGTAATTACCACAGCCGTTTCACCTTAGGGAAATCCTGAAAACATGACCTGTTGGTGCGCCTTGAGGACTGGAGTTGAGAAACACTGCATTAGTGTGTATGGAATGGGGAGCTTGCACATCCGGAAAGGCCCCATCAATGCTAAACTATATATCCAGGTTTTAGAGTAGCATATGCTCCCATCCAGATGATGTCTTTTTCAGAGAAGGCCTTTTATACTTCAGCAGGACAATGCTAAACTGCATTCTGCATCTATGACAACAGCATGTTGTAGAAAAGTCTGGGTGCTGAGGACACTGCACAACCTACACTAGCTGAGATCCTGAGAGCAGTTAATAAATTGTACTGCCTCAGTTAATACACTGCAAGAAAGCTTTGGTGGTCTAAAAGGAGGAAGTGTCCCCGATAAGAAGGGATCTGCAAAAGATCAGAGAAAGAACCACTGCTGCTGAAAGTAGGTTCAGTGACATAGAAGATAAGCTTCTCCCTCTGATCAGAGACTCAATATAATACTAGGATGGTTGCAGCTGCTGATCAACGCACTGATGACCTTGAAAACAGAATGAGGCAAAATAATGTACGTATTGTGGGTCTCCCTGAGGAACTGGAGGGTAGAGACCCCACTGATTTCATGCAGAGCTGACTACTGGAGGTGTTTGGAAAGGAGGTAATTTTCGTTCTATTTAAGTGCAATGAAAAAAGTTGGGTCAGACACCCAACTATCAAGTACAGGAAATCTAAAGACTATTTCATAAATCCCACTTACAGCCAGCAGGTAGAAAGCGCCAAACAAGAGCAATAGTATATAGAGCAGTGGTTCTCAACTCCAGTCCTCAGGACCCACCAACAGGCCAGGTTTGCAAGATAGCTGAAATACATCACAGGTGATATCACTTGCTGCTCAGTGATTGCAGTATTCTAGTCTGCAACTCCCCAAGGTAATACTTAAAATCTGGCCTGTTGGTGGGTCCCGAGGACTGGAGTTGAGAACCACTGATATAGAGCTTTCAAAAATGACAAAAGCAATATATTTTGCTCTGAAACAGGCCTAGAGAGCAGAGAGATCAGATTAAACACACTAATCCACACAGGACAGAGGCTACCATTGTTGCCTAGAGGTCTCTGGCTTCAGTCATTTAAATTGCTGACTTGGAACAAGTATGCAGATCAGGAGAATCAAATTTCTATCAGAATATTTGATCTGCTCTAAGAAATGTCTGAAGCCACTGGTTCACCAGGATAGCCAAGGAGCTAGAAATTCCAGTGGGAGGGACCAGCAATGGCACCTTTCATACATCTCACTACAGGCGACTGTTGGGATCCATGTAGGAAACATGTGCTGCTTCAATATAAAATTTACATCAGCTTGCAATCCATACAGCACTGTAAATAAGGCCAAACCAAAACTCATAATACAGGAAAAGGTGAATGACACAGAACTCTTACCCGCTTCACGATCTTCTCTTTCAAAAACGGCCTCAATATCGCAAAAATCCCTTTGAATATTCTCGGTTCGTTAATGACATTGACGGCTTTTATTCTGATCGGAAACCCATCCTGAGTGAAAGACAGAAAAAGATCAGATGACCGACAAAAGAAATGCCTCTATGGTTTCTGAAACTGCCCTGCAAGATTCAGAAGGTATTTGATTTTGTGACGGGTCCCCTTTAAAACCAAAGCCACAGGAAGTGACATCTCATCATTATGTAAAGTGATAATAAAATGTGCATATATTCATCAGAGATTCCATGCGATCATGCAGAAATATTGTGCGATAGTCCAAAGATGAGGTACCCCAGTGACGACGTATGTCGGGCGGAGGAAGAAGCGGTGACGTCAGCACGCCCACCAGGACTCTAGACGATTTTGTACACGAATATGTGTTTTTTTCAGCTTTGTAAGTAGATGTCTTTTATTAAATAAACACTTTTAACGAACATTGTGAAATGAGGATCTCTTCCTTCTCTTTTCACTTACCATGCCCTATTTGAATGGTCGGGGAGTACTTTATGGTGAAGTGCCATTTGGCGAGGGATACTGCAGAGTGTGTCCAAGGCAATTGGATTATCTGTATGGGCTTTCCTGCTGGGAGTTCCTTCCTACACCCACAGTGAGGGGTACTCCCTAATGCCGCGTACACACGGTTGGACTTTTCAGCTACAAAAGTCCGACAGCCCGTCCGACAGACTTTCGACAGACTTTTGACTGACTTTCTAACGACTGGACTTGCCTACACACGATCACACCAAAGTCCGATGGATTCGTACGTGATGACGTACACCGGACTGAAATAAGGAAGTTGATAGCCAGTAGCCAATAGCTGCCCTAGCGTCGGTCTTTGTCCGTCGGACTAGCATACAGAGGAGCGGATTTCTGGGTCCGGCGGAGTTACGACGTAAAGATTTGACGCAAGTTCCAAATCTAAAGTCCGTCAGATTTGCGACTGGAAAAGTCTGCTGAAGGTCCGGTGAAGCCCACACACGATCGGATTGCTCGCCGGATTTGGTCCGTCGGCGACCGTCAGACAAGTCCGGTCGAAAAGTCCGACCGTGTGTACACGGCATAAGAGCGAGGTCAGACCTATACAGGGTCTCACCTTCTGGTAAGAGGCCAATTATTTGTCTTGGCATGGGCCATGTTTTGGTGGACACTTACAGTACCAGTATCTTCTGAAGGTGTGCACCATTTGATCCTGGTGATTCTATACCTCACCTTTGGACTTCTGCACAATATTATTTTTGGATGATTGCACAGAATTTCTGACTAATATATGCATTATCACTTCACATAATGGTGTGAGACACTCTATGCATTACAATATATATATATTTTTAAATTTATAATCTTTATTTCATTTAAGGACAGCAATTTATCATTTATTTATATTGATATGTGCAATATGTGTGAGTGCAGCCGTCAATACTCTTCATTAGTTTATTACACTGAGCGCAGATACTATCCATTAGAGTGACATCACATCGCCCTAGTCCTTGATGTGCTTAAAGTGCAAACTGCTTAGGCAAGACACCCAATGCCATTGTCCCAATACCAAAAGTGCATCTCCAATTGAAAAATGGTTTGTGTGGCCATAAGAAAACCTGCAACTCGGAAAGAAAGTAAGTATTACCGTCAGCTAAATTTCTTTTCATACCTGCAGAATCCCAATCACTTTTTTGGCTATAAAGGGTCCAAAATGGGAAGCCTGAGACAAGCCCACCCCTCCGTAATCGGCCAGGATGACAATTCCATTCACTTGTGTCTCTTCCGACTCAATCAGTTTCTCCAGGGACAGGTACATGGCACGTACGTTTTCTGTGATTGGATAATCCCGGGGGTTCCATCGGCCTGATGGCGAGAAAATTAAATAAAGAACGACAAGAACTGTAAAGAGCTGGGAAATGGAATGATATACAGTACTGTGCAAAAGTTGTAGGCGGGTGTGAAGAACTGCTGTACAATAAGAATGCTTTTAAAAATATATAATTTAAATTCCTTATTTTTTATCAATTTACAAAATGCAAAGTGAGTGAACAGAAGAAAAATCTAACTCAAATCAATATTTGGTGCGGCTACCCTTTGGCTTCAAACCAACATCAATTCTCAGGCTCGGTTCACACTTGTGCGATGCGGGAACCCTGCGAATCCACTGCAGGTTCCCGCATCGCACCCGACTAGCATGGCAGTTCACACTGCCATATGCGAACTGCGGGGAGCGTCACACATTGTTCATGACACCCCCATTTCAGCTCGCATATCGCACTGCGAACTGACAGTTCAGACATGAATCGGATCGCATGGGTGTGAACACCCATGCAATCCGATTCTGGTGCGGACCAAAAAAAGTGTCCTGTGCGAGTTTAGCCTGAATGTGATGCGATTTCAGGCATACTATCTGTATGGCTGAAATTGCATGGGCGAATCGCATGCAATCTCGCACCATACAGCCTTACCTCTACCTTCCTGTTACAACAGCTGTGTCTAAATAGAGCTGAGCAGTCCAACAGGTATTAAAGTGTGACCACACTGCCCAGTGTGCTTCGTAAACTAACAAACCTGGTTAGACACGCCCCCTCTCGTCCTCGCAATACAGTGCGAGGGGTGTGGCCGTTACTCAGCTCCGCCAGAACAGAGCACTTGAGCGGGAGAGCAGAAAGTTAATTTTCACTAGTATTGGAGTATTTTAAAGGCCAATTCAAGCATTATAGAACGATTAAAAGGAAAAAAAAAAACTGGGCTATAGGTTCCTAACCAGTGACTACACATACATGTAGTAATTAGGTCTCTCACCCGGGCGAATGCACACAACACGCCTCCCCTCCTTGTCGCTATGAGGCAGGACTGTCAGGAAGCCAGAATCCAGCACCGGCTTTACCGCAGATGGTCTCAGGTCCGTAAAAAGCTCAGGCCAGCCTTTCCGGCAGCTATAATAGTTGACAAGGAGCTGCAGGGCTCGATCATAGTCAAACTTGCGGGCCCTGAGGAAGCGGAGGAGGAAGGCATCATCCACTCTGGTCCTGAGGTTTGGATAGTCCTTCCATATCATGTCCCGGAGAGCCTGGACGTCACGTAGTCTCCATTCCGGCTTTTCCTGAAGCTCCTCCCTGGCCTTCTGGATGAGTTCAGGAGTCAGAGAGCACACGTAGTTCTCCTGGAGGGTCGAGTCAACCTCCAAAGAAGTGGACAAAGAAGAACTTCCTAGTGAGGTCTCATTGTCTTGTGCCATTGAATAAGAGGCCGCTGTCAATGACAAGAAGGGCTGGTCAGTCTTCCACAAATACAGAAAAACAAAGCTCACCACTTACAGATACATCTATTCAACTTCGTCCACACTAGACATTGTTTACCTTTAAGTCTAACTCAGACAAACTTTTTTTTAAGCTTAGAATAATGTAGGGAAGGAAGGAAGCCTGGGTCAACTTTTCAATGCCATCTAAGTTTTCATTTTAATGATTTCTTCTTCTTTCCTGCCTATGTGACAGATGTCAGGCAGAACAGGAGGTCAGGGAAGATCCTCCTACTTCCTCTCTACTTGATGGGTGTCAGGCAGAACAGGAGGTCAGGGAAGACCTCTCCACTTCCTCTCTACTTGATGGGTGTCAGGCAGAACAGGAGGTCAGGGAAGACCACCCCACTTCCTCTCTACTTGATGGGTGTCAGGCAGAACAGGTGGTCAGGGAAGACCTCCCCACTTCCTCTCTACTTAATGGGTGTCAGGCAGAACAGCTGGTGAGGAAAGACCTCCCCACTTCTTCTCTACTTGATGGGTGTCAGGCAGAACAAGATGTCAGGGAAGACCTCCCCACTTCCTCTCTACTTGATGGGTGACAGGCAGAACAGGAGGTCAGGGAAGACCTCCCCACTTCCTCTCTACTTGATGGGTGTCACAGGCAGAACAGGAGGTCAGGGAAGATCCTCCTACTTCCTCTCTACTTGATGGGTGTCAGGCAGAACAGGTGGTCAGGGAAGACCTCCCCACTTCCTCTCTACTTGATGGGTGTCAGGCAGAACAGGTGGTCAGGGATGACCTCCCCACTTCCTCTCTACTTGATGGGTGTCAGGCAGAACAGGAGGTCAGGGAAGACCTCCCCACTTCCTCTCTATTTGATGGGTGTCACAGGCAGAACAGGAGGTCAGGGAAGACCTCCCCACTTCCTCTCTACTTGATAGGCGTCAGGCAGAACAGGAGGTCAGGGAAGACCTCCCCACTTACTGGCAAGGAGTATCAGACAGGGCAAATCTTCCAATGGGGCAGGGCTGGCGCCACGGCCGCTGGTTTCCTTATTCTCCGTCGGCTTCCCAACACCCCACTGGCTTCCCCACAGAGGGCTCCATTCACAAAGCGGTATGATGCAGTATTTTAGCAGTGAAACCTTGTGTTAATTTAATGCAGGCGGCTGCTGGCATCCTTAGCCTGTAACTCCCTTGGTTGTTAAGGAGGGGGCGGCCACCACGTCCTTAACAACCGATGATTCATCAGCTGTAAAACGGTGTTCCATTCCCACCCCCACCCTAAATCCATACCAGGCCCTTCCTGTCAATTAAGCAGGGTGGATTTGATTTAAAACAAGTCGATTTAAATCATGATGTAAAATATAGTTACATAAATAGTAAAATGGCTTGATTTAAAATCAACTTGATTGAAATCATCATTTTTATTTAAGAGCAACTGTCATCTCTGTCCCGCAGCAGATCTTCCTGTGACCCGCTGTTGACTCACCGACAGTCCCATTCACTTTAATGGGACGGCTGGTGATGCGGCACAACAAGGTGAGGGACGTGGCGACAGCAGGTGATTGGATGCCCGCTAACAAGCGCTGCCATGATGGATCTGAAATGACAGGTGCTCTTTATATTGCAAGGACTTATTCTTGCTGGTAGTTAGAATCTTTAATATTTGCAAACAAAATGAAGGTTTCCTATTTAGAATAATAAGCTGTCAGGTTAGTAAAACAGCGATATCAGAACCGATTCAATCATACAGTTTGTAGTGTACATAGATTTGCAAAACAATGGAATAAAGGAATATTCCTGAGCTTTGGTTTATCTCATGGTTACGGTGAAATTGTGCGAATACAGCAATGCAGTGCAGGATATCTCAGCTTGGATTCATTGAATGATTTTACCAAAAATGTAAATCTTGCAGAATATTTTTTTTAACAATAAAAGTGTTATTGGGATAATGAAGAAAGTAGTTACAGCTTTGAGTAGAATCAGTAAAACATGACTGCAGACATCCATCAAGGGTGTATAAAATCTTGCAGAATATACAGCCTCATGCTACATAACTAAGCTCCATTTCATGCTGAATAAACACAATTATTAATGTATCTTAAATGGAGATTTTTACTCCAAAGGCATTTTATTAAAGTAAATTTGATAGATACATTTTTTTTTATTTATCTGACTGTAGTGTGATAGTAGGGATAGGAGGAGAACATCTGAAATGATCATCCTGGATCAAAATCTGACTGTCTAGGGCCAACAAATCTCACCTAAATAATCTTTCCAGGCATCCACCCCACACATCCTATAAGAACAAGAGCTGAGAAATCCAACCGGTTCCAACATCAAAGAGCGGGATGAAGCTTGTAACGAGTCACTCCATGCGGAGCCAATAAAAGAAAACAGGTCACAGCGACCTGCATAGCGCGCCTTTAATTATAGAGGATGACGAGCGAGGTCTGTGGGTGGCAAGCTGCATGAAGAAGCTCTGCAGATCAGTGGTAAGGAGGAGGTGGCTGTAGATCAAACTACTGAATCTAAAGAGAACCTGTACTGTAATAAATACAAAACCCTGAAGGAGGGTAGGGGGAGGTAGGTGCCCATCCTTGGTTCTTCCAAGAAGGTTTTATTGTATTTTCCGACTTGTTTAACCCCTTCACACCGACACAACACAAATATGCGGCCCCACTAGACTAGGCTTTTTTTTCCTCTTGGAGCCGCAACTTTGCGTATCTCTCCCTTTGTGCTGGGAGCACGCGGCACGGCGCGCTCCCAGCACAGACACCGGGGTCTCACCATGAGCCCCGGGCGCCGTACTAACGATTGGGACCCGAAACACCAGATTCTGGGTTACCCGATTGCTGCGACAGCCTCCGATTGGCCATCATAGTGATCAGTCACTGTGAAGCCCGCCCCCTGTGTTTTCTTTCTCTGTGAATGGAGGAGAGATATACATGTATCTCTCCCTCTCCTTAGGAATAAGGAATACATTTATTTTTTTTTCAAATAAAAAAAAAAAAAAAAAAAAGTTTTGATCTAGGTCAGTGCCAGAGTTAGTGTTTGGGTCAAGGTCAGGCAGGGTCAAATGGCAATATTTGTTTTTGGCAGAATTTTTTATTTATTTTTTAAATTAATATCAGTGTGTTTTAGGTAGGATAAAACAAATAATAATAAAAAAAAGAAGGAGAAGGAGAAGGAGGAGAAGGAGGAGGAGAAGGAGGAGGAGAAGGAGGAGGAGAAGGAGGAGAAGGAGGAGGAGGAGAAGGAGAAGAAGGAGAAGGAGGAGGAGGAGGAGGAGAAGGAGAAGAAGGAGAAGGAGGAGGAGAAGGAGAAGGAGAAGGAGAAGGAGAAGGAGAAGGAGAAGGAGAAGGAGAAGGAGAAGGAGAAGAAGAAGGAGCAGGGAGCAGGGAGAAGGGAGAAGGGAGAAGGAGGAGAAGGAGAAGGAGGAGAAGGAGAAGGAGAAGGAGAAGGAGAAGGAGAAGGAGAAGAAGGAGAAGAAGGAGAAGAAGGAGAAGAAGGAGAAGAAGGAGAAGGAGAAGAAGGAGAAGAAGGAGAAGAAGGAGAAGGAGGAGAAGGAGGAGAAGGAGGAGAAGGAGGAGAAGGAGAAGGAGGAGAAGGAGGAGAAGGAGAAGAAGGAGAAAGAGAAGAAGGAGAAGAAGGAGAAGAAGGAGAAGGAGGAGAAGGAGAAGGAGAAGAAGGAGAAGGAGAAGAAAAATGCGCACTATTGTTTTTGGGCTGTACTACGGGTACAAATAACCAACATACACATATGTGGTATCGCTGCGATCATCAGGAACAGAAGAATTTATTTTGGGTTGTTCTTTGGTGGTAGGTTATGGTAGTACCAAGAAATACACAGCTATTTTTTTTTTAATTATATTTTTTACTATTTTGGGCCAGTTTTCCTTTGATATTAAAAAAAAAAAAATAAAATAAGATAGCCATTGACATTTATGAAAGTCGAATTTGTCCTGAAAAAAAACAAAAACAAATAATCCACCTGTTTGCACAAAGTAGTTGTGATGATATGTACAGTTTTACTAACACATGTCAAAGTTGCAAAATTGTACTTGGGCATTTAGATTTGTTTTACCCTTAGGTGCGAAGGGGTTAAAGTGTATCTAAAGCCACCTAGCTTTGTATAGAGTAGGGAAGAGTCTTTTTTTTTTGTGGTCTGTCATCGGTTAGGGAGATTTTCCTTCACCTCCTGTCCTGGAAATGAGAAAATCTCCTCTTAGCTGTCACTGGAGCAGTGGTCCCCATTGGTAGATTTCCCTTTACCTCTTTAGAATGGTGACAGCTATAACATTTTGGATTTCTCATCACTAACTGGTCACTAGGGCAAATAGAGAGGGTAAATCTACCTGGGGGGGTGCAAAAAAAAAAAGAAAAAAAAAAAAAGATGGTGCTCCAATTCTTTCACGCTCCAAAACTAAAATACATTTTGGCTTCAGATATACATTGGGAGAGATTTACTAAAACTGGAGCACATAGGATCTGGTGTAGCTGTGCAGCATAGTAACCATTTGGCTTCGAACTTTAGCTTGTTCAATTAAACTTTGACCTAAAAACTTGGAAGCTGATTGGTTACTAGTAACTCTCCCCCATGATCTCCTTTCTGTACGCATGCATGTGACAGCACAGTGGTGGTCCTTAAATCTGTGCTGACACATATATACATACAGACTGTGTTGATGTCCTGTGCCGGGAGCCCCCAAGCATTGCTACCAAACTATCACCACCAGCTCCCAGACACCGCTTGTAATCCGAAGGACGGGCTCCTGATCACATGATCTCCGTGGCGGCAGCCAATCACACGATCTCCGTGGCGGCAGCCAATCACACGATCTCCGCGGCGGCAGCCAATCACACGATCTCCGCGGCGGCAGCCAATCACACGATCTCCGCGGCGGCAGCCAATCACATAATTGGGAAGCTGAAGAATGGCCTCTGGCTTTAGGAAACCCTTAGGCCTTATGCACATAGGGCGTTTTTACAGCTGCTTTTAGCAGCGTCAAACATTTTTAAATTTTTTTATTTTTTTACAGTTTCAAAACGCCTCTCCATGTTATTCTGTGTCCAGGCACACATAGGCTTTTAGGAACTGTAAGTGGTGTAGGCGTTTTCAAGCTGCAAAAAAAAAACAAAAAAAACAAAAAAAACAAACACCTGGGCCAGCGCCGTTCTGGAGCAGCAGCATTAAAACGCACGTTAACTCTGTATACAGTGTTTGGCCTCTTGCACACTGCAGCTTGAAAAAGCTCAGTACAGCATATTTTTTTTACTGAGCTAAAAAAATACAGCCCATTAATTGTAATGTGCCTATGCACACAGGAACAAGTGCCGTGTATTCTTCAGGAAAAAAAAAAAAAAAAAAAATTGAAAAATTCATATTTTTGGCCAGTTATTTAGGCTGCATTCGCACGCATTTGCGTGCAAATTCACAGGTTTGTCCAGTGAAATTGTCAATGTGAGAACACACTACTACTGCTCATGCGCGGAAATGTGCGCAAACGCATATGCGTGAAAATACATATGAAAAAAAAAAAAAAAAAAAAAACTAAAAACAGGAGTATCGTGTGCAAGAGGCCTTAAGCTGCGCCAAGCGTTTTTAAGCAGTAGTAAGCGGATTTGGGAATGGAAAATAGAAGAGGACAGAGAAACGCGGGTAAATTAACGCCAATGCAAACTGCTTCTACAAGCGTGTTTTTACAGGCGCTTTTTCCTGGCGTCGGCACTGGCTTTGCAGCTCTTTTTTTTTTCTTCTTTTTAGCGCCCTGTGTGCATGAGGCTACAAGTCCCATGAGGCATTGCAAGGCGGACAGTTAGAAGCATGACTCCCACAAGCAGAGGCATGATGGGACCTGTAGTTTTGCAACAGCTGGAGGTGCCGCCAGTTTGAGACCCCTGCTAAAGGGTCAGCAGAAAAGGGGTACAGGACTCTAGTCCAATATACTTTCCTGCAGTTTGACGCTCACTGTGTAAATTCGTGCGGGGGGGGGGGGGGGGGGCAGGTAGAGCAATAGTGTGCTATTCTTCATTCATACAGGATGTGGTGAGAATTCACTGCGGATTCTACATTGCATCAAAATCGCAATCTGTTCATGCAAACTGATTGCGGGGTGCACGTTAAGTTTGCAAAACCCAGTGCGAATTGCACAATCGGATCGCATTACTGTGCAGTTACTCATGTGATCAGATTCTGGTGCGGACAAAAAAAAAAAAGGGTCCTGCATGCATTCGGTGCAAATGCGGTGCGATTTGAGCCATATAAATCCATCGCTTAAATCGCACCCCAGAGACAATAATGTAATGCGCTGCAATTCCTGTGCAAATTACATGCGGTGTCCCGCACCTCTTCAGTGGGAACCCAGGCTTAAGCATTTCAGCACATTACTGTCACACCCTCCTCTCCCACAACCGCCATAGAGACACACACGGAGGCAACCATTGGGGGTTTAACAGTTGTTGGCGTTAAAATGAACCAAATTTTTTCGAATACAAAGACTAATAAAAGTAATCTGGGAAAACATTTTTGGAGTGGCGCTCCTCCTTATTTCTTGCAGGCCAAAAAGAGTGCAAAGGATGAGAGAGTGCCACAAGTTAGTAACCAGTCCGGGTCAGAAGGGAAAGCCAACGCGTTTCAGGTGATCACAGCTCCTCCCTCCATCAGGGCTTTACTGCTGTCGGTAATAGGAGCACTGCCATTATTCTAATCCCTGCCCTGTATTTTCTCCTATTACTGCCAGAACTCAAGCCCCTGATGAAGAGGGAGCTGTGAGCTCCCAAAACATGCTGGCTTTACCTTTTTGATCTTTTTTCAAGATGAATAGACTTACAATGGACCGGTTGGAAACTTGTGGAGCTCCCATCCTTCGAACTCTTTCAGAGGTTTACCCTCCCTGAGAAATGCCATGCAGCCATCACTGGAGTGCACATAGACAGGAAGCGGCTGTAAAGAGGCTGCAGGAGGTCAGCAGCACTAAAATTTAACAAAGGATGAAAAAATGAAAAAAAAACAAGCATTTCATTTTTAAAATCATGGCAATGGTTTAGGATACACAGTGTTTTAGAACACTAAACATCATCCAGCTGGGGTTTACATCTACTCTAAAAGCCTGTTGTGTATCATTTCTTTGCAGGATCCCTGGAGTTGTTTTCTGACAATTACATTACAGTCGGTACAATGGAGCTGATGACAGCAGCGTGGTTTCCTACAAAGAAATTACCAACTGCTTCCCTGACACAACACTTCCTGCGAATAGCAACACTGTCATTTCAACCGTCACCGCGGCACGCCATGACTCACCCTGCACTCCGCAGACATGACGGGGCGATTCAACTTCATCCACCATTTAAAGGGTCACTCCACACTGAATGCATATTTTATATGCCTTGTCCTCTTCGTCTTTGTATGTGTACATCGGCAGAGTTTTATCCTTCTATAGCTTCCAATATAGGGTATACATGCTATATATTTACACTTGGGGGTAGATTTAAAGTTCATCCATTCTAACTGCATGTAAATTTGTTCTGTGGAAACGGGCAAGATCAGGCCATATATTTTCTGCAGATCGAGTGTTATTCACTGAAGAAAAAAAAAAACAAAAGGAGGGGGGGGGGGGGGCGACACATTTTGGCCACCAGATGGCAGCGAGTATCATGAGGAATAAGTTTACTCCTCAGCTCCATCTGGTGGCCATAATGCATTGTTTTCCCCATTTATATTGCTTTTTTTTTTTTTTAAAAAAACCATGCCACCCAGCCCTGGTGTCCCTTTAACAAGCTCTTTATGCCATGATCACGTGACCACTGTGATTGGCTGTCATAGCAGCCAGCTGACAATCAATAGAAGAGTTTCAGGGCTGACTTTGACAGCTTGGTCACTGTACTGGGGAGTGTATAGCAAGTGGATTTCCTATGTTAATACTCATATGAGGAAGAAGCACACACATTAGAATGATAGATTGTGTCGGTCACCAGGGAGTGGGAGGAGGTATGACGTAACGTGCCGTGAGCTGGGGGAGGGCCTTGGTGTCAGAGGGACGAGAGCGGTGTGTGCGACGGCGTGTGCTGCACGTCCGTATCCCTACAGCCGGGAGTGGGAGACCGTGGCCGCTTAGGCATTCCTCCCTTCTGCCTTCCTCCCCCCCCCCCCGGCGCCCCGGCGCAGAAGGTGCTTGCCGCCCGGCTGACCGAGCGGGCGAGAGAGCCACCCGGAAACACCGGGGTCCGGACCCGCACCTGGAGCTTGGATGTAGCGGTTGGAAGGAGGATCTCCCGCACTGGCCCTTGGTACTTTCGGCCGCCCCCCCCCCTCCGAGGCAGTTGCCATAGAACTCTCCTGACTCCTCTGCCTCCGCTACCCCCCCTGCGCTGAGACAGGTGGCGGGACTACTGCAGCGCGACCCGGGCTGCCTGTCTAAATCAGCTGGGGAGGAAAGCTGTGCCGATTGTGGACTGACCCTCCCGCCTCCCCTCCCCTCCATCGACGCGTGGACACAGCACCTGAAGGAGTCCCCCTGGAGTACGCTTGGAGCCAGGTAGGATCAGCCTGGCTGACATTAGTGCCTTTGTGGATTTGCAACTTGCCATGGCAACTGCCATGGTATTCACACTGGTGGAAGGAAAGGCATATTCTCTTTGTTAAATAACTTTGAGCTGGGCACCGACATAAGAGCCAGTATACATTACCGCTGTGCTTAGAGCGGGCATTTAAATAGGGGGTTTGCCATATATCTGAATCAGCAAAAGACGCTCGGTTAACCGGGCAATGTGATTACATAAGTACCCCCTCAAAGGACCTAACCTGAGCATACGCCCCCATAAGGCAGTCTCAAGCTGATCCCAAGGGGAGACTGGGGCTAGCTGTTATTTTGGCTCTTCTCTCTAGGACAGAATTGTGACAAATACTCGGGCTGTACCAGTTAAACTTAGACAAACTAAGGGCGCTTCAGTGGGCCCCCCCTCACGTGAGGGGCGCAGGCAGGGTACCTTCCCCGGGGTCAGAGTCTCCCTACGGGCAGAAGAGGAGCCTTGATTTAGCCAGTAAACCGGTGGTGGGACTAACCAGGGTCTAACTAGGGCCTTTGAGACTAAGTCTGCAGAAGGGGTGCAGGGTTGAACATGAAAGGGCGCCCCCAAAGAACGGCGGACTCCAATAAATCTAGAGACAGTCTGAACTCAAGCACTATTCAAAAATTTCTCAAAAGCCCTAGTTCAGAAAATAAACAACAAGAACCAATGGATACTAAGGACAGGAAAAAGGCAGTCCCCAAAAGTAAAGGAGCCCAGGGGGGGGCCGCTACCCCCGAGACATACACGGAAGGACCCTTAATGCTTAATCCAGAAACAGATCCGTCTAGAGAGGTGTTCCCTACAAAAATGGAAATTCAAGATATGTTCGTGAACTTAGAAAAAGTAATTAAAGCCGAAATCTTGAATGTGAGAACTGACATGGGACATCTTCTAGCAAGAGTGGAGGGGATGGAGAAGGAGGTGGAACAACAAGGAGGAGAAATAGCCACTTTAAAAAAACAAGTAAAAACACTACAGAGGGGACACAGAGAGCTGTTATTCAAAATGGAAGAACAAGAAAATCAAAATAGACGGCAAAATTTAAGGATCAGATTACTACCAGAACACAGAGATGAGGACTTGTTCCTAATTTGTAAAGAGCTTTTTAACCCCTTAATGGGGAAAAACCCAGATAGTGATCTGAAAATTGACCGTGTCCACAGAATTAGGAAACCCCACAATTTAAGAGGCGACACACCTAGAGACATCATCGTGAAATTTCATCAGTTCGAGGATAAAGCCAATATTTGGACTAGACTAAGAGGGGCACGGCCGATCAAATTTAATAATCAAGAGATACAGATCTATGCTGATTTATCGGCTGGTACACTTGCAAGAAGGAGACAACTGAGGCCCCTATTGGATCTATTAAGAGATGCAAACCTAAAGTACAGATGGGGGTTTCCGTTGTCCTTGACAGTATCTAAGGAAGGCAGGTCCTGCACCCTGAGACAAATGGAGGACTTACAGGACTTCTGTGGGCAACTTGAAATTGCGGTTCCTGTTATTCCTGAAAATGTCTTCCCGTAAAATTTTTTCGAAGGTGGAGGGGGCGGGCGTGGGGGATGTGGGTGGGGAGGTGGGAGGGAGGAGGATGGATAACGAAGATGGGATCAAACATGTGTTATAACTGGTGACAGTAATCACCGACGCCACCTCTGTACCGAGACCCACCCCGGGGCACATGGGTCGCAGAGCGGGCGTGTATAGATGTCCACCCTGCGATCCACTTGCCTAGGAATGGCGGGGGGTGGGTGGGGGGTTGAGGGAAGGGGGGAGGGTGTGGAGGGGGGGGTAGGGGACATTGGGATGTGTGGGGGGGGGGGAGGGCAAGAGGGGGGGCCACCCAGGGCAGTCTTTTCTTTCCATTGATGACCACTCCCTTTTCACAAGGTTCTTAATATGGCACAAGGCCTAGGTCAAATGGATTTTCTATGCTTAACATATAACGTTAAAGGCCTAAATTCCCCTAACAAGAGACATAAATTACTAAAAGAACTACACCACCTCAGAGCTGAGGTAGTATTTTTACAAGAAACCCATCTTTCACACAATTCCAATATAAAACTTTACTCAAAACATCTCCCATCCTGGTTCTATAGTGATTCTCCAACAAAGCGAGCAAAAGGGGTGGCAATTGGTTTCGGGAAAAATGTCAACTTCTGTCTGGTAGATAGGAAGAGCGATTCGGAGGGGCGTTTTCTGTTTCTAAAGATTAGGCTAGGAGCCAGAATTCTCACCCTCGCTAACATCTACTGCCCAAATAGAGACCCACCAAAATTTTTGTTGAGGGTCCTAAATGAGTTATTGGAGTTTAGAGAGGGAGAGGTGATTGTAGCAGGGGACCTTAATTTTTGTTTTGACCCATCTCTTGATAGCTCATCAAACACACGGGGGATGAGTAAAAGCACTCTGCGAAGAGTAAGCGCTAAACTACACGACAGCCAGTTGTTAGATATGTGGAGGATTCAACATGCGGGGGTGAAGGACTATTCCTTTTTTTCCCCTGTGTATAATACACATTCTAGACTAGACTATCTACTGGTAGATCATAGACTGGTAGACTCAGTAGTTGAGACTAAAATTGGGATTCGAACCCTATCAGACCATGCTCCCGTTATTATGAAATTAAAACTAAAAGAGACGCACAAGCCCCCGTTTACGTGGCGCTTAAACGAGAACTTAATTAAAGACCCCAAAACCGTAGAAAGGATCCAGCGGGAGATAGATGATTTTTTCCTAACCAACGATACGGGCGAAATAGGAGGGATGACGGTCTGGGAAACCTTCAAAGCATATATAAGAGGGATACTGATCTCGATAGGTGCAGGGTTGAAGAAAGAAAGAACAAAAAGAAAAAACGCCCTCACCGCAGACATTTTTAGGTTAGAACAGCTACATAAAGCTCACAGAGGCCCAGACAAGACTCTACTGATGCACCTAACCACCAAAAGAGATGAACTGAGGGATTTAATGGATCAGGAGACGCAACACATATTGAACAGATACACAAGAGAGAGGTTCAAGTGGGGTAACAAAGCAGGAAAACACCTGGCCAAAACTTTGAGGAGAAAACGGGACATAAATTTTATAGACAAGATACAAAACAAAAATGGAGTAGTTAAATACGCTTCGGGGGAAATTGGAGAAGAATTTAGGCGTTACTTCAAAGCCCTATATTCAGTGAGTAAACCAGGAGGGAATAGAGGGACCAACAATAGCGCAGAGGCCTTTCTTATAGAAGCAGGGTTGCATAGATTATCCGAATCAGACTCCCAAGAACTTGATAGACCCATAACAGAGGAAGAGATTAGTCTTGCACTGGGTTCCTCTCCCTCTGGGAGAAGCCCAGGACCGGATGGTTTTACAGTGGCCTTTTTTAAAACATTTGGAAAAACACTGATCCCGAGGATGTGTAGGCTGTGGAATGAATTAGGATCCCAGGGCGAGATGAGCAAGGGAGCTCTGCTGGCAGCGGTGACCCTGATCCCTAAGGAGGGCAAGGACCGTACCCTTTGCTCCAGCTATAGACCTATAGCACTTATAAACGCTGATACTAAGTTGTATGCAAAGGTGCTTGCTTCCAGACTCAGGGAGAAGATGGCGTATCTGATCCACCCGGATCAGGCAGGTTTTGTCCCCGGGCGGGAAAGCAAAGACAATGGGGTGCGGTCCTTGCTCCTGATGGAGGCCTTTAAGAGCAATGGAACCCCAGGTCTATTCCTGTCAATAGACGCCGAAAAGGCCTTTGACAGGGTAGACTGGGGTTTCATGTTCAAAACGTTAGAAGCTATGGGGGTGGGAGAAAAAATGTTAAAATGGATGAAAGTCTTGTATCATCACCCCTCCGCTTTCGTCAAGGTTAACAACTCCCCCTCAGCTCAGTTTGAGATGAAAAACGGCACTAGACAGGGCTGTCCGTTGTCCCCCCTCCTGTTCGTGTTGACACTGGAGCCGTTGCTTGCTGCTTTCCGTAAAAATCCGGATATTAAGGGGTGTATGGTTGGGAAAGAGGAACACAAATTGGCGGCATATGCCGACGACGTCCTCCTATACATCACAAACCCGAGGATCTCAATCCCTAACATATTAGCGATCATCAAGAAATACAGTGAGCTATCAAACTATAAGATCAATTTGGGAAAATCGGAGGCTCTGAGTGTCGGCATGAACAGGAGGGATGAGATCTGGATCAGGGACACTTTTAATTTCCCAGTAAGGGATAATATCCAATACCTGGGGGTTAAGTTGACAAACTCTATAGAGAGGACGTATGCCCTGAATTTTTTGCCCCTGTTGGACGAAGTCCGATTAGAGACAAAGAGGATGGGTCATTGCCCCATCTCTTGGATGGGGCGAATCAATGCAATAAAAATGGTGCTGGCCCCAAAGGTATTCTATAAGATGCAGATGTTGCCTATCCCATTACCTCAAATTTACTTTAAAAAGTTAACACAAATACTAAAGGGTCTCATCTGGAAAAATAAGAGACCAAGGGTAGCACACAAAGTACTATGTAGAGGGAAAGCCTATGGGGGACTGGCCCTCCCGGACTTTAAAAAATATCACTATGCAATAGCACTAGCACGAGTAGTCGATTGGGTTAAGGGAGAGACCACTAAAAGATGGGTCAACCTTGAAATAGGTTTAAGTGGAGCACGTTTGAACACTATACTTTGGAATCCCCCAGGTTGTAGAACACTAGGTCCAAATACACACACTATTACACAGTACACTTTCAAAATTTGGGATTGGATGCACACTTTAAACGGGTGGGAATACAATTCACCAATGATCTATTTAAAAAATAATGAATTATTCCCCCCAGGGATGGAGGAAGTGGGGGGTAACTGGATCATAAACAACAAGACACAAGTTAAACACATTATGAAAAAAGGGAAAATAGGCACGTATGAGCACATAAACACATGTAGAGAGTTAATGAGGCTTGACCGATGGCGGTATATGCAACTATCGCACTTTATTAAAAGCCTCCCGGCTCCGATACGGGAGGAGAACAATCTCTCGCCAATAGAGAAGTTATTCAATAACAATAAGCTGAAAGGTTATATTTCGGCCATATATAAAATACTACTGAGTGCGGAGGAGTTGGAAATGCCACCATTCGTTAAGAAATGGGAGATAGACCTGGGGGTGCCATTAGACGAAAACGCAAAGGGCAACATATTAAAAGCCACACACAGTACGGCCTCGGACATAAAAACAATAGAGTCAAACTACAAATGCCTATCCAGATGGTATTCTACCCCTGTACAGATTAATAAATACCAACCAGATAGGTCCCCTAATTGTTGGAGGGGATGTGGGATGCCGGGATCCATGGCTCATATTTGGTGGAGCTGCCCAGTGGTCAAAAAATTCTGGGTAAAGGTAATCCAAATAATTAAAACAATCACGGGCAGATCAATACCATGTGACCCATGGATTTGTCTGTTCCACAGTGCAGAAGGAGGCAAAAGGGAGTACGATATGTCTTTAATTCCAGTACTATTAAACTCCGCAAAAAGCGAAATCCCCAAGAACTGGCAAAACATAGAAGGTCCTAATGTTAGGGATTGGCTGCTTAAAATACAGGGACTGTACATCCTAGAGAAAGGGGATGTCGAGGGGCTTCTTAGAGATGACACATCAAGGAGAAGTAAATGGGCAATGTGGTTGATCTTTAGGAATTCTCTTTCATACGCTGAATTAGTCTCGAAGTGAGCTGTCCCAAGGGGGTCTCCAGTAATCACTTCGGAGTAAGGGAAAAGGAAATAGAGGGCTGCTGGGGGTGGAAGGGTAGAAGGGTTAGGGGTTAGGTGGGGTGGCTTGGGAGGGATTACAGAGAGAGTACGTTGAGATTATGGAATGTTTTTGCTAAACTTTATTATTGTACATGTTGTTGCCTCGGCGACTCTCTTGGGTTTTGTATGGTTTGTGAAAAATTTAAATAAAGATTTAAAAAAAAAAAAAAAAAGAATAACGGTCACCATAACTGAATTCCAAGACATAACCTATGTCATAAAGACAACAAACCGTATCTTTCCTTTGATGCTGGAGGGGCGTGGCTGTGAGTTGTGACGTATCTGCTAGTAGCCACACAGGAGAATAGGATACGAGCGCACGGGGAGACGGAGGCATCCAGAGGGAGCGGTGAGAACATATTTAGCAGCCGTACACCTCGGGTCCGCCGTGACCATTGTTATTGTCAAATCCACTGAGTTGAAGTTTGGAGTTTTTTACAAGTGTTGAGCTTATTCAAGTTTTCTAAATGTGAGTGCTATGTATGAAGTTTGCAGTGATTTTAATAAATTGTTGTTACTGAATTACAAAAAAAAAAAAAAAAAAAAAAAAAAAAAAAAAGAATGATAGATTGTGATAAAAAAGTCCAGAAAAGACACAGGTGGTGTGCCTAGTGTTGATTGATAAGTGTGCACCTTTCACCAGAATCCTCACAACCGTGTGTCGCCTCCCCCCCCCCCAGGGTACAAACTCACCACACATAAGTAGTTTTCAAGCATCAAATCCCTTTAAAAAACGACTGCCATCCTCAGTGTGGACTGGATCGGAGCTGCATACAATCTCCAAAAGGTATTCGGGTATATGAGCAGAAAAACTCCACATAGTACAGCTCCATTTTACCATCTATTGCAATCCTCCAATCGTTAAAAATTGACACCTTCCAACAATCTGCATAAAAGCTGATCTCTTGTATCAGTGTCAGCGTTATCACCAATCCTATTATAGAGCCGGAAATGATCAGAGGTAGTCCCAGTCAACTGAACCGCCTCAGTTCGTTCCTTCCTGTTGTGTCTCTCAGACTGTGGAACGCAAAACACTTCCGGTAGCCAGCCGTAAGGTCACGCCCTGGCGCGTTTCGTCATTACGACATTGTCTGGGGGCGTGGCCTTACGGCGACCGTAACTGATGTCCCGAAAATTATCTCAAATCTTCTGAGCAAAATTAAGCAGCTCCATGCCAAAACCGATTTATTACCAGGTGCACACTAGTGGTGACAAGTCACAAAGCACCTATCTCTCAGTACCATGCTGATACCAGCCGATACTGAACATTAGACCATTACAGTCCCCGTTCACATTACATGTAAAAATATATATAACTTTAAATTCATTTTTAAAACTTAAAAGGGACCTCCTTTGTTAATAGCTACACAACATCTGGAGGTCTTTAAAAGCCTGGTATTGCGTGACTTAGACCAACTGGTACCCAAAAAAGAATGTGAACCCCAGACACATCAAAGAAGGGATCTACAAACCAGGAATGACATAATAATAAGGCAAGCAGATAAAGTGGGGGGGGGGGGGAGTTATTCTGTCAAAGGAATATTACAATAATCAGTAAACAGAAATGTTATCAGAGCCCATTTCTCAATATTAGGTCAGAGTTGGAGGCCTTGGTAGAATTTGGGCACATGAAGAACCATAATAACCTTTCGGTCTCAGGAAACCCGTTAAAAATGGCTATATCTACAACTCATGATACATTGATGTGATGGTCAGTGGAAGAGTGTTCCTTAAATCTGTGGTCTTATTTCCCCCCTACAGATAGCTAAAAAGATCATTAGTGTCAGTGGGAACTTATCTTAGAGGCAAAAATTGGTCTTTGCTCAAGGAACCCCTAGCAACCATTGGAGGAACCCTGGTTGAGAAACCCTGATCTATACTCTCCCCAAGATTCATAGAGATCCAGTAAACTGCTCGCTAGATCCATTGTTAATGGGATAGGATCTGAGACGTCAAGGATGGGCGAATATCTAGATCCATTTTTACAGAAAAAAAATGTTGTAGTCACTAAAGCATATCTTAAAGCGGCGTTCCACCCAAAAATGGAACATCCGCTCCAAGTGTAGGTGGCCCCCTGACATGCCACATTTGGCATGTAATTTTTTTTTTTGGGGGGGGGGGAGCAGGTACCCTGTTTTTACAGGCACCCAGCTCCCACTTCCTCCCTGGCACCGAAAGATCACCTCTCCCCCCTCCCTCCATGCCAACTTCTGGGACACCTCACAGGTCCCAAAAAATTGCCCGGCCAATCACAGCACGCAGTGTGGCTCGTGCATGTGCAGTGCGTGCCCGGCTGTGAAGTCACAGCCAGGCTCCCATAGTAACAATGCCGGCACTGCGGAGAGGAGCGGGGCTTTGTGCGTCTGCATGGCTGGACCGCAGGACAGGTAAGTGTCTGATTATTAAAAGTCAGCAGCTACACTTTTTGTAGCTGCTGACTTTTAAATGGGTGGAACTCCGCTTTAAAGATACCAAAAATCTTCTGCAATTGCTGCAAGAAGTTGAGTTAACTGGAAAGGATGAGATATTTCAGATGTGACATCATTATATACAGTAATCCATTCAGCACGATGATGCTCTACTGGCCCTTAATTGGGCCTTGAGCAAAAAAGAGGATTTAGCTCATACCCAGAAAGTTTTTTTTTGTGGAATGCTTTGGACTTTTGTCTTTCCCACAATTATTTTTGGTTTAACAACAATTTCTTTAACCAAAATAGAGGAGCAGCTATGGGCACGAAATTCACACCAGGCATAGCTAATCTCTTTATGGGAGAGTGGGAGGACAAATATGTTTTTGATGAAAAGAGGGTGGAGCTCCTTTTTTTTTTATAGCAGATACATAGACGATCTGTTCCTCATATGGGCAGGATCAGAATCTTCTTTGAACATATATTTACAGCATTTAAACAGTAATGTAAATAATATAAAATTGCCTAGCCAGTGGAGTAAGGAACAGATTATATTTTGAGATTGTCAATATCTATAGACATAATGACAGGTTGGAGACTAAGGTATTCTTCAAGCCAACGGATGGCAATAGCCTTTTGCCCACACATTGTGGTCATCATCCTCTTTGGCTGAGAAAAATTCCCAAAGGCCAAATGAGTGAAAAGGAATTGCTCCACCACTGAGAATTCTGAAGTACAATCTCAAGTTTTGAAAAGCAGATTTTTAGAAAAAGGCTATAATGCTCAATACTTAGATACAGTTGTAGAGGAGATGAGGGCAACTCCCTCTGAAGAATGTTTGAGGGATAAGGCACCGGAGATAAACAATAAAAGCCACGAATGGGGTTTCTGCTTTTCATTCGCAGTATAAAGAAGTGGAGACAATTTCTAAGACTCACTAGCGTATTTTATGCCTGGATAAAACACTCAAAACTGAGCATCCACTTATGCCAAAGTTTATCTATAGGAAAGCTCCAAATTTTGGAGACTTAGTAGTTAAAAGTGTACGACCCCCCCAACTAGATTACCATTATTTTGGGACAGAGATGGCTTCTTCGCATGTAGAGACTTGTGAGGGGTTTAAACAAGTTTACATCAACCTCTAATAACAAGGAATTCTCTATTAAAGGATTCATTATGTGCAACACTTCACATGTGGTCTACGCCTTAGAGTGCCCATGTGGGTTGATTTATATAGGCCAAACCAAAAGGCTGTTGAGGATCAGGAATAGCAGAACACGTCCAGAATCAGTGGCGGCTGGTGCTCAAAATATTTTTTTGGGGGGGGGGGGCGCAAACAAACAGAAAACAAAAAAAAAAAAATCATCAATTGCAGCCTCACTGTACGCCAATGTGCCCATCAAACGCCCCCACTGTGCCCATCAAAATGATACCACAGGGCCCCTGCCCGGCACTTATCCTGTCTCGGTGGGGCAACGGGTGATGGCGGCGAGCGGTTTCCTCCATGTCTTCTCCCGTCCGCTCCTATGATTGGATGCCTGATAGGCGTACAATCACAGCACCTGTTGTTTCAGCCAATCAGGTGACGGGTAACAGACCCGAGCACCTGATTGGCGGAGAGGCTGTTCAGTGTTAGAAAAGCGAATTAATATTTTGCTCTCCTAACACAGCTGAGTGAACTGTGAGCGCCAAGCATGGCGCTCGCTGTTTACCTTTTTTGATGCCTAATACAGCCTATGGCTCTAATCAGGTACTTAAAAAAAAATACCCCCCTGCTGTAATTCAGGCGCCCGAAAAGGGGCCTGGCGCCTGAATAGGGGGTGGCAGTGGAGGCCATAGATAGATTTATACATTACATGAATCTATCTATTGGTGATAGAGGGGTGGCTGGAGAGAGGAGGTGGCGCCCGTATGGACGCACCGCCACTGTCCAGAATATTAAACTGGGTTTTAAAGACCATAATGTGTACCTTCACTTTAAATGGTACCATAACCAGGACCCTTCAGGTCTACAATTCTGGGGAATAACAGACCATGTAAAACTAACATGGAAAGGTTCAAATCTGGTCAGATAACTCTCCAAGCGAGAAACTCATTGGATTTTTCTAAAAGATACACTTGCCCCAAAAGGGTTAAATATAGAGCTTGATATTAATTGCTTTATTAGCGACTATTGAGCTCTATGATATGATAGACTAGGATTAGCTCATGGGTTTGTTATATTACCTTTATATTTTATTAATGAAGTTCATTTAAATTTATAGTAGTAAGCTGCACATTAGATTTTATTTAGTTATTTTGTGACTATAATTTGAGTACAATTTTTACGGAGGGACAGTGGAACAGGTTTCATTGTTCTCATGTGTTTAACAAAAGGAGGTCCCTTAAAGTATTAAAAATCAAAGGATTAAAAGAGTAGTTATTTTAGAGAATATTTAAGTGCATTTTGCTGTTGAATTTTTGAGGAATAGTAATGTATATTTAGTTCTGGAGAAGAGAATATGGTATTTAATATTTACTGTTTGTAACATTATGTTTGGATCCAGATAAGAGAATCCTGTATCTAACAAATAGAACCTATGATGTGTATAGTGAATGATATAGATATATATATATATATATATATATATAGAGATATATATATATATATATATATATATATATATATATATAGGCTTACACGTGATGTAAACAGAGACTGTAATGGTCTAATTAGTTCAGCGTCGTCTGGTATCAGCATGGTACTGAGAGATAGGTACAAAGCTAGTGTGCACCTATTAATAGAGCGGTTTTGGTATTGAGCTGGTTAATTTTGCTCAGAAGATTTGAGATCAATTTTGGGACGTCGCGCCGCAAGCTCACTACCTCAGACGAAGTCGTAATGACGAAACGCGTCAGCGCGTGACCTTACGGCAACCGGAAGTGACGTTTTGCGTTCCAGTGTCTGAGAGAGACAACCGGTAGGAACGAACGGAGGCGGTTCAGTTTACTGGGACTACCTCTGATCATCCCCGGCTCTATAGTAGGATTGGCGATAACGCTGACACCGATACAAGCGACCAGCTTTTATGCAGATTGTTGGAAGGTGCCAATTTTTTACAATTGGAGGATTGCAATAACTGGTAAAACGGAAAGGTACTATGTGGAGTTTTTCTCCTCATATACCCGAATACCTTTGGAAATTGTATGCAGCTCCGATCCAGCCCACACTAAGGATGGCAGTCATTCAAAAACGATTTAAAGGGTTAAAAACTACTTTTGTCTGGTGAGTTTGTACCCCGGGGGGGTTGGGTGTGACGATTCTTGTGAAAGGTGCACACTTAACACTAGGAACACCACCTGTGTCTTTTCTGGACTTTTTATCACCATCTATCATTCTAATGCATGTGCTTCTTCCTCATATGAGTATTAACATATGAAAGCCAGTCATAAAACCTCGTACTGAAATATAACTGTGCCGATCCAAAAGTGCTTATGCAATATTACCACTAAAACGGTGTCTGCACCGCGTGCACAAACCTTAAAACTGAAAAAAAAAAAAAAAAACTCATAAGTAAACATCCATCATTGCGCAACATGCTTTTATAAAATGTATTTTCACCAATAAGATAACATCCAAAATGTGCACTCACAATTAAAGTACCTTTAGACCGGCACCGAGTCTTTCCAGCAATGTGTTTTTGGGTTTAGCTCTGCCACTTCGTTTCTGGGGATTGGCGTGCATGCCAAGCCTCGATCTGGTTTGGACAGGAAGTGACGTCAGCAATTACCCAGTGGGCACTTATCTTTTGGAATTATGGCCAAAAAGCATATGTTTGGTGCAAAAAAAACACTGCACATCACCAAAAGAACACCATACCCACCGTGAAGCATGGTGGTGGCAGCATTATGCCTTGGGGCTGTTTTTTCTTCAGCTGGAACAGGAGCTTTAGTTAAGGTAGGGTTAACAGGGTCCCCATGGAGCTCCAGTGTAGCCACCCTTCCATGCTGATGCTCCGTGCAGACATCTGTGTCCACAGTAATGAGGAGCTTGGGTTTGGTCCAACCGAAATCACTTAACATGGGTACATCAGGGCAACCCATGTCATAAACATCGCCACCCCTTCGTATAAGTGCAGCAGGGTGGGAAATCTCCCAATGTTCCAACAATGACAGCTAGTTTCTGGGTTCAGACTGAACACAAGCTCATCAATACTCCCAAGTCTCTCCCCTTAAGGTGACCATACACTATGCAATCTGATTGTAGATCGAAAATAGATGGTACAATCATCACTATGTATGTAGTCCCTGAACATTAGGCAGCATGGCTATTCATTAATATAAAACAGTGCACACTCCCCAACAGGAAGTTCAGGGAAGAGCAGCTACGAAGGCCAGGAGCTGATCAAAGATTGATCAAATTAGTGTTTTGGGACCTACTGAAAGAACTCTTTACACTTTAGTTTGGTGGACCTAAGGGGAAAAGGAAATACTATAGTGAGGGCTTCATACGATTTCATATAGGACGCTGACATAAGATGCTTTACTGCTATATCCAAACCACTGACCATATACTTCATTGCACCCCAATATAACCCTGTACTCCCTGCCCTGTTCTCTATGTCCTCCATGGGTCTGTGAGGGTTGCTTTGCCCAACCCAAAGACAAGTGAAGTGATTCCACCCAGCACAGCCCTATTGTATGTATATAGCTGTAGCGGGGACACTGGATTGTGAGCTCCCTTGGTGCAAAGAGACAGATATGGCATTTATGGATGACATATGGACAGATCACATATATATGAATATACACACACATATAATACAGTATATATTATATACACACACACACACAATGTCCACAGATCACACATTTATACAAAGTCTATAGATCACACACACCATTCATGGAGCATACATAATGTGAGCACGTGTGTGCTACGCCCGCACGTCCCACGTCTGCACTACATCTGCACGTGTGCGCTCCCTCCGCACGTCCCACGTGCGCGCTCCCTCCGCACGTCCCACGTGCGCGCTCCCTCCGCACGTCCCACGTGCGCGCACCCTCCGCACGTCCCACGTGCGCGCACCCTCCGCACGTCCCACGTGCGCGCACCCTCCGCACGTCCCACGTGCGCGCACCCTCCGCACGTCCCACGTGCGCGCTCCCTCCGCACGTCCCACGTGCGCGCTCCCTCCGCACGTCCCACGTGCGCGCTCCCTCCGCACGTCCCACGTGCGCGCTCCCTCCGCACGTCCCACGTGCGCGCTCCCTCCGCACGTCCCACGTGCGCGCTCCGTCCACACATCGTGCATGCAATGGTTTATGGATCATACATAATGCAATGATATTTCCATAGAACAAACTGCTACATCGTACATAGATATATATATATATATATATACATACACACACACACACACATACATACATACATATACACACACATACATTGTAAATCACACAGAGATAAGTCACATCTGCACATTGTCCATAGAGCATAAACAGAGGACATTTCCACAGAACAAACTGATATATTGTCTATAGGCCACCCATATAAACACATCCCCCAGATACAATATCTATAGATCACAGTCATAGACCATCCAAGTACCTGCTCCCCCCCCCCATAACCCCCCAGTGGTATCACCTATACAGAGGCGGAAGGCACCATTTACCTGCAGGACGGGGGAGGAGTCCGTGTCATCAGGCGGTGTAGGTCAGCTCTCCAGCACCCCCCTGCCTCTCTCTCTGCACAGCCTCTCACCTGCACGCTCATCTGACAGGTCACGTGTACGCGGCTCAGGTTACCACCCACCTGGACGGCGTTCCAACTGCAAATGCACTGAGCGGGGCGCGCGTTATCCCCCGCCTTCTACGTGCGCGCACCTGTTTACGTTCTCAGACTGCCTTTAGAGGCGGCTACCAGCAGAGGGCGCCCCGCTCACCACTCTGGTCTGCTAAGTGGACTACAACATGTGTGACAGGAGGCTTCTATAAGATTTGTATATGTTACCCATGGCAACCTAAGGGCCTTATATGACAACTGTACATGGTACCCATAGCAGCCTGAGATTCCCCATATACGTTGCCCATAGCAACCAGAGTGTCCTATATAAGAATTATATGTTTCCCATAGCAACCCATACCCTGTCTCATATATGTTGCCCATAGCAACCAGAGTGTCCTATACAAGAACTACATATGTTGCCCATAGCAACACATTTCCCAGTCCCATACCTGTTGCCCATAGCAACCAGAGTGTCTTATACAAGAACTATATATGTTGCCCATAGCAACCAGAGTGTCCTATACAAGAACTATATATGTTGCCCATAGCAACACATTGCCCAGTCCCATACTTGTTGCCCATAGCAACCAGAGTGTCCTATAAAAGAACTATATATGTTGCCCATAGCAACCCAGTGCCATGTCTCATATATTTTGCCCATAGAAACCAGAGTGTCCTATACAAGAACTATATATGTTGCAATAAGCAATCGATGCCCTGTCTCATGTTGCCCATAGCAACCAAAGTGTCCTATAAAAGAACTATATATGTTGCCCATAGCAACCAGAGTGTCCTATACAAGAACTAAATATGTTGCCCATAGCAACCCCGTGCCCTGTCCCATATACATTGCCCATAGCAACCAGCGTGTCCCATACAAGAATTATATATGTTGCCTATAGCAACCATAGTGTCCTATACAAGAATTATATATGCTTCCCATAGCAACACGTGCCCTGTACTATATACGTTGTCCATAGCAACCAGATTGTACTTTACAAAAACAATATATGTTGCCCCTAGCAACCCTTGCCCTGTCTCATATATGTTGCCCATAGCAACCAGAGTGTCCTATACAAGAACTATATATGTTGCCCATAGCAACCCCCTGCCCTGTCCCATATAAGTTGCCCATAGCAACCAGAGTGTCCTGTACAAGAACTATACAGTGCCTTGAAAAAGTATTTATACCCCTTGAAATTTTTCACATTTTGTCATGTTACAACCAAAAACTTAAATGTATTTATTGGGATTTTATGTGATAGACCAACACAAAGTGGCTCATAATTGTGAAGAGGAAGGAAAATGATAAAATGTTTTTCAACATTTCTTTACAAAGAAATACTTTGTTCTTCTTTGCAGAATAGCTCAAGTTCTGTCAGATTGGATGGAGAGTGTCTGTGAACAGCAATTTTCAAGTCTTGCCACAGATTCTCAATAGGATTTAGGTCTGGACTTTGACTGGGCCATTCTAACACATGGATACGCTTTGATCTAAAACATTCCATTGTAGCTCTGGCTGTATGTTTAGGGTCGTTGTCCTGCTGGAAGGTGAACCTCCGCCCCGTCTCAAGTCTTTTGCAGACTCTAACAGGTTTTCTTCTACAAGAACTATACATGTTGCCAATAGCAACCAGAGTGTCCTATACAGAGGCGGAGGGGAGGAGCTTTGACCAGGGAGGACTGACATCGTCCACTGCCCTACTGACACCATCCACTGCTTTACTGACACCATCCACTGCTCTACTGACTGACACCGTCCACTGCTCTACTGACACCATCCACTGTTCTACTGACACCATCCACTGCTCTACTGACACCATCCACTGCTCTACAGACACCATCCACTGCTCTACTGACACCGTCCACTGCTCTACTGACTGACACCGTCCACTGCTCTACTGACACTGTCCACTGCTCTACTGACTGACACCGTCCACTGCTCTACTGACACCGTCCTCTGCCCTACTGACACCATCCCCTGCTCTACTGACACCGTCCTCTGCTCTACTGACACCATCCACTGTTCTACTGACACCATCCACTGCTCTACAGACACCATCCACTGCTCTACTGACACTGTCCACTGCTCTACTGACTGACACCGTCCACTGCTCTACTGACACCGTCCTCTGCCCTACTGACACCATCCCCTGCTCTACTGACACCGTCCTCTGCTCTACTGACACCGTCCACTGCTTTACTGACACCGTCCACTGCTCTACTGACACCATCCACTGCTCTACTGACACCATCCACTGCTCTACTGACACCGTCCACTGCTCTACTGACTGACACCATCCACTGCTCTACTGACACCGTCCACTGCTTTACTGACACCATCCACTGCTCTACTGACTGACACCATCCACTGCTCTACTGACACCGTCCACTGACACTCCGCTGCTCTACTGACACCATCCACTGTTCTACAGACACCATCCACTGCTCTACTGACACCGTCCTCTGCTCTACTGACAGCATCCACTGCTCTACTGACACCGTCCTCTGGTGTAGTCCTGCTCTACTGACACCGTCCTCTGCCCTACTGACACCATCCACTGCTCTACTGACACCGTCCACTGCTCTACTGACTGACACCATCCACTGCTCTACTGACTGACACCATCCACTGCTCTACTGACACCGTCCACTGCTTTACTGACACCATCCACTGCTCTACTGACTGACACCATCCACTGCTCTACTGACACCATCCACTGACACTCCGCTGCTCTACTGACACCATCCACTGCTCTACAGACACCATCCACTGCTCTACTGACACCATCCACTGCTCTACTGACACCATCCACTGCCCTACTGACACCGTCCTCTGCTCTACTGACAGCGTCCACTGCTCTACTGACACCGTCCTCTGCCCTTCTGACACCGTCCTCTGCCCTTCTGACACTGTCCTCTGCTCTACTGACACCGTCCTCTGCTCTACTGACACCGTCCACTGCTCTACTGACACCATCCACTGCTTTACTGACACCGTCCACTGCTCTACTGACACCGTCCACTGCTCTACTGACACCATCCACTGCTCTACTGACACTGTCCACTGCTCTACTGACTGACACCGTCCACTGCTCTACTGACACCATCCACTGCTCTACTGACACCATCCTCTGCCCTTCTGACACCGTCCTCTGCCCTACTGACACCATCCACTGCTCTACTGACACCATCCACTGCTCTACTGACAACGTCCACTGCTCTACTGACACCATCCACTGCTTTACTGACACCATCCACTGCTCTACTGACTGACACCATCCACTGCTCTACTGACACCGTCCACTGACACTCCGCTGCTCTACTGACACCATCCACTGCTCTACAGACACCATCCACTGCTCTACTGACACCGTCCACTGCTCTACTGACTGACACCATCCACTGCCCTACTGACACCGTCCTCTGCTCTACTGACAGCGTCCACTGCTCTACTGACACCGTCCTCTGCCCTACTGACACCATCCCCTGCTCTACTGACACCGTCCTCTGCTCTACTGACACCGTCCACTGCTTTACTGACACCGTCCACTGCTCTACTGACACCATCCACTGCTCTACTGACACCGTCCACTGCTCTACTGACTGACACCATCCACTGCTCTACTGACACCGTCCACTGCTTTACTGACACCATCCACTGCTCTACTGACTGACACCATCCACTGCTCTACTGACACCGTCCACTGACACTCCGCTGCTCTACTGACACCATCCACTGCTCTACAGACACCATCCACTGCTCTACTGACACTGTCCACTGCTCTACTGACTGACACCATCCACTGCTCTACTGACACCATCCACTGCCCTACTGACACCGTCCTCTGCTCTACTGACAGCGTCCACTGCTCTACTGACACCGTCCTCTGCCCTACTGACACCGTCCTCTGCTCTACTGACACCGTCCTCTGCTCTACTGACACCGTCCACTGCTCTACTGACACCATCCACTGCTTTACTGACACCGTCCACTGCTCTACTGACACCGTCCACTGCTCTACTGACACCGACCACTGACACTCCGCTGCTCTACTGACACCATCCACTGCTCTACAGACACCATCCACTGCTCTACTGACACTGTCCACTGCTCTATTGACTGACACCGTCCACTGCTCTACTGACTGACACCATCCACTGCCCTACTGACACCGTCCTCTGCCCTACTGACACCGTCCTCTGCTCTACTGACGCCATCCCCTGCTCTACTGACACCGTCCTCTGCTCTACTGACACCGTCCACTGCTCTACTGACACCGTTCACTGCTCTACTGACACCGTCCACTGCTCTACTGACTGACACCATCCACTGCTCTACTGACACCGTCCACTGCTTTACTGACACCATCCACTGCTCTACTGACTGATACCATCCACTGCTCTACTGACACCGTCCACTGCTCTACTGACACCGTCCACTGCTTTACTGACACCGTCCACTGCTCTACTGACACCATCCACTGCTTTACTGACACCGTCCACTGCTCTACTGACATCGACCACTGACACTCCGCTGCTCTACTGACACCATCCACTGCTCTACTGACACCGTCCTCTGCTCTACTGACACCGTCCACTGCTCTACTGACACCGTTCACTGCTCTACTGACACCGTCCACTGCTCTACTGACTGACACCATCCACTGCTCTACTGACACCGTCCACTGCTTTACTGACACCATCCACTGCTCTACTGACTGATACCATCCACTGCTCTACTGACACCGTCCACTGCTCTACTGACACCATCCACTGCTCTACTGACACCGTCCACTGCTCTACTGACATCGACCACTGACACTCCGCTGCTCTACTGACACCATCCACTGCTCTACAGACACCATCCACTGCTCTACTGACACTGTCCACTGCTCCACTGACTGACACCGTCAACTGCTCTACTGACTGACACCATCCACTGCCCTACTGACACCGTCCTCTGCTCTACTGACAGCGTCCACTGCTCTACTGACGCCATCCCCTGCTCTACTGACACCGTCCTCTGCCCTACTGACACCGTCCTCTGCTCTACTGACACCGTCCACTGCTCTACTGACACCGTTCACTGCTCTACTGACACCGTCCACTGCTCTACTGACTGACACCATCCACTGCTCTACTGACACCGTCCACTGCTTTACTGACACCATCCACTGCTCTACTGACTGATACCATCCACTGCTCTACTGACACCGTCCACTGACACTCCACTGCTCCACAGACACCATCCACTGCTCTACTGACACTGTCCACTGCTCTACTGACTGACACCGTTCACTGCTCTACTGACTGACACCATCCACTGCTATACTGACACCATCCACTGCCCTACTGACACCGTCCTCTGCTCTACTGACAGCGTCCACTGCTCTACTGACACCGTCCTCTGCTCTACTGACACCGTCCTCTGCTCTACTGACACCATCCACTGCTCTACTGACACCGTCCTCTGCTCTACTGACACCATCCACTGCTCTACTGACACCGTCCACTGACACTCCGCTGCTCTACTGAAACCATCCACTGCTCTACTGACACCGTCCACTAACACTCCGCTGCTCTACTGACAACATCCACTGCTCTACTGACACCGTCCACTGCTCTACTGAATGAATGAATGAGTGACTTGTATAGCGCTACCTATGCAAACTGAATTGCCTCAGGGTGCTTTTTGCCGCCGGTGTCCATCTGCGGTATTGCACAGTCCTTTGCCCCATAGGGTCCCGACACACTTACAACACATACACATATTTGGCCAATTTTTCGACAGGATCTAATTAACTTACCAGCATGTCTTTGGAGTGAGGGAGGAAACCGGAGTACACAGAGGAAACCCACACAGACACAGGGAGAACATGCAAACTCCAGGCAGATGGTGTCGTGGTTAGGATTTGAACCAGCGACCCTATTGCTGCTAGGTGAAAGTGCTATCCACTACACCACTGTGCTGCCCACCCACTGCTCTACTGACACCATCCACTGCTCTACTGCCTGGTCTATGAGACTCGCTGGATCACAGATCGGAGTAAGGGATCGATCCTGACCCCTTACCACGTGATCAGCTGATCATGTGATGTAAACAGAGCCGGTAATCAGCTATTTTTCCTCCTCACGCTGGTAGCAGCTGCGAGAGGGACATTGGTCCCGATCGTGGAGGTGTCACCAGCGTCACCTACCAGTGCCCACCAGTCTCACCTACCGGTGCCCACCAGCGCCACCTACCAGTGCCCACAGTACCACCCATCAGTGCCACCTATCAGTGCACACAATGCCATTTATCAGTGCCCACAGTGCCGCCTATCAGTGCCCACAGTGCCACCTATAAATCACCAATCAGTGCGTCATTACCAGTGCTGCCTATCAATACCACCTACCAGTGCCCATCAGTGCCACCTATCAGTGCCCATCAGTGTCCATCAGTGCCACCCATCAGGGCCCATCAGTGCCGTCTTATCAGTGCCCATCAGTACCGTCTTATCAGTGCCCATCAGTGTCGTCTTATCTGTGCCTATCAGTGTCACCTTATCTGTGCCTATCAGTGTCGCCTTATCTGTGCCCATCAGTGCAGCCCATCAGTGCCCATCAGTGCCACCCATCAGTGCCACCCATCAGGGCCCATCAGTGCCGTCGTATCTGTGCCCATCAGTGCCGTCTTATCAGTGCCCATCAGTGTTGTCTTATCTGTGCCTATTAGTGTCGCCTTATCTGTGCCCATCAGTGCAGCCCATCAGTGCCCATCAGTGCAGCCCATCAGTGCCCATCAGTGCCCATCAGTGCAGCCTCATCAGCTAATTTCAATTAAGGAGAAAAATTACCCGTTTGCAAAATTTTATAGCAAACTATGAAACATGTTTTTTTTTTCAAAAATTTATGTCTTTTTTTTGCTTGTTTAGCAAAAAATAAAAACCCAAATGGTGGTTAAATACCACCAAAAGAAAGCTCCATTTGTGTGAAAAAAATGCTAAAAATTTCATTTGAGTACAGTGTAGCATGACCGCGCAATTTTCATTCAAAGTGCGACAGCGCTGAAAGCTAAAAATTGGTCTGGGCAGGAGGGGGGTTTAAGTGCCCGGTAAGCAAGAGGTTAAAGAAAAAGATCTCTTTCATGTTGTTCAGGTAGATCTCCATCTCTCGAAGGTTGCCTGCCCCTGTACTAGAGGTGCACTTTAATTTGCCATTGTCAATTTTCTAAGTACTATCTCTATCACCACTAGGTGGCATTGTACAACCAATCTTCTGTAGTCCAATTATCTCTGTAATAATGTATATTGACATCAGTGTTCCAACTCAATAATCAGTCATTGTTATAGCCAACACATTTAGGTAACTGGTGTCCTATAAACATTTGTATCCCCTCCTCTCCCTCTCATTCTATAAACAAATATAATTATTGGATCCGGTGACCAGTCACTTTTCTCATTCAGTGCAAAGCGGCCGGTTCTTTCAATAGGCCACCTTCCCTTTGCTCTCTGCTCCCCTTTGTCTTTGCTGACGCCCTGAACCCATATTCTGTGTCGGCACCCATGGAGTCTGGAGCAGGCGACGTATTTTTCGGCCCCCTCCGGTCCACTATAGGCTTCAAATAACAGGAATTGATTTGGGGTGCGATACAATCTCTGATTTTTGCACACATACAGACGATCGGAATTTCCGAAAATGTGTGGAAAAGGAGTGAAAATACTGCGCTAAACCCAAACAATCGTAAACGAAAAAGCTGCTAACACACAAACAAACCAAATCTGAGAAGAAATGCAAAAAGATAAGTGTAGAGCTAAATAATAATGTCAAAATGTATCAATAGAAATGTATAAATGTGTATATAAGCATCCCGAACACCTCAATCACAAAGGCGGAATGGATGCAAGAAGTGGTGAAAAAGAAATGAATAATGTATGACAACAAAGTATACCCCAAAGTGCTGTGGAGTGATAATAAAAAAGACCAGAAGTCCACATATGAAGTGTCCAATAATTGGGGGACTTTCTCTTCAATCTTCAACCAAAGTAGAAAATACACCACAAAATAGGAGAAAACACTCAGATGGGAGGATGGGTACTCTTACCGGATCAGTTGGATGCACATACCGTACGGCAGTGCGTCTAAAAGGCTTTGGGATACTGGATCCCCAATAGTGAGGTGGTGCCAAAACTGGACGGTATCCTGTAGGCCACAGACACCAATTCACACGAGGTTGGGAGATGGTTCCAAACGAAGGTTCCAAAGCTATCGGCCGCCGAACCGTTCCAGGTAGATGGTCCAAAGATGGTCATCAATGTTCAAACATGGGGAGAAAAGAAAAACTGGACGGTATCCTGTAGGCCACAGACACCAATTCACACGAGGTTGGGAGATGGTTCCAAATGAAGGTTCCAAAGCTATCGGCCGCCGAACCGTTCCAGGTAGATGGTCCAAAGATGGTCATCAATGTTCAAACATGGGGAGAAAAGAAAAACTGGACGGTATCCTGTAGGCCACAGACACCAATTCACACGAGGTTGGGAGATGGTTCCAAACGAGGGTTCCAAAGCTATCGGCCGCCGAACCGTTCCAGGTAGATGGTCCAAAGATGGTCATCAATGTTCAAACATGGGGAGAAAAGAAAAACTGGACGGTATCCTGTAGGCCACAGACACCAATTCACACGAGGTTGGGAGATGGTTCCAAACGAGGGTTCCAAAGCTATCGGCCGCCGAACCGTTCCAGGTAGATGGTTCAAAGATGGTCATCAATGTTCAAACATCAGGAGAAAAGATAAACGGGAGCTCCACATGGCGTAGGTCAACCAAGATGGGTTTATTGAAAGTAAATTACCATAGGATGTAAAAAGCTGATCACAAAAATGTAAAATGGCAATGTGGGAAGCAGGAGGCAACCAAACCGTGAATTTATTTCCGACAGATGTTGTCTGAAACTTGTCTTGCATACACACGGTCGCACAAATGTTGTCGGAAATTCTGAACGTCAAGAACGCGGTGACATACGACGGCACTAGAAAATGGAAGTTCAATAGCCAGTGCCGCTCTTCTGCTTGATTCCGAGCATGCGCTGAATTTTGTGCGTCGGAATTGTGTACACGCGATCGGAATTTCCGACAACGGATTTTGTTGTCGGAAAATTTGAGAACCAGCTCTCAAATTTTTGTTGTCGCAAACTCCGACAACAAATGTCCGATGGAGCCTACACACGGTCGGAATTTCCGACAACAAGCTCCCATCGAACATTTGTTGGTCGGAAAATCCTATTGTGTGTACAGGGCAATAAAGTGAAGGGGATTGCTTCTCTTCTTATTACAACACTGAGACTGCTCAGTTGGTGATAGCATACCTCCCAACATTTTGAGATGGGAATGAGGGACACCTACTACCAAATGTATGTAGGCATAGGACACGCCCCCTGCCACACCCCCTTAAAGGAGAATTAACCCAAAAAAAAAAAAGGTTAATTAAATCCACAAATGCTTTTTTTACCACTACTATTCCTTTATATTGGCTTTTAAACTGTACAAATGCAGCAATTTAGAAATTGGATGAAAGGTTTAGCACTGGGAACACTTTTTGAAAGATAAAGTGCATTTTATTTACAACTATATAGATCAGACCAAAATGAGGGACAAATGAGGAGGAATGAGGGACAGAGGGACATTGCTCCAAATCAGGGACAATCCCTCGAAATCAGGGAAAGTTGGAAGGTATGGGATAGTGAAGACAGACCCTCCTACTTGGCAGTCAGTCTGATATAGGACAGGCTAAGACCTACATCCATCTGCATAACCCAGCAATCTGCAATATCATTTCCTAATATCCTAGCACTATATAAACTGTTTTTTTTTTTTTTTTTTAACAACGCTTCACTTTAAAGGTGAGAATATCTCTTAATGATGACACCCAAACAACGTGTGATGTTCCCAGAAAAGCACAGACGATAGCAGATTAACCCCGCACTTGTTAACATCTAATCGTGTCATGTTAATGTTTGTGCCGCAAAGAACTATTTTCATCGCCGCTGTGAGAATTGCAGGATCACTTATTGACTTATCTGCCTGAGTCAGCGCAATCATTGGCGGACAACCTGTACTTGTGTAATTAACGGGCTGAACTTACCCAGAAGCCTCCTGGAAGAGATTTCACAAGCATCAACCATTAATAGTTACATTTCTACCAGATAGAGCTGATTACACCGGCTCATTGTACAAAACAGGGGCAATTCATTGCATCTATTCTAATTTTGTAGCAAGAAATAGTTCTTGTGTGAAGCTAAATTTGTGTTTTAGAGATGAACCTTAAGGATAGAATTATGCCGCGTACACGCGGTCGGATTTTCCGATGGGAAATGTTCGATGGGAGCTTGTTGTCGGAAATTCCGACCGCGTGTAGGCTCCATCGGACATTTTTTCGTCGGAATTCCCGACAAACAAAATTTATGATCTGGATCTCAAATTTTCCGTCAAAAAAATTTGTCGTAAATTCCGATCGTGTGTACACACAAAGTTCCACGCATGCTCTGAATCAAGCATAAGAGCCGCACTGGCTATTGAACTTCATTTTTCTCGGCTCGCCGTAAGTGTTGTACGTCACCGCGTTCTAGGGGATCGGAATTTCCGACAAGATTTGTGTGACCGTGTGTGTGCAAGACAAGTTTGAGTCAACATCCGTTTGAAAAAAAAACATGGATTTTGTTGTCGGAATGTGCGATCGTGTGTATGTGGCATAAGGGTTGTGTAAAACCACTATCAGATTTTTATTTATTTTGGCTGTATCTCATTGGGGAGATTTCCCTTTACTTCCTTCCCCACAGACACAACAGGCACAGAAAGGAAATATCTTCAAAATGTGGGGGATCCCCTCTTAGTTCTGACCAGAACAGGTGTCTACATTGGACAGTTTCTTTCCTGGGGACACTTAGCATTCTTGGGCATCTTAGCTGTGGGCCTGGCAGGGGCGGATCCAGAGTCTAGTTTGGGGGGGCACTGCCAGAAGATAAGGTGTTGCTTACAGAACTGTACGCCATTGCGAGCAATAGGCAGCGAAGGGACTTGCGCTGATTGGCCAGGAGGGGGGGGCCATTAAGCGGGTCTGGCAGAAGCGATGTGACCCGTGAACGCTCCCCACAGAGATAGAACAGCAGTCTGCCGATGTAAACAAGGCAGACCACCGTTCAGTTAGAGATGAACAGAGTGATCTTGTGTTCCTGCAAACCAGGAACACGGATCACTCTGTTCATCTAGTGAATCCATCCCCCACACAGTTAGCAAGCACCCCCTAGGGATACAGTTAACCCTTTGATCACCCCTGGTGTTAACCCCTTCCCAGCCAATGACATTAGTACAGTGACAGTACATATTTTTTTAGCAATGATCACTGCATTAGAGTCACTGGTCCCCAAAAAGTGTCAAAAGTGTCAGTTAGGTGTCCGATCTGTCCACTGCAATGTCGCAGTCCCGCTAAAAATCACTGATCGCTGCCATTACTAGTAAAAAAATAAATAAATCAAAATGCCATAAACCTATCTCCTATTTTGTAGACGCTATAACTTTTGTGTAAACCAATCAATATACGCTTATTGGGATTTTTTTTTTACCAAAAATATGTAGCAGAATACATATTGGCCTAAACTGATGAAGACATTTTTTGTATAGCAAAAAGTAAAAAATATAGCTTTTTTCTTTTCAAAATTCGCTCTTTTTTTGTTTATATCGCAAAAAAAAAACGGCAGAGGGGATCAAATACCACCAAAAGAAATCTCTATTTGTGGGGAAAAAAAGGAAATCAATTTTACTTGGGTACAGCGTCGCACGACCGCGCAATTGTCAGTCAGTTAAAGTAACGCAGCGCAGTATCGCAAAAATTGGCCTGGTCATGAAGGCGGAGCTGAAGGGGTTAAGATTGAACAAGACTAAAAGGGCATTTTTTTTCCCATACATAATGGCACACATGTATTTTGCGATTTGACACATGACATTTATTCATTCTTTTACTCACTTTTAGTAAAATGTTTTGGTGCTCTGGTGGGGGGAGGGGCTCCCATGTAGGAGTAATGGAGATGGATCCGGTAATTGCACTGTCTGCAGTCAGCATTAGATGACTTCTTCTTCCTGTGTTCACGCAGCATTTCAGTGTGGAGAAGATGGAGAGAGGAGGTGGGTGGAGCCAACACACTCACTCTGGTGCGGAGAAGGAAGAATGCTGGTGCTCTCGTTCTCATCGGCAGCGGCTCTGACGTGACTGACTGACGTCACTGGTTGCTAGACGCCAGGCGGCCCAGGCGCTAGCAACCAGTGCAGGGAAGGAACACAGAGGCCAAGCCAGCCGCACAGCTCCACCCACCTCCTCCTGGTCCAGGCATCCAGCGCTGCGTAATTATTACACTAACACAGAGTCTCTCTCTTGGCGGCGCTGACCGGCTGATGTGAGACAGAAAGAGAGACTCGAGAGTCGGGACTGCAGTCAGTGTCAGTCTAGTCAGTGATATTTTTTTTTTGGGGGGGGGGGCAATTGCCCTGTTGCCCCCCTGTATCCGCCCCTGGGGTGCCATCCGGGTTCCCCCGGGTGGGATGATGCTGTAGCATCATCCCACCCCAGCATTAAGGAGAAGACAGAAGTCTGCCTCCTCCAGATCTACTCCACCTCCCACCCTCTGCCACAGCGCCAAAAGGTGAGGCTTTCATGTGAAGAGGGAGCTGTGTGATTGGGGGGCTTTGTAATGAGGGACTGTGTGATTGGGGAGCTGTGTGATTTATTTATTACAGGTACTTATATAGCGCCAACTATTTATGCAGCACTTTACACATATATATTGTACATTCACATCAGTCTCTGCCCTCAAGGAGCTTACAATCTAAGGCCTCTAACTCACATTCATACATATAAATACTAGGGTCAGTTTAGATAGAAACCAATAAACCTCCCAGCATGTCTTTGGAGTGTGGGAGGAAACCGGAGTACCCAGAGGAAATGCATGCAAGCATGAGGAGAACATGCAAACTCCAGGCACGTAATTCTGTGGTTGGGATTCAAACCAACAGCTCTAGTGCTGCTAGGCAGAAGTGCTAACTACTTGATAATGGTGGGGGAAATCTGATGTGAAGGGGAAACTCTGTGGTGATGGGGAACACTGATGTGAAGGTGAGGCTCTGATGTTATGGGGGGACTCATGCATAGGCACCTCTGATGTATAGGGGCGACTCTGCTGTGATGGGGGGGAGGGGGGACTCTGATGTGAAGGGAGATTCTGATGTAAAGGGGGGCTCCGATATCTCTGATGTGATGGGGAACCTATGATGTGAAGAGGGGCTTCTAATGTGATGGGGGAACCTCTGATGTGATGGGGGAACCTCTGATGTAAAGGGGGGCTCTGATGTGATGGGGGAACCTCTGATGTAAAGGGAGGCTTCTGATGTGATGGGGGAACCTCTGATGTAAAGGGGGCTTTGATGTGATGAGAGGACCTCTAATGTGATGGGGGGACTTTTGATGTGAAGGGTGGCTTCTGATGTGATGGGGGAACCTCTGATGTGATTGGGGAACCTCTGGTGTAAAGGGGGCTATGATGTGATGGGGTAACCTCTGAAGTGAAAGGGGGCTTCTAATGTGATGGGGGAACCTCTGATGTGATTGGGGAACCTCTGATGTAAAGGGGGCTCTGATGTGATGGGAGGACCTCCAATGTGATGGGGGAACCTCTGATGTGATTGGGGAACCTCTGGTGTAAAGGGGGCTATGATGTGATGGGAGAACCTCTGAAGTGAAAGGGGGCTTCTGGTGTGATGGGGGAACCTCTGATGTAAAGTGGGGCTCTGATGTGATGGGGGAACCTCTGATGTGATGGGAGAACCTCTGATGTAAAGGGGGCTCTGATGTGAAGGTGGAACCTCTAATGAAGGGGGCTCTGATGTGATGGGGAACCTCTGATGAAGGGGGGCTTCTGATATGAAGTTAATTTCATCATGGTGGTTGTGTGCATGGTCCCAGGCTGAGTAATATTTACTTTTCTACATTTTAGACTGGGGGGGGAGGGGGGGCTTGAGATTCTGCACTTTACTTTTAATGGGTGCCAGGACTAGAAAAGGTTGAGATATACAGCTATACGTGTTAAAACTGACTTTAAAACCTCTATACAACCTCCTTTAGAGTTACCAAAACTATATAATATTTGTAATAAAAATTATTCCACCAGCGAGGCCCTTGCACTACAAAGTCATTGGTAGATCTAAAGGAGATTGTTATACTGACCTGGCTCAGTTCTCCGGCTTCCAGTATGTAAACTTAAACAAAGTGTAGGCAGCAGTAGCGAGATCATTCTATGGTAAAACAGTTTCTCCTTCTCAGATAAGTTGCCACTCACACCATTGATCTTTTTAGCTATCTGTAAGGGGGTAATAGTAACTTTTAATAGGGGTTCCCTGAGACCAGAAAGTTATTTCAAGGGCTCCTCTGTGTTGTAAAGGTTGAGAAAGACCAAGTCATTCACTAGACCTTGGCCACTGCTTGGCTCATTTGAGGCATTACGGCCAGGCAGTGATGTAAATGGTGTATTACCAGAATTTGAAATATTTGGCAGGTGAAATGAACTTCTTTGTGTGTTAAGCTGTTTGGCTAGAGTTATTCCTTATAAACGTCCCCCTAGGTACAGGCTAGCTAATACTGTTTTTTTTATAGTGGTTACTATGCCATTAAGATAATATGACGTTATGTTTTTCAGTGATTCTTGACGATGCTGCGCACCCTGGCACACAATCTCTGCTGTATCAGCATTGCCACGTAGTCACATTTTCCTACCAACAACCCCGTTACTCTGTTTTATGGCCGATTGCATGTCGAGTGGTTGTTTACTGCTGCAATCTATGCTCTGTTCAGATATTTCACACCAGTTGTAAAGATAAACGAATCGTGATTTTTTTACAAATCACACAAGGAAGTCTACACAGATTTTTAAACTTGGCCGAAGGGTTACCATAAATTTTCCAAATCCACATCCAAATTGCAGCTTTGCATTGTACTCAGGTGATTAGGCTATATGGGGGCACCAGGGCTATCTAGAGGAACTTTTAGGAGGTAATAATGAGCATCTCTAAATGTTAGAAGGACTTGTTATTAATCGTGACCTAGTACCAAGTACCGCACAGAATACAGCCCAGTGCCAGAGAGGATGAGCTGTTCTTCTAAGAATATGTCTCAGTGCCTATGGGTAGCCTGATGTTGATTATGAGATTTGGCAGACTTTCTGCTAATGTCTCACCACCTACCTGCTTACTTGACCATTAATGATCAACACTACACTGGTGCAACCCACCATGTACGTCCTCCTATAGATACTATATGGTGAGGGAGTGTTGTCACCCTAGGACAGGAAGTGTATTACTGGATCACCAGGTAAAAATAAAATAAAAAATCCTGAAAAAGAAATCTAATGCATGCACTACATCTAAGGACTGATAAGCTGAAATAAATTGCACCTTTGTTCTTGGGTTTAGATACACTTTTAGCATCATATATAGGGAGTGATAGGTGTACCGGAAGCCACACGTCAAGGCAAAGCCTGCTGTGTAATAATAAATGGCAGTCCCTGCCAGGCCATGCCCCATAGAGTTTAACTCCGCCCATCGGAGCTTACTCATGGGGATCCCCGTTGGGGGAGCGTCCAGGCTGAGACTGCCATTCACTATCACACAGCAAGCTTTGACATGATGTGTGACATCTGGGACACCTAACAATCCCTACCATTGCATGGAGCATAGACGAGCTCCCTTCCAGCCCAGCACTCACAGTGGTGGGCACAGGACTTCATTCCCATACAGCCTGAGCGGCTCACACACATATCTTGGTTAGCCTCATGTATAGTTTACTGTTACCTCTGCCACATCAATCTATGAGGCCAACTCCTTCAATGCACTAGGACGGGAAATGTACTGCAGTGCTGTCATTGGAGGATGCAGTGAAGGTAATTGCATACTATACATTCAATTTATCTCCCACTCTGTACTTCCTGGAGGTCTTAATTTTAGCTTCTTGTCTATTGCAGTTTCAGTGGGAACACCCCTGCACTCTCCTTCTTCTCCAAATGGCTCTCACACTTCAATTTCCCCTTGGCCTTCCTCTTTCATCCCCTTATTGGATCCCTGCCACCTTCTTTTTCCCTATCTGATTTGCTTACCTATCCCGCTATAGTAAGAGATTATCAGGTCCCCAGCATGTTAAAACTATGCATGATAAGAAAAACATATAGTGGCAACTATAGAACCTACATTCTCTTTAAAGTTCTGTACAAACAAAAGACAAGAGACATTAAGGTAGAAAAAAAAAGTTTTTTGTTTATTCATACCAAACTATAGGCAGGAAACATTTTTATTTGCATAAAAAGGCTATTATATCAAAAATGAGGTCAAAACAGCTGAACACAAAGGGCCTCATATCATCACTGAAGGACAATTGATCAGGTTCTACTTTCTATTTCATAAAACCAGCTATAGACTTAAGATCTCAGATTGAGGTCAATCCAACTCATGATTGGGCATTCTCCATACGATCAATGGATGAACATGCATGCTTGTGTTGCATGAGGCAGAGTACTTCCGACAGCCCCAATAGCAGCCTTGGGGATACAGCTGTAATTGGTTGAAATTGTCCTATTTCTGCCATCGGCCATTCCCCCAAAGCCATTGTTGTCTTCTCGTACCCATAGATGCAACACAATCAACACAATAAAACGTTACCAGCAATATGAGAAAGGAGAATCAAATCTGCTGCTACGTGCAACACGGGCAGTTCTTCTTTAAGACATTTCCATACGTGAGGCTTGTAATAAACAGTATTAAGCATCAAATAACAACACGAAAAGAACGATAATAAAAATCCTAAATTACAACATGACTGACATAGAAAATTGTAAATTTTCAGCAATCGGCAAAATGTACAAAAATAATTTAGTGAGTGCATTCATTGGAAAGGAACAAATAAATTAGTGACAATATCACATATCTATACATGGAATGGCACAAGGGGTTGGTTTGGCAGTGGTATCTTGCATTGGTTCCTTTTGTATTGCGAAAGGCCTCTCCCAGGTCATTCATTGTTACATTTGTTTGTTAAGTCCTAGCAACCAACCTTTCAAAGTCTGGCTACTCTGTGATGGTAGAACAAAATATTGGTTGGCTGTCATGAGTTAGTGCAGTTCATTGCTCTTTGCAAAGCCTCAATATATATTCCAAACTAAAATATAAAAGTGTGTTTTGTGTGTGTTTAAATAGTAAGGGTTTTTGTCGTGTTTTGGCAGTGAACAATTTGTGAAAGAATTATCAGGCAGTGGGTTTGCTTCTTTAAGAAGATTGACTTGAAGGAGTTTTCTACTTTCAATGAGAAGGTGAAAGCTTGCCATTACTGTGTTCAAGCTGGAAAGAAGAGGGTTGGTCCAATTGGTACCTATCCAACAATCAGCCGTTTTGCTCACAGGTAATGATAATTGTTTTTTCAGTAGGGCATAGTTTAAACCCCAAGGCTGTAGGTACTTTGTGCTATAAACATCAGGAGCATCAATGAGAAAAGAGGGCTGGGAGCTAGGTGTAGACAGCTGATTGTTTGGTGTCCAAAAGTTCTGAGAAGATCAGAATGTGTCAATCTCTCCCCATTTGGTTTTAGTTGAACAGTGACAAGATGTCCTTCATATTTTTGCCTTAAGTAGACAACCTCATACGTGATGAAGTTTAGATGCCCAGGTCAAATTTAACAACATCAATATGTCAGTTAACTAGACTATAGGTCTAGGGATAATTAGTCTATTTGACAGCAGGGATTGGGATCTAGGAACGTGCTCACTGAGGAAGGAGGGCAGTAGAGTAACATTTTATTATAATATATAAGGGAAAAATCTATTGAGAACCCTGATCTAGTACTTGGTGGTTTGGCTCCTGCTGATCCGTAAGTGTGGGCCACCACCTGATTTGGCAATGTGGACCTTGAGTATCTTGTCTCTATCAGGAGCCTTGTGCCATGGGGGATTAAGGATAGGTGTCATACCCTATGCAAGTTTTGTCTGTGTGAACCTGGTGGTTGTTTATTGCACACTACAAACACGTGATTGACACATGCAGCAGCTATTTTGTGAATATTCATTGTATCCAAATTTGAGTATTTTACTTTACTTACTATAGCAAAAAAAGTTACAATGTAAAAAAAAAAACATTTTATAGTACTGGTACATTTTTTTTAAAACAAATAAACTAGACAGGGAAGACAATTTCACAGTAGTTATGGCTTTTTAGATATAGAAGAATAATTAGGCACACTAGGAATCAGTCTATAGCCACCCGCAGAATGGGGGGAACACATTACCCATTTACAGACCCCCAAAATTGTTAGGGCCTCTTGTGACTGCCCCAACTTGGAGAATCATATTATATGTTGCACTTTACTTCTTTGGACAGTTCTTTCTGAACATAGCTTCTAAACATAGGACAATTGTTCAGCTCTGTCAATCCCCTTGCGGTTTGCAGAGATGCCATACTTGGTCTCCATCCCTTATGAGATTTAGGCAGTCCACAGATGAATCCTTCTTAAACAAGTATAGCTGAGAGATATGGCTTTGTCCTGCACTTGGTGTATAGCTCCATTCAACAGTTTGGCCCAAATCTTGAAATATCCAGACTGAGACACAGTTCCGGCTGCAGCGTCATGAAGCATCAACACTCCTAAAATCACTGCAGATTTATGCTTACAAAAATTCACAGTGCTAGAAGATCCAGCAGGCATTTTTGGGTTTATCTAGTCTTCAACCTACTGGCAACCAGTGACGGCAGAATAAGATTCTATGTATATTGCCACATAAGTCTTTAAATGGCACATATAAAAGTTTTAGAGGCTAAAAGTGAATGTAAAAAGTTCTAAAACATAAAAATATCCAGAAATATCACTCGTATAAGGCAGAAATGGCTTTTATCTTTGGGGGAAGGGGTAGTTCAGGCTTTGAAGCAAGCAGCCTTTTCCCATAATTTGGGCATTCCTTGCAGTCAGTAAGTTCTTTACTGCTAGTATGCCCTGGCAGTGAGTCACATGCTCTCTTGTTTGGTGATGGTTGGCTGTGGAATAGAGGTGGGCTGTTTGGACAGAGCCGAGATGGCACCATGAACTATCGTATATTGCTCTGCTCCTGAGCCTGCAGGTGGGGATGGCTGCGGTGTCTCTGGTGTAGCTGTTAAAAAAAGAAAAATATATTTTGTGAAACATGACAGGCAGCAGGTGCTTTGTTCATACTGTAGAAATACACTATAATAACCAAAAGTATTTGGACACCTTTACACGCACCTGAACTTTAATGGCATCCCAGTCTTAGTCCGTAGGGTTCAATATTGAGTTGGCCCACCCTTTGCAGCTATAACAGCTTCAACTCTCTGAATGGCTATTAAAGGTAACCATCCTCATCTGTGATCTATTTGCTTGTAATTAGTGTGTGTGTATAAAAGGTCAATGAGTTTCTGGACACCTGACAGACCCTTGTATCTATCATCCAGTGCTGCACTGATGTTTCTGGATTCTGAGTCATGGGGAAAGCAAAAGAATTGTCAAAGGATCTGCGGTAAAAGATAAATAAACTGTATAAAACAGGAAAGGGATATAAAAAGATATCCAAGGAATTGAGAATGCCAATCAGTAGTGTTCAAACTCTAATCAAGAAGTGGAAAATGAGGGGTTCTGTTGAAACCAAACTACAGTCAAGTAGACCAACTAAAATTTCAGCCACAACTGCCAGGAAAATTGTTCGGGATGCAAAGAAAAACCCACAAATAACTTCAGATGAAATACAGGACTCTCTGAAAACACATGGTGTGACTGTTTCACGATGCACAATAAGGAGGCACTTGAAGAAAGACTGCATGGTCGAGTCGCCAGAAGAAAGCCATTACTACGCAAATGCCACAAAGTATCCCACTTACAATCCGCCAAACAGCACAGAGACTAACCTCAAACCTTCTAGCACAAATTCATTTGGAGTGATGAGACCAAAATTGAGCTTTTTGGCCACAACCATAAACGCTACATTGGAAGAGGAGTCAGCAAGGTATACGATGAAAGGTACACCATTCCTACTGTGAAACACGGAGGTGGATCGCTGATGTTTTGGGGATGTGTGAGCTACAAAGGCACAGGAAATTTGGTCAAAACTGATGGCAAGATGAATGCAGTATGTAATCAAAAAATAATGGAGGAACATTTGCATTTATCAGCCAGAAAGCTGCACATGGGACGTACTTGGACAATCCAACAAGACAATGATCCAAAACACGGCCAAGTTGACCTATCATTGGCTACAGCAGAATCAAGTGAAGGTTCTGGAGTGGTCATCTCAGTCTCCTGACCTCAATATCATTGAGCCACTCTGGGGAGATCTCAAACTAGCAGTTCATGCAAGGCAGCCCAAGAATTTACAGGACCTGGAGGCTTTTTGCCAAGAGGAATGGGCATCTTTACCATCTGAGAAGATAAAGAGCCTCATCCACAAATACCACAATAGACTTCAAGCTGTCATTGATGTTAAAGGGGGCAATACACAGTATTAAGAATTGGGGTATGTAAACCTTTGATCAGGGTCATTTGGGTAGTTTCTGTTGCCATTATGATTTAAAAAGAGTAAACACAGTTGATTGATAATAAATGGCTTCAGCCAAACACTAACCATGAGTGAAAGAAAATATGAGCACAACTGTATATAAGGTCTTATCCAGTGGAGAAATTAAGTGAAGGAGATACAACTACAAGGAGCCTAAGCTGATGGCTGCTCCATAGGTTTTCACAGAGAAAAAGAGCAGCCAAACATAACCATTCTGTTGAGCTGTAAAGCGGATATCATAGCCTATGTATTTAATAGGCCAAAATGGTTCATGGCACGGCATCACCTATAATATTTCCTAAAGTATAACTAAGGGCAAAACTCTATCGTTTTGGATTTGATTCATCCAAAATGAAAAAAAAAAATCTTGCCTATAGTTCTACTTTAACGTGCACCATTTTGGTGGAGATGGTCATTTTTGAGCTAGTGATATCACATAATGGGCAGAAAGCCTGGTGCCATCATGCCAAGTCAGAATACTGAAAACTTATTGAAAACCACACAGAAAAAAAAGCCCTCCTCTGAGCTTGGGTGACAGGTATACTTTAATCCTACTAGGCTGTAAAGAGGGAACCACAGGGAAGAATTGTCTACTTACACATCTGTCCATTGTGTAGCTGAGCTGGTATCGTGTTGTTGGCCACTATGACGTTGGTTGCCAAATGTTCCTGGACCAGGTGGGGGTGAAGTGAATGATGAGAGTGGGGGGCGTCATTTGCTGATCCTGTGACAGAGGAACATAGAGATGGTAATGGATGTCAGTGCTGGGTGTAGTATAGTACACATACAGCAGAGTCATGTAGGCTAGAGATGTAAGGGTGGCAGCTGAAATAACACCTTTAAACTATAAGGACATGAAAAATTGGGATTGCCATTGATAACTAGATTGTTAATGGTACAAACCCGCGTGTATCATCCTGGCTTCTCTACCTCAAGAGTTACTGACCTAGAACAGGGATAAAGGACCAGGTCAATGACTTTCTGGGTAATGGAGTTATGGTCAGGATAACAGCTCTGCAGCTTATTAAAAACATCTTCTTAAAAGTGTACTTAACCCTAAAAGCAAAATGTAATATATTGAAGCGTACAAGTTCGTAGACATGGGGGGTGCATTCATTTTCTTTTTTCATTTCATTTTCAACTCATTATACTGCTGATAACACAATTCCTGTGCCTGGGTGGTTATGTTTTCTCAGTGTGCTATATCTATGGTCGAAAAGCATAATCATCCAAGGACAGGACTGCCAAACACCTCTCCAGCTCCATAACATTGGAAGCAGTGGCGGCTGGTGGTATATTTCTTGGGGGGGTGAGGCAAACAATGCACCCACAGCCAACCCCCCCCGAGCAGTCGGTTACCAGCCCCGCACTTGGCCCATCTATGGTGTGGGCAAAAACAAAAACCCCATTGGAATCAATGTGTCCGGCTACCCGCATGTAGATTAGGGGTCTGAAAGCATGGATAGGGGGGCGGCGCCCCTGCGCCTTGCATTATGGGCCGCCACTGATTGGAAGGTGTTCTGTAGTTTACAGGCAGAACTGGGAGCAATGTAACTAATGCACAGTGCAGCAGAGGCAGACATTAGGAGCTCACTGGATTTGTGGCAGGCTAAATGGTCTTATTTTAAACTTATCAGATATAACAAAAACGCTTCCAGTGATACTTTTAACAGATCCAAAGAAAACAAATAAAATAAATTTATTGTTAGGGTTATATGTTAATATTTTCATGTGGAACAGCATGCAAAAATGGTTGGACATGGATATTTAGGTGATCTACTGACCTCCCAGCAGCATCTCCTGCAGCAAGTTGTCAATCTTCGCCATTCCAAACAGTTTGACGAACTGGATTTGCTCGATCATCTGCCAGGTGATGCTTTGCAGAGTGGGCAGGAGGAGGAGCAGCTCTCCAAACCTTCCTCGAGAGTCATACTGTCGGTCATTGATATAATCCTCCAAACTCACTTGAACCTGATATCTCATCCTCTTGATTTTCGTAGGATCACTCAATCCTTTGGCATCTTGACAACAGGTAAAAAAAAAATATTATTTTTATTATAATTATATAATTCCTAAAATTTTTCTTATTTACACTAGAATTTCATCAACACCATGTTCTTCTATAGAAAGGGCCAGGATTAACTACAACCCCCAAACTAGATTGCTGAAGATTTTGTGATCTCCTCCCAGCTTTAGTGCTGCCAATATAAATTTTTCCTATGTTCCTGGGATGAAGACACTAGAAGTACGGTGGCCTCTTTTGGCCCAGACGATACGTACCAGGATCAAAAAAGATGATTGCTTTTAAACAGGCGTATTCATTATCATCAATCTGCAGCTCCTGGAATGGAAACACCAACTCATCCAGGATTCTCACAGCCACTCGCCCCACTTCAAGTTCTGGACAGTTCCTTGGTATCAGTCGGTCATTTCCTAAAGAAAAAATACATTTCCGTTAAGCTTCTTAGAGGTAGGCCAGAGCAATAAATTGACACTATGTAACTTTTAGCTCTCACACTTTCAATTTCCCCAAAATTTGACATGAAACAGCCAGTGACCACTTGATAACTGATTGAGACCTGGAGACTAGATAAAAAAAATGTGAAGGATGCCATTCCCCAATGCTCCTTATGAAATTGCTGGTGGCCTGGTAGTCCAATGGCACTCAGCCATAACCAGCCAATGAGTAGCTCTGTCTGAACGCAGATTCCGCCCTTTGACAGAGGAGGAAGCCATGTTGGGTTTATGGCAGCTGGAGGGAGCCTGAAGCTGCTGATAAGTAAGCAGGAGCATAACAACTATTCATAGGCCCCATACCATAATTTTGATAGGGCTCCCAGTGACCTTCATCTGTGACATTTGTGTCAATTGAGACTTACTAGGTAGCTTACCAGCATTTTTCAGCATCAACTGAACTTTTTTGGGATCTTGGGGCTGTGATGCAAATTTTAAACCCTTCCACCGCCCTAGCCAGCAAGTGTTGAACATTGTGGTTTGTTAGTCAGTAAAAAATAATAAATAAAAAGATGCTTTAGTTCCATGTCTACCCCCCTTCTTTTTGGGGGCCCCCCATTTTGTCCATTTTCTGGTTCGGGACTGGCGGAGGCCGAGGTCTCTTTGAAGCCATGACAAATGCTGTTTTGTGTCTTTTTGATCTATTTTTTTTTATACCTTTGTACGTTATTATTTGTATAATCAACTGATATTCTGTTTTGTATTTTACTAGAGCTGGGTTATTTTTGGTGGTCCCAAACAATCCCCTGAGGAAGCCATCACTGGCGAAACATGTTGGGGTACAACATCTACTTGTGAGCACCTTCATTCTATTGGGATACCAGTGACCCACCATTATATGCAATTTGTATATGCTCTATCACTATTTTTAATTGAACCCTTTGTTCATTTCTCTGTACTAATAAAGAAACTGTTTTATATAATTCTTATTTGTATCAATTATTTCAAGCACTGCAATAATCCCAATCCTCCTCTTTCATTATCATTAAAATAAACTTCTTTAAAATGTGACTAATTAGTTTTACGCTTCAGGAAGACAGTCTTAGAGATAGAGGATTAATATGAGAGTGATGGCTAGGATGACCAGAAGCTATGAAGGCAAGAAATCTACTCATAAATGGGGAGAAGCAGGGGAGATCTGTGACAAAGGAGAGCTCATGATTGGGGTTAATGATACAGTACCGAATCTGTGTTTTCTTCACAGTCACACTCAACAACCTCCCTAGTGGTGCCCCCTCCTACTACTGGACCCCATAGCACACATACACTATATTACCAAAAGTATTGGGACGCCTGCCTTTACACACACATGAACTTTAATGGCATCCCAGTCTTTAGTCTGTAGGGTTCAATATTGAGTTGGCCCACCCTTTGCAGCTATAACAGCTTCAACTCTTCTGGAAAGGCTGTCCACAAGATTTAGGAGTGTGTCTATGGGAATGTTTGACTATTCTTCCAGAAGAGCATTTGTGAGGTCAGGCACTGATGTTGGACGAGAAGGCCTGGCTCACAGTCTCAGCTATAATTCATCCCAAAGGTGTTCTATTGGGTTGAGGTCAGGACTCTATGCAGACCAGTCAAGTTCCTCCACCCCAAACTCGCTCATCCATGTCTTTATGGACCTTGCTTTGTGCACTGGTGTGCAGTCATGTTGGAATGGGAAGGGGCCATCCCCAAACTGTTCCCACAAAGTTGGGAGCATGAAATTGTCCAAAATGTCTTTGTATCTTGATGCCTTAAGAGTTCCCTTCACTGCAACTAAGGGGCAAAGCCCAACCCCTGAAAAACAACCCCACACCATAATCCCCCCTCCACCAAATGATTTGCACCAGTGCACAAAGCAAGGTCATGTGGCCCTTGCACCCAATTTTGCAGACGGAACGTTGCAGAATGGAGTTCTGCAACCTCTGGCTCTCACCTTCCGCTCCTCACTGTCACTTGTAAACACAGAAGTATTCTGTGTTTACAAGGGACAACTTTGCTCTCAGCTGCTCCTGTAACTAACAGATCCCTGCACACACTCATGACGGGGTGTGGTGGAGACAGACCTCCAGAATCTGAGAGAGAGAACGGCAGAGCCGCCTACACAGGGAGTTACTCTAACCAGGTCAGGTAGGAGAGAGATGCGAGGAAGCTTTGCTGGGGTTGAGGTTGCACTCTGTACACACACACCCCTAAACTCTGTACGTAACACACTCCTGAACCCTGCACTCTGTACGTAGCGCTCCCCAGATACAACCTTTGAGGGCAACCATACTACTGTTGTGGCCTGTGATGAAATTGAGTTTGACACCCCTGCCATAGCAGATGCCTGAGCTGCAATGGCTATAGCCATGTCTCTGGAGGTAAGTATTACAAGTTTCTGCAGTCACATAGAGAGAATTTAGGTTCTAACTTATCCCCACTCTGTTATATGTTAAAAATACCACTGTCTGTGACCCAGATAGGGGGGATTTTGCTTGCTTGGTGTTTTGCTGACCACATAGGAAGTGAAGGGAAATGTTCTCAATGGCTACAGGAACACCAATAAAAACCTGACAGAGGCCTGAACCCCCTCTCCACTGTGTCCAAAACCAGAAAAGACGTTTGGTTTTTCATTAAGGTGCCCAACTGTGTTTAATGGAAGCGCCCCCTCCCCTCGGCTCCTATCCTTCACAGCAATCCCAAATTAAACAGGAGTTTGTTTGCAGGTGTGTCTTAAGTGCTCTCTCTGTCTGGCTCTTTTCAATGCGGATGCTTATCAGAGAGGGTCACTAATGTTTAACATATAAAGATATCACACATTATCTTAACAACAGGCCATAAACATGATGTCAGGTGACTGGTATTTGTGACAAAACAGTAACCTAGAAACTGATGACTTGATACCCATGAAATGATTCTGTCTATGATGGGGAGAGAGAGCGATGGGTGGGGGGGGATAGACAAGGGGAACAGGGAGAAAAGAAGGGGGATATATTCCTGGACTCATCTCCTATTCTCTTTAACCACTAATAATGTCCTAGGACTGGAGGTATTCCTTTCACTCAGAGAGAAATGGCGAGAGAAATGGAGAGAAAAAGGAGAAGAGAGGAAAGAAGGAAGAAGAGTGGAGGAAAGGGGAGAGAGAGGGGAGAAGAGAGGAGGAAGGGGGAGAGAGAGGGAGAAGAGAGGAGGAAGGGGGAGAGAGAGTGAGAAGAGAGGAGGAAGGGGGAGAGAGAGGGAGAAGAGAGGAAGGAGGAGAGAGAGAGGAAAGAAGAGGAGGAAGAGGGAGAGAAGAGAGAGAGAGGAGAAGAGAGGAAGAAAGAGAGAGAGAGGAAGGGGGAGAGAGAGGGGAGAAGAGAGGAGGCGGGAGAGAGAGAGAGAAAGAGAGGAGAAGAGGATGAAGGGAGAGAGAAAGGGGGGAGAGAGATGAGAAGAGGATGAAGAGAGAGAGAGAGAGCAGAAGAGGATGAAGAGAGAGAGAGAGAGAGAGAGAGAGAGAGAGAGAGAGAGAGAGGGGGGGGAAGAGAGGAAGAAGGAGAGAGCAAGAGGAGAAGAGAGGAGGAAGGGCGAGAGAGAGGAGAAGAGAGGAAGAAGGAGAGAGAGGGGAGAAGAAAGTAGGAAGGGGGGGGAGAGAGGAGACGAGAGGAGGAAGGGGGAGAGCGGAGAAGAGAAGAAGAAGGATAGAGGGAGGAGACAAGAGGAGGAAGGGGGAGAGAGAGGAGAAGAGAGGAGGAAAGGGGAGAGATAGAGGAGAAGAGAAAAGAAAGGGGAAGAAAGGAGAAGAGAAAAGGAAGGGGAAGAAAGGAGAAGAGAGGAAGAAGGATAGAGAGAGGAGAAGAGAGGAAGAATGAGAGGGAGAAGAGGGGGGGGAGAAAGAGGAGAATAGAGGAGGAAGGGGAGATAGAGGGGAGAAGAGAGGAAGAAAAAGAGAGGAGGAAGAGGGAGAGAGAGAGAGGAGACGAGAGGAAGAAGGAGAGAGAGAGGAGAAGAAAGGAGGAAGGGGGAGAGAGAGAGGAGAAGAAAGGAGGAAGGGGGAGAGAGAGAGGAGATGAGAGGATGAATGGAAAGAGCGAGAGAGAGGAGAAGAGAGAGGGAGAGAACAAGAGGAGAAGAGAGGAGGAAGGGGGGAGAGAGAGCAGATGAGAGGAGGAAGGTGAAGAGAGGAATAAGGAGAGAGAGAGGAGAAGAAAGGAGGAAGGGGGAGAGAGAGAGAGAGAGGAGATGAGAGGATGAATGGAAAGAGCGGGAGAGAGGAGAAGAGAGAGGGAGAGAACAAGAGGAGAAGAGAGGAGGAAGGGGGGAGAGAGAGCAGACGAGAGGAGGAAGGTGAAGAGAGGAATAAGGAGAGAGAGAGGAGAAGAAAGGAGGAAGGGGGAGAGAGAGAGGAGACGAGAGGATGACGCGAGAGAGTGAGAGAGAGGAGAAGAAAGGAAGAGGAAGAGGAGAAGAGAGGAGAAAGGGGGGAGAGAGAGAGAGGAGACGAGAGGAGGAAGGGGGGGGGGGAGAAGAGAGGAAGAAGAAGAGAGAGGAGGAAGGGGGAGAGAGAGAGAGAGAGATGAAGGGGCGAATGATAGAAGAGGGAGTAAAGAAAGAAGGGGGGAAGAGAAGGAAAGAGATAAGAAACATAGAAACTTAGAAAAGTGACAGCAGTAAAAGACAAAGTAGTCCATCGAGTCTGTCCATTTTTTTTGTGTTTTATTTGTTTTTTGTTTTTTTGTTTTTCGTTAACTTTATTGTCTGAGTATAGATCTATGTTTGTCCCAAGCATGTTTGAAGTCATTTACTGTTAACTGTCTCACTACCTCTACTGGAAGTTTATTCCAAGTATCAACTACATTTTCAGTAAGATAATACTTTCTAAGATTAGTTTTAAACTTTTCTCCAGTTAGTTTGAGGTCATGTCCCTGTGTTCTTGTTCTTGGTTTTATATTGAAAAAACTGCCCTCCTGAACCGTATTCAACCCCTTGATGTATTTAAAGGTTTCAATCATGTCTCCCCTTTCCCGCCTTTCCTCCAGATTGTACATATTAAGTTCCTGAAGTCGCTCTCGATATGTTTTATCCCTCAGACCTTTCACCATTTTGTTACCCGTCTCTAGACTCATTCTATTTAGTCAATATCTTTGTGTAAGTGAGGTCTACAGAACTGGACACACTTATGGAAGTTCAGTCCTGGACAGAAACCAGAAGATAAGGGGAGAGAGATAAAAATAGAGGAGGAAGAGGGGAGAGAGATGAGAAGGGGGGGATTGGAAAAGGGAGCAAAAGAAGAAGAGAGGAAATAAATGAGAGAGAGAAAAAAGGGGTAAGAGAAAAAGGGTGTGAAAGAAGGGGGAAAGAGCAGAAGAAGAAGAGAGGAAGAGAAGGAGAGAGACAAGAAGAAATGAGGAAGAGGGGAGAGAGATGAAGGGGTAAAAAAGAAATAGAGAGTGAAAGAAGAAGGCAGAAGAGAAGGAGCAAGAAACAAGAAGAATGGAGAAGAGGGGAGAGAGATGAAGACAGTGAAAGATGAAAAAGGGAGCAAAAGAAGAAGGGAAGAAAAAATATAAAGATAGACAAAAAAGGAGGACAAGGGGGGAGAGATGAAGAGGGGAAAATGGAGAAGGCAGTGAAAGAAAAAGAGAGGAAAAGAAGGAAAGAGAAACAAGAAGAGGGGAGAGAGAAAAAGGACGTGAAACAAGGGGGAGAGCAAAGAAGAAAAGAGGAAAAGGAGGAGAGAGACAAGAAGAGAGGAGGAAAGGGGAAGAGAGATGAAGGGGTAAATGATGGAAGAGAGTGAAAGAAGAAAAAAAGGAAGAGAGTAAAAGAGAGACAAGAAAAGGGGAGAGACAAGAAGGGTGTGAAAAGTGGAGAGAGCAAAAGAAGAAGAGAGAAGCAGAGAGAGATCTGAGGAATTGTGGCGAGAGAGGAAGAGGGTGAACTATTGAAGAAAAAGCAAAAAAAGAGAGTAAGAAAAGGAGAGGGGAGAGAGAACAAGGGGGTGAAAGATGGAAGACAGAGTGAAAGAAGAAGAGAGGGAGAGAAGGAGAGAGAAGGGAGAGGGGAGAGAGAATAAGGGGGTGAAAATTGGGAAAAAAATAACAAAAGAAGAAGAGAGAAAGAGAAGAGGGAAAATGAGAGAGAAATGAAAAGAATAAGAAGAAGGGATGGAGAGAAAGGGACTGGAGAGACAAAAAGAAGAGAATGTGTGACAGTAACAAATATCACTAAAATGGGCTGTGTAAGTAATTAAAGTGTGTTTATTATATTTATCTCCTAAAAATTGGGGCATTATTTATGTGCACTCTTTCCCCAGTACTGGACACCTCCAATCTTCACGAAACATTTTCTCCTGCCTGGAATGTTCCCGTCCTCTGTTCTTCGCAAAGGAAGTAGCAAAGGGAAAGTCATGCAGAATCATCAACTGATTTTTACATACAAAATATCTCAACATGGGTGCAATAAGTTCATCTGATCTATGTCATAAAACTCTTCTTAGAAAATATCATTTGATTGTACAAATTAGGAGATGTTGTGTGTCATGGGAAACCATTCCTCTCACTGACAGCAACAATGGGGCACTATCCCTTCTACTTACACCAATGATGGGACATCATTTCCTTCACTGATAGCATCAATAAGGCACTATTCCTCCCATTATAACCAATGATGGGGCATTTCTTGCTTCCACTGACAACAGTCTGGCCCACTAAAAAACCTAAAAAAGCAGTAAACTGGTCCTTTGCTTAGAAAGTTTGGAGACCCCTGATGTAGGTTAATGAAAATGCAACCTGTATTATCCCTCCCTACAAAGCCAGAGGGAAACATACCGATACATTCTAAGCCCTGCCATATACAGAATTAGACTACTTCTGGAAATATGAAATATCTGTAATGCTCACCTAGGAGTAAAATATCTTTGTAGATCATTGACCTTTTGGCAACCCCCAGTAGTAAGTGCTCTCCAGCATGTGCACGTAACAACGCCACCTAGGAAGAAAACAGATGTTAAGTAGGATGATCCTTTGAGTCATCTTATGAGATGAGGCAATCAGTTGGGGAGATCTAAAGCAGATGTTGGCTTTTAATTTGCTTTAATAATGGATTTGTAATTATTTTACAACCCCAAAGGCTTTGAGACAAGGCTATGGGGTTGATTTACTAAAGGCAAAAAAACACTGCAGTTGCACAGTGTAAGAGCAGTTGCTCCAGAGCTTAGTAAATGAGCAGAAGCTCTGCTGATTTTTATTAACCAACCATGTGCAAGCAAAAATGTATTTTTTTTATTTTCCTTGCATGTGATTGGGTATTGTTTGCAAGGTGAAGCTTTACCTCATTTACTAAGCTCTGGAGCAACTGCCCTTGCAGAGTGCAATTGCACTTTGCAAGGTGCACAGTCTATTGGCCTTTAGTAAATCAACCCCTATGAGTGTTGATTTTGACTGAACACTCATAGGGGTTGATTTGCACTGGAGAGTGCAAAATCTGGTGCAGCTCTGCATGGAAACCAATCAGCTTCCAGGTTTTTTTTTTTGTCAAAGCTTAATTGTACAAGCTGAAGTTAGAAGCTGATTGGATACCATGCACAATTGCACCAGATTTTGCAATCTACACTTTTAGTAAATCAACTCCATAGCCTTGTTAACATATAAAAGGCTACAGTACAGGAAAAGCTGAAAAATTCCAACCCTGCATTCTTCACAGATTGGTGTCTAAACCTTCTAAGAGTTCTGCTGGCAATAGTTTGTTTACTAGATATCCACTAGTTTTAAGTGTAAGTAAACCCCCCCTATCGTTTTCAGCCAAAGAAGCTGCCATTTTGCCTCTGCGTGATTTACAACTGCCATGGTGCTGCACATGTGATCAGTTATGACACCAGCCATTGGATGGTTTGACAGTTTGGTTGAGAGCACAACCAATGGGAGTGTTACATCTCCGGCACGTGCCGGACCACCCAATGCACTAAAACACAGAAAAAAAATCTGACATCTTGTATTTTTAAAAATGCGCTGAGATGGTAACAGATTCTATATTATAGGGAGCAACACATGTGTTTTAGTGCGTCTCAATGCATGCGTAAATGGGCTCATAAGAAACTCAAAGTAGGTTCCTCAGCAAGAACAAACACAGCTAAGAAAGAAGCGGGGTAAGTTAAAATATAAAAGACTAGATAAAATTTACATGCTGGGATGACTTGGTCCTTTAACTCAGTTAAGCATTGTCACCATCCCCAGTTAAACATCAAAGGTGACTGAAGACACAGAGGTTAACGAGTGGCTCTGTCAGCAGGCAGCTGATGTGAGAGCCTGTGAAGGACAGCGTTTAATAATTAGTGTCACCACTACGTGTGAATCTTCCTAGCTATTGGCACCCACCACTGACTATCTGATATACATGAAAGTTTTCAGAGTAGATAGGCTCTTTGAAGTAATGAATTTACCTTAGTTATCTGTTTTTGTAATCACAGATTCCATCACAGCACACAAAAGGTATCTGAGGAGTGGGATTAAGGGATTAAGACCACTCAATACTGATATTTCCATTGTGGCTGGAGTTCAGCAGAGTGTACCACTCAGCAGCATGGTATAACTCCAGAGATTCTGGTGGTGGGGACCTCTGAAGATGAGTTTTGGGCAGAAGAGTCAGATTTGATCTGTTTGGCCAAATAGTCATATGAGGACCCCACCAAAGTTCTAGGAAAAAATGGGCCACATAGATCAGCAGATTTGATCACTGCACAAATGGGTTTTCTATCTCACCTGGACCTGTGAGAACAGAGGAAGTAGTGACATTCACAGGTGGAAACTCTAGTGTAGTTTGTAATAGTCCTCCAATGTCCACCCATAGCAGGATAGATGCATGGGGTAGATAATAGTTCATTACACCTCTGCATTTACACAAAATTGCTCAAATACATCAAATGCATGATAGGACAGCACAGTGACCATAAGGAAGGTCATATGGCCAGTAAAGAGCACCTGTTCTGTGGCTGACAAATGGCGTTAAGGGGAATTGTAGTAGAGGCAGATACTATAATATATTCTTCCAACAATGAAGGTTTTAATGAAGTGTGGTAGGACCACATTTATTCTTGCCCTTTTTTTTTTCTTTTATCGTGAACAGAACAGATACAGCTGACAATGTAGAACCATTTATGAAGGCTTGTCCACTAACATCCTAAAGTTACATACACACCTGATCGTCTAGGGGAAGTTCACAGAAGGCTGGAATGTACTTGGCCCATTCCACAAGGACCAGAAGCTGCTGCTTCATGGATTCGCAGACGTCTGTTATGCAGGCCATCTTCTTTCCTCGAATGTCTGTGTTCAGCATGGTCACTGATGAGGTTATCTACAAGAGAAAGTCCAATGTACTTATCTGCAATGCTGAACTTCAAAGGCTGTGAAGAACCACAGGAGCAATCATACAAGAACCAGGAATAGTCTATTCAGTCATGTCCATCAATACAACCAGCCTGTCTGTTGGTGGTAATCTATCTGCTTTAAACAATATACAATAATTATTAGCAGATGTGTAGTAGAAATTTTGAAGAACAAAATCCCTTAGGCTTTTTGAGCTGATGGAACCTTTAGCTGTTTTTTTTAACAAAATACCCTCCCTCAGTGCCTCATAGTGGCCAGATTATTTAAAGTCAAAGGTTTTTTGAATCACCAGGACAAATACAGAAGATGACAAGACTGCAGCAGAGACAGACACAACAATAAAGACCTAACAGTAAAAATCTAATGAGAGTGCTAGAAGGAAATCTAAAGCTGGCAATACACCATTAAGCCTTGTACACGTTAGCCGAATGTCGGGCAGCATCGGCCGGTTCAAATGAAACCAGCTGACATTTGGCCCGTGTGTACTAGAGTTGGCCGTTTGGCTGTCTTCTATCGAAAGGTCATGACCAAAAGGTCTGCCAATCGGCTCCCGATTAATGCTCTCAGCCAACGGCTGAGCGCGCTGACTGGAGTGTTCTGGCAGGTGGGCCATCCCCCTGTCAGAACACAATAGAACAGCAGGGGAGATCGCTGCACTAACATCGGAAACTTAGTACAGCAGCTCCCCCTGCTGGGTTGAACGCAAAAAAAAACTCCTAGTGTGTACCAGGCTGTAGAGTTTCTTCCATTCAATCTTCTAATGCTTAATGGGATCCACCTGATGATCATTTTTGACCGTAGTGATCAGAAAATTCAAAGGAGCAGAATGGAATTTTTTTTTTCTGAAATAAACAAAATTCTGTTGGGGAAAAATTGTAGGTAATGGCACATAAACATACTCTTCTAAGAACTTTAGCCCAGCAATCCAGAGTTTTTCCATGAAAACCAAAAGATGAGGGATGTTCTCATGTATGTTAGGAGCTGGCTCTGCTTGGTCTGTGTACTCAATGGTAAAATCTTAAACAAACAGCCTTAAAACAACAACCATTCCTAATCAATAAGCCATGACCTACATAACAAGGTCTGCAGAGGTCTACAAAGCATTCGACTTACGCCCAGATTTACTTGATTCGTCAGATTGCTTGCTGAGTTGTTGATCACCATCATGCAGCAGCAATATATTTAACTAATTTACTAACAATAACCAAGAAAACGTACCCGTATTTATCGGCGTATGAAACGCACATTCATTTTAAGAGGGAAGTTTCAGGAAAAAAACTTAAATTTTTAATAAGGAACTTTGAAGCAAAATAAGAGTCAGTGCCCATCTGCAGCCTCACTACATCAATGCAGCCTCACCATTGCCATCAATGCAGCAGCCTCACCACTGCCATCAATGCAGCCTGATCGATGCCCATCTGCAGCCTAGAGGGGACAGGGAGGGGGGCGGGACAAGCACCGACAGATTACATACAGTGAGAATCTCCTATGATAGACAGAACAGTGGCCCAATGGCGGCCCAGGAGACGGGGCTTTCTATTACAGAGGCCGCCAAGTAAACAGGAGATTCTCACTGTATTTAATCTGAAGGCGCTCATCCCGCCCCCTCCCTGTCCCCTCAGAGGCAGCTAAAATTGAAGTATTGGCATATAACACGCACACGCTATTTGCACCCGATTTTCATGGTGAAAAAGTGAGTGTTATACGCCAATAAATACAGTATTTCCTAGCATCCTTCCTTCACCTTCATACATACTAGAAAGCTGGTGCGTTTGGTAGGCCACTTGAAGTCCCTGCCATTCTATTGGCACTGCAGATTTATTATTATTGCTGTTATAGAGATATCACTCACCTGTTGTGATAGGACTTCTGCTTGGATTAATACATTAATTGAAGGCAGGCTACTGTCTTCATAACTTGACCTCCGCGTGCTTATCCGGTCTCGTTCATTTTGTACAGCTAAAATGGAAACACAGTGGTTAAATAGGAAACTGGGACAACAGGTCTGATTCATAAGGTTTCAGCACCCAATACTTGTGCAAAACTACCTATAGATATGAGATGATTGTCACCCGATCCACTCTTTTGGTTTCGTCAAGTAACAGTCCTATGGCAGACAGTAGCAAACACTCCCAGCCAACTAACTGGTGTTAGGTTGGTTGGAATATTTGTGCTTACAAAAAATGGAAATAGAAATCGCACTGGTGCAACTTAGTGATAATTAGTGATAATAAACACAGCTGCTGCCAACTAATAGTAAGACAGCCTAAATAACCATAAATATCAAATATGTTGCCATGCTAACATAGTAATAACAAAGTGCTAGATGCAAATGTTCACATCAAGATGAAATCTCACAAGGTAAAGAAATATGTGAAATTATCCAAGTCCAATGTGTATCTTGAAGGAAACACCAATGATATTAGGCGAAGGTCATGCTACTCCATACATGTCGTTACCACGTGAACAGTGCATTTCTTACAATGGTGACGGTTCACGTGGTGACTACATTTAAGGAGTAGCATGACCTTCGCTTAAGATCACTGGTGTTTCCTTCAAGATACACATTGGACTTGGATAATGTAATAAGTTCTTTTTGCTTCCCTTATTATTTTACCCCTCCTTCCTCCTCTATGGGTATGAATGCATACCTAAGAGATAGATTGTCAAAGATACATTCTCACATCTAATAATTATGGAAAGCTTTGAACCAATAGAAGATAAGGAGCTTCCATGTGGAGCCATTGCCAGAACAGAGACCTGCAGCCTATAGTACAGTGGCCCCACTGTAGTAGACCATTAAAGTGTATCTTCAGCCAAAAGAAGAAAGGTTAGATCATTGGTAACATTTTTACTGCTATTTAGGGCTTCATTTGGGAAGTTTCATCTGACTAAAAGTAAAAAACAGTGTCATCATGATAGGAAGTAAGGGTTATTCTCTAACCAGGACACAGCTACAAAACCATTTCTTGTGTGTCCCTATTAGAGATTTTCCCTTTTGCTCATGGTGAAAGTATTGTAACTGTTGAGGACATTCCTTTACCCAATTTCCTGTTCATGGCCTTAGAGACAGAAAATGACACCTGCCAGTGATTGTAAACTTTAACCCTTTATCCAAAAGTGAAAATAAGTTTGGGCTGAAGTAAAAAATATTGAGCCAACATTCTCACTTTTATTCTGTCTTGTTACACCGGCACATATAATATGGCAATCAGGTAACCTGGCTGTTTATGGAGAATGTATTATATATTGTGACAAACCCATGTAGAGCAGACTTTTATACTTCACTATGGTACCAAAGTGTCCAAACCATTTGCAAACCTTGGGATTTATGATGTGGTAGTGAGTCTAGAACACTACATGTCACACTTTATAATAATGGCTTCCACCATAAGGGAAGACATGATGACCCCTAGGTCACCAGGCTCACAGACAGGATTACTGCTCTGTGAAGTGAACCGGACATCCAAGGTCACCAGGAGAAAGAAGCTGGGTGAACTCCAATCATCTTTAATCTGGGAAAAAACTCCAGGGTCAGAATGTGACTACCAACACAGCAGTCTGTGCACATTATGGGCCAAAGCAACCTATCTGAAACCCTCTTGTAGGTAGTTTGAACACAATCATATGATATTCATATGATATTCCTTAGGAAGTGATAAGTCACCACACATTCTCCTGCTGTGCCTAGCCACTGATGGCCAAAAATGACCTGATAAAAACAATCAATGTCAGCAACGTCAACTGTAAACGTCCATATAGACACAGAAGAGTTATACAGTGCCATGAGTGGAGATTTAAGGTTGGATCTAAAGGGGCATAACAAGTTTTTCTGACTGTCATAGGCACTAGGTATCACCCTGAGAATTGGCCATACATTATACAATTTTCTTTACCAAAACCATATAATATGGAGGTCAAACCTAAACACTTTTAATTTGTATGCAGTCAGGCAGGCCGTTGCACTACACAATTAAAGATAAATCTAAATGAAATTGAATAAGAAAGTTGTAGAATGTATGCCCAGCCTTAGGGATTCATAGACAGCCCAATTATTGCTAGCCTGAAATCTGGAGCACACCATCCATGGCAAGCTTGATAGATTCTAACCCAGTGGTTCTCAACCTTTCTTGTGCCGTGAACCCTTGATAAAATTTCCCAAGTTGTGGGGACCCCTAACAGTAAAATTATTTTCATAGCGTGGGTAGTCAGCACCCAAGGCAAGACAAGTAATTTGCGCCCCTAACCCACGGACATTTAGCGCTCCCAGAGTCCCTCCCACTCGTACAATATTAAAACCCCTAGATGACTAGCAAACTAAAAGAGTCAATAGAATTGAGATTATCTGGTTAATAGTGGAGGAATCTAAGTAGGACTAAAGTAAAAAGTAAAGGTCGTTCTTCAAAACTACATTAGGACCCTTATGCGAAAGATAACTGCACTCTTCCCTCACTCTGCTTTTTTACAGCATCATGACTATGGGGTTACAGGTCAATTTTAAATAGAAACAAAATGATGGGGTTGGTGTTTCAGGAATGGCACCTCACCTTCTTTCTTCATACCAGCCCGAAAACATTTCTTTAATCTGCAGTAACGACACTGATTCCTTTTGTCTTTATCGACCACGCACTGTCTGCTGAACCTGAAATGATGAGCACAGAATGAGGTGTGCGTATATTTAAAGCCTGGTGCTGAACCACACAAATTTCGATCTATCTATGGCCAGCTTTACACATTGATTGGATCATGCTTTTACTACTCTGTTATGTGAGGATGATAAGCAATACAGATTCAATTAGCTTAAGCTACCCAAAGACGGATCATATTTCAGCCAATTCCTGCTGAATTGGCCAAAATTCAAGCCGAGGGTGGCCCTACAAGTACCAGACAGCTTGAGAAAAGTGTATTTAAAAATTGAGAAGAAAATTATCAGCGGAATAGTGAGGGCAAACTATCAGATGAGATGAACTCAATGTTCAGTAGCACCTATGTATTTGGACAACCACGGGTGTCAGGGCTGCCTGAATACAATAACCAGCAGTGGGGATTCCGACACCCGTGCCGATGAGTACACAGCTGGATTCCCGAGTTCTTAGGAGATTTTAAGAGAAAGAGAGAACGTGAATTAGTGTAGTGGTGAATTCTGTAAGCTATGGACATGAGAACTGTGAGTAACCCAATAAGATAACCGGATCGGATCGTTAGTATCGGATCGTTAGTACAGAGCTTTCGAGAGCCGATCACGACAATTCATCCAATATTATTCGACCGGACAAGCATGAAAATTTTCCTCGTTCAATGCCAGATTGTACGATTTTCATTTAATCAGTAAGGTTGTCGTCCGAAAATACAATACAAATACATTACAACACATGACATCACTTACAATTTTTTTTTCTGTCATACGAGAATTTTCGTGACTTTAGTAACCTATTCAATTTCTACTTGCGACTATTAAGCGAAAAAAGTCGTACGATCTGTGGTACGATATTCAGATCGTGAGTACGGGCCATAAGTCACAGTGAAAGCGTGAAAGTGTGAAGGGGGGGGGCTAGAGCTACTTGTTTGGATTGGTAATAACAATTGGAATCAACTGTCAATCAGCAAGGTGCTAGACCACGCTTTGAGAACTGTTTTTTGTTTTCCTTTGGAATGAAAAAGGCCAATGTGCTCTCAGATTACTTTGAAAACACCTCCATGATCCTCATCATTATGGGAACAAAGTGAGGATTCAATGTGGAAGTGAAGGCACACCGCTAACTACACCGCTGAAATGATAGCAGCCTTACCTGTCTAAAAATGGATAAAGTTAATATGGATATACAGTGGGGACAGAAATTATTCAGACCCCCTTAAAATTTTCACTCTTTGTTATATTGCAGACATTTGCTAAAATCATTTAAGTTCATTTTTTTCCTCATTAATGTACACACAGCACCCCATATTGACAGAAAAACACAGAATTGTTGACATTTTTGCAGATTTATTAAAAAAAGAAAAACTGAAATATCACATGGTCCTAAGTATTCAGACCCTTTGCTCAGTATTTGGTAGAAGCACCCTTTTGATCTAATACAGCCATGAGTCTTTTTGGGAAAGATGCAACAAGTTTTTCACACCTGGATTTGGGGATCTTCTGCCATTCTTCCTTGCAGATCCTCTCCAGTTCTGTCAGGTTGGATGGTAAACGTTGGTGGACAGCCATTTTTAGGTCTCTCCAGAGATGCTCAATTGGGTTTAAGTCAGGGCTCTGGCCGGGCCATTCAAGAACAGTCACGGAGTTGTTGTGAAGGCACTCCTTTGTTATTTTAGCTGTGTGCTTAGGGTCATTGTCTTGTTGGAAGGTAAACCTTCGGCCCAGTCTGAGGTCCTAAGCACTCTGCAGAAGGTTTTCGTCCAGGATATCCCTGTACTTGGCCTCTTTCATCTTTCCCTCGATGATGCTGCCACCACCATGCTTCACTGTTGGGACTGTATTGAACAGGTGATGAGCAGTGCCTGGTTTTCTCCACACATACCGCTTAAAATTAAGGCCAAAAAGTTCTATCTTGGTCTCATCAGACCAGAGAATCTTATTTCTCACCATCTTGGAGTCCTTCAGGTGTTTTTTTTTAGCAAACTCCATGCGGGCTTTCATGTGTCTTGCACTGAGGAGAGGCTTCCGTCGGGCCACTCTGCCATAAAGCCCCGACTGGTGGAGGGCTGCAGTGATGGTTGACTTTCTACAACTTTCTCCCATCTCCCGACTGCATCTCTGGAGCTCAGCCACAGTGATCTTTGGGTTCTTCTTTACCTCTCTCACCAAGGCTCTTCTCCCCCAATAGCTCAGTTTGGCCGGACGGCCAGCTCTAGGAAGGGTTCTGGTCGTCTAAAACGTCTTCCATTCAAGGATTACGGAGGCCACTGTGCTCTTAGGAACCTTAAGTGCAGCAGAAATTTTTTTGTAACCTTGGCCAGATCTGTGCCTTGCCACCATTCTGTCTCTGAGCTCTTCAGGCAGTTCCTTTGACCTCATGATTCTCATTTGCTCTGACATGCACTATGAGCTGTAAGGTCTTATATAGACAGGTGTGTGTCTTTCCTAATCAAGTCCAATCAGTATAATCAAACACAGCTGGACTCAAATGAAGGTGAAGAACCATCTCAAGGATGATCAGAAGAAATGGACAGCACCTGAGTTAAATATATGAGTGTCACAGCAAAGGGTCTGAATACTTAGGACCATGTGATATTTCAGTTTTTCTTTTTTAATAAATCTGTAAAAATGTCAACAATTCTGTGTTTTTCTGTCAATATGGGGTGCTGTGTGTACATTAATGAGGAAAAAAAATGAACTTAAATGATTTTAGCAAATGGCTGCAATATTACAAAGAGTGAAAAATTTAAGGGGGTCTGAATACTTTCTGTCCCCACTTTATATGGATATATGGATAATAAAGACCGCTCACTACTGCTCTCTCTCCTTGTACAGGGTGACTGGTCTTATAATTTTCTACAGGAAGCATTATAGTGGGTGGAGTCTGCTGGGTCCCTCCCATAGCTCTACCCTCTGCACAGCCTATGTACACTAGACATGTGCAGAACCCAAAAATGTGTTTAGTTTCGTTTTGATTCGTTATTTACAAATATTTGTTTGGTTAAGTTTGTTTCATTCGATTAATTTGTTTTCGGAATTAGTTTTGTTTATTCGTTTTCAAATCTATTCAAATTTTTTAAATTCGAACTCGGATCAATTCGAAAAGTTTTCGAATCCATTTAGAATAGTTTTCGAATTCGAAACATTTCCAAATTCAAATAATTTTCCAATCTCCAAAGAGAATAAAATAGAATAGAAAATAAAGGAGTAAAATAGAAAAAAAAATAGAATAGAAAAAAATATAACAGAAAATAAAAGAATATAATAGAGTAAAACAGAACAAAATAGGTTAGAAAATAAAAGAACAAAATAGAATGGAATAGAATAGAATAGAAAGGTATAAAATAGAATTTAAAAAAGAATAGAATTAAAAAAAACAATAGAATAGGAATAGAAATAATATAACCATTTTCCAAAATTCAAATAGAATCAATTCGAAATTTGAATAGAATAGAAAAGAATAGAGTAGAAGAGAATAGAAAATAACACAAAAGTATAGAAAAAAAACCCAACAGAATAGAGTAGAATTAATATGATCATCTTCCTATTCTAATCTATTCTGTTTTATTCTATTCAAATTCAAACTGATTCTATATGAATTTTGGGAAATGGTTATATTCTTTCTATTCTAGGCCATACATTCTGAAATTTTCTTTCCTTCAACCACAGTCAGTGTTGATGGGGGAATCCCTCCCGCTGTGCTATTGTACCCTGACAGCGGGAGGTTTCCCAGCCATCAGATTACAATGATCACTGATGATGGCTATAGCCACAGGTAGTGATAAAAAACTGACAGGCTGGTTGCACTGAAGCATGCCCATAGATAGATTGAAATTCATCCGTCTCCTGTTGAAATGGCTGAATTTCAATCTGTCTATGGCTGGCTTAAATCCTGCAAGCTAAATATAAAAACAAACTGCAGTATTATTTAATATGTAATGACTACACAATAGGAATAAAAGGGGGGAGGGGGGTTAATATTTGCCTGTTATATATAGTGAGAGTGCAGGGTAAGTCCACTCACCTGCAGGAATACATGTGATTCTTCCTGACGCTCCTCCTGAAAAAGCCCTTGCATCCATCACAGCTGGACGCCCCGTAATGTTTCCCCGTCGCTCTGTCACCACAGATGGCACACAATGAGTTAACCCCAATACCGTTTGCTGAGCTGATACCGGTCACTTCTGATGGTGAAGTATCTGTGGAGGATACAGAACAGGGAAACACTGCTGTTAGCACATTGCTATGTCTTATACACAACGGTTGTAGGTATAATACCCTGCTGTGTCGGCCAACAATAAAGAGAAAAATGCATAAACCAATCAGATCTCAGTTTCAGCGAAAAGTGAATTTTAATGTGTTGATCACATCCAATACGATTGTACACTCACCTTTAGATGTACCAACAACTACGCTGGGTTTATTAGAGTTAGGAGTGAGATTGTAGTGGCTGGTTACCATGAGATTTATCCCTTCACCATTGTAGAACATGTTCCATTTTTAAACACTAACTGCCAAACCAACCCCATACTCCATCCAACCCGTACCATTAAATCCCATTAATGGAGACCACACCATAATTGGAGTAAAAATTGTCCGTAGCAGCCTCTTTATTGACAAATCAACTTAAATTAACATAAACCGTAAAAAAAATTTGTTAAACCAAAAAGTCACTAATCTCGTTGGTCGCAGGAACCCCAAGCTATCATATGTTCAAGAATGCACTGCGGTACCTTTACTATAATAGGCCTCCAGCCAACATACTGGCTTGGGGACAACCCAATGACCGCAGTGCACCCATTAACCAATTCCAGCTAAACCACCGTTAACTGGAATACAACAGAGAGACCAATACCACCAATGGGTCCTGAACCCTTCCTTATCCGAGGTTTCTTCTTTCGCCAGCAAAGACCAACACCCGCCACAGCGCACAAGGGGCAGACCTTACCCTTGAGTGCCCCTCCACACCCTCAAAGGTCTCTGAATACCATCCTGCAGCCCTAGGTCCCACAAATCAATTCCCACCACATTGAGGTGTACCCCGTCCCCCCCAAAGGTATCGCCAAGTATCCGTTTCCAGTTCCAAATGGATAACCAGGCCCCCCACCATTCCGAACTACAAATCTGCCTACATGCCTATTGACCTTCTTGCGGGCCTTATTGAGCCGCTCCACTGACCTAGCCAAACGCCAAGTCTTCCGAACAATGATGTCGGACCACATGTCAAGCATATCCAAGAAGGCCATACAGAGCCGCAGGAAATCAAATTTGATATCACGAGTGATATCCAACATGGACCTCAATCCTAAATCGTTGCTGCCGACGTGTAGCACCAGAACATCCAGCGGTCTATCCAGTTGTGCAAAGCAATGCACTTCCAGAACCATCCTGCCCCACAGCATGCCCGGTACCCCAACCAGCGGACACAGGCTTCCTGCCTAGAAATGCCTAATTACCTACCATTGGGCCTAACGTCTGCTCACCTAGCCCCCCAAAACACATATGAGTGGCCCAATATCCAGACCAGGCCCCGCACGTCACCTGAAAGAGAAGAAACACACCACAAATAACAACAAACACACAAACACAGGCTTACCAATACAGAACACTACAAATGAGCTACCCCCCTTAATCAGACAACAGATGAGGACGAACGTATAACTGGAACCTATGCGATTCCCACCTACCAATACGCTTGACCGCTTCATCATCCAACCCACACCTGGCGGCTTCTGCGGCCACCCCAATTCAGAATGAATGCAAGGAGAATTCTTTCTCCTCCAAACCCAATGCCCTTAAACATTTACGGAAAACAGAAATGAATTGAAATCTGGACAAGGGTGACCCGTGTGCATGTAACAAAAAGGACCCAGCCGCACCAAGAGAAACTCCCTCACAGCACCCACTGGACACAAGGGGCGAAGCCAGCACAGCAAAAATTGGAACCCTCCTGCCCCTGCCAGCCTGATCCGTTTAGGACCTTCGTAAAAGCAGGGATACCCTATCCTCCCCACAGGTGTCCTCCCGAGCCAACATACCCCCATGGACCCTCTTGGAAGGGCTGACTAGTTTGCCAATCCGAAAAGCCCCAAAAAAAGCTAGGGAGAAGGCCGTCTTAAATAAAGAAACCTTGTGGGCTGAGGAACGCAGGGAAACCAACTGGGCTAAAACATTTTGCAGAATAGCAAACGAAACAGGGTGCCTGGAATCCCTGCGCTTCTGAGACCTGTGATTCCCCCTAAAAGCCTGTCGGACCCAAAAATCATTTGTGAAGTCCCGGCAGCCCTGAAATTTGAAGAAAACTGCTAATCCTGCCGATTTCTTCTCCACTACTGACACCGACACCCCCTCCTCAAGGTTCAGCGTGACAAAGTACAGGACCAGCAACCTCCGGGCCCACATGCTCCACCTCAGCCTGCTGCAGCAAAGACAACCACTCATGCCATACCTTACTATATGCTACCCACGTCGTGTCACTCGCAGATCGTCTGATCCACCCGGAGACGACCCCAGGGCAATCCTTCATAGCCATTGGGGACAAGGGACCCCGCAGTGCTTCGCTGCTGGCACCAACTCCTGAAACCTGCCTCACTGAAAGTGAGACAATACGTCAGCTAGGACGTTCTCAACTCCCGGGAGGTGCAAAGCATAAAGATAAACATTTACCTGTAGGCATCGCAACACTAGGTGTTGAAGCAGTCGGACCACGGGTGGGGACGAGGTCGTGACACGGTTGATGACATGTACCACCCCAAGATTGTCCCAGTGAAAATGCACTTTTAGGTTCCTGAAAGATTCTCCCCACACTTCCACGTCCAACACCACTGGAAACAATTCCAGAAGCACCAAATTTCAGAGAAAACCCTCCTCTTTCTACGAATCCGGCCAGGGCCCGACGCTCCAGCTGCGACACGTAAAATTTAACTTACCTAACAATGACTGCAGTTTCCGAAGTTCTCAGTCCCAGGATTCCACAAATCTCCTCCTTAAGGGCCACCAGCTTGTCTTCCGGCAGACGACACTCCATGGCGCAGGAATCCAAAACATTACCCAGGAAACTAAGGATGGTGGTCGGCTCCTCCGTTTTCTCCAGGGCCAAGGGGATACCAAAATGAACAGCGATGTGTTCCAACATGGCAAGGAGCACTGCACAGATCTTGGAGGAGGAGGAGCCCACACAATGGAAGTCATCCAAGTAATCGATGATGGAATTCACCCCGAGACATCCCGAACCACCCACATCTCAAACAATTATTATTATTATTATTATACAGGATTTATATAGCGCCAACAGTTTACATAGCGCTTTACAACTTGAGGGTAGAGTTGTAACAATGCGCATGAAATAGAACAGTCCATAGGAAGGCAGCGATCCACATAGTACCAATGACAACCCAGCAAGCGAAAACTATCCGGATTAACAGGAAGAAGTCTAAATGCCGATTCAATATCGGATTTGGCCATGAGAGCCCCTTGCCCATAGTGTCGGACCCAAAAAACAGCCGCATCAAAGGAAGATACCGTACACGCCTCTGAGTCAATCGCATCATTGACCGACCCACCCTTAGGGAAGGAAAGGTAGTGAATAAGACGAACCTTATTGGGCTCCTTCTTAGCTATGACCCCCAGGGGCGAGATCACCAAATCCACTAAAGGTCGCAAGGAGAAAGGGCCACCCATGTGGCCCAACGCAACTTCCTTCTCAGAAACCACTGCAGGATATTGCAAGGCTGAACGTAAGTTCTGGGACAAGAGTGGAACAGCAGCCAGGGTACAAGGTATGCGAAAGCCTTCGGAAAAACCCACCCCTAACAACCGAGCTGCTTCCCGATCTATTGAGGAAAGGCCGTATCCTTTCCGCCCTCACTGGCATCATCCCTTTTGTTAACAGACTCGCCGGCACAGCCCTTCCCCTGCTTGAAGCACTGGGACAAGGGATGCGAACCTCCGCAGCCGGACTATTCGTTCTTGTAACGGCAAGCCCCCCCAAACTTGCAGGAGCCCTTATTATACTTCCACAGACACCCCTCTTCTTTGTGGCCGGTTGTCTGGGGGTAGATGTGCCACCGGCCCCCCCCCTGGAAAAAAACTGATTCGAGGCCCGCGCCAAGGTCATAAGTCGCATCCACAAACTAATGTCCTTGTGGTCCCACCGCAAGGATGGACGGATAGCTCTCCGCTGCCGGAACTGTTCCTCGTACCTCAACCATGCGGATCCCCCGTAGACCCTGTAGGCCTCACCTATGGCGTCAAGCTAACAGAAGAGCACCGAACAGTGTTCCGGATCATTCTCCCCAACTACACTTGTCATAATGGCAAAAGCCTGCAGCCAATTAAGGAAAGTCTGCCGGATGAGCCTGTATTGCCATTTTTCTTCATCCTCCTTTTTGCTCTCCTCTGGCTTGACCCTATCAAAATTAAATTTTCATCAGATTCAACACAAATTTCCCATCTTTGTCCTTTTATTTTTTCTCCTGCTGAGGTCAAAACCAATCGCCAGATCATCCCCTTTTACTCTGAGATAATTGAACAAATTTTATTGAAAATTAACATTTTCAAGCAAAACTCTACAGGTGCAAGACCAACCTTAAAGTGGTTGTAAAGGCTGAAGGTTTTTTACCTTCATACATAAGTGTGCAGCTCCCCCTCAGCCCCCCCCCCCAATTCTTACCTAAGCCCAATCTTGATCCAGCGATGTGCACGATACCCGAGGCTCTCCCAGGTCTCTCCCTCTTGATTGGCTGAGATGGCACTGGCTCCCTCTACTGTCAATCACAGCTAATGAGGTGGGAGTGGGAGCGTCTTGTGGACGCAGAGAGCCATCTCGGGAGCGAGTGCCTGAACAGCAAGTAGTTTGCTATGGGGCAAGGGGGAGGGGCCCAGAGTGCCAGTGGGGGACCCGAGAAGAGGAGGATCGGGGCTGCTCTGTGCAAAGTCATTTCACATAGCAGATGAGTATAACATGTTTGTTTTTTTTTCCCCTTTACAATCACTTTAAAGCAGCCTGCTTCTACTCAGAAGAAGCACATTCATCCCTGACTCGGGTACAAGAGGGTAATCTGATCTTTTAGCTATCAAAAAGTGAAAAACACTTTAATCATCCAAATTGATTAGTAGGAAGTCAGGTTCTGTTCTATGATTGTGTCTAGGGAGGTTGTGAGGGAGTGCAGAGGAGGTAAGCTTCAGACACAGAGGGGTTGATTTACTAAAGACAAATAGACTGTGCACTTTGCAAAGTTCATTTGCTCCGGAGCTTCATAATTGAGGTAAACTTCACTTTGCAAAGAATAGCCAATAACATGCAAGTAAAAAAAAAAAACAAAAAAAAACAGCATTTTTGCTTGCACATAATTGGATGATGGAAGTCAGCAGGGCTTCTGCACATTTACTAAGCCCTGGAGCAACTGCACTTGCAGAGTGCAATGGCCCTTTGCACAGTGCACAGTCTATTTGCTTTTGGCAAATCAACCCCAGACACTTGCATTTAAATAGATTTCTCAATGGCGACAAAGGGTATATACTTGGGTTGATTTACTAAAGGTAAAAAAACCTAGCACTTTCCAGAGCTTAGTAAATGACTTCCATCATCCAATCATGTGCAAGCAAAAATGCTGTTTTTTTTATCTTCCTTGTATGTGATTGGGTATTCTTTTCAACGTGAAGCTTTACCTCATTTACTAAGCTCTGGAGCAACTGCACTTTACAAAGTGCACAGTCTCTTCGCCTTTAGTAAATCAACCCCAGTATGTCCACTTAAACCAAACCTTCCAACTTTCTGAGATGGGAATGAGGGACACCTATCAGCAAAAGTATGCAGGCATAGGACACACCCCTTGCCACGCCCCCTTAATGGAGAATTGTACAACAAAAACAAGATTGGTTAAACCCACAAGTGCTTTTTTTACCACTACTATTCCTTTATATTGGCTTTTGGAATTTACAAATGCAGCAATTTAGAAATCAGATGAAAGCTTTAGCGCTGGAAAACATTTTTTATAGATAAAAAGTGCATTTTATATACAACTATATAGATCAGACCAAAATGAGGGACAAATGAGGGACAGAGGGACTTTGCTCCAAATCAGAGACAGTCCCTCAAAATCAGGGACAGTTGGGAGCTATGCACTTTTGAGAAGCATATGTCGAAACAAGCCTATATAAAATCCCTTAACTGTGCAATACATAGTTCGTGCAGAAAGCAAAACTGTGGGAGGTACCCAGTAAGCCCCACCCACTGCAGGCTGCATGTACAGAACTACAGGAGGGGGCGGAGACAAGACCAGTCTCCCTGCACAAGGAGAGAGATCAGCAGTGAGCGGTCTTTATTACACAGATCTGGAAGAAATACACAAAGCACACCAAGATTCAATAAGAATACACGGCTCCTAGACAATATTGATTTAGGATTAATCTCTAGACAACTATTCCTATTTACTAAACTAGGAATCAAGACAGAAGATTGTGGCTGAGAAGTGCAGCACTGTACTATATTCCTAGGAAAGTGATAAATGTCACCATTCTAATGCTGGCCATACACTATACAAAAAATCAGCCGGAATTCAGTCATTTAGACAGTTCGTTCGTTTTTCGGCCAGTTAATGGGCACAAAACCGATAATCGTTGGGACGTTTTTGAGCCGAAAAAACTAAGGACAAGTATGGAAATTTTTTGCCGAACGAGCGATAAATTGAAAGGTTAATGCGTTTCCCGTCCGAACTGTTTGCATTAGGTATATGTAAAAAAACGAACAAAAAATTGATTCATTTATGATTTTTTTTTTTTTTAAATGACTATCGTTTGCTCTCACAGCCGAATGTCCGTTTTCGAAAATGGATTTGGTCGATTTTTCGGATAGTGTATGTCCAGCATTACCCTTGTGTCATCCTATAGGCCATAAATCACCAACACTGATGTGGAAACAATAGATCACACCCGACTCTCCCCTCCACACCCTGTACACCCCACACCGCAGAGATTGTATGATATGTGTCTCTTCATTAGATCTACAGGAAAAGACAATCGCTGCAATGATCCCTGTCCATTTCACATACTATCTGGCTGCAAATATTAGTCTGTAGGATAAGTTTATCAGTCAGCATTGTCTGGGCCACTCAGCAGTAACTTTCCCTGGAAAGTAAACTCCCGATGAGTTCATGGGGAAACTGAAATGCTAAGGTATGTGTCTGCAACAGGGCAAGACCTCTGGCCAAAATTCTAGAACATATTTAAATTTACACAGACCATTTACTGACAAACTGAAGGCAAAACTTTTTTTTGGTCATTAGATAATGGAGAAGCAGTAGAACCCCATTAGGGTATTGCTCTCACATGCACCGTGTTGTCACAGGGACAGGAAGTGAGAAAAAAACCTTCCCAGAGAGAGGTGATCATCTGATAGGTGATCCATACCTCCCAACTTTTAGAGATGGGAATGAGGGACACCTATCAGTAAAAGTATGCAGGCATAGGACACACCCCTTTGCCACGCCTCCTTAAAGGAGAATTGTACAACCAAAAAAAAAAGATTGGTCCAACCCAAAAGTGCTTTTTTTACCACTACTATTCCTTTATATTGGCTTTTGGAATTGACAAATGCAGCAATTTAGAAATCAGATGAAAGGTTTAGCACTGGGAAACACTTTTTGATAGATAAAAAGTGCGTTTTTTATACATCTATATAGATCAGACCAAAATGAGGGACAAATGAGGAGGAATGAGGGACAGAGGGACATTGCTCCAAATCAGGGACAGTTGGGAGCTATGGGTGATCTATCCCTTCCCTGCTCTAAAATGAAAAAAAAAAAAAAGTGTTTCACTTTAAATTGTTTTAGACTTTAATCTGATCTCCAGGCAGATAAAAATATCTTAACACAGCTCTGGAACCACCAATACATCAGTAAATGTTTTTGAATACACACAGTAAATCTGACCTGGTATCAGCTTCTTACAGTGCCTGTACAGCAGAGCTCGGAGAGGATGAGGGAGAAGAAGCACAAGGAGCCAATTAAGTGTGCTTCCCATACCTCCCAACTGTCCCTGATTTCAAGGGACTGTCTCTGATTTGGAACACGTTCCTCTGTTCCTCTTTCCTCCTCATTTTGGTCTGATCTATATAGTTGTATACAAAAAAGCACTATTTATCTTTCCAATAGCGTTTCCCAGTGCTAAAACTTTCATCCAATTTGTAAATTGCTGCATTTGTAAATTTTAAAAGCCAATATACAGGAATAGTAGTAGTAAAAAAAAAAAAACACTTGTGGGTTTCACTGTTTTTGTTTGTTTGTTTTATTTTCCTTTAAGGTGGGGCGTGGCTATGCCTACATACTTTTGCTAATAGGTGTCCCTCGTTCCCATCTCAAAAAAATGGGAGGTATGGCTTCAGTGCAGATAGTAAGAGACAACAAAGTGACAAAGGCATGAGCCCATTGGTGTTGTGCCTTTCCCTTCACTGTCCAGTCAGGGGGTGGTGGTGGGGAGGAGACCTGTAAGTGAAAGGGAAACTGTAGCAGAGAAAGATTGGGACCCCTCCCCTGCTAGACAGGGCTGTACTGTAGAGAGGAGCTTTGTAAATCTTTGGACTATATGACAGGTGTACAAGCAAAACAGTTCCCAGTACGTGTGTATTTCATCTGTTTATTTAGCTGTGCACCTGGATTTCAGCTGTAAGGTGTATGTGACCTGGAATTCCAGCAGGACTGTACAATCGAATCATGTACTCACTGATTCGGATTGGCTGGAGCAGCCAGATGACTGCTTGATGATGAAACGCGTAGGGCGGAGCATCTAGCGTCTTTTGCGTCACTTCCGGTTTTGAGCCGTGGTACGCAAATCGTCCCAGCTTCCTGTTTTTTAAGGCTGTATATGCATTGAAGCAATGTGAGTATGTTTTCAATCTATTACATGATAATAAATTTAAATTTAAAATGGAATCACACTAAGGAGGTGTCTCTTTCCTATATGTGGGTGATGCGGAGTGAGATTTAAAGGTGAAAGGTACACCTGACACCGCAAGCACGGAAAGATATATCCGATATCGCAGACACAGACCTGGAGATTGCTGCACAGTGGCAGATACTGTAAAAAGTGATATAATGTACTGTCCAGAAGGAGCCAAACAATCATTAGAGACAACTATAGGTATATGCCTAATAGTAACTTTTACTGCAAAAGTCAGATGTGACCCACCTCTAAAGACTGCTTATTGGCTCATTATTGTGATGGGTGACCTCAATGACCAATAGGGAACAGGACCCCAGTTGACTTTTACAGGAAAAGTCACCATTTGCATATAGTTCCATCAGTCTATAAATCTAGATCTACAAATCATTTTCACACGAGGCTTTAACTGCCTTTTTATTTTCTTAAATTTTATATCAATTTTGCATAGAGCAGCCCAGATCCTCCTCTTCTCTGGTCCCACACCAGTGCTCCTGGCCCCTCCCTCTTGCCAGGTACACCCAATCAGGCTCGCTCCCAAGCCGCGGCTCTGAGTATCCACTCCATCCATGTCCCCCCTTCATCTCCTGATTGGCTCACTGGCTGTGATTGACAAAAGCCAATCAGGAGTGCGAGTCCCCAGAGAGCCAAGGTTCTCGTGGACATTGTTGGATTGAGAGAGGGTTCAGGTAAGTATTAAAGTGATTGTACAGTCTCTTTTTTTTTTTTTTAAATAACAAACATGTTATACTTACCTCCTCTATGCAGTTGGATTTGCACAGAGCAGCCCGGATCCTCCTCTTATCGGGTGCCTCTTTGCTGCTCCTGGCCCCTCCCTCCTGACGAGCGCCCCGATAGCCCAGCAGCTTATTATGGGGGCACCAGAGCCGAACTGTAGTTCCAAGTGTTCATTCAAACACGCAGCTGCCGTTTGGCCCTGCCCCCTCTCTCCCCTGATTGGCTAACCAACTTTGATTGACAGCCACAGGAGCCAATGGCGCAACTGCTAAGCCCTGGCCAATCGGGAGTAGAGTCCCGGATGGATGAGGGAACCGTGGACATTGCTGGAGAGAGATGGGGCTCAGGGTAAGTATTAGGGGGTGCTGGGGAAGCTGCTACACACAGAAGGTTTTTTATCTTAATGCATAAAATGCATTAGAATAAAAACCTTCTGCCTTTACAACCCCTTTAAGGGGGGCTGATGCACACAGTTTTTTTTTACCTGCATAGAATGCAAAAAAAAAATCCCTTCAGCCTTTACAACCTCTTTAACCGATTCAGCCCCGGAAGATTTTACCCCCTTCATGACCAGAGCACCTTTTGCTATTCGGCACTGTGTCGCTTTAACTGACAATTGCGCGGTCGCGTGACGTTGCCCCCAAACAAAGTTGATGTCCTTTTGTGCTCACAAATAGAGCTTTCTTTTGGTGGTATTTAATCACCTCTGCGGTTTTTATTTTTTGCGCTATAAACAAAAAAAGAGCATCAATTTTGAAAAAAACGCAATATTTTTTACTTTTTGCTATAATAAATATCCCCCAAAAATATATTAAAAAACTATTTTTTTTCTCAGTTTAGGCCGATATGTATTCTTCTACATATTTTTGGTAAATAAAATCGCAATAAGCGTATATATTGATTGGTTTGAGTAAAAGTTATAGCGTCCACAAAATGGGGATAGATTTATGGCATTTTTATGATTAATTTCTTTTTACTAGTAATGGCGGCGATCTGCGATTTTTATCGGGACTGCAACATTATGGCGGACACGTCGGACAATTTTAACACATTTTTTGGGACCATTGGCATTTATACAGCGATCAGTGCTATAAAAATGCATTGATTACTGTAAAAATGTCACTGGCAGTGAAGGGGTTAACCACTAGGGGGCGATCAAGGGGTTTATGTGTTCCCTAGTGTGTGTTCTAACTGAAGGGGGGAGGGGACTGTGTAGGGGAAGAGATAGATCGCTGTTCATACTCTATATGAACAGATGATCTGTCACTTCTCCCCTCAGAGAACCGGAGAAATGTGTGTTTACACACACAGATCCCGGTTCTCCATGTGCCCCCGAGCGATCGCGGGAGCCCGGCGGTGAACGGGACCGCCGGGCACTCACATCGGCTCCATGGACGAACTGGATAACGTCATTTCGCCCAGCCGTGCCATTCTGCCACAGTACAACTGCAGCGGCTGGTCGGCAATTGGTTAAGGTTTGAGTGTGATCTTGAACTTCCAGGTTGATGACAAGTCTAGGTAATGTATATGTATAGCTCATTTTTTTCTAGTTTGGATAGAGTAGGGAATGTTTAAGACCTGTTTGGGGAGTTTTCCTTCACTTCCTGTGCTGGAGATATAACAGGATGTGAGATGAAATCTCTACACAGTAGGACAGTGGACACCAGAACGGGTGTCTCCATTTGATGATGTTCCCTCTTGCTCTGGTGACAACAGTAAAATGTGGGATTTGCAACCACTTACTTTCTCGGTGACAATGCCACCAGGATAAATAAAGAGGGTGATTTGTTCCAGCAGGGGCACAGGCATCAATAAAAACCTGACAGGGGATCAAATCCTTCTTTACTCCATCCACACCAGCAATAAAAAGTTAATCGAGGATACAGAAAAGAAAAGAAAAGTTTTGGTTTGTAGGAGTTTTTATTGTACTCTGGCGGTCCTATGAGGCTACAGGACCCCTGACCCTCTGTCTGGATAGTGCCGATTGGCCCTGAGCTAATCACATGCACCCTCCCAAGAAAAAAAAACAAAAACACAAAAACAAAAAAAAAAAAAAAAACACACCAAACTGGTGAGGAACAATGCCTTTTCCAGCATGATGGAGCACCCTGCCATAAAGCAAAAGTCATAACTAAGTGGCTTGGGGAACAAAATATTGAAATTTGGGGTCCAACAGCCCTTTTACACAATGCGGACGATTACCCCCGTATGTTCCACAGTGAATATAACAAGCATGCTTTATTGCAATTACAGACTGATTTTACTGTTGTGGGTTTACTAACACTCCTAAAGGGTCATCATGCGTGTTATAATCTGACTGTACAATTTTGATACAGTTTTCTTTAGATGAGGCTTGTCAGGGGTTCTAACTCTTCTTTACTCAATAAGAAACTAAAAACTAAGTCTGGTTGAATTTCTCACCAAAACTTATAAGAGGTGAGGGATCTTCTGCATGGAATGCTCTCACAGCTCTGGGTTCTCTTTTATGATGACTAAAGGGTGCCATTCCAGCCACAGGATATATCCCCACATGACAAGGCTGCAGTTTACTATAGAAAGGGCATGTTTGCCTTGTGTTGTTTGCTGTAGATGGAGGACACAGGGGGTGTTAGATGTAGACATTCTTCAGCTAAGTGGTTTACACATGTAGAGTGGTCCTCTCAGAGATAACCCAGCTATGCCGCCACTTTCAGTAAAAGTTATGTGCTTAAAAGTCTTCCATTGAAATACCCTGATTTGTTATAGTGGTCAAATGTACCAAAAACCCATCTTTTCCTGGGAGCTAGAGCCTTTCCTATCTTCTGTTGGCATCCTCTGTGATTGCTAATGGGTATTTCTTCATGCGGAGGTCCAACGCAAACCTCTCTGCACATGTTAATTTTGCTGCAATCTGTTGTAAAACTATGTAGCACCCTCTAGTGTGCTAGAATAGGTGTACATACTGTAGTTAGCTGTAGTGTAGTTTGGCTTGGTTGAGAGCCAGGCCTGGGTTGAATCTGGGTCAGGGTAGAGTGACTTAGGGATGCTAAATGACTCAGCAAGCAGCATCTTTGGTGACTTCCCCTGCTTGTTGGAACCATGGAGAAGCTTCCAGAAGTAGAGGGTGGAGTCTTGGAGGTACTACTAGTGGTATTGATGAGGGTCCCAGCCAATACCCAGCAAAATGGGCTGGCAGGGGGCAAAATACACATGAGTCGGGTGGAAGATGGAGATGGAGTGCTGAGGAGGCTGTCAGTGGCCCTTGAGGGTACCCCTAGTCTGGGGGGGGGGGGGGGTCACCTAGGGCCTGGGGCTTGGGTGCTGGAGTGACCCTCTGAAACACAGAGGAATCTTTCTTGGAGGAGCAGGTCAGCATGTCCATGAGTTCTCCTGAGATGTCAGGCGGGTGAGCTGGTGAGTGATCAATCTGGGAGAACTGTGGAGAAGTAGCCAGGAGGGCTTGTAAAAGGGGCAGCTGTAGCCAGGCACGTTGGCAGTGTCTGAAGAAGTGGTGCTGGGATCAGTAGCCCAGGAGTAATTATGATGGACACTGCAATTTTGCTACACAATTAAAGTGGTTGTAAACTCTCTAAAAAACAAAAACACAACTTGCAAGACAAAGGCATATTGAGCTAGTATGCATCGCATTCTAGCTCATTATGAAATACTTACCATAGAACTAAGCTGTTGCAGTGGTCCCCGTACACCGCTGTGACCGGCGACATGTCTCCTGGAGTTATTTCCGGAATGCTCCTTACATTGGTGGTCAGTGGGAAGAATGTCCCCTACATTGGTGGTCAATAGGAAAAATGCTCTACCTTTCATTGGTGGTCAGTGGGAAGAATGTCCCTTACATTGGTGGTCAGTGGGAAGAATGCCCCTTACATTGGTGGTCAGCGGGAAGAATGTCCCTTACATTGGTGGTCAGTGGGAAGAATGTCCCTTACATTGGTGGTCAATAGTAAAAATGCCCTACCTTCCATTGGTGGTTAGTGGGAAGAATGTCCTCCTTACAGTGGTGGTCAGGATTCAAAAAGCTTAAAAGATCATTAGTGTTATGCAACTGGCTCTACCAAGGGGCGTTGGCCCTGGAACCATATAGGCACCATCAAACAGAAAGTCAATCAACCGCAACTCAATTGATCTCTTAGCAACCTCCGGAAGAACTCTAGTGGTGTTCACTGGAACTCTGGATGAGAATGGCAGACTTAGCCCACAGACAGTGCAAATTTCTTTCCTGCAACCACGGGGTGGGGGGCACTCGGGAAAAGCCACCTTCGCCAGGAAAAGACAGTGATTATCGCTAGTGGCTATAGCAGCTGCTTGCAATAATCTGAAGCGAATCCGAAAGGTTGGTTGTACCCAAGTTAATTGGCCTTAGACATTAGTTCACAAATTAGACAAACACACTTCATTTTGTTTGTCTTTTTTAGATAATTTACCCATCAAGGGGTATACAGTGGTTTCCGTTTCTCAATACTCTGTACATCAAGAAGCTCCAACACACAAGCTTCTAAGTGTCCAATGAAATGGCCCCTAAAATGATAGAAACTAAGGTAGACGGTGTTTCTTAGGCTTTCAAGCAGAGATGCCCTTAGGTATAAGCAGACTAAGGGCACAGATTGGTGCAGGTTCCCTCACTACCACTGTAGGTGCCCAAATAATACTCAGCGATTCCAAGTTTGAAAAAAAAACATATTTTTTTTGGAAAAAATTCCACTGTTTGGTTACTTTATGAAGTATAAAAGGAAACCAACTGCATTGCTTAGCAATCATATTCCAGCAGTCATGGAGCCCATTGGTCCAAATCATGGGATTGTGCTACCAGCTCAACACTGGAATATGTTCATAAGCAAAGCTTTATAACTCCTTGTAATCTTTGGTCCATCTGTCATTTTTCCAGGCCAGAGAGTATCTGATTAGCTGTAGGGAAGTGATAGGGAAGTTCTTAGAAAAAATACATTGATATGAATGTGATCTATCCCATCTCATTCAATGAGCGGATTTCAGCCATAGATTGGACACTGGCTGCAGATATCACCATACACTGGGGTTGAGTTACTAAGGCCCAGTTCACACTGATGTGACAATCACTCTGACTTTGAAGCACTTGTCGCATCAAAAGTCAGACCCCATTTAGTGCAACAAAACCGTTCTAATTGGTGCGACTTGAGTCACTCTGACTTAGAAAAAGGATCCTGCAACTACTTTTGGTCCGACTTTGGTACGACTTGCATTGACTTCTGTTAAAGAAGTCACATGCAAGTCGTGCTGAAGTCGCGCTGGCGTCCGACTTTAAAGTCGCGCGGAAGTCGCGCAACTTTGAAGTCATGGGCAGTGTGAACCCAGGCTAAAACTGCAGTGTGCAAATCTGGTGCAGCTTTGCATGGTAGCCAATCAGCTTCTAACTTCAGATTGTTCAATTAAGCACTTGCCGACCAGCCGCCACAGTTTTACTGTGGCAGAATGGCACGGCTGGGCGAAATGAAGTTATGTTATGTCGCTTCGCCCTGTGGCCACAAGGGGCGCGCGCCCCCCGCGCCAATACGAGTGCTCGGCGGGCGTGATGACTGCCGGGCTCCCGCGATCGCTCGTGACACACTGAGAACCGGGATCTGTGTGTAAACACACAGTTTCCGGTTCTCTGAGGGGAGAGGAGACTGATCGTCTTTTCATACAAAGTATGAACAGCGATCTCTCATCTCCCCTACACAGTCCCCTCCCTCCTCCCTCCTTCAGTTAGAACACACATGAGGGAACATAGTTAACCCCTTCATAGGCCCCTAGTGTTAATCGCTTCCCTGCCAGTGACATTTTTACAGTAATCAATGCATTTTTATAGCACTGATCGCTGTATAAATGCCAATGGTCCCAAAAATGTGTCAAAAGTGTCTGATGTGTCCGCCATAATGTCGCAGTCCCGATAAAAATCGCAGATTGTCGCCATTACTAGTTAAAAAATAATAATAATAAAAATGCTATAAAACTATCCTCTATTTTGTAGACTCTATAACTTTTGCGCAAACCAATCAATATACGCTTATTGCGATTTTTAACTGAGCAAAAAGTACAAAATATTGTGTTTTTTTCAAAATTGTTGCTCTTTTTTTGTTTACAGTGCAAAAAATAAAAACTGCAGTGATGGTTGTTTGTTTAGGTGCAACGTCGCATGACTGCGCAATTGTCAGTTAAAGCGACGCAGTGCCGAATCGCAAAAAATGGCTTGGTCATTCAGCAGCCAAATCTTCCGAGGCTGAAGCGGGTAAAGTAGAACAATAGGCAAAACTTTTTTTTTATTTCGCCAGATTATTTTTTCTATCTATGTCCCATTTGGGGGGGGATGGAATTTACCTTCACTTCCTGTCCCAAAACAAGAAATTAGAGGAAATCCCTGCAAATTAAGGGAATCCCTTGGGGACCCCCCAGATCATCAGAGCTAGTTTCCCCATAGGAAAGTTTTCCCCTCTATTACTTTTCTGGGGACAATCCAAAATTTGAGATTTTCTTTTACTTTCGCTTTCAATGATAATGGCACACAGGACAAATAGAGAGGGTGAGTCTCCCCAACGTGGGGGGCTGGGGGGGGGGCACAGACAGCAATAAAAACCTAATAAGGGTTCTAATCCTTCTCCACTCTATCCAAAATGAAAAAAAAAAAGTTTTGCTTTTTGTTATACTAATATACTATTTAGCTAATATAATAAAAAAAACTGGAAGCTGGTTTCTATGCAGAACTGCACCAGAGTTTGCAATCTTGAGTCTAATGCCGCGTACACACGATCGGAAATTCGGCCAGCAAAAGTCAGATGTGAACTTTTGGTCGGAAAATGCGACTGTGTGTATAATCCATCGGACTTTTGCTGGCTGAATTTCAGCCAGCAAAAGATTGAGAGCAGGTTCTCAATTTTTCGGTCGGAAAAAGTTCCTATCCCAAAATGCGATCGTCTGTAGCAATTGCGACACGCAAAATCCCTACGCATGCTCGGAAACAATTAGACGCATACTCGGAAGCATTGAACTTCATTTTCTCGGCTTGTCGTAGTGTTGTACGTCACCGTGTTCTTGACGGTCGAAAGTTCAGCAAACTTTTGTGTGAACGTGTGTATGCAAGGCAAGCTTGAGCGGAATTCAGTTGGAAAAGCCATCATATCTTTTTCCAACCAAAATCCCGATCGTGTGTACGCGGCATAAGTTAATCAACCCCACTGTCTCTGTCTTGGGAGAATTTTTTTTCCACTGGTCCAATCAACAGTGGAATTCAGATAGTGGTAAACATGGGATCCTGTAAATGCGGTGTACACAGGCGGCTGCATCCAGGATGGGCAGCGATAACCTCTCATTCTGCTGCCCGGTGGCACGGGTCAAGGATGTCCACCACCAAAATGGAAGCAACACCCGTCTACATGTCTCCTTATTGAGACGGGATTGTTAAAGGGGTTCTAAACCCTCAAGGTTTTTCACCTCAATGCATTCTATACATTAGGGTGAAAACCCTTTTGTGGTGCAGCAGCCCCCCCCCTTTTACTTACCTGAACCCGATCGTTCCAGCAACGGGGATGAGCGGAGCAGCTCCAGCCGTTGTCTCGGGTCATCATTGGATGGATTGATAGCAGCAGAAGCATTGGCCCCTGCTGCTGTCAATCAAATTCAGTGACACGGGGGGCGGGGTCGAGTCCTGCTGTCTGTGTCAATGGACGCAGCAGCAGGACTCGGGAGTGTGCCCCCAGGAAATGCGGCTCTTCGTGGGGACACTCGAGAAGAGGAGGAGCCAGGAGCGCCGCCGGGGCACACCAGAAGAGGAGGATCGGAGCCACTCCGTGCAAAACCAACTGCACAGAGGTAAGTATGACATGTTTGCCCAACCATGACACCACCTGCCTGGAGTTTGCATGTTCTCCCTGTGCCTGTGTGGGTTTCCTCCGGGTACTCCGGTTTCCTCCCACACTCCAAAGACATGCTGGTAGGTTAATTGGACCCTGCATAAATTGTCCCTAGTATGTATGAATGTGAGTTAGAGACCTTACATTGTAATCTCCTTGAGGGCAGGGACTGATGTGAATGTATAATATATATATATGTAAAGTGCTGTATAAATTGACGGCGCTATACAAGTATCTTAAATAATAATAATAATAATAATGTTTGTTATAAAAAAAACCCCTTTACAACCCCTTTAAAACTAGCAACCATTTACAATACATTCATCAAAACACAGAAAATGCTGAGGCCGGGAATCTTCTAGGGAATATAATGAATAAATAAATAGCTTTAATAGATCCAACAATCAATGTCTTCAGAATAACAGGCAATAACAGTGGAGAATGGGATTCCGAATCCCCCCAGCACCATCCATCACTACATCCTCAGCATGTCACCCTGTAATACATTTATTTCCACCTGGTGATCCTGCCAGTTACACACTTCCTGTCCCAGGCTGACAACTCTTACTCACTCTATTGTATTTATGAGGACCAGTGTTGTCACATTAGAACAACACGTGTTTTAGGACTACAGAACACTCCCAATTCTCTTTGACATAACATGGGGGGAGGGGTGTTCTGCTGCCCACAGAGAGAGAACTGGGAACAATGATAACTAATAAGAGTACACACATGATTTCTGCCAGGATCAACAGATACTTTTTGTACTTCAAACTAGTAAAACAAAACGCTTTACCCGCTTCAGCCCCGGAAGATTTTACCCCCTTCCTGACCAGAGCACTTTTTGCGATTCAGCACTGCGTCGCTTTAACTGACAATTGCGCGGTCGTGCCATGTTGCACCCAAACGAAATTGACATCCTTTTTTTCCCCACAAATAGAGCTTTCTTTTGGTGGTATTTGATCACCTCTGCGATTTTTTTTTTGCGCTATAAACAAAAACAGAGCGACAATTTTGAAAAAAAAAAACAATATTTTTTACTTTTTGCTATAATAAATATCCCTCAAAAATAAAATAAAAAAAAAAACATTTTTTTCCTCAGTTTAGGCCGATATGTATTCTTCTACATATTTTTGGTAAAAAAATCGCAATAAGCGTTTATTGATTGGTTTGAGCAAAAGTTATAACGTCTACAAAATATGGGGATAGATTTATGGCAGTTTTATTATTAATTTTTTTTATTAGTAATGGCGGCGATCTGCGATTTTTATTGTGACTGCAACCTTTTGGCAGACACATCGGACACTTTTGACACTATTTTGGGACCATTGTCATTTATACAGCCATCAGTGCTATAAAAATGTACTGATTACTGTGTAAATTACACTGGCAGGGAAGGGGTTAAACACTAGGTGGCGATGAAGGGGTTAAGTGTGTCCTAGGGAGGTGTTCTAACTGTGGGGAGGGATGGGCTTCCACTCACATGACAGTGATCACTGCTCCCGATGACAGGAAGCAGTGGATCTCTGTCATGTCACAAGGCAGAACAGGGAAATGCCTTGTTTACATAGGCATCTCTTCGTTCTGCGGCTTTGTGACACGATTACCGGGACACCGGCGCACATCGAGTACGCGGGTCCTGCGGGCAGGGTCACGCTGTACACGGCGGGCACGCATCCGCTAGACCTGCTAATTGAAGGGGACGTACAGGTACACCCATTTGCCCACCACTGCCATTGCACCGATGTATATCGGCGCGCAGCAGTCGGCAAGTGGTTAAATAAGCAAAATTAACTAAAAGTAAATTGAAGCAAATAAAATCAGTTAGGGTTTACATAGCCTAACTGCAGGGCTCAGTAATTAAAAACTGTTATGTGCACTCGGGAGCCAGGTAACAGCATAGGAGGTCAGGCAATCAACACTCAAGCTGAAGTGCCAGACACAGTAAAATGGAGAAATATAAATGTTCCCAAAACCAGGTACCCTGCAATCTGATTGTACAATCTCATTTAGGTCTATGAACAATTATGTAGCTTCAGGGTCTGCCTAGCTAAATTTACAGCTGACCTCTAAGCAGTAATAATAAACAAGTTAATGCAGCTCTGTAATCAGTTCATTCTTAATTGTATTTTTAGATGCAAGCAATGTAAATACCTGAATATGACCTGGGATCAGCCCTTTGCAGTCCCTGTATGAGAGTGTGAGAGGAAGAAACAGCACAAAGAGCTAAATCATTTCATATACTGACAGGGAGCATGCTGATAGGAGGAGACGGCAGAGTGACATAGAGCTCATCAATGTGCTTGTTGGGTAGGTGCAGTGTGGTGTGGCAGACAGTAAACACAGTCCTGATCCTGATCCTACATGCTGCTTCCCCTTCCCCTGTCCAATCACAGGCTGGGCGGGTCCGCGACAACTAGGGATCAGACATTGCAGAAGGAATGATGCTGACCATGGCAGGAAGTGGCCATCTCTGAACTGAAGATGAACACCGCAGCAAAAGCTTGTTTTGTTCATTTATCTTTTAATGAACTATTCATTTTCATATTGTTTCTTTAAATTGAAATGGGTCGTTTGGGTAACAAATCACACCACATAGTTCTGATATGTGGAAAGGTGATAGTATAGAGATTGTACAATCAGGTTGTAGTGTGTATAGAATGCTTTAGGTAACACTGCAAGGTTATAGCAATTGCCGACCAGTTGTGACTAAATAAAAAGCATATCAAAAACAGAAAATCTTATGGATAGATATCCGATCAATAATGAACCACAACATCATGTCCAAGGAGAAGGAAACTGAGACAAGCATCTGGGCAATAATACACAATGATATGATGACAGTGTAGTCACTTCTCAGTACAATGATATACAATGATACAAAATGATATGACAGTGTAGTCACCTATCAGTACAATGATACCAAATGGTACACAATGATACACAATGATATGATGACAGTGTAGTCACCTCTCAGTACAATGATACACAATGCTATGATGACAGCGTAGTCACCTCTCAGTACAATGATACACAGTGATACACAATGATACACAATGATCTGATGACAGTGTAGTCACCCCTCAATACAATGATACACAATGATACACAATGATATGATGACAGTGTAGTCACCTCTCAGTACAATGATACACAATGATACACAATGATATGATGACAGTGTAGTCACCTCTCAGTACAATGATACACAGTGATACACAATGATATACAATGATATGATGACAGTGTAGTCATCTCTCAGTACAATGATACACAATGATCTGATGACAGTGTAGTCACCTCTCAGTACAATGATACACAATGATACACAATGATCTGATGACAGTGTAGTCACCTCTCAATACAATGATACACAATGATATACAATGATATACAATGATATACAATGATATACAATGATATACAATGATATGATGACAGTGTAGTCACCTCTCCGTACAATGATACACAATGATCTGATGACAGTGTAGTCACCTCTCAATACAATGATACACAATGATATACAATGATATACGATGATACACAATGATACAATGACAGTGTAGTCACCTCTCGGTACAATTATACAATGATACACAATGATATGATGACAGCGTAGTCACCTCTCAGTACAATTATACAATGATACACAATGATACACAATGATACGATGACAACGTAGTCACCTCTCAGTACAATTATACAATGATACACAATGATACAATGACAGTGTAGTCACCTCTCGGTACAATTATACAATGATACACAATGATACAATGACAGCGTAGTCACCTCTCAGTACAATTATACAATGATACACAATGATACACAATGATACAATGACAGTGTAGTCACCTCTCGGTACAATTATACAATGATACACAATGATACAATGACAGTGTAGTCACCTCTCGGTACAATTATACAATGATACACAATGATACAATGACAGTGTAGTCACCTCTCGGTACAATTATACAATGATACACAATGATACAATGACAGTGTAGTCACCTCTCGGTACAATTATACAATGATACACAATGATACAATGACAGCGTAGTCACCTCTCAGTACAATTATACAATGATACACAATGATACACAATGATACAATGACAGTGTAGTCACCTCTCGGTACAATTATACAATGATACACAATGATACAATGACAGTGTAGTCACCTCTCGGTACAATTATACAATGATACACAATGATACAATGACAGCGTAGTCACCTCTCAGTACAATTATACAATGATACACAATGATACACAATGATACAATGACAGTGTAGTCACCTCTCGGTACAATTATACAATGATACACAATGATATGATGACAGCGTAGTCACCTCTCAGTACAATTATACAATGATACACAATGGTACAATGACAGTGTAGTCACGTCTCCCTGGTCACTCATCATATTCTCTAGAACTGCCCCCATGATGCCCCCGGTCTTACCATTCCCTATGGTCAGCACTTGCATATTCTCGAACTCCAGAGTGGTATAAGCGGGGTCCAGAGCCTCGGTGTAATCTGCCATTTCCATATCTATTAAAGGTTTGGAATCTCTCATTATCATCAGCATAGAGCGGTTGTCCTCCAGCAGGTGACCACTCCGGGGTTGTTGGCCTCTGAAGCTGTGCTACATGGACTCCAGCTGTCTCCTCCACCAATGGCCTTACATTGCAGTGGAGGTAGCACTCTACATGGGTCTACCTGAGTCAGGAAGCCTATAGCTGGGTTTGGGTGGAGTTCGGGGTTAATGTTTAATCACACTCTGGCTATACACTGTATAACCCCCCCTCCTCCTCTACAGATACACAGCTTACTGAGACTTTCATTGACAAGCCTGGCTACTACGGCTGCATTGACACCTAATATTCCTGTCTGTAAATGAAATTTTTATAGCAATCTAAAGTCGGAATGACAGGAAAATATACTCACTTGATGAATCATTGCCTTTTTAGCAAACAGGGAACGCCACTTAAATATGCAAACCCAATGACTAGAATGTCATCTCAGATTTAACATGTTGAAGTTTTAAAAAAGTTTGCAGCTTTTAGAAAAATAATACCTGGTGATCCTGCCATGGATGTCCTTCTTCAGGTGCTTCCTTTTATAGGATGACAACGCTCTGTCCCTGTCTCCCCAATGTGCTCATGCGTTGTCATACTGACACATGGACCTCTGATGGAGACTACAAGTGGCTGGTTTAGCAGAGATTATGCAGGCATGGTTCACTGTCATCACCATAAGAATGCCTGCCATGAGAAATTCCATTCAGCCATCGCTTCAAAAAATGTAGACAGATACCAGGAGACAGCGGTGGCTTGTCCATAGGGGGACTGTCCTAATTTCTACTGCCGGACGCATAGAGTTCTACGGGGGTTTTTTTTTTCGTGAAGTACGTGATCAGAGCTGGAGGCTCTAATTGGCTGAAAAAGGATGGGCTTGGGGCACAGAGGAGAGAGTGAAGAAGAGAAGAAGAGAGAGAGAGGAAAAAGGGGGGGGGGGGGGAATCCATATATGTACCTTTCCATAAGATGTGAGTCTGCACCATATGTGATTCAACTATTCAGATCCTCAATAATTCTATGATATTGCAATGAGGAGAGCTCATGTGAATCTGGTCTCTACAGCCCTTGGGAGGGTGACCAGCTAGAACCAGGGCCATATGTGATGAGGTTCCATACCAAAGCCATGAAGGGTCCCTCTGTTTCTCTAATCTCCAACTCAAAGGTGATTCCATAACTCCTTATAATTATTGTCTGTTTTTATCTTGCTAATAGTTAATGTGTGAAATAACTCATACAATCTCTTTGGGTAGAGAGATTTTCCAGCATTCTGCAAAGTTTATTGATCATCGCTTCAGAATGATCTCCTAGCCGTGGCGGGTGGTGCTCCATTTTTTGGGGGGTGGCGGCAAATGAAAGCAAAAATTGGAGCACGAGCCGCCATGGCTAGGAGATCATTCTGAAGCGATGATGAATAAACTTTGCAGAATGCTGGGAGATCTGTCTAACCAAAGAAATTGAGTCATTTCACACATTAACTATTAGCAAGATAAAAACAGACAATATATATAAGGAGTTATGGAATCACCTTTGAGTTGGAGATTAGAGAAACAGAGGGACCCTTTGCGGCTTTGGTATGGAACCTCATCACATATGGCCCTGGTTCTAGCTGGTCACCCTCCCAAGGGCTGGAGAAACCAGATTCACATGAGCTCTCCTCATTGCAATATTATATAATTATTGACGATCTGAATAGTTGAATCACATATGGTGCAGATTCACTTATGGAAAGGTACATATATGGGCCCCCCCCCCCTTTTTTCTCTCTCTCTCTCTCCTTCTCTTCTTCACTCTCCCCTCTGGGCCCCAAGCCATGAATTCTCCTCATTGCAATATTATATAATTAATGACAATCTGAATAGTTGAATCCAGGGCTTTTTTTTCTCAGAGAATAGGTACAGGAACTCAACCATGCCCTTCACACACACATACCTGCCAAATGGCATTAAATAGTAGCTCTTCCCTCTGCATACAACCCCCTCCCTCCACTGCCCCCATCTTCTCCCCCCTCCTTAAAAGCTCTACCAGCTGTAGTACCTCCCAGCATACTATACTATACTACAGTCACTTGCAAGGGAGATCATGCAGTGGGAGCATCAACAACTGGTCACTAGGAAAAAAATGGAGACCACAGAGGGTGCAGCCTACCACGCACCCTCTCCTGCCCATGACTGCACTGAACCCTGGGCACCTGAGATAAGCTACCAATTGTAAACGCAGAAGCTGGACTTCAGTGTTACCAAGTGATAGTGGTGAGCAGGGAGCAGAAGACCCGAGCCAGAGGTGGTGGAACTGAGTTCCCCCTAGTTTCTGCTGAAAAAAAGCCCTGGTTGAAGCACATATGGTGCAGACTCACATCTTATGGAAAGGTACATATATGGGTCCCCCCCCCCTTTTTTTTTCTCTCTCTCCTTTTTCTCTTCTCCTCTCTCCCCATTTTGGGGACAGCCATTCAGGGCTGTCTTTAAGGCAGGGCAAAAAGGGCAGCTGCACCGGGCCCAGTCATTGTTGTGGGGCCTAAAGCAGCTGCCCCCCGCTGGATTCAGGAGGGCCCAAGAAAATGTTTGCCCAGGGTCCAATCAATATTAAAGATGGCCCTGCAGCCATTATATAATATTATGTATGTTACGCATGTTTTCTATCTTAAAATTTAGCTCTGATGTACTGTAAACTAAGCATGTATTTTTTGCTTTCAAAATCTTAATTTACCCTTTAGCATCTATGTAAGAGATAGGAGGTCCTGAAGAAGCGACGACTCAGCGAAATGCGTCAACCTCATTTTTCCTGTCTCGGCCAAACCACCATGACCTATACCCATTTGGTGGATGACAATTGAGGGTATTAATATACAAATACACACAAAAATATGTTTTTTACTAAGAGCTTTTATTGGATAAAATAAAGATTTGTATTTTTTTTTATATGATTGATGTATTTTGTGCTCACTGGAGGGGTATTTCAAATCCTATTATGCACATTTGTACTGTTTATTGGTTCTATATGTCAGGGTTCTCCATTATATCATTTAGATTGCAAGCTCGTGTGGGCAGGCAAAGGTATATACTCTTACCTTTTGTCTTGTTTTTTTTTTTTTTGCTTTATGACTTTGTTTATTAATAAGAATGCTGAACCAGAAAGCTGTAGTCTGATCTTCCTGGCTGTATTGTTTGGCAGGGAGAACAACAAGACTGGCAGAACAGAATTACAAAACAATAAATTGTGTGTTGAGCTGTTTTTGTGGAGTTTCCCTTTAATGTGAATAATATTACTGTGTGTTAAAGAATTTTAAAAACACATTTCTATTTATAGGTTTTAAAAATATATGTAAATGAGGAAATCTATATTTGTTTGTTAAGTTTCTGCTTATTAATACAGCACAGTGCTTGTGCTGTACTTCTCTTAGAGCCTCAATACATTCAGATTACTCTCACAACCTCTCCAGTTGTGACAAAGTGATTTGTATTGTAAATGATATTGGGCTCCGAAACCGTATGTACTCCCCTTTTTATTTCAAAAAGTTTTTTGCCATTTACAAAAAAATACTACAAAAATACTGTTTTTTTTTTTTAAGTCTTGCGGTACTTTAGCAGTGAAAAATGTGGTAATTTAATGCCTGGCACTGGCCAGCGTATTTATTTACATTAATAAGGAACGGGCCGCCATCCGTGTCCTTAACAACCAGTAAACAACATAGTTGTTAAGAGAAGGGAGGCCACTGCATCCTTAACATCCGATGAGTCATCACTGACAGCTGAATGTAAAAAAAAGAATTGCCGGCAACAAAACATTGAGAGAAAAAAATGGTGTGGGGTCCCCCCATGCATACCAGGTCCTTCAGGTCTGGTATGGATTTTGAGGGGAACACAATGCCAATTTTTTTTGTTTAAATGGCATGGGGTCCCCCCAAAATTTATACCAGAGACATATCTAAGCATGCAGCCCGCCAGGTCAAGAAAGGGAGGGAACGAGTGAGCGCCCCCCCCCCGAACCATACCAGGCCACATGCCCTCAACATGAGGGGGGTGCTTTGGGGCAGGGAGGATGGGGACAAGGGCCTCTTCCCCACAACCCTGGCTGTACCCCTACCCATTCACCAAAAAAAATGTGTAGTGTAAAAAAAGACATTAGACTTTTTTTAAAAAAAATAAAAATGAAAAAAAAAATGTTCCCGAGTGTATATCCATCGTCAATCATGACACCCGCCACCACCACCGATTCGTATAAAACAAAAAGGTCCAATTACGCTGAAGGCACCCGCTGTCTGACAGTTCTTAAATAACTAAGGGGCAGGGTGACCCTGCCCCCTAGTGACGTCATCGCCAGAGCATGCCCCCCGATTCCAATAAGCTCCCCGCCCTCAGACCCCCACAACCACCAGCCAGGGTTGTGGGGAACAGGCCCTTGTCCCACACCATGTTATTTCCACAAAATAATAAAGGTTTCATTTCAAATATATATTTGTATGACAATTTAAAACAGTTTATTGATAGTAATTATTTATTTTTATTCTGTATTCCAAAGGCTGTTTTTTTTTTCTTTTACTAGAAGCTCCTCCTGCTTATGTTTCCCTGTAAACAGGCTGGCAAAGATCGGGCTCATGTGACAGCTGTATATCAATTAAAATGTAAATAATTACAGAGCCATCATCCACATACAGAAATATAAGGGGCAATGTAAATGAAACAGTGCATGTTTTGTATCACTTTAACAAAAGCTGCAGATTTCGTTGAAAGTGACAGTTTAAAGAATTATAACATGCTATGAGATTTTAAAGACTGACTTTACATTGAGCGAGAGTAATTAAAAATGAGACCTCCCTTTCAGTGGCTATAGTTAAAACCATTTCAAAAATCATAAAAAGATGTTAATATGGGAATTTTACACATAGAAGAACTATAAGGAAAACACTCTGCAGTCTATAAAAAAGTCTTCCTGGATTCAGAACCAAATAATAAAAATTTTATATAGGGAAGAAGGTTGGTGCGGTTACATTTTAGATTTCTCTCTTTTCTTTTCTTTTTTTTTTTTTTGCAACATTTTTTATTTTATTTTCTAAAAAACAATACAATAAAATACAAAAAGGACAATTTTTTTTGTAGTGATACATCAGCACAATGTCAGAGAAATGCAGTGTAATCATTGATACTTAAAGTCAAAACATATAAATCAGAGATCAAGATTTATTTCTTATATTAATCAGACTCATCAAGATCATAAAAGTGGCACGCATGTAGAGACACAATCCGTGTGTGACACATAAACACTAGTGAACGGACAGAAAGATACACACACTGTGCCCTATCTGGGTACACAAAGATAAGCCAGACAAATGGACACACACACAATAGTACACTGATACACAGCACAGAATGTAGAAGAATAGACACAGCAGGCTAACTTCAAACTGAGTGTTCAACGAGCCAAGGCTACCACTAGTCACCACAAGACAAATAAGGAGAGAGTGACATCCACCCAAACTCAGGAATTTAGAGGACAGCTCCACACAACACGTTCTTTATAGCTTTAGACAGAATGGGCAAGGGTTAGAACCTCTGTTGCAGCCTTTCTCAGTCTTTTTACCCCAGGGAACCCCTAAAATAATATTGAGGCCTTGGGGGTCCCCAGCTAAAACCAATTTATTGGAGGTCAGTGGGAAAAATGCCCCTTACATTGGTGGCCAATAGGAAGACTGCAACCATTACAGTGTGAATGAATGAATTAATGAATAATTTGTAGAGCGCTGCAAATGCGAACTGAATCGCCTCAAGGCGCTTGATGCATTCTCTGTTGTCAGCTTCTTAGAAAAGGAAGGTCTTTCGTTTTTTCCTGAAGGCCTGGTGGTTTGCTTCCATGCGGATGTTGGCTGGAAGAGCATTCCATAGTCGAGGTCCTTGCACTGCGAATCTGTTGGTTAGAATGCCCCCCTTACCAACATGGTGGTCATGCTGCTGGCTTTGCCACGTGACAGTGGCCCTAGAACTAAACAGGCACCAAGGAACCCTGGTAACATTTGGAGGAATCCTAGGGTTCTACAGAATCCTAGTTGAGAATGGCTGCTCTGTTGGCTAAATTGCTGTGTCCTCATAGAGAAGATTCTCTTACGGTTCTGTCTGTCACCCTGGACAGGAAGTGAGGAGAAATCTCCCAAATGTAGACGTAGACAACAATGATAAAAAAAAAACATTGATCTTCCTCAATGTTTTAGAAAATGTGTTTTTATTTCTGCCATAGCCCCTGTCCTGTTGTAGGGATAGGGATATGCCCTCACTTTCTGTTTTGCCTTCCACCCAAAATAGTCAGGAAGTAAAGAGAAATCTCCACAGCAGGTACACAGACAGCAGTAGTGCACTTGAAAGTCTATTCACATGGAAGGGAGCATTTTTAGTGGCATTGCATCTTCCCGTTCATTTTTTCTGGATCATCAGAAAGTGACCACACAAATAAAAAAAAAACTTCCTGGCTTTATTTCCTAACATACCACTGTACATGTGTTATAGTGTGTTTAGGGTCAGGTTCTGTACTCTGTGGATGTGGCCCATTAGAAATAAACATTGTTGTGACAATAGCTTGAGGAAGACCCTTTTCTGTTCTGTGCCCCTGTGGACATGCCAGCTCCATAAAGACATGGTTTAATGGGTTTGGTTTGGAGGACCTCAAGTGCTCTATTCTGAGCCCCGACCTCAACCCTACTGAACATCTCTAAATCGGAATACTGATTTTGAGCCTGGTCTTCTTAAATTAATTTTTATTAGGTGACATAAAGGCCATCGCAAACAGATGAACTGACTATGTGGGTATTAATAATCTCCACACAAGGAGAGAGAGAAAAGGGTACATTGTTGACCATTCAAGGCAAAGCATTAATCTTTCTTGAATGAGTGAACAACAACCCAGAAAATAAAAAATAAAGGGCGATGGCTATAAACATCAGTTACAACACGTTAAAGATAGAAGAGGCAAAGAGATGGAAAATTGAGTGGCCCACCCCAGCTATAGCCTGGGGAACAACAAGGACCTGGCAGTGCCGGGAATGTATACTGTAGGCTTGCAATAATCTAGCCTGATCTTCTAATCCAACATCAAAGCTTGATCTCACACATGTTCTTTTGGCTGAATGGGCACAGATACACTCCAAAATTGTGTGTAAAGCCTTCCCAGAAAGAGACTATTATAGGGGGTACTCTATATTAATTCCCATGGTTTTGGAATGAGATGTCCAGGAAGCTCATATAGGTGTGATGGTTAGGTGCCCACATACTGTTTCCCGTACTTTGTGGACTCAACAGTTTTGAAATACCAGAATGTTATAAAACATGGTAGAGGTGACAGATATATTTGAGTGCTGAGCTTCATATACAGTGTGTTTGTTTATGGGTGAAATACTGGAGATGTTTTTATGAAGGTAATTTTTGATGGCAAACAAGTTGTTACAGGAAGCAGTGGGTATCTAGTTTATGGCTTGGTAAAGATATTAACTGAGGGTGTAGATCAGAGGTCTCCAAACTTTCCAAGCAATGGGCCAGTTTACTGTCCATAAGGCTTTAGAAGGACCAGACTGTGGACAGTGGGAGTAAAAAATGCCCTGGCATCAGTACCCCATCATAGGTTTCAATAAAAGGAATAGTGCCCCATTGTTGATATCAATGAGAAGAATAGGGCCCCATTGTTGATATCAATGAGAAGAATAGTGGCCCCATTGTTGATATCAATGAGAAGAATAGTACTCCATTGATGATGTCAGTAGGGGGAATGACACCCCATCATTGGCGTCAGTTGGTGGAATAGTGCTGCATTGATGGTGTCAGTAGGGAGTATGGTACCCTACAATGGGTGTCAGTTGGTGGAATAGTGCCTCATTAATGGTGTCAGGAGGGGGAACGGTGCCCCATCATTAAAGTCAGTTGGTGGAATAGTGCCCCCATTGATCATGTCAGTAAGGGTAATGGTGCCCCATCATTGGTATCAGTTGGTGGAGTAATGCCCCACGGGCCAGATAAAGGCAAGCAAAGGGCCACATCTAGCCCCCGGCTACAGTTTCAAGACCACTGATGTAGAATCATGAAATTATTATATATTTATTTGGTCACCAGTTCATCTACAACACTGTAAGAGCAATTTTTACCTAACCTAAAGCAAATCTGTGCTTTGTCCATCCAGAGCAAAACAATAGGCTTGCTTCAACCACCCCCACCCTTCCCTAGGATATACTTACCTTTTTTTTTTGTTTTATTCCCCACCACTCAGATCAGTGTGGGAAGATGATGGAAATAACTGAGACTTCAAAAATGAGCATGTGGCTTCCTCCATGGGGCAACATTGTGCCAATGAGGACTGTTATATAGGGGGGGAGGGGGGGGCTTACTCAGGGCTTCTCAGCTCTCCAGGTGCCTGAATGGTTGGGGGGGGCAAAGAGTAAAGTTGGCTATAGATTGATAGAATGCAATTCAAAAGAATGTTTGATTTTTCATTGGCCAATGGGGAAATTTATTTCTTTATTTCAGGTTTTTATATACAGCCGTCAATGCAGTGCTTTGCATATGTATTATACATTAATATCAGTCCCTGCCCTCAAGGAGCTTACAATCAATGTTCATTTTCACCTGTAAGGACGAGAAAATTCAAAGGCTCAGAATGAAAAATTGTTGTTGTTTTTTTATCTGAATGAACAAAATTCTAAATGTTATTGTGGCCCTGAAAAAGTGTTTGTATTGTATTTGCATACTATCGTAAAGGATTGAATGTCAAACATTAAGACTCCATTCATTAGTATGGCAACTGCACAAAATATTTTGTAGTTGAATTCTTTGAGTTAATGAAGGGCACATCGACTTCTCTGTTAAATGATCTTTCACAAACGGCGATTCGAAAATCGAACATGTACAGTATGTTGGTGGGGAGGTCTGTGTTGGACTGAACCAATTGCTTGGCCCCAAATGGTCAAAACACAGATGTGCTTTAAGCTGTCTGCAAACATAAGAGGAAGTTCACCAAATCCAGACAAATTGAGGAGCAGTCATAGATCTGTATGGCCTTCCTGCCGTTTTGTGGCCAACCCGTCTCATCACCAAAAAAATGTTTTGGCTAGAATGGACTGATCGCCCTCATCCCCCCTTTCTTCCCGAGACAAATCAGAACCTTAGCACCTCTCCTCCTTGCTCCACAGACGCAAAAAGAAGAAGGTTCACTCAATGTGAGTATACAAATCTGTACAACTATCATTTATCAAACAATTGTTCTATGTTGGGAGAATGCATAGTGTCTGTAGGCACATTTCACTTTTTTATTTTAAGCAACTTTTACATTTTTCCTTTCTTCTTCTGTCCTCAGAGAGCTCTGATGGAAAACTTAACTGCTCTCTTATCTCTTATCAGATTTGAAATATCTCTTCAAATCTGATTAAAGCAAAAAGATGCCCTCACAATGCTACTTGAATCCTTCTCTGTGTCATCCAGTAAAGGTTTAAAACTTTCAGAAGTATTTATTGATATCAACTAAGGTGAGTTTCTTTTTTACATGCCTGACGTTCTTTAATAAAACTCCTTTTATAACTGTTTTTCTCGGAACAGTAGGCATGGTTGAAATTTCTCTATATTGTATTTTGGGTCTTCATTTCCCCCTCCTATCCCCTCCACCAGGGCTATAATGAAAGTGTCACAGCTAAATCTCCCAGTTGTTAGTTTATATAACATGGAAACTCAATAGATAGGAGGCAGAATGGGCTTAGTATTGGTTGCAGCAGAATTGGAAAAGTGGGTCCCCAAGTAAAAACGAGAAACTGTTGTGCAATTTAACACATCAGTATTTACTCAAAATAGAAATTTCAGCATTGGATAGAGTTGGCCTTTTGATATGTGCAAAAAATATAGTCTGATCCTGCCAGAAATTCAGAGCTGTCCCATGTCCTGTGGAGTCTTTCGCCATTATTCTTAAGGAGTCTAATCTGCCCTACCAGTTAAGGTTGCCACCTTTTCTTCAAGTCAAACCCGAACACTTTAGTGGCGCACAGCAATTTTTTTTATAATATAAACTATTCATATATTTTACAATTAACCACTTGCCGCCCGCCCTATTACAGAATGACGGCGGCAAAGTGGTTTGATATTCCTGATCGGACGTCATATGACGTGATCAGGAATATCGAGCCGCTGCACGCCCCAAGGGGCGTGCATCGCGGCGATCGTTGTTGCGGGGTGTCAGTCTGACACCCTGCAACACCGATCTAGGTAAAGAGTCTCCGATGGAGACTCTTTACCATGTGATCAGCCGTGTCCAATCACAGCTGATCACGATGTAAATAGAAAGAGCCGGTGATCGGCTTTTCCTCACTCGCGCCAGACAGACGCGAGTAGAGGAGAGCCGATCGGCTGCTCTCCTGACAGGGGGGGGGGGTCTGTGCTGATTGTTTATCAGCACAGCCCCCCCTCGGATCCTACCCAGGACCACCAGGGAAGCCGCCCAGGACCACCAGGGAAGCGATCCACACTGGACCACCAGGTATGCCCCTAGACCACCAGGGAAATGCCACTGTGTGCCCAGGCAGCTGCCAATCTGTGCCCAGGCAGCTGCCAGTCAGTGCCCATTTCAATGCCTACCACTGCCAGTGCCACCAGGGATGCCCATCAGTGCCTCATATCAGTGCCGCGTATCAGTGCCCATCAGTGCCACGTATCAGTGCCCATCAGTGCCCAGCAGTGCCGCCTATCAGTGCCCATCAGTGCCCAGCAGTGCCGCCTATCAGCGCCACCCTATCAGTGCCCAGCAGTGCCGCCTTTCATTGCCCATCAGTGTCGCCTATCAGTGCCCATCAGTGCCAACCAGTGCCACCCAGTGCCACCCATCAGTGCCCATCAGTGCCGCCTATCAATGCCCATCAGTGCTGCATATCAGTGCCACCCATCAGTGCCGCCTACCAGTGCCCATCAGTGCTGCATATCAGTGCCCATCGTCAGTGGCCATCAGTGCCCGCTCATTGGTGCCACCTCATCGGTGCCGCCGTATCAGTGCCTGTCAGTGCCGCCTTATCAGTGCCCATCAGTGAAAGAGAAAACTTACTTATTTACAATTTTTTTTAACAGAAACAAAAGCAAAACTTGAATTTTTTTCAAAATTTTCGGTCTTTTTTTATTTGTTTAGCAAAAAATAAAAACCGCAGAGATGATCAAATACCACCAAAAGAAAGCTCTATTTGTGGGAACAAAATGATAAAAATGTAGTTTGGGTACAGTGTTGTATGACCGCGTAATTGTCAAAGTGCGACAGCGCTGAAAGCTGAAAATTGGTCTGGGCAGGAAGGTGTTTAAGTGCCCTGTATTGAAGTGGTTAAATACCATTTCTAATCATATAAAGTTAATCACAAGAGTCCCCCTTTACATCAGAGTCCACAGAGTTCCCCTTTTACATCTGAATCCGCAGGGTACCCTTACACTGTAAGGGGGGACTCTGCAGACTTTGATGTAAGGGAGAACTCTGGGGACTCTAACATAGGGGATGCTCTGGGAATCCTGATTTAAGGGGCAACACTGAGTACTCTGATGCACAGTGAGGACTCTGATGTAAGGGGAAACACTGTGGCCTCTGGTGTAAAGGGGAACTGTGATATAAGGGGTGCTCTGAGAACCCTAATTTACCTTAGGAGAGAGAAGGGGGGAGACTTCAGTCACAGACAGGGATGGATGGTGAGCTCACTCACCCCTTGGCAGTCAGCACCTCTCATCCAGATGTAGCTGAGGCTGCTGGACTTCAAATTTCCAGCCCGCACTTTCGAGCCCTCTCTCCTCTCCCGTCTGTATGTGGGGGGAACTGTTAGTGCTGGCTTTGGGCAGTGTAAAAGAGAGTGTAACAGACACTCTTAGCTTAGACAACTGCAGCCAGCAACCCTGCTGGGAAGCCATAGTCCAGTCTGAATAATGTGTCCGGGTTTCAGGCAGTCTGAAACCTGGACACATGATTCCAAACCCGAACTGTCTGGGTGAATCTCGGACAGGTGGCAACCCCACTACCAGTTTGTATCTTGGACTACAAAACAATTCTCCTTATGTGGTGGAGATGAGAAGAGATGGAGGAATTCTGCAGGTTAACAAAAGACAGTTGGGCAGGGAAGACACCATTTTTGTGATTTCACTCTAGATTTGTATGTCTATCCAGCCAGTCCTTTTATTAACACAGTTCTGCCACACAGCACAGCCCTTTCTGGGAGGGCAGGAAACTTGATTTTTTTTTTCTACTGCAGGTAAGTAACAGAAACATGTCTTGTCCCTCCCCCAACTTATGATTGGACAGTGAAAGGAGAACCCGCAGGCTGGTTTTGGTCGTACTGCTCTCTTGCTATCAGTACGTTCTTTGTTAGCACATAAGCACTAATGATTGTCTCCTTGTGTTGCTTTTTCCTCCCCTAGTCTGAGCTCCTCTGTTCAGGGCCTGAACAGTTTGCATTTAAAAAGTATTATTTAAGTATTAAAATAATACGGAGCTGCATTAGGAAATAACATCTTTTTATTATCCTTTATGTCTGCCAAGCGTTCAGCTTTAAATGTAACCTCTGTTTAGCCCATGCATGAAGAAGGCACAGGCTCACTTTAATCCCATCTGTAATCAAACATCATTTATATGATGTATACAATGTATTTATACATTGTTATGGAGTTATGCAGGACAGCGAGATGAAATTTCTCAAATACTTTTTTTTTATGTTAGAATTATGCCCCAATCAAATGAAAACTTAGCACTTAAATTCTCTTTTTAAAAAAAAAAAAAAGTCTTATCCTCTCTACGCCTACAGAAGATCTGCCTAGCGATAATTAGCGGTGATAAAATCCTTCTCATTGGGAATATCTGTGAAATCCAGCAATAAAAGTCACGTGACACCTCTGTGCGTGTCAGGAGTACATAACTCTTGGGTGAAGGTTTATTGTTTGCTCTTTTAATATCACGCCTGACAAATACTGGGAGCTAATGGGCACGTTATGACTTGTAGTTCTTGATAAAACTGTCCATTGTTCCCACATTATGGCTGTCTCCACCCAACATTTAATATAGAATTCTAGATGGAGAAGGAGAAGATAAAGTTACCCGTGTAGTATTAAAGCCTCAGTGTTATGTGACTGCTGCTTTGAAGAATAATGAGGGGGTGCATGCTGGGACTTTTATACCCCCCAACAGATAAAAGGATGCAGGTTTGGCATACTAGAGCTAAAGAGCAACTGTTAGTCATTAATCATTTTTTTAAGTGTTCAGTGTTTATATATTCATTTATATAAGCATCACTTGTGCAGTGTTTATATATTAATTTTTATAAGAACCACTTATGCAATAATGTTCAGGTAGAGCAATGTCTGCACCGGATAGCCATGCACCTTTTTCATGGCAGCACCATCTTTACTCCCGTCTGCTCCCTCTTTACAGACATCAAGCTCTGCGCTTGCAAAACTCTTGGGGAAATCCTGCATGTGTATAGAGCTTAGTATAAATTTATAAAATCGTGCTATTTGAATATATAAAACATGAAAAAAACATAAAAAACACGTAAAAAGTCCACAAGGGATGTTTTCTAATACTCTGGGTGAGTTTCACCACCATCTACTACCTTGAAGTGTGATCCTGTGCACCTAGACCACCACCTAAGGCTAAAAAGGCTTGCTTACCAAATTAGGTGGACCTCTCATTACAAAAGGCCATAAACACTTGTGGCTCCATAACCAGCCAGGGCCTTTATACATCAGAGGGTCTTCCAAGTTGGCACATCAATCCTCCCAACACGATTATCATTGGAGTTCCCCAAAACAGAAAAGGCTCCACATAGTGTAAAATCCCAAAATGTATTGTACATCAATAAAAAAGGTTGCATGTACAAAATAGATGCAAATAAAACGCCTTAATTTGTATTGAGTAGGCCAGCACACATACACAAAACCCATACTTCCAGGACACTAGAGTAACGATGATGTTAGCGCTCCAGTAACAGTAAATCACCCCCCGGCAGAGGGAAACGCTGACGTCACCGTAACTCTCGTGTCCCGGAAGGACAGGTTTTGTGTATGTCATCTGAAAGTTGTTTGGTGACTTCTCTCTTACTTTAGAACCATGACCGGAGACCAGACTCCCTTTTTCTTGCGCCCTTTAGAATGCCTGCTCTGTAACAAACTCACCTCTCTCCATGACCTCTTTATTGCTAACTTATTTAATCTACTTGCCATTACCGAAAACTGGCTTCATGAATCCAACACTGCGTCTTCTGCTGCCCTATCCCATGGTGGTCTTCTCTGGACTCATTCCCCCAGATCCAGTGGACGTATGGGAGGGGGTGTCGGAATCCTTCTAGCCCCACATAGCACCGTTGCAGTACTTGACCCACCTCCTTTTCTGTCACTCTCCTCATTTGAAGCACACTGCATTCATCTTTTCTCTCCAGTCTCTCTATGGATAGCAGTTATCTACCGGCCCCCTGGACCGGTATCCACCTTTCTTGATGACCTCTCTGCCTGGCTACCCTACTTTCTCTCTTCTGAAATCCCCATAATCATTCTTGGAGACTTCAACATCCCTGTTAATACTAACACTCCTGCCACTTTCAAGCTTCTCAGTCTAACCTTTTTGCTTTCTCCCGAAGCAACGGATACACGCTTCTACTCACTCTGAAGGCAATACCCTTGACCTGGTTTTCTCCCATCCTCTCCAACTATCTTTTCCCTCTCTCTGATCACTACCTTATTAGTTTTACTCTCTCCCTCTCCTTCACATCCTCTCCCTCAACCGCCTAAAAGTTACTAACAGAAACCCACGTCATCTCAACCCTTCTCTTCTCTACTCTGCTACTGACGACCTCTATGAATAAAATCTCACCCCCACCCTGCACCGACCTAGCCACTTCTGTCTACAACGCTTCACTTCTAGCCTCACTGGACAACCAATATAAATCTGCCCTCCAAAAATACAATTCCAGCCTCCTCACTGCCAAGCAGACCTATTTTATCACTCTCATTAACAACTTATCATCCCGTCCCTGTCAACACTTCTCTACCTCCATCTCTCTACTTCGTCCTCCACCCTCTAACTCACTCACTGCCCAGGTAATCACCAATCACTTCAAACAGAAGATTGAAACAGAAGATCTCTGCTGTTCAGATACCCTGCACACTTTACACTTCATGCTCACAGGTACAATCATTGCTTTCCTCTTTCAACCCCACCACTATAGACAAGGTTGCTAAACTACTTGCTAACGTCCAGCTTACCACCTGCCCTCTGGATCCTGTTCCCTCGCAAATGCTACATTCACCCTCTGGCTCTATTCTACACTGTCTAACCCACATCTTCAATCTCTCCCTCTCTTCTGGCATCTTCCCCAACTCTCTAAAACATGCACTAGTCAGCCCCATACTTAAAAAGCTACTGAACCCATCCAATCCTAACAACCTACGCTCTATCTCCTTGCTCCCCTTTTTATCCAAACTCCTTGAATGTCTGGTCTGCAACCGACTGAGTGGCCACCTTGCAGATAATAGCCTTCTTGATCCCTTTCAGTCTGGATTTCGTCCTCAACACTCCACAGAAACTGCTCTCCTAAAATTAACAAACAACCTAATAATGGCCAAAACCAATGAACGCTATTTTGTATTCTTACTTCTGGACCTCTCTGTTGCCTTTGATATGGTTGACCACCCCCCCTCCTCCTCAAAAAACTCCACGCCTTTAGTCTACGTGACTGTACTCTTTATTGGTTCTCTTCCTACTTATCCAACCGCACCTTTAGTGTTACTTACAATTCTACTTCCTCCTCTCCTCTTCCTTTCTCTGTTGGGGTCCCCCTAAGTTCTGTTTTTGGACCTCTCCTATTTTCAATCTACACCTCATCTATGGGTCAGCCATTACGACCTCTATGCTGACGACACCCAAATCTATTTCTCCACCCCTCAGCTCACTCCCTCCATCTCCTCACGTATAAATAATTTACTAACAGATATATCAGTCTGCATGTCACACCACTTCCTCAAACTCAATCGATCCAAAACCGAACTTATAATTCCATCATGCCTAGTCATGTCTGTGAATGTCAGCGTTTTGCAATGCTTCATGGGATGTGTAGTTTCGCAACAGCTGGAGGGCGTAGTTTGGAGATCTCTGTTTTAGACGATCCCTGAAAACCCTCCTCTTCAGAGAAGCCTATCCTACCGGCATATAACAACTGTATTTTCATTTTCTCCATCAGCTCATCCCCCACAGTTATTACCTTTTGTATCACTTGACCCTATCTTATAGATTGTAAACTCTAATGAGCAGGGCCCTCTGATTCCACCTGTATTGAATTGTATTGTAACTGCACTGTCTGCCCTCATGTTGTAAAGTGCTGCGCAAACTGTTAGCACTATATAAATCCTGTATAATAATAATAATAATAACCATGTGATATGGAGACATTTCTGAGAGATGACTCTCTGACTTGCTAAACCCTTCTCAAATATATAAAAAGCCTTACAGCCCTCGATTCACCATGGACTGGAGAAGTTACGTGTGCGAGGTGCCGGAGTTGGATGCGGAGGACTGGGAGGAAATTTGGGAGTCCCCTTTCCTTCAGCTGGTTTCTGCCAGAGACCGCCTTATTCAATTCAAGATATTACATAGGGTTTACTTGACTCCCCGTAGGCTACATAAAATCTACTCTCAATCTCCTCCCCATTGCTGGCGGTGTTTGGATGTGTCTGCGGATTACATGCTATAGTCCTGCCCATGTATTCATAATTTCTGGGAGTCGGTTCTAGAATTAATTTTGTACCTTGACTACCATACTAGTTCCATGCCAGATTAAAGTTTGCATTTTGGGCCTAGTAGAGGCCTTGTCTCAATCCAAGGAGGTCAGGACCTTGCTGGGTCTCTTATTATTTTAAGCCAGAAAGTCAATAGTGCTTGAATGGAAAGCACCTGTAGCCCCTTCCTTAGAATATTGGAATTCTCTAGTGAACTTAGTGATTCCCTTATACAAAAGTACATATCTCTCCCGAGGTTGTCCAAATAAATTTCACAAAATGTGGGGTATATGGCTTGATTCTTCTTATACTGCTACTTAATATGTCTATAAGTGGTCTTCCCAGCTTTATTTATGTCCAGCTTCCTTGATGACCTGAAACCACCTAGCATTATGCTTTGATTATACTTGTCAGATTAGATTTTATTGGTACGCTATTCACTAGTTTATCCTTAAGTGTTTCCCAGGTTTTATTGTGAGGGATATTAATTCTCCTGTGTCATTGCCCTTCTCTGTTGATTTGGTTGACTCTGAGCAAGTTGGTTGACCACTGGCGAGTGCTCGACTTTATAGTTCTTGGTTTGGAATGTCTGTTTCTACATTTATACGTTCTGTAACACTGATTGTTAAAATTAATAAAAAGTTTTAAAAAAAACAAACAAACAAACAAACAAAAAACAAACATAGAAAAGTTTTTGAGGCATAAATGATCTTTGGAGATTCTGAAAAACGCCCCATAACTGTCCAAAAGTTAATTGGCCGGATACCTTTAGATCCGGATGCTCACAACACAACTGGGTATGTGCAAGTTTTGCTTGGGACCGATGAGTGATATATGAGGAGGCCACCATTGAGGAACCCCTAAAGAATTTTCAGACCTCAGGGAACCTCTACTAAAAATGATTATGCCTATTGTTTATGGCACATTAATGTGATCAGTAAAATATAATAGTCCCTTAAGCAGTGGGACTGTACGTGGACAGCACTGGTACACCTATAGAAAATGTCTCAGGCCAGGCAAGGCTTTCTTTCTGAACAGGGGTAGCAAAAGCAACAGTTACTGAAGTCCTTCCCCTTTAAGTTGGTACTCAGTGTCCTTTAAGACTGGGAAGTCCACCTCAGACTATCAAGCAGGCTCTTTTGTAAAACTCCCAAGACAGGTCTTCAATGGCACCACTTTTCAGCCTCCAATAGGGCTTGTGGATGGATAGGCCGTCCAGCTGAGCATGGCTGGGACCCCGATAAGCAAGCCGGACCCTCAGCAGAACATCCAAGAAGGCAGACTGTCCTCCTCACTGGAAACCTCTCCTCCTGGGAAAGAAGAACCCCTCTCTCTGTGGTTCCAGACTATATAGATATATGCATCTTTCATCCACCATCTGGACACACCTCCCCAGGGATTGGCTGGAACTACATAAATATTCAGACAGATTGTTTGATTCTCCCACCCACTAGTTTGCAGAAAACAGGGGGAAGCAATCAAGCCTGCAGAACCCAGAGAAGCCCAAAGAAACCACATGCAGCTCAACTGATTACAGGAAAGCCAGAAAACTAAATTTGACTTGCCAAACCTAGCAGCCTACCTAGGAGTTTGCTACTTCTAGAGTATTTGTAGGGGTGGACACACCATTTATGCAGACTGTGCAACTGCACAAGGGCCCTCTGTGACTTGGGGAGTCCATCTATACTTTATATAGGTCAGGCAGGTGCTGAAATGTAGACCTGGACACTGTTCACTTCTAGGGCAGGGAAGAAGCAAGTGGTACTTTTCATTGGGTCTTAACTAGGCTCCTGGTTTATCCAACTAGTATTGAGTAGTTACTTTTCCCCCTGTATGGTCACCAGTCACCACTGAGACTTGGAAAGCTTCTCAAATTTCCTTTAGATACTGTTTGACCTAGTGAAGAGCATGTTCACAATTTGATCCCAGTTGCATAGTTTGAGCCATGATAAAGTTCAGAATACTGCAAAGGTTACCCCAAAATAGTAGCTATCTATCTAAAGTTTGAATGGGAAGAAACAAAATTAGTCTCACATTGGGGTTGATTTACTAAAACTGGAGAGTGCAAAATCTGGTGCAGCTGTGCATGGTAGCCAATCCGCTTCCAACTTTAGCTTGTTTAATTAAGCTTTGACAAAAAACCCCAGAAGCTGATTGATTTCTTTGCACAGCTGGACCAGATTATGCACTCTCCAGTTTTAGTAAATCAACCCCAAAGAGTCTCTTAGGTGACTATGTTTCCCATGTGCATCTGACACCCCCCTGCTCTATATGACAAAATTATTTTTATTTATTACCAGGAAATGAAGATGAGAAGAGAGGCTCCAATGGTACTATGCCAAGTCATGTTGGTGTCAGTTGCAGTCAACGTTGCAGGTATCATGCGGCAGAGGATCAGTTTGCCTTTGCTAAATGCAAGGAACCTCTAGCACCCTCTGGAGGAACCCTGGTTGAGGCTGGTCTAGATGCGCTAGGTGATGTAATTTGTAGATGTTGTTGGGCATATTCTTGGAGGCAGTGGCTGCACAAAACACCCATTAGACAATCTTCAAGTACCTAACAATCTTTCTCCTATGTCTACGGATGCTAAGAATAGTTTCTTAGCATCCAAGATCTAAGAATGGTTTTCTTGTACAATTTTCCTTTAGATTTACCAAAACCATATAATATGAGGTCACACCTAAACACTTTCAATTTGTATGCAGTCAGGCAGTCCCTTGCACTGCATAGTTGAAGGTAAATCTAAAGGAAATTGAATAAGAAGGGTAACACTCTAGATAGGTCAAATGAGGTTTTCCTACAAGTGGCCAAAACACGATCCAGCTATCACAGTAAAGTCGTATAACACTCCGCTTATATTTTATCTTTAACAACCTGCATAGAGGTGGAGGTTCATCTGATGGGATCTTAACAAACAGCTAATCATTACAGAGGCTGACATGCAAGGCTGGAATTTGCCTAGCTGGCACATATCGCTAATTCCAATTAGGGTTCTTCGCAAAGATAAACTACGGCATCAGTTTTAAAAATTGTTCTAAAAAAACTTTACCAAAGCTTCTACTGAAGAACAGGTAACATACAGTGCTAGTACATACCTCATGTGTCATGTATCAGTTCTTTACTGCACCCCAAAAAAAGCCCATGCCTACAGTATATAGATACTGGGCTACTGAAAGTCAGAGCTTGGGTACCTCCCAGGTCACATCCAACAGTACAATGCTGGGGCCTCAGTGACCTATCAGGAGGCTCTATCATTGTCATTGAGGATGCACCGGGGCCTTGACTTTTAGAAAGTCAACATTTCTACATGCAGTTCACTCCTGTAAAGGCTGATTGTGCCTACTCCTAATAAAAGGGTTGGTCTGCACTTTTTTTATCATTACAGCTGAACATCACATCTAAATATGCATTTGAAATATAAATCTTTGAGCTGTCTAAACTCGTAGGCAGGTGTAGTCTGTTGTCTCCACGGCATATGGTGTTCAACCGCAATGGCTGTGCAGAGGGAGAGGAAGTCAAAAGGAGCATGGTACCTCTATGGTTTTCTGAGTCACCTGGGCAACAATCTGAATGGATGTTGGCTGCCCATGTGACTCTGGTGACCATCTTAGGCGTGGCAGAGTCTATTTAAGACCCTAGCCCATGGGCCCCTTTGGCATGCATTTGGTTTAATACATTTGGTTTAATACATTTTTATTTATTGCCGCGCATTTGTGTATGGGTAGTCTAGGGGCAGGTCACCCATCTGTCAAGGACAGTATTAGCAGTTGGGAGTGGTTCCAGACGAGTAGGGAAAACTTAGGGCTCCACACTCTCCTTGGACACCTACCCATTTAGGCTTAGAACACCTGCATTTCGCCCCTCCAGGCAGATGCTGTTAGTTCGGCTGAAACTTGCTACACTACACGCTATTGGCATCCGTGAGTGTTCCCGGCTGCGCCTCCTCCCACCGGGTTTGTTGTGAACTGTTTTGCCTTTACTTCAATACAAGTTCCACTATTTGCACCTGGACTGTGTGCGTGTTTTTGCCAGCTGAACCCACCCACAAACTGATATGGAACTGGTTATTCTGTAGTGCTAGTTTTGTTATTCAGGTACTGTCAGGGCTGGGCTCAGCCCTTCCTTTTCTGAGCTGGCCGCTAATTGCCAGCTCCTATCTCTCCACAGTTACTCAGCTGTTGATGATATCCTGCTCATCATTCCTGCCTACTTAAGCCGTCCAGTCCAGAGGATCTCTGCCTTCGCCTTGGTCAACATCACAGAGCCTATCTCCTGCGTTCCTGTTTAAAGACTTGCTTTGCTGACATCCCTTCTGGCTCCAGATCCTGCCTGCTGTTCCACTACATTGATCCCTGACTTCTGGCTTGGCTGACTATCTGTTCCGGTTACTGAACTTTGGCTATGTTTTGACTATGTTTGTTCTTTTTACTTTTATTATTAAACAAGTGTGATTTAACTGTACTCTTGTCTCGGTCTGATTTCATGGTTTCTGACAGGTTTCCCTGTCAGACAGCATAACTAGGTCCAACACTTGAGACCTCTATGCAGACTACACTGCAGTTAAAAACACAGCCTGGTCCAAGACACCCCCCAACCTGAGCAAAAATGTCTGCCCCAAGGTACTTATATAGTTGCATGTTATACGGAGAAACAGAATCAAAGTAGCTATGTCCTTGAAGAGAATGGTCTACTGAGGGGAATATATATATTTTCTAACTCTGCATCCTTGCTCCGAGTCCCTTGATTCTACATGTTGGCCTTGATTTCTTATCATCTTGAGTCTCCCAGCATGCTTTGCCAGGTAGCTGTTAGCTAGGTAGTTGTGTGCATGCACATGCATCAGAAGGGATCAATATTTTTAAACATCCCCCAGCATAACTGATCTGGCAAAAGCCGGAATTGTTTTGTACAAGATAAACTCGAGCAGGAAACAGCAATGCGATCTCCTGAAGGACTTCAAGCTTGATAAAAAAAAAAACTATTTATAATTTAATTGCCATAATAAAAGATTCTTGTTGAGCAGATAGAAAGCAGAGGAGGTGAAAAAAATATGAGTCCCCTGCCAGATAGCATCACAAATAGTTCACGAATATCTCACCAGGGCGAAGCTATAACTTAAGTCAACATTTGCAAGGTCACTGAACGGAGGTGTGCGGCTGTAATAATCCTAAACAGCAACCAGCAATCCTTTCTCTTCACTCTCTTCACTTAGTTTACAGAAAATTGCATATCAAAGTGACACCGGTTAATGGAGATGTAAACCCTGACTGATTTACATTTTGTTTTTCCAAAGCACCGTGCACCATAAACACTTGCAATTGTTTTTAATACAATACTTGTTTTCACCTTTTTTTTCATCCTTTGTTACATCCCAGTGCTGCTGATCTCCTGCAGCCGCTTTGCAGCCTTTTCATGTCTACATGCACGCCAGCAATGACTGCATGTCATTTATCAGGGCGGGCAGAATTCCTAATGGCAACAACAGTGGACCATGCTTGACTAATGTGTGTTCAAATGGCCACTTGAAGTCTTCCCTGGAAATCTGTATGACAGGGTTATGATACAGGAGTACAACTGGGAGAAAGGGAGGGTTTACACGCTATAACACAAAGTGCCTAAACAAGAAAATTTACAGTATTTTAATGAAAGATGCAAATTTAGAAAAATTAAAAAATAAAAATAAAAATGACTTTAAAGCTACATTAACATGTCAATGTTTATAAGAGATTTAAGAGATTGGGTTTACATATACTTTAATGGCGTGTACACACGGGCGGACTTTTCAGCATCAAACGTCCGACGGTCTTTCCGACGATCTTTCAACGGACTTTTGACGGACTTTCTAACGAATGGACTTGCCTACACACGATCACACCAAAGTCCGACGGATTCAAACATGATGGCGCACGACTGGACTAAAATAAGGAAGTTCATAGCCAGTAGCCAATAGCTGCCCTAGCGTCGGTTTTAGTCCATCGGTCTAGCATACAGACGAGCGGATTTTTCGCCCGGACTCGAGTCCGTCGGAAAGATTTGAAACATGTTTGCAAATCTAAAGTCCGTCTGATTTTCAACCGAAAAAGTCCGCTGCAGGCCTGATGAAGCCCACACACGGTCGGATTGTCTGACGGATTTGTTCGGTCGGACCAGTCCGGTCGAAAAGTCTGCTCGTGTGTACACGGCATAAGGCTCAACTCTAGACAACACATTTTTTTTGGATAAGGATAGATCAGGTAAGCTTATGGATTCTGTACTGGTAACCATGTTCCGTGGACTACAACCACCTGCCTGCTAGCAATTATCCCTTTTTACTTCCATTACAGCAGACACATCAAGCCCTGATGAAAGGAGTACTTTGGAGCCCCCAAATATGTTGCATACAAATGTGTTGGATACAGTGGCGGCTGGTGCTCAATTTTTTTTCAGCCAGCCAACCAACCATATAATCCCCCATCGCTCGCTCGATTTCCGCACCCCCCCCCGATCGCACGCCCATTGCCCCCCAGCCCCGCACTTACCCCATCCAGGTCGCACCTTCAGCAGGTTCCCCCCTGTGTCTCCTCCCAAATCCTGGCGGTCGCTTCTCCTCCTGACCAATCAGGAAATACGACTCGCGGCCAATTGAGTCTCAGGAACTGCTTCCTGATTGGCCGGGAGGAGAAACAAATCTAATCATGTGCTTCAAAAAAAAAAAAAAACCCATTGGAATCCATGCATCCAGCGCCCTGCATGTAGATTAGGGGCCGGGCGCATGTATTAGAGGGGCAGTTACAAAAATGAATATTAACAACAACAACTTTAAGCCTCATCCGTGCCCATCAGTGCAACCTCATCAGTGCACATCAGTGTAGCCCCATCAATGCCCATCAGTGCAGTATATCAGTACCCATCAGTGCCGCCTCATCAGTGGCCATCAGTGCAGCCTGCTAGTGCCCATCAGTGCAGCATATCAGTGCTGCCTCATCAGTGCAGCATTTTAGTACCCATCAGTGCTGCCTCATCTATGCCCCATCAGTGCAACCTTATCAGTGTCCATCAGCAGTGGCGTCTCCAGCTTTCATATTTAGGGGGGGCACATGGGGGGACAGGGCCAAAAATAGGGGGGCAATATAAAATGCAAATATATATATATATATATATATATATATATATATATATATATATATATATAAAATATATATAGATAGATAGATATATCTATCTATCCTGGGGCCCTTTACCCCTTTACTACGATCCCACAACGGCCCTTTCACATGTTCTGCAGTGAGCTCCCTTCCTACTGTATTGGGCCCCCCCCCAGGGTGACAGAGAACAAGAGATATATGTCACCAACATACCAAGAAAATATAAGGATCCAAAGCAGTGGGAGAACTATCAGGGTTGCAAAGGTTGTCTTGCCACCTGGCCCTGGTGTTCTGCCACTGTGGGGTTCCCCAGCCTCCTCTTGCTGTCCTGCCCCTGCCCTCAGTCTGTTTTTTCAGTAACTGAGAGTCCTGGTGGAGTCCTTCTTGCAACTCGCTCTTCTCCCTGCCAATGAGGATGCAGGGGAAGGAGCAGATCGGGCGGCCGTGGTTGTGTGAGCGCTCGCATTATGCAGTGTCAGCGAGCAGAGGGAGGGGGGAGGAATCACCCACTGGGGACCTTCTCCCTCTCAATAGAGACTGTGTTACCCCAGCGGTGGCCCGAGTAAGATGCGCCACATCCGATATGAATACAAACAAAAAGAAATTGCCTTTTTGTAAAAAAAAAATTAAAAAAATAAAAAAAAAAATTTTTTTTTTGGAGGGGGGCACATGGTGGGGCCCAGCATAATGTTGGGGGGGTCAGGGCCCCCTCTGGCCCCCCCCTAGGGTCGCCATTGTCCATCAGTGCAGCTTATCAGTGCCCATCATTGCCACCTCATCAGTGGCCATCAGTGCAGCCTCATTAGTGCCCATCAGTGCAGCCTTATCAGTGCCCATCAGTGCAGCTTATCACTGCCCTCATTACTGCCTCATCATTGGCCATCAGTGCAGCCTATTAGTGCCCATCAGTGCAGCATATCAGTGCAGCCCCATTAGTGCAGCATATCAGTACCCATCAGTGCAAGCCTCATCAGTGCCTCATCGTTGTCCATCAGAGCAGGTTTATCAGTGCCCGTCAGTGCAGCTTAGCAGTGTCCATCATTTTCGCCTCATCAGTGCCCATCAGTGCCGCCTCATCAGTGGCTATTAGTGCAGACTCATCATTGCTCATCAGTGCAGCCTTTTCAGTGCCCATCAATGCAGCCTATCAGTGCCCATCAGCACAGCCTCATTAGTGCCCATCATTTTCACCTCATCAGTGCCCATCAGTGCAGCCTCATCAGTGCCCATCACTGCAGCCTCATCAGTGCCCATCAGTGCAGCCTCATCAGTGCCCATCAGTGCTGCCTCATCAGTGCTTATCAGTGCCCATTAATGTAGCCTATCAGTGCCCATTAGTGCCCATCAATGCAGCCTATCAGTGCCCATCAGTGCAGCCTATCATTGCCCATGAGTGCAGCTTCATCAGTGCCCATCAATGCAGCTTATCAGTGCAGCCTCATCAGTGCCGATCAATGCAGCCTATCAGGGCGCATCAGTGCAGCCTCTCAGTGCCTATAAGCACAGCCTCATTGGTGCCCATCAATGCCACAGGGATCACAGGCAGGAATCAGGAGGATTGCTGGCCAGATCACACAGAGTGGGGAACTCCTGCTTTAACAAAGTTTGGGGATAAAACCCCGGCCACTGCCAAATAAAGTGCCACCTCCTGGACCGGCCTTGGACCAGTATGCTGTCTATCATAGGAGCCAGTCCAGGAGGCAGGACGTTGTTTGACAGAAGCCGGCGTTTCATATCCAAGCTGTGTCAGAGCGGGAGATCCCTGCTCTGTGTGATCTGACCGGCGCTCCTGACAGTTTCCTGGCTGATCGCTTCTGGCAGAAGTGGTTTAGCCTTTTTTTACAGGGCATCAGAGTGACCCGGGAAGGGCACGGAGACAATTGCCCTGCAAAAAAGGCTGCACCGCTTCTACCAAAAGCAATCAGCCAGGAAATTGCAATCAGCCACTGCTCAACACTCGCCCTCGGCTAATTTCCATTTGCCAAACGCGAGCAGGCAAGTGGAAATTTTGAGGGCTGCCATAGAATATAGATATCAGTTTGTGGGAGTCCGTACCTTTAACCACTTCCATGAATGAAATTGGGACTGACTGTGGATCAGGTGGCAATTTTTAAAGTGATATTTTAATTACACATAAAGCCTTGTGGGCTACGCAAACTCCTGACTTCTTATAAGTCCTGAATACTCCAACAGCAAGATCTTCCTGCCATACTTTCTGACACTGCATCTATCCACCCAGGAGTTTTGGGTATCCCCAACCAACTTTGTGTATTCCAGTTCTTCTTGTTACATTCTCTATTAAAATATAAAACATCCAGCAGGGATGGTGTGACCCCCTTATAATGGGAACAGCAGGTATGCAGCACTGGGAGAGACTGTTTAGCCATTTTGGGTGATCTGAAACTTTAAATCAGGGTTTCTCAACCAGGTTGCATGAAAACCTAAAGTTCCTCTAGAGGCACTTAAGCAATTTCTGCCTCTCTTTTGCATGGCCACTACTTAGTGGCAGGGGCGTTGCTAGGTCTACAAAAGATCTGGGGCTAGAGCCCACAGCAGCGTAGTAAAGAAAGTCATACGCCTGGGCGGGCATACACATGTATATACAGTAATATATACGTGTGTGTGTATATATATCCCCAGAGAGCCCCCACTTACATCAGGGTCCCCAGAGAGCCCCCTTACATCATGGTCCCCAGAGAGCCCCCCCTTACATCAGGGTCCCCAGAGAGCCCCCCCTTACATCAGGGTCCTCAGAGAGACCCCCCCTTATATCAGTGTCCCCAGAGAGCCTCCTCCTTACATCAGAGTCCTCTGAGAGCCTCCCCCTTTCATCAGGGTACCCAGAGGGCCCCCAATTTACATCAGGATTCCCAGAGAGCCCCCCCTTACATTAGGGTCTCCAGAGAGTCTCCCCCTTAAATCTGGGTACTTAGAGAGCCTCTGCCTTAAAATAAGGGCCCCAGAGAGCCTCTCCCTTGCATCAGGGTCCCCAGAGAGCCCCTCACTTACATAAGGGTCCCCAGAGAGCCTCCCCTCCGCTTTGGGGACCCCTGCAGAGACTCGGGGCTATTGGCCCCAGATTCGGGGCTATAGCCCCAAAAGCCGCCCCCTAGCAACGCCCCTGCTTAGTGGTACAGGGCAACTCGTGGTCTGACAGTACCTCAGCCTGCCCCATCTGATGTACACAATTTAAACACACACTAATATATTTTATCAGTGTAATACATAATTGGTGGGTTATATCTAGCTGCACATGGACTGATAAGGATTATGAAATCACACTATCTTTGGATTGTCCATGTGACCCCCTGTTATCTGCTCATGGATTTCCAGCTAATACTTAATCTGTTTAAAGCTGATGGGTACTAATGCCAATATCTCGTATGGTTGTCACTTTATATGTGTGTAAAAACAAAAAAAATACAAACATTTTAAAAAAGTGGTTGCATTAGGGTTGTTGCATTCCACAAGCTTAAAAATGATACGGACACCAGTATATGGAACCATCTTCAAATGGTTGAGTCCAGGTGTTTCCAGTGATGCGTATTGTTAATGCTACAGCATACAAAGACATTGTAGGCATATGTGTGCTTCTATTGTGGTAACAGTTTGGGGAAAAGACCTTTTTCTGTTCCAGTATGACTGTGCCCCTCTGTACAAAGCCAAATCCATAAAGACATAGTTTGATGAGTATGGTGCGGAGGAACTCAAGTGGGCTGCACAAAGCCCTGACCACAACCCTACTGAACACTTTTAAAATTAATTGGAATGTTAAAGAGGCTGTAAACCTAAAAAAACAAAAACAAAAAACCTGCAAGACAAAGGCATAATGAGCTAGAATGCATCGCATACTAGCTCATTATGAAATACTTACCTTAGAACGAAGCCCTGCAGTGGGGCCTGCACACTGCTGACACAGCCAACATCTTTCCTGGAGTTACTTCTGGGTTCGCGGGCTCCAGCACTGTGATTGGCCGGAGCCGCGATGATGTCACTCCCGCGCACGGGCCCTGAAGAAACGGCCGATGACGTAATTGGAGCAGCATACAGAAAATATCTCCTAAACAGTACACGCTTAGGAGATATTTACTGTACCTATAGGTAAGCCTTATTATAGGCTTACCTATAGGCACAAAAACAACGGGGGGAGGTTACTTCCTCTTTAATGAGCCAGGTCTTCTCATCCAACATCAGAACTTGATCTTACAAATGTTCTCTTGGTTGACTGTTCACAATTTTTGACAGACACACTCCAAAATTTTGTGGAAAGTCTTCACAGAAGAATGGAGACTGTAATAACCACAAAAAAGTAAGGGGGGCACCTCGTTAATGCTCTTGGTTTTGGGATGGAACGTCCACAAACTTTTGGCCATATAGTGTACCTGATGCTAGTACCATACATTACAGTAATGTCTGTAGCTAGGTGCTGGCACATAGGCCTTCCTCAGGGGCGTAACTAGAAATAGCAGGGCCCCATAGCAAAATGTTGTATGGGGCCCCCCTGCAAACAGCCCCCCCCCCCCACAGCTGCCCTAGTGTCAATGCAGCGTGACCTGTGCCACATACAGCGTGACCTGTGCCCAATACAGCGTGACCTGTGCCCCATACAGTGTGACCTGTGTCCAATACAGCCTGGTCTGCCTGTGCCCCATACAGCCCCACCTATGCAGAGGAAAAGGCAAGCCACCCGGATCAGCAGAGAGCGGGATTGCCCGCTGTAATAGCTTTCATTTGAATTTCCTGTCTTCCCGGGGCTCATCGTCACATAGCCCCACCTCTTGGCCCGACGCCTTTGATGATGTCACATGTCCCGCATTGGATCAGCGTTCTGTCTATCAAAGGCACCGGGTCAAAAGGTGGAGCTATGTGACGTGAGCCCCGGGAACACTAGAAGTTCTAATGAAAGCTCTTACATCGGGCAATTCAGCTCTCTGCTGGTACGGACAGCTCGCCTCTTCCTTTCCTCTCTCTTCCCCTGGCTGGGAGACTGTGCCGGCGGTGCTCTTATCTTCACTGGGCCCCACTCGGCTGTGGGCCCCATAGCGCCCGCATGGGTCGCTATGGTGGTAGTTACCCCCTGGCCTTCCTTTAAGGAGAATAAGGCAAAGATAAACTTCACAGAATTTTTATTTTGGGACAACAAGTCCTCAAGTCCTGGCATGGCTGCTTGCTAATGTATGTCCCTATTTACTCTTTATGTCTCTCCTGATTGTTCGACATCGGACTATGAGGAGGAGATGCTGTTAAAAGGAGTTCCGCCCTCCCCTCCAAAAGTTAAAAGTCATCAGCTACACATACAGTAGCTTCTGACTTAATATTAGGACACTTACCTGTCCTGGAATCCAGCGATTTCAGAACCATAGCTGATGTTTCCATCGGCTGTCAGGTTCTGCCGCTGTCATTGCCGGCGCGAGGCGTGCTGCGCTCCCCTACTGGCCCAGGCAGCAGGGGGAGGAGGAGGGAGGCCCGCGGCAAGGCCCGACGGAAGTGGGGACAGGGTACCTCTTAAAAACAGGTACCCGCTGCCCGCTCCCCCCGAAAGGTGCCAAATGTGGCACCGGATTGGGAGAGGAGGAGACAGATCAGCGGAAGTTCCACTTTTGGGTGGAACACCGCTTTAAGAAAAGGACTATGGGTGGTGTAGTTTCACTATGTACAGGTGACACTGCATTATAGCAGCGAGGAAACTCCAGTTCGCAGGGAGATTTGCATCCTGAAAGGAGGAGTGCAGAGGGACTCTGTGAGCTGCTTAGGGAGGTTTGGGACACTTGGCACCAGACCAAGGAAGGAAGCAGACACCCTGGCTAGATCCTGGGTGTCTGCGAACCTCAAGGCACTTGTCTTCCAGCGTGGCCTAAGCAGCAGCACCCCAGTGTTACAGAGTGGGTTCACCAGTCTTCTTTTGCTTTTCCAGCAGTACAGAGGGGGTTTGCTGGAGCTCAAGCCATCGATCCATGAGGGGCCCTTCCAATTTTTGGCATCCACAGCTGAAGCGCAGGATTAGTGAGAGGGTTGTCAACCCATTACACACGCTGTACAGCACAGCGTTATCCTCCTGCTCCCTAGCCATTGCCTTGCCTGCCTAGTCTACTGCTGAGCACTGCCATATTATCCACCGAGGATCCCCCCATTAATTCAGAGCTACTTTTACTTCTTTTTGAACTTGTTGCATTTTTGCTACTGTTTAAGTTTTTTTGCAAATTATTTTCACCAAACACCTCCTCGATATTTTGTCTTCTTGAACTGAAAGCAGACGGAAGCCAACAAACACCACCACTTGCGCACCATCAGAAGGGCCCCAACAAGGCCGGCAGAAATAACTGTTTTTAAAACCTACCCCATTCTGTCTCACAGTACTTTGCATAGATTTTACCATCCACTTCTTCTCTTTCCACTGAGGATTGTTTTACTCTTATATAGTAAAGCCCTGCAGGCAGACTTGGTCCAAGCAGAGTCACTCCAGGACTGCCCTCACTCTGCCCTTATTGCACTCTTGGTGACCGTTACCATTTAAGCTGGTCAGGGTGTATGGTGAAACCTGGGCTCAGTTACCCATGGTGTTGCTTCCTGCATGCAATTTTTGTATAGGCGTATTCTTTATAGGAATAGGCGTTTTAGCATTTTAGTCGCAGTTCTGTATTACCTTGCTTTATTTGACCAGTTTTGGTGTTGTTAATTCTATTGAGTAGGGGTGTATCAGAGCGGTAAAGGCGGTAGACCAACTAATCAGAGAAGGAAACCAGTTTCAGAGGGCTTATCAAACTAGTAGCTCCTATGGGGGTGCGCTTCCTGGACTGTGAAGATAATAATTATACAAAGAACGATCATTGTACAAAGACGTTCCAACAAATTGCATGTTTTTCATATAGAGAGGGCTGAGGGAGTTCTCTAGGGGCTGGCCTATTATGGGAGAAAACAATATCAATTGGCAGGATCAATCCATTTGATTGTTTCCTGAACAGGAGCCATTGGGGAAGGCTTTTGACACATATGATTGTTTCCAAATCTCATTGTAAATCAGGAGAACATTCTCTTATATCTATATGTTCTTTAGGTATACAGTCCTGCACAGAGACTTGTACCCTGTAGTGTCCCACCTTTAGAGAGGACAACGACCACCAGTGCTACACACCACACCGCTTCTGAATCATTGCCCTCAAGTAATATATGATACTGTATATTCCCATGTCATTCCCCCAAGTTCAAAGGAATGTATTCCAAGCCCCTCAAATTATTCCCACCTATCAATCACTGATTTTAACATCAAAGGACATGTTCATACATTACCCAAATTTTCCTCCATGTCTCCCTATACCCTAGAGCAGGGGTAGGCAGCCTTTTGAGCACAGTGTGCTGAAAAATGTTTTAAAAGAAATTGAGCGTGCCGATTTTATAACACAAAAATGTCAACTTCACACTCTCAATCACAAAAAGGATTTTTTATAAAGTAAATGCTGTAAACTACCTGAGAAGTCAAGAATTAACATTCTGCACTCTCACGCCTCAGATCAGCCCCAATTTATGCACCTTCACACCTCAGATCACTGTCTCACTTTCAAATCTGTTTCACCACTGTACCCCCCTGCTCATCTGCCCCACCACTGTACTACCCTGCTCATCTGCCCCACCACTGTACTACCCTGCACATCTGCCCCACCACTGTACCACCCTGCACATCTGCCCCACCACTGTACCCCCCTGCACACCTGCACCACCACTGTAACCCCCTGTACATCTTCCCCACCACTATTCCCCTTGCACATATGTCCCTCCATTGTAACCCCCTGTACATCTGCCCCACCTCTGTACCCTCTTTTTCATCTGCCCCACCACTGTACCTCCCTGCACATCTGCTCCACCACTGAACCATCTTCTCCTCTGTCCTAACACTGAACTTATCTGCTCATCTGCCCCACGACTGTACCTCCTGCTCATCTGTCCCACCTCTGTTCCCCCTGCTCTTCTGCCCCACCACTGTAACCCCCTGCTCATGTGTTCCACCGATGCACCTCCTTCCGCCTCTGCAACCCTCTGCTCCTCTGTCCCACCGCTATAACCCTCTGCTCATCTGTCCCACCCATGTACCTCCTTTCTCCTCTGCCCCAACAGCCAACACTGAACCCTGATCCCGCTCAGCTGCCCCATCACTGTATTCCCCTGCTTTTCTGTCCCACCGCTGAACCCCCTTCTCATCTCTCCCACCACTGTACCACCCTGCACATCTGCTCCACCCCTGTATTCCCACGCTCTTCTGTCTCACTACTGAATTACCTTCTCATCTGTCCTAACACTGAACCCATCTGCTCATCTGCCCTACCACTGTAACCCGCTTTCTCATCTTCCCCACCACTGTAACCCGCTTTCGCATCTGCCCCACCAATGTACCTCCTGCATATCTGTCTCACCTCTGTACCCCCTGCTCTTCTGCCGCACCACTGTAACCCCCTACTCATCTGCCCTACCAATACACCTCCTTTCACATCAGACAGGCTGATAGGCAGGGAGGGGAGGGGGGAGAGAACGGAGGAGAGCAGAGAGGAGAGCTGCTGACGGAGGCACGTAAACTGACCACAGTGTCAGGGCTTAGCAGCCATGATAAACCGTGGTCAGTTTACAGGGGGGAGAGCATAACCAGGCAGGAGATAGAAGGGGCCAAATTACACAGCACAAGCACTGTGCTGCTATTCAAGCTTTAAGGGAACAGGATCTGTTTTTTTTTTTTTTTTTTAGTATAACAAAAACTTTAAGGCAGCAGCATCGTTTTTCAGGTAAATAATAGTATGTATGTAAAAAGAGGCAGAGAGGGACAAGGACAGGTGAAGATCTGTAGTCCAGCCGGCAGGGCTGACAGTGCTGGTTGTCAGTTCAAACAGGAAGTCAAGAGCACACTGGATTTTTGAAGCATCAACAGGTATTTTTCTGTGATTGCAGTGTTTTCAAAGGCATAAACCATGAGAAATGTGATGCATTTATTGCAAAGAAGTACTGAATTATTTTTTTCCCTGGCATACATGTTATGTGGCTTTCAAACCAGGTCTCCCTTTTTAATGCCCTCAATATAACCCCCCCAAAGATGACACGTCCACTTTTCAGAGATTAATTCAGCTTTTCTCATCCTTTTTACCTTAGAGGAACCTTTGAAATAATTTTGAGGTGGTCTGTCCTCCCTTTGTCCTCCCTTTTTTACTGTTTATATACTTAAAAAATTTCTTGGGATTTTTTTTGCTCTCCTCTGCTATGTGTCTTTCGTGTTCTATCTTAGCCGCCATAATTGCACCCTTAAATTTCTTGTTGCATTCTTTGTAAAGTCTGAATGCTGATGATCATCCCTCAGACTTGTATTTTTTGAAGGCCTTCTCCTTTGCTTTTATATGCATTTTTACATTGGAGTTAAGCCATCCATGACTTTTGTTCGCTCTTTTAAAATTATTTCACAATGGGATGCACTGGCTAATGGCCTTATTTAATATGCTCTTAAAGCAAACCCATCTCTCCTCCGTGTTCTTTGTTCCTAAGATTTTATCCCATGCTCTTTTGAAATTCAGTGTCTTTGTATTCCCCTTATGTTTCCTATTTGTGTGATTTATACTTAAGCCAATTGATCTGTGATCGATGTTTCCTAAATTGCCTCTTCTGTCCAAAAATAACTATTCTTAACATTTCCCCCCAAAGAAATGTGTGCTATTCTGAAGAGAAACTGTCACTTGTCAATTCACTACAAAGACACAATGGCTTCCAGATAGCTTATCCAACCAGCATAGTATACCCACCCACCCATGTTACGCTCCCTTGCTGCCTCCCCTCCCCACTCTATCTGAGCCCTTTCTAATGGAGCAGGGCTTCTAAGTATTGGGGAGAATGGGGCCAGGCCCAAACACTGTCACATAGTGGAGGGGTGTGGAGTCATCCACCTGGATGAGCTAAGCCCCAACTTGGCTTACTGCAACGAGGAGGCAGCGAAGAATCACGGATAAGAGATTATATCTTGCCGGGGTGGGGTGGGTGGCCTATCAAAAGGCAATCTTACACTGACAGGGTCTCTTAAAACTAATCTGTAGGTGGGGTGCAGCGTAGTGCAGATGAATAACACACTCAGTCCCAGTGTAATGAAAGAACTTGTATTGAAATAATGCAAAAACAGTTCACAAATAACCTGGTGGTAAAAACCTGGTTTCCTACTGCACATGTGCGAGTCACGCAGCACTTTCTGAATGGTCCCGTTGTCTTCTGGGACAAACACAGGTCCCAGAAGGCAGCTGGGGGAAGCAGGAGGGCCGGATGCAACCATTGAAGTGATGTACCTCGCAGCGGTGACATAGGAAGAAGGTCCCGAAGAAAAAATGCAAAAAGGGTACCAAAAAGTGAAAAATATTTTGGAGAACGAGTTGTGTTTTTGCCTGGAACGTTTTAAATAGGCTCTGCCTGACTCAAGATGGCTGCCAGCGTTACATGGGGTGGCAGCAACCAATTGCATGCTTCCCCTGTGACCCAGGAAACCATAGAGGAACTCTCCAACTGCAGTGCGGAAGAGCGCCACCTGCAATGGAGAAAGTAGACTGCACCTGCCTACAAATGCTTAACCCTGTAACTTATAAAGAGCTAGCTGAACCCAGAAATCTGATTTTTGTTATGTGTGGTTCCCAGCACGTTGATTTCCTAACCAGCATCTTTTATCCATTTGCAAGATAGCCTTATCAGAATTTCCAGTTCTGCCCCACTGCCAGAATAGCCAATGTTTGCCCAATCTTGGACTAGAGCATCCAATTGTATGAGAAGGATGCCTTCATTAGGTTTGTAGAAGAGATAGATACAGCCTATTGTGGTGAAATAGGACCATTAGGATGCCCCAAAGATAAGAAGCTGGAGGATTATGGTTTAACCACAAGTACCCACGTAAAACTAAAATAACTATTAAATTGAATTTCAGCAGTCCGAGGAAAGTGTCTGGAGACATCTGCACTGGGCCCCTGCTCCGCTGGGCCCTGTAGTCAATGTACAGTCTGCTGTAGCTAGAGTTACATTTTTGCTTTACACTGTGATCCTTTAATCAGCTTTACTATCAAGGTACCTGATAAAGATCAACCGTTCTAGAAGAAAAAAAAACTGATATGAACAGTTCAGCTCTTTCTTAAAGCTGGAGAACTTTCCCTATTGTCCTAATGACAAATTCCAGTTTGTGGACAAAGTCCTGCACGCTCGAGAATATGGATCTCCGACCACTGACCAAACTCCAAGTAACAAGCTATTTATCCTTTTTTGAAGTTTGTACCTTTCTTAGTTTGGTAACTGCATGTGTCAGGAATACAACCATTTCTAGCTATGGCTGTTTTACCGGGAATACCTTCTTTAGTCTAGGACCACGGAGTGGATTCATTTAACGGAAACAATAGGGCCAGCAGGTAAGTTACATCTTAAAACACTGGCTTACCTGTTGACCTTTTCAAGTGGTGAATTGCTTCCAACTTAATACTCAGGGCTTGTATGGAATAAAATATATTTAATGGGATTTGGTAAAGGACTGACAATCATTTCAGCAATATGAAGGCTTCTAATTTTGCTTTTATATATTGATGCTTTTTGGCTTGTATACATAGTATCTATCTATCTATCTATCTATCTATCTATCTATCTATCTATCTATCTATCTATCTATCTATCTATCTATCTATCTATCTATCTATCTATCTATAAGAATTGTTTTCTATGTACATTATCACAAATGGCACTCAAATATAAAAGAATAGAGTTTAGAAATGAAAGTGTGTGTGTCTATACAAAACGTTGTTAGTTTTGAATAGAGAGTGGTGGGACCTCTGTCAGGTTTTTACTGCTACTACTGATTTACTAAAACTGGAGCACTCAGAATCTGGTGCAGCTGTAACCAATCAGCTTCTAACTTCAGCTTGTTCAATTAAGCTTTGGCAATAAAACCTGGAAGCTGATTGGTTGCTATGCAGAGCTGCACCAGATTCTGTGTTCACCAGTTTTAGTAAATCTCCCCCAGTGACAACAGTTTCATAAGACAAAACGTAAGGGAAGGTTCTAGCCTTCCCCTCTAATTAAAAGCAATTTTATTTTTGTTTGGGTTGCTGTTGGAGAGTTCTATTGTCAATGGAGCCTCAGATAGCAGTAAACTACTAACAAAGGTTCCCTACTCTCTCCAAAAGTAAAAGAAAAAAAAGTTTTGGCTTGACATACACTTTAAATCTAACAAGCAGTGAATAGTTTTTACAATACAAATTGGTTGATTTACTAAAGACAAATAGAGTGTGCACTTTGCAAGTGCAGTTGCTCCAGAGCTTAGTAATTGAGGAGAAGCGCTACCAGGGTTGCCAACCGCCAGTAAATTTACTAACAGTTTGTAAAAATCTGTGATTTTTTTTTACAACTGCCAGTAAATATCAAGGGCTGATGATTTCATGCTGTGTTGACTTTTTAAGTGTAAATCAAGCAAATTACTTTGTTTTAGGTATTGTCAGTGTTTCCATATCATGTTTATACTGTTCAAATATTCACTGTGTTAGTTTTCAATAGAAGTTCTGTAATTTTTCAGGTTGCCAGTCAAAAATGTGCTCCGCCAGTAAAATGTCCATGTTTTGTCAGTAAAAAAATGCTGCAGGAGGTTGGCAACCCTGAGCGCTACTGACTTCCACCATCCAATCATGTACAACCAAAAATGCTGTTTTTTTTTTTTTTCTTGCATGTGATTGGGTATTTCTTGAAAAGCGAAGCATCATCTCATTTACTAAGATCTGGAGCAACTGCACTTGCACTTTGCCTTTAGTAAGACCCCTTTCACACTGGGGCGGTTTGCAGGCGCTATTGCGCTAAAAATAGCGCCTGCAAGCGGACCCGAAAGTACCGCTGCTGTGTATCCAGTGTGAAAGCCCCGAGGGCTTTCACACTGGAGCGGTGCGCTGGCAGGATGGGAAAAAAAATCCTGCTAGCAGCATCTTCAGAGCGGTGAAGGAGTAGTGTATACACCGCTCCTGCCCATTGAAATCAATGGGGCAGCGCGGCAATACCGCCGGCAAATCGCCTCTGCAGAGCCGCTTTGTGGTGGTTTTTAACTCTTTCTTTGCCACTAGCAGGGGGGTAAAACCGCCCCTGCTAGCGGCCGAATACTGCCGCTAAAACGATGGTAAAGCGCCACTAATAATAGCAGGGCTATACCGCCGACGCACCTCCCACCCCAGTGTGAAAGGGGCCTAAATCAACCCTATTGAGTCCAAGTGAAAGAACGAGGACATTTCCTGGAGTCAAAAATCTCCTAAACTTGGGACTAAAAGGTTATTTGGAAACTGTGTTGATACATGTAAGCTGGCCAAGCATTTTAAGATTTTTCTTGTTCAGCCCCAGAGCCGAACAAGAGAAATGCCTTAATTCCCTAAAATGGCGCAGCGATGGACGAACGTGCAGTCCCGGACCATTGCTATAATCAGAATACCCAAACAGTGACTGCATCCGATTCAATCGTTGGTTAAAAAATATTCTGCCCGACTCCATTCAACAAAAGCTAATTGAAAAATTTAGGTTTGCCAAGCTGGGTAGTAGGACAGGGCCACCAATGGAATGAATTTCAACAGATTGAGCAGAAATCAGACAAAATTTGATCCGTGTATGGCCAGCTTTAGGCCAATCGCTCTTTGTATAGGTCTTACAATGGCCTTTTAATGAATAAATGCACAGTGCAAATCTGTTCCGATTATTATTAACGAACGTACATAAAATAAATATAAGAGGTGCTGTGTCTCAATTTTGCAGTTTTGTGCTTTTTATAGCTCTCGGCTCCACCAGGCTTCTATGGTTTTTGCTCAGGTTCTACAGGATCTTAAAATGTTAAAAGCCAGATTTTCCAACATAAAAAAAAAGACAAATACCTTACACTTGTATTAAAAATGTAAAAAACACATATGCCACGGGAAGAACTTCATATTTCAATCAGCGCCCCTTCTTGTTTTTACATGCTGTCCAGGTAGGGTGATGAGCAATGATCGGCCGTGTTCAGGGACACCCCGCTCCAAGCTTTTTCTAAGCTCAAAATATAAAAAAAGGGCGCTTTGCTCGTTTTTAACAATTTTTTTTTAAATAACGAACATTTACCAAACCATGGAAGTCCTTCAGTGCTGGTCTTCTGCTGTGTAGTGCTTGTTTGGAGCACAGAGGGCTACAATTTTATGTATGTCCTTCACCTATGTATAAAACCCTTGCCAGTACCTTAGTGCAATGTATTAAGCTTGGTGGAGTTCTCCAGCACTTTCCTTTTTTCAAGGGCAAGAATATGCAGTTTTTATAAACCAGAAAAATTATCTAAAAAAAAAAAAAAAATTGGGTCTAGTGATTATTTTTTTCTAGACGTGGAAAACTTGTGAGCTGAAACATCAAGCTTCAGTGCTGGTTTGCCAGTCAGCCATTCTCCCTCTAATCAGTGTATTTGTCATTATTTATTTAGTAATGGTATTTTGCTGGGATGTGGGACAGACCCGGAGCCTGAACTCTTATCAGGGAATACAGGTTAGAGGGCATTTGTGCAATGTCTTGTTGAATCTGATATGGTCCAAACCTTATTTCACCCTGTTTGGAAGCCAAATTCAATCTGACTCATCACAAAAAAAAAAAAAAAAAAAAATTACAAAAAGTTGACTTCAGTTTACAAAATGTTCTAAAACTGGAAAAGGGAAGAAAACAATTGTTGAGTTCTATCGCTCTTTGCAGCAGATTGAAGTACAGGTGACGTGTAATACAGTGTTATAGTATGGCTGTACATTGACCTTAAAGGGAACCTGTCATTTGTGGCAATATCACTTTAGAGGGCTCTAGTTGAGAGATTTCACTTCCTTGCCTGTGGAAACAAGACGCAGGAGGGTAGTTTAGCAACAACACCAACAAATGGGGTATCGGCTTTGTGTGGATGACCCTTTAAACCTAATGACTAAAATCTCATATTTCTAGATGTTAACGTTACTGTACTTATAAAAGTTATTTCAATATTTTTCAATCAGCAGATTTCATTGAATTAATGTTATGTAATCCTGCCATAAAAGTATCCCAAGTGTTTCTGGCAATGGGTATCATTATTATTGGCTGTTTAATGCTGTGTGAACCATCTTGGTGACCATGGTGCAATGCCTGTTACATAGTTACATAGTTAGTAAGGTTGAATAAAGACACCAGTCCATCCAGTTCAACCTGAGTGAGTGTGGGTGCGTATCTACAATCATCCCTATTTATTTAAGGTACCCATATAGCTCTGCCAATTCACGCAGCACTCCACACATACATCGTACACCCACATTGGTCTCTACCCTCAAGGAGCCCACAATCCAAGGTCCCCAACTCACATTCATATACTAGAGCCAATTTTTGAACAGAAGCCAATTAACCTACCAGCATGTCTTTGGAGCGTAGGAGGAAACCCACGCAGGCACAGGGAGAACATGCAAACTCCAGGCAGGTAGTGTCGTGGTTGGGATTTGAACCAGCGACCCTTTTTACTGCTACCCACTACACCACTGTGCTGCCTGTGTTCATATAGGTACAATATGACCTTTTCCCCCTTCCTTTCAAGTCATTTTAATATTTTTCAATCAGCAACTTATTTTGAGTTCATCTTATTTGATTCTGCCATAAAAGTATCCCAAGTATTCCTGGCGATGGGTGACATTATTTATGACGATACCATGCTGGGTGAACCATCTTTGTGGCCATGGTAGGACTTGACATGGTGCAATGCCTGTGTTCTTTATGTACACAATGACTTTTTCCTGATTCAGTTACTGTCTTTTAAAAAGTAATCAAATTATTGTTCAATTGCCAACTTGCATTGAATTAATCTTATGTAATCCTTCCTTGAAAGTATCCCAATTATTCCTGGCAGTGGGTGTCATTATTTATGACCATACAATGCTGGATGAACCATCTTGGTCGCCATGGTAGGACTTTACATGGTGCTATGTCTATGTTTTCTATGTACAGTATGATCTTCTTCCTGATTCACTTACAGTCCTTTCAAAAGTAACTGAAATATTTTTCAATCGGCATCTTGTATTGAATTAATCTTATGTGATCCTGCCATAAAAGTTTTCCAAGTGTTCCTGGCCATCGGTGACATTTTTTATGAGGATACCATGCTGGATGAACCATCTTGGTTGCCATGGTAGGACCTTACATGGTGCAATGACTGAGTTCTGTATGTACACTATGACTCTTTCCTGATTCAGATTCTGTCTTTTAAAAAGTAGTTCAATTCTTTTTTAATCGCCAGCTTGCATTGAATTAATCTTATGTGATCCTGCCATAAAAGTATCCCAAGTGTTTCTGGCCACGGGTGCCATTACTAATGGCTGTATAATGTTATATGAACCATCTTGGTGGCCATGGTAGAACTTTACATGGTGCTATGCCTGTGTTTGTGCAGGTACAGTATGACCTTTTCTCTGTCTTTTCAAGTTATTTCAATATTTTTCAATCAGCAACTTTTATTAAATTAACCTTGTGTGTCCTGCCATAAAAGTATCCCAAGTATTCCTGGCAATGGGTCTTATTTATGATGATACAATCTCGGATGAACTATCTTGGTGGCCATGGTAGGACTTTACATTTTTTTACGTTACTTATATAGCACCGTCAATTTACGCAGCACTTTACAGATACATTGTACGTTCACATCAGTCCCTACCCTATAGGAGCTTACAATCTATGGTCCCTAACACACTTTCATACATACACATACTAGGGCCAGTTTAAACAGGATCCAATTAACCTACCTGCATGTCTTTGGAATATGGGAGGAAACCGGAGTACCCGGAGGAAACTGACACAGGCACAGGGAGAAAATGAAAACTCCAGGCAGGTAGTGCTGAGGTTGTGATTCGAGAACCTACAACCCTTTTGCTGCTAGATGCAAGTGCTAACCACTACACCACTGTGCAATGCCTGTGTTCTGTGTATTTTTTGTGGGTTCTGTATGTTCTGTGGGTTCTGTGTGTTCTGTGTGTTCTGTATGTACAGTATTACTTTTTCTTGATTCAGTTGCTGTCCTTTCAAAGGTCATTGAATTATTTTTTACAGCCAGCTTGCATTGAATTAATGCTATGTGATCCTGGCATAAAGGTATACCAATTATTCCTGGCAATGGGTGTCATTATTTATGGCTATACAATGCTGGATGAACCGTCTTGGTGGCCATGGTACAAGGTGCAATGTCCATGTTTTGTATGAACAGTATGACCTTCTTCTTGATTCACTAAGAGCCCTTTCACACTGCCAGCGCGGGGGCGTCGGCGGTAAAGCGGCGTTGGTTTTAGCAGCGCTTTACCTTAATTTTTGTGATGCTTTCGGGCGCTTTTAACCCCCGAACCAGCCGAATAAAGGGTTGAAAGCACCCGCAAAGCTTTGCAGGCGCTTTGGCGGTGCTGCCCATTAATTTCAATGGGCAGGGTCGCTTTAGGAGTGGTGTATACACCGCTCCTAAAGCACCTCAAAGATGCTGCTTGCAGGACTTTTTTTGACGTTCTGCCAACGCAGCGCCCCAGTGTGAAAGCACTTGGGCTTTCACACTGGGATTGCAGATGAGGCTTTTTTCAGGCGCTTTACAGGCGTTATTTTTAGCGCTAAAGAGCCTGAAAAATGCCTCCAGTGTGAAAGGAATCTATGGCTACTGAGGCGCTTTACAGGCGCTACAGCACTAAAAATAGCGCCTGCAAAGCGCCTGTAAAGCGCCTCTCCTCTCACGCCAGTGGGAAAGCCCAAGTGCTTTCACACTTGAGCGGGGCGCTCGCAGGACGCTAAAAAAAGTTCTGCAAGCAGCATCTTTGAGGCGCTCTTTTAGCGGTGAATACAAGGCAGCGCCTTGCGGGCGCTTTTCTTTTTTCGGCCGCTAGCGGGGGTTAACCCCCGTTAGCGGCCAAAAAGTGCTACTAAAACGGCAGTAAAACGCCGCTAAAAATATTGCGCTTTACCGCCGACGCTTCTGCGCTGGCAGTGTGAAAGTGCCCTTACACTCCTTTCAAAAGTACCTGAAATATTTTTCGATTTGCAGCTTGTATTGAATCAATCTTATGTGATCCTGCCATAAAAGTATCCCAAGTAGTCCTGGCATTGGGTGTCATTATTCATGACCATATAATGCCGGATGAACCATCTTGGTGGCCACGGTAGGACTTTATATGGTGCGATGCCTGTGTACAGTATGACCTATTCCCCGATTCCGTGCTGGTAGGGTTAAGTCATCCATGACACTATCACTCTGCCATTTCTGGGAATTTGATATCCATACAATTGCTGATAAAGTAGTTACTTATTGCTCAGGACACTTACTTTGTTTTTCACTGTGTCTTGGTAATAAAGATAAAACCCATCCTATTCTTCTTAATAGAGTGCAAATTGCCAGCTAGATCTGATGATCTGCTTGATTTGATGGAGCAGAGTTGACCATAGATGTAAATGGAGGGTCGATGCAGGTAATGCTGTCAGTCAGTTACTGTTGGCTGAGCCAAACGTGCATGTCTATGGCCATGCAGGGCAAAGCAACAGGTTCAGTGTAATGCCAACTTATATTTAATCACCACCTTCCTTCCCCACCCCATTTGCCTGCAGATCCAAAGAGACATACCTGGTACCTCCAGGTATGTAGGCAGGGCCAGTGCTACCACTAGGCAAACTAGGCAGCCCCCTAGGGCTCTCTGCTGCCCGGCCACTGGTGTTCCTACTCTCTTCTCTCTGCAGCAAGCAACTAAGTCTCAGCATCAGCAGGCAGCCACTGCTCTGTTCGCACATAGTGTCAGAGGCGCAGCGGCGGATGAGGACTGTGTCTGTGTCCCGACTCCCGAATAAAAGGAAGCAAGCAAACATTCATTGATGGACACTGGTAGGCTGAATTTGATGGGCACTGGTGAGGCTACATTTGATGAGCACTGGTGAGGCTGCAGTGATGGGCGTTGGTAGGCTGCATTGATGGGCGCTGGTGAGGCTGCATTTGATCGGCGCTGGTGAGGCTGTATTGATGGGCGCTGGTGAGGCTGCATTGATATGTGCTGGTGAGGCTGCATTTGATGGGTGCTGGTGAGACAGCATTTGATGGGCAATGGGGAGGCTGCATTTGATGGGCGCTGGTGAGACTGCATTTGATGGGCAATGGTAAGGCTGCATTTAATGGGCGCTGGTGAGGCTTCATTGATGGGCACTCGTAGGCTGCATTGATATGTGCTGGTGAGGCTGCATTTGATGGGCGCTAGTGAGGCTGTATTGATGGGCGCTCTTAGGCTGCATTGATATGTGCTGGTGAGGCTGCATTTGATGGGTGCTGGTGAGATAGCATTTGATGGGCAATGGTGAGGCTGCATTTAATGGGCGCTGGTGAGGCTGCATTGATGGGCACTCGTAGGCTGCATTGATATGCGCTGGTGAGGCTGCATTTGATTGGCGCTGGTAGGCTGCATTGATGGGCACTGGTGAGGCTGCATTTGATGGGCGCTGGTGAGGCTGCATTTGATCGGCACTGGTGAGGCTGCATTGATGGGCGCTCATAGGTTGCACTGATATGCGCTGGTGAGGCTGCATTGATGGGTGGTGGTGAGGCTGCATTTGATGGGTGCTTCATTAAAAAGGTGGGGTTTACTTGGGCAGGGGAAAGGGGTGGAGTCAGGGGTGGAGCCAAGTGGGGGGGCAGCAAAATGAGGTTTCACCTAGGGTGTCAAAAATCCTTGCACCAGCCCTGTATGTAGGACCATGTGACTCACTCCCCTTCCTTCCACATGACAGCACTGGTGCTTGCTGATTGGCTGCTCAGGCAGCCAATGTTGTCAAAAGAGGGGAATGAATCCTCAGCCCTGTGTAAGCTACAAGTCATAGCAAGATACGCACCGGACTAACCCTCCTTACGTCCAGCAGCCAAATGGATCAATAGGGAGGAGAAGTGTGAGCAGCTGGCACAGCACAGGTTCACTTTAAAGCATTGGATGGGGAACAGCTATGGGATACAGTTAAACGTTGACAGTCTTTCTCTCTCGTTGGTGAAAACTGCACATTCTGCAGATTTGGGGTTGGAAAATTAACAGATCAGTTTACTGTAGGTCAATGTACGGCCCTTCAGATGTGTTTACTGCTATCCCACCTCCAGAAAAGGTCAAGCGGTCTGTTCAATCATTGCATAGACAACCGTTCACTTCTTTACAACAGATCAAAAATGAAAAAAAAAAAGAGGCAAACAAAATATTCCACAGGGGGAAAGACTGGGAGAAATAAAGAGATCCCCCCACCTTGATAATGTACATTATGAATAAATAGGAGTGTCAGTGTCGGGATAAGGTCATCTAGTGCCCAGGGTGAAGATGCCACACTTCGCCATCCTAAGATGTATGAGGAATATGTGTCAACATTGCGCCCCCCCCCAAAAAAAAGTCAATCGCTAATCTGCACCCCCCTCCTCCCAGCTCAAATCCTCTCCCTCCCCAAATGTTTCCTCCTGGCACAAATACTCCACCCCCCCCAAGAAATTCACCCATCCTTGTACAAATCCTCTACCTCGCATAATTCCACTCCTAGCAGAAATTCCCCCAGCACAAAATCCTCCCCAAATTCTGCCTCCTAGCACAAATCCCCCCCCTCCCAAATTTCCGCATGAGCACAAAGTCTCCCCGCCAGCACAAATCCCCCCTCTGGCACAAACCCCTCCAAATCCCCCCTCTTAGCACTAATTCCCCCCCCCCCCAAGTTTCCTCTTCAAACACAAATCCCCCCCCCAAATTCTTTTTTCCCACAAGCACAAATTCTCCCCTCCACAAATCCCTCTAAATCCCCGCTCTTATCACTAATACCCCCAAGTTTCCCCTTCTAACACAAATCCTCAACCCCAAATTTTCCCACAAGCACAAATCCCCCCCCCCCCAAAAATGTCCCCTTCTAGCATAAATCCCCCAGATCATCCCTACTAACACAAATCCCCCCCCCCAAAATGTCCCCTTCTAGCACAAATCCCCCAGTTCATCCCTACTAGCACAAATCCCCCCCCCCCCCCCATAATGTCCCCTTCTAGCACAAATCCCCCAGTTCATCCCTACTAGCAAAAATCCCCCCCCCCCCCCCATAATGTCCCCTTTTAGCACAAATCCTCCAGTTCATCCCTACTAGCACAAATCCCCCAGTTCATCCCTACTAGCAAAAATCCCCCCCCCCCCCCCATAATGTCCCCTTTTAGCACAAATCCTCCAGTTCATCCCTACTAGCATAAATCCCCCAGATCATCCCTACTAACACAAATCCCCCCCCCCAAAATGTCCCCTTCTAGCACAAATCCCCCAGTTCATCCCTACTAGCACAAATCCCCCCCCCCCCCCCCCATAATGTCCCCTTCTAGCACAAATCCCCCAGTTCATCCCTACTAGCAAAAATCCCCCCCCCCCCCCCCATAATGTCCCCTTTTAGCACAAATCCTCCAGTTCATCCCTACTAGTACAAATCCCCCCCCCCCCCCAGCAGGGACACAGACATCAATAAAAACCTACATGGGCTCCTAAAAAGAAACTATAGTCTACTCACATCATTTGTAATAAAACATCTTTGCTATTCTGAAGCTTCCCTCCAAACACTTTGCATATTTTATATATACTGTGATTCTGTATTTGCCACATGTCCTGCAGAAATCTCCCTCCACTGAGTCTGGACTGAAACCCGCACACATGATTAAAATCCTGGACTGTCTGGGTGAATCCCGGACAGGTGGCAACTCTACTTCCATCATCCAATCGTGTGTAGGCAAAAATAAAGTTTTTTATTTTCCTTGCACGTGATTGGGTGCTCTTTGCAAAGTGAAGCTTTACCTCATTTACTAAGCTCTGGAGCAACTACACTTTGCAAAGTGCTCAGTCTATTTGCCTTTAGAAAATCAACTCCAGTGGGGTTGATTTACTAGAACTGGACAGCGCAAAATCTGGTGCAGCTCTGCATATAAGCCAATCAGCTTCTAGTTTTTTTTGTCAAAGATTTATTGAACAAGCTGAAGTTAGAAGCTGATTGGCTACCAGAAGCTGATTGACTACAGAAGCTGATTGGCACAGCTGCACCAGATTTTGCACTCTCCATTTTTAGTAAATCAACCCCCATTGTCTCCTAACCGCCCGTCAAACACACTCTGAAAAGTGATTCACAGCAGATCACAGTTCAGAGGGGTGGCGAGGGCTGATGCACATTCGAATGATGTAACATCAGGTTATGCATTTTTTTCCTGACAGTGAGCTACAGCAGTATCTGTAATTTAAAGCTCAAAAAAATATCCCGGAGGATGTATTTTTTATAAGCAAATTAGCAATTGCAAATCCTGTCTTTATTAACCACTTCCTGCTGACCAGGTTTACATGGACGTCCTTGGGTTTCATTGGTTATACTGGGATGATGCTTGCACCTTCACTTCCGGTTCCGTCCCTTTGGGGCCAACGGCTAGGTAAGTAGCCGATCAGACCAATCTGTGTCTGATGGGCTACATGGGAGGCCAGAGGAAAGATATGGGGTCTCCATAAATCGCTCCATAAAGAGGACCTGTCATGGTCCATGCTATCACAAGGTATGTTGTTCATCCCTTGTGATAGCAATAAAGTTAGTACACAAAAAATGTAAAAAAATAATATTGTTGTATAAAATAAATAAACAAAAAATTAAAGTCCCACTGTGCTTACGCGCCAATTGCGAATGCATACGTTACTCCGGCACGCATATGTAAACGGTGACCGCACCACACATGTGAGGTATTGCCGCGAACGTTAGAGCTAGAGCAATCATTTTAGCACCAGTCCTCCTGTGCCATTCTAAACTTATAACCTGTAAAGACGCTTAAAGCCTCGCCTATGGAGAATTTTAAAGCGAAGTTCCACCCAAAAATGAAACTTCCACTTTAAGGGAAGGTGACCCCCTGACATGCCACATTTGGCATGTCATTTTTTTTGGGGTGGGGGGGAACCGAAACCCTCTTTTTAGAGCTTTCCAGCTCCCACTTCCTCCTGGCGCATCCGCGGGGCCTGAAGGGAGATCACCTCCCCCCTCATTCTTGGCAATCATCTGGGACACGTCACATGTCCCAGACGATTTCCCGGCCAGTCACAGCGTGCAGCAAGGCTCGGGCATTCGCAGTGCGTGCCTGGCTATGAAACCACAGCCGGGCGCCCACAGTGACAATGCCGGCGCTGCAGAGAGGAGGGGGAAACAAGCGGGGCTTCGCTCCCCCGCATCGCTGGACTCCAGGACAGGTGAGTGTCCAATTACTAAAAGTCAGCAGCTGCAGTAATTGTAGCTGCTGACCTTTAATTTCTTTTTTTTTTAATTGGAACTCCGCTTTAAGCACCGTAGTTTTCCGCCATTCCACGGACAGATGCAATTTTAAAGCGTGACATGTTAGGTATCTATTTACTCGGCGTAACATCATCTTTCACATAATACAAAAAAACTGGGCTAACTTTAGTGTTTTTTTTTTTTTAACCACTTCCCGCCCGCCCTATAGTGGATTGACGTCCGGGAAGTTGTTCCGTCATCCTGACTGGACGTCATATGATGTCCAGCAGGAAAACATGCCGCCGCGCGCCCACGGGGGCGCGCATCATGGAGATCGGTGGAGCGGTGTGTGAGCCTGACACACCGCTACACCGATCTTGGTAAAGAGCCTCTGGCGGAGGCTCTTTACCACGTGATCAGCCGTGTCCAATCACGGCTGATCACGCTGTCAATGGGAAGAGCCGTTGATAGGTTTTTCCTCACTTGCCTCTGACAGACGCGAGTAGAGGAAAGCCGATCGGCGGTTCTTCTGGCAGGGGGGGTCTGCGCAGATTGTTTATCAGCGCAGCCCCCCCTCAGATCACCACACTGGACCACCAGGGATCGCCACTAGGACAATCAGGGAAGGGGCAACATGTGGATGGCCAGGTATGTACCCCATGGCCATCCATATGTGCCCAATGTGCCAAATCTGTGCCAATCAGTGCCCACAAATGGACACTGATTGGCACCATTATGTTCCAGATCTGCCCAGCAATTCCCCCAATATATTTTATCAGTGCCACCTGTCATTGCCCATCGGTGCCACCTGTCATTGCCCATCGGTGCCACCTGTCATTGCCCATCAGTGCCCATCAGTGCCACACATCAGTGCCACCCATAAGTACCCATCAGTGCCACCCATATGTACCAATCAATGCCAACTATGAGTGCCCATCAGTGCCGCCTATGAGTGCCCATCGGTGCCACCTATGAGTGCCCACCAGTGCCGCATACCAATGCCACCTATCAGTGCCCATCAGTGCCACCTATCAGTGCCGCCTATCAGTGCCCATCATCAGTGCCTGTCAGTGCCACCTCATCAGTGCCACCTCATTGGTGCCACCTCATCGGTGCCCATCAGTGCTACCGTATCAGTGCCCGTCAGTGCAGCCATATCAGTGCCCGTCATTGAAGGAGAAAACGTACTTATTTACAAAAAAATTTAACAGAAACAAAGAAAAACTTGTTTTTTTTTTCGAAATTTTCGATCTTTTTTTATTTGTTGCGCAAAAAATAAAAACTGCGGAGGTGATCAAATACCACCAAAAGAAATCTCTATTTGTGGGAACAAAATGCTAAAAAATTTGTTTGGGTACAGTGTAGCATGACCGCGCAATTGTCATTCAAATTGCGACAGCGCTGAAAGCTGAAAATTGGCCTGGGCGGGAAGGTGTATAAGTGCCTGGTATTGAAGTGGTTAATTCATGAAAGTGTTTTTTTTTTCCCCAAAAAAATTTAAATACTACAAATACCCTGTTACATAAAAAAAAACATTTGCAACATTTTATTCTACAGGGTCTCTGCTAAAAAATAAATAAAATACAATATATATACATATATATATATATATATATATATATATATATATATATATATATATATATATATATATATATATATATATATAATGTTTAGGGGTTCTAAGTAATTTTCTATAAAAAAAGTTGTCTTTTACATGTAGGAGTGTCAGAACTGGCCCGGATGGCAAGTGGTCAGAGAGGATCCGTTTAAAAACAAATATAGGAGTTGCAGTATGTAGCAGGGGAACGTACAGACAAGCACGGCACGAGCACCAGAAATCGCCTCCGAATTGCCGGGATGTAGATCCCCCAGTTTGGTTCAGGAAAGTTCAGTTTTTTGGTTTTGGTAATTTTCCTTAGTTATCCAAGCCTCAGAAAACAAAAGGATTGGGCAATATTTAGACAACGGAGACACCATGTACCGGAGAGCAGCAGCTGCTGTTTTTGCAACGTGTCTGCACGCATGTCGAGTAGAATTCGAGGAGTAGAACCTGCCATCAGATCCATAAATAATGTATTATATCCACTTGGCGATTGCCCTATAGCAGATTTACTGCTACAGGGCGGCCGTCATAGGGGTGCGCACAGGGTGTGCCAGGTGTGCTTGGGCACACTCTAATCACGCTGTGCTGCACAGATTCCCCCTGCTGCTTGGCTGCAGAAGAAGGGACTGGGGAATCTCTGTCTTAAAAGTGAGACATCAGGGGTCTGTTTAGATATCTCAGATAAAGCCCCCCCCCCCCCAATGGAGCTCCTAAAAATTGTATATATAAAAAAATATATATATATAGAATAGTAATATATTATATATCATAAACAGTTATGATAAAAAAAATAAATAAATAAAAATAAACTACTGACATCAATCTCTTCCCTACTGACACCGTCCACTGCTTTACATATATATATACACACACACACACACACACACACACACGTGTGTGTTTGAGCTTTGGGTGCACACAATAATACCATGGTCTGCGCAGCACTCCTATGGCGACTGTTCTGTGCAGAATGACATACATGACCCTGCACTTCCCCATAGGGGTGTGTGGACAAGCCGATCAGCGGGTGCCGGCCAATGGATGTCCGCCGGCACCCGCCGATCGAGGAGAGAGCCTGGACGGAGCTCTGCATATGTAACCACTTGCCGACCGCCGCACACAGATGTACATCGGCAGAATGCCACAGGCAGGCAAATGGGCATACCTGAATGTCCCTTTGAATCTGCCACCTATCGATGCCTAACTCGATGTTCGCCGACGGCCCGCAATTGCGACGAGGAGAGGCAGAACGGGGAGATGCCTATGTAAACAAGGCATTTCCCTGTTCTGCCTGGCAACATGACAGAGATATACTGCTCCCTGTCATCTCTGTCATGTTGTAGTGAGCCCATCCCCCCCCCCTACAGTTAGAACACCTCCCTAGGACACACTTAACCCCTTGATCGTCCCCTAGTGTTAACCCCTTCCCTGCCAGTGTCATTTATACAGTAATCAGTGGCTATTTTATAGCTCTGATCGCTGTATTAACGACAATGGTCACAAAATAGTGTCAAAAGTGTCCAATGTGTCCGCCATAATGTCACAGTCCCGATAAAAATCGCAGATCGGAGAAACTAGTGGGTAAATCCGCGCAGCGTATAGAGTACAAGAAAGATTGTAAGAAATTATCTGAAGAGTGAACTGCTGCCCCTACAGATATACTATCCCCTAAGTGAAGTATGCTGAAGTTGATGAAAAGAGGATGTAGGTGTGGCGCTGTTCTAATTAGGCAATATATGGTTTCCCCTATTATGGTATTCTGCTGTGTTTGCACCCTTTGCAGTGTGCCAAAGCATATATTAAAGGTATGAGACAGTAAAAAGGAAAACAAACATACCAAGGGGATATTCAAAAAAGCATTTCTTGCAGTAAAAGTCCATTCTTGTGCTGTAGGTAATAAAAATTTAGTTATTCAGAGTGATGCATGCTAAGAGTGGTGGAGCATTAAAATGTGTTGGAGTGCTATACCCTCTGCAGCTTTGTGTAATATGGATGCTGGCTTTATGCAGAGGGTATAGCACTCCAACACATTTTAATGCTCCACCACTCTTGGCATGCCTCTGAATAACTAAATCAGCTCCATCACACCTAGGATACCTTTATATATATACCTTTAATATATGCTTTGGCACACTGCAAAGGGTGCAAACACAGCAGAATGCCATAATAGGGGAAACCATATATTGCTTAATTAGCACAGCGCCACACCTACATCCTCTTTTCATCAAATAAAAATCGCAGATTGCCACCAATACTAGTAAAAAAAAAAATTATAATAAAAATGCCATAAATCTATCCCCTATTTTGTAGATGGTATAACTTTTGCGTAAACCAATCAATATACGCTTATTGCGATTTTTTTTACCAAAAATATGTAGAAGAATAAATATCGTGGAAGAAATGTGTTTTTTTATATATTTTGGGGGATATTTATTATAGCAAAAAGTAAAAAATGTTGCTTTTTTTCAAAATTGACAGACTTTTTTTGCTTATAGCGCAAAAAATAAAAACCGCAGAGGTGATCAAATACCACTAAAAGAAAGCTCTATTTGAGGGGAAAAAAAGGACATCGACTTTGTTTGGGTTGACTGCGCAATTGTCAGCTAAAGCAACGCAGTGCCAAATCGCAAAAAAAATGCTCTGGTCAGGAAGAGGGTAAAATCTTCCGGGGCTGAAGTGGGTAAACAATGCAGAGCTCCGTCCTGACAGGGGGGAAGTGAAGGATTTTCTTTCCCTGTTTCCATCACATCCCTTAGTAAAAGCAGCACATAGTACACATACACTGGCTAGGCAGACATTTAACCCTTTGATCGCCCTAAATGTTTAACCCCTTCCTGTCCTTAGTACAGTGACAGTGCATAATTTTTAGTACCGATCACTGTAATAGTGTCATTGGTTCCCAGTGTCAGATAGTGTCTGACTGTCCTCCAAAATATCGCAGTCCAGGGTTGTTGCTAGGTCTACAAAAGATCTGGGGCTAGAGCCCATAGCAGCGTAGTAAAGAAAGTCAAATGTTCGGGCGGGCATACATATGTATATACAGTAATATACATGTGTGTGTATATCCCCCACTTATATCAGGGTCCCCAGAGAGCCCCCCTTAAATTAGGGTCCCCAGAGAGCCCCCCACTTACATCAGGGTTCCCAGAGAGCCCCCCTTACATTACGGTCCCCAGAGAGCCTCCACCTTAAATCAGGGTCCCTAGATCGCCCCCTTACATCAGGGTCCCCAGAGGGCCCCCCCTTGCATCAGGGTCTCCAGAGAGCCCCCCACTTACATCAGGGTCCCCAGAAAGCCTCCCCTCCCCTTGGGGATCCATGCAGAGACTCGGGGACTATGGGCCCCAGATTTGGGGCTAAAGGCCCCAAAAGCCACCCCCTAGCGACGCCACTGTCGCAGTCCCAATATAAGTCACTGCTCGCCGCCATTACTAGTGTTTAAAAAATGTAAATTTGTTTAATATATACAAATTCCAGTATATATACACACCATAGTTTGTAGACGCTATAACTTTTGCGGAAAACGAATCAATAAACGCTTATTGGGATTTTTCTTACCAAAAGTATGTAGCTGAATACATATTGGCCTAAATTGATGAAAAAAATAGTTTTTTTAAATTTTTTTATTGAATAGGTTTTATAGCAAAAGTAAAAATTATAGGTTTTTTTTTTCAAAACTGTTGGTCTTTTTTTGTTTATAGCACAAAAAAATATAAAAAGGCAGAGGTGATCAGATACCACCAAAAGAAAGCTCTATTTGTTGGGGAAAAAATTACATAAATTTTATTTGGGTACAGTGTCGCACAACCGTGCAATTGTCAGTTAAAGTAACGCAGTGCCATATCGCAAAAAATGGCCTCATCATGATGGGGGGTAAATCTTCCCGCAGGTCAAGTGGTTAAACCATCAAATCATGTTTCCTGATATCTGCAAGTGCCCACACACACTTAACTGCTGAAGTGCAGCAGCTGGAAGATTTAGAACACCCAGAATAATAGATTTGACCTCCTGTCTGTGGTTTCCAATGGAATGTGTGGCTTTCCAGTTGTTAAAAATAGAAGCCCATTTATAATTCTTAAAACAAGTTTTACATTTTTTTTCCCCTTTCCTCCCTCTTTTTTTAAATGATTTATCGCGATGTGTTCTTCCAGTCTTACTGGATGCCATGGGTGAGCTGTTCACAATGCTTGCTTGGGTCACACTACCCTGTTTCCCTGAAAATAAGACCCAGCGTGATTGTCGGTGATGGCTGCAATATAAGCCCTACCCCCTAAATAAGCCCTAGTTAAAGTCCTTGTAGGTCTTATTTTCAGGGTAAGGCTTATTTTCGGGGAAACAGGGTAAGTTTCATCTACAGGGATTCGTACAGCACGCTGGAAAATATTATTGACGTCAAGCCTCACTTATGACAACTGCTAGTATGATGGTGGCAGATGCCTGTTCAGCAGCCGTGGTTTTCTTTTATTGATGTCAGTGTCCTGCTGAGAAGAATCATCCCCTCTAATTTGTCACTGAGACCCTATGTGATGTCAAATTCTTTGGTGACCATGGCGAGGCCGGTTCTGAGTGGAACCTGTCCTGTTAAAACCGCTGTATGGTCCTGGCCATCGTGCTGCAGTTCAGTTTCAGGGTCTTGGCAATCTTCTTATAACCTAGGCCAGTGATGGCGAACCTTGGCACCCCAGATGTTTTGGAACTACATTTCCCATGATGCTCAACTACACTGCAGAGTGCATGAGCATCATGGGAAATGTAGTTCCAAAACATCTGGGGTGCCAAGGTTCGCCATCACTGCCCTAGGCCATCTTTATGTAGAGCAACAATTCTTTTTTTTCAGATTCTCAGAGAATTCCTTGCCATGAGGTGGCATGTTGAACGTCCAGTGACCAGTATGAGAGAGTGAGAGCGATAACACCAAATTTAACACACCTGCTCCCCATTCACACCTGAGACCTTGTAACACTAACGAGTCACATGACACCGGGGAGGGAAAATGGCTAATTGGGCCCAATTTGGACATTTTCACTTAGGGGTGTGCTCACCTTTGTTGCCAGCGGTTTAGACATTAATGGCTGTGTGTTGAGTTATTTTGAGGGGACAGCAAATTTACACTGTTATACAAGCTGTACACTCACTACTTTACATTGTAGCAAAGTGTCATTTCTTCAGTGTTGTCACATGAAAAGATAGAATAAAATATTTACAAAAATGTGAGGGGTGTACTCACTTTTGTGAGATACTGTATATCAGTTCAGTGTTTTTTGTCTGAATGTAATCAATTTGTCTTCCAATGAATTAAACCAGTGCTGCACCACCCTGGGGTATCATTTGGGTTCCTCCGGGGTGCTGTGAGCAGGAGACCCAGTTTGCATTGCATCAGCGATGGATGAGGGAACTCTGTGACGGGTGGGACTTTGTGGTGATGAGGGTACTCTGATGTGATGGGGGCTCTCATTTATAAGAGGCACTCTGATATATGTATATATACACCTCCGTACTATGAGCTTCTGTACCCCAAAATAAAGAATTCTAAGGAATAATTTGGTATTCAGACAGGAGTGTAACTATAGGGGGCGCAAGAGTCGCGCAAGAGTCGCGACCCAGCCCCAGGCTGCAGAGGGCCCGTGCGGTCCCCCTGTCAGCTTTGTCTACAGTTGTATGAGCCAGAGCCTCTACACTCTGGATGCAGCTAGTACCAGGCTGGCTAGGAGGGTTGCTGGGGCGGTATATAGGAGAACCGTTCTCCTCTAATCTCCTCCTGGCTCCTGCATGGCTTTCACCGGCTGCAGGAGCAGGATTGGTTCTCCTATATGCTGCCCCGCTGGCCCTCCTATCCAGCCTGGTACTAGCTGCAACCAGAGTGTAGAGGCATCCAGAGTATAGAGGCAAGCAGTCATCCTTACCTAGGACTGGCAGCTCCACTTCCCAACTCTGGCTCCCGCTTCTTGCCTCAAGGCTGTTCCTGACGCTGTAAGGGAGAAGAAATGCTCCCTGCCCCAAAGCTGCTCCTGGTAAGCAACAAACTCTCTGTCACAGCAGAGCGAGTATAGTGTTTCAGGTGTGCTGCTGACTGTCACTCTACTCCTCCCATACTGCCCCCCCTCCAGTAATGCTGTCCCCACATACTGCCCTCCACTGCCCCCCCTCCCATCATGCTGTCCTCCCATACTGTCCTCCACTGCCCCCTCCCATCAGGCTGTCCCCCCATACTGTCCTCCACTGCCCCCCTCCCATCATGCTGTCCCCCCATACTGCCCTCCACTGCCCCCCCATCATGCTATCCCCCCATACTGCCCACACTGCCCTTCACTGCTTCCCTCCCATCAAAAACTGTAAAAAACAAAACAAAAAATGCACTATAAAAAACAAAATTGTCAAATAAAATAAAATGGTAAAAAATAATAAAATAAAATAACAAAAATTCCACTGCCCTACTGACACCGTCCACTGCCCTACTGACCACCTCCACTGCCCTATTGACCACGTCCACTGCCTTACTGACCACGTCCACTGCTCTACTGACCACACCCACTGCCCTATTGACCACGTCCACTGCCCTACTGACCACGTTCACTGCTCTACTGACCACGTCCACTGCTCTACTGACCACGTCCACTGCCCCACCGACCACGTCCACTACCCTACCGACCACGTCCACTACCCTACTGACTGACACCATTCACAGTCCCCCTGACACCACTGGTGGAACTACCAGGGTTGCAAAGGTCACACTTACGACTGGGCTCAGGCCTTCCGCTACCATGCCGGGGCCTAAGACTGCAGGACTGCACAGTATGTGAAAAGGATTCACTGCGGAGCCGTAAAGGATCATGGGATCAGTGGGAAGGGCTCTGGGCTTGGAGGGAATGGTCCAGGCCAGAGGTCAGGGGGCACTTCATGGTTTCTTGCACCAGGGCTCTGAAGGTTCTAGTTACGCCTCTGTATACACATCCAACTTCTCTTGTTCAAAAATTCTCAATAGACACCACAAGGGGGAGCAAATGTTAGGAAGGTCAAATTTGTCAGCTATAAAATTAGTCACCATAGACCCCAGAGGTCTTATCTTGGTACACTCCCACACCATATGAAGAAATGTCCCTTCAGCCCCCAGGCATTTGTGACAAATTTCAGACTCTCTCTTATGCATACAGAATAATCTAACTGGTGTATAATACACCTGATGGAGGTACCTAAGCTGAATTATCCTAACTGTCGAGGATATGATAGTGGTAAGATAAGTATCAAGGACCTCCTGCCACAACTCTTCTGACAACTCCTGTGCAAAAGCCATCCATAGGTTGGACTTTGATGTGATGGGAGAACTCTGACGTAAGAGGGGACCTCTGATGTGATGGAGGCATCTGATGTGAAGGGGTGCCTCTGATGTTTAGGTTGGACTTTGATGTGATGGGGGGACTGTGATGTATAAAGGGACTTCTAATGCGATGAAGGCATCTGACACAAAGGGAAGAACTCTGATGTATAGGTTGGACTTTGATGTGATGGGTAAACTCTGATGTAAGAGGTGACTTTTGATGTAATGGAGGCATCTGATGTGAAGGGCGACCTCTGATGTATAGGTTGGACTTTGATGTAACGAGGGAACTCTGATGTAAGGGAGGACCTCTGACATGATGGAGGCATCTCATATGAATGGGGGCCTCTGATGTATAGGTTGGCCTTTGATGTGATGGGGGAACTGTGGCGTAAGAGGAGACCTCTAATGTGATGGAGACATCTGACTCAAAGAGGGCCTCTAATGCATAGATTGGACTTTGATGTAATGAGGGGACTCTGATGTAAGGGGGGACCTCTGATGTGATGGAGGCATTTGATGAGAAGGAGGGCCTCCGATGTATAGGTTGGACTTTGATGTAACGAGGGAATGCTGACATAAGGGGGGACCTCTGATGTGATAGAGGCATCTGATGTGAAGGGGGGCCTCTGATGTATAGGTTGAACTTTGATGTGATAGGGGAACTGATGTAAGAGGTGACTTTTGATGTAATGGAGGCATCTGATGTGAAGGGCGACCTCTGATGTATAGGTTGGACTTTGATGTAACGAGGGAACTCTGATGTAAGGGAGGACCTCTGACATGATGGAGGCATCTCATATGAATGGGGGCCTCTGATGTATAGGTTGGCCTTTGATGTGCGGGGGGAACTCTGGCGTAAGAGGAGACCTCTAATGTGATGGAGACATCTGACTCAAAGAGGGCCTCTAATGCATAGATTGGACTTTGATGTAATGAGGGGACTCTGATGTAAGGGGGGACCTCTGATGTGATGGAGGCATTTGATGAGAAGGAGGGCCTCCGATGTATAGGTTGGACTTTGATGTAACGAGGGAATGCTGACATAAGGGGGGACCTCTGATGTGATGGAGGCATCTGATGTGAAGGGGGGCCTCTGATGTATAGGTTGAACTTTGATGTGATAGGGGAACTGATGTAAGAGGTGACTTTTGATGTAATGGAGGCATCTGATGTGAAGGGCGACCTCTGATGTATAGGTTGGACTTTGATGTAACGAGGGAACTCTGATGTAAGGGGACACCTCTGACATGATGGAGGCATCTCATATGAATGGGGGCCTCTGATGTATAGGTTGGCCTTTGATGTGCGGGGGGAACTCTGGCGTAAGAGGAGACCTCTAATGTGATGGAGACATCTGACTCAAAGAGGGCCTCTAATGCATAGATTGGACTTTGATGTAATGAGAGGACTCTGATGTAAGGGGGGACCTCTGATGTGATGGAGGCATTTGATGAGAAGGAGGGCCTCCTAAGTATAGGTTGGACTTTGATGTAACGAGGGAATGCTGACGTAAGGGGGGACCTCTGATGTGATGGAGGCATCTTATGTGAAGGGGGGCCTCTGATGTATAGGTTGAACTTTGATGTGATAGGGGAACTGATGTAAGAGGTGACTTTTGATGTAATGGAGGCATCTGATATGAAGGGCGACCTCTGATGTATAGGTTGGACTTTGATGTAACGAGGGAACTCTGATGTAAGGGGGGACCTCTGACATGATGGAGGCATCTCATATGAATGGGGGCCTCTGATGTATAGGTTGGCCTTTGATGTGATAGGGGAACTCTGGCGTAAGAGGAGACCTCTAAAGTGATGGAGACATCTGACTCAAAGAGGGCCTCTAATGCATAGATTGGACTTTGATGTAATGAGGGGACTCTGATGTAAGGGGGACCTCTGATGTGATAGAGGCATTTGATGAGAAGGAGGGCCTCCGATGTATAGGTTGGACTTTGATGCAACGAGGGAATGCTGACGTAAAGGGGGACCTCTGATGTGATGGAGGCATCTGATGTGAAGGGGGGCCTCTGATGTATAGGTTGAACTTTGATGTGATAGGGGAACTGATGTAAGAGGTAACTGATGTAAGGGGGGACCTCTGACATGATGGAGGCATCTCATATGAATGGGGGCCTCTGATGTATAGGTTGGCCTTTGATGTGATAGGGGAACTCTGGCGTAAGAGGAGACCTCTAAAGTGATGGAGACATCTGACTCAAAGAGGGCCTCTAATGCATAGATTGGACTTTGATGTAATGAGGGGACTCTGATGTAAGGGGGGACCTCTGATGTGATGGAGGCATTTGATGAGAAGGAGGGCCTCCGATGTATAGGTTGGACTTTGATGCAACGAGGGAATGCTGACGTAAAGGGGGACCTCTGATGTGATGGAGGCATCTGATGTGAAGGGGGGCCTCTGATGTATAGGTTGAACTTTGATGTGATAGGGGAACTGATGTAAGAGGTGACTTTTGATGTAATGGAGGCATCTGATATGAAGGGCGACCTCTGATGTATAGGTTGGACTTTGATGTAACGAGGGAACTCTGATGTAAGGGGGGACCTCTGACATGATGGAGGCATCTCATATGAATGGGGGCCTCTGATGTATAGGTTGGCCTTTGATGTGATAGGGGAACTCTGGCGTAAGAGGAGACCTCTAAAGTGATGGAGACATCTGACTCAAAGAGGGCCTCTAATGCATAGATTGGACTTTGATGTAATGAGGGGACTCTGATGTAAGGGGGGACCTCTGATGTGATAGAGGCATTTGATGAGAAGGAGGGCCTCCGATGTATAGGTTGGACTTTGATGCAACGAGGGAATGCTGACGTAAAGGGGGACCTCTGATGTGATGGAGGCATCTGATGTGAAGGGGGGCCTCTGATGTATAGGTTGAACTTTAATGTGATAGGGGAACTGATGTAAGAGGTAACTGATGTAAGGGGGGACCTCTGACATGATGGAGGCATCTCATATGAATGGGGGCCTCTGATGTATAGGTTGGCCTTTGATGTGATAGGGGAACTCTGGCGTAAGAGGAGACCTCTAAAGTGATGGAGACATCTGACTCAAAGAGGGCCTCTAATGCATAGATTGGACTTTGATGTAATGAGGGGACTCTGATGTAAGGGGGGACCTCTGATGTGATGGAGGCATTTGATGAGAAGGAGGGCCTCCGATGTATAGGTTGGACTTTGATGCAACGAGGGAATGCTGACGTAAAGGGGGACCTCTGATGTGATGGAGGCATCTGATGTGAAGGGGGGCCTCTGATGTATAGGTTGAACTTTGATGTGATAGGGGAACTGATGTAAGAGGTGACTTTTGATGTAATGGAGGCATCTGACACGAAGGGAAGACCTCTGATGTATAGGTTGGACTTTGATGTGATGAGGGAACTCTGATGTAAGAGGGGACCTCTGATGTATAGTTTAGGCTTTAATGTGATTGGGAAACTCTGATGTAAGGGGGACCTTTGACATGATGGGGGCATCTGATGTGAAGGGAGACCTCTGATGTATAGGTTGGACTTTGATGTGATACAGGAACTCTCATGTAAGTGGGGACCTCTGACATGATAGAGGCATCTCATGTGAATGGGGGCCTCTGATGTATAGGTTGGACTTTGATATGATGGGGGAACTCTGCTGTAAGAGGAGATCTCTAGTGTGATGGAGGCATCTGACTCGAAGAGGGGCTCTAATGTATAGGTTGGGCTTTGAGGTGATGAAGGAACTCTGATGTAAGGGGAATCCTCTGACATGATGGAGGCATCTGATGTGAAGGGGGGCCTCTAATGTATAGGATAGACTTTGATGTGATGGGGGAACGCTAATGCAAGAGGGGACTTCTCATGTGATGGAGGCATCTGATGTGAAGGGAGGCCTCTGATGTATAAGTTCGACTTTAATGTGATGGGGCAACTCTGACATAAGAGCGGATCTCTGATGTGATAGAGTCATCTGATGTGATGGGAAGACCTCTGATGTGAAGGTGGTTGTGTGCATCAACCCAGGCTCAGGTTTCCCGTTGATAAGTAACATTTATGTTTTTTTACATTTTAGACCAGGTTGCCTCAAGATTTTGCATACTTTAAAAAGGTGCCACAACTGAAGAAAGAATGAGAAACACTGAATTAAACAACAAGATCCCCAGAGCAGTGACTTCATATTTCTATAAACCTAGAAATATCACTCAAAAGGTAAAGATAAAACAATGACTTCATAGCAGGCAATTGAGTCATTATTGTTGCAGTCCTGATGCATCGAGATAACAAGGTTAGATTAGACGTGTACTTTATAAAAACTCCTCAGTGAGGTCATCAAATCCCACACTTTCTCACAAATTTAGATCGTGTGACCAATATTGGGAACTGGCATGCATTTTCCGTTAAAATGGATTTAAAGCCAAAACTTTTTTGTGTTTTTTTTGCTTTGAATGTGATAGAGAATGATTGGAAGCCTTGTCAGGTATATCTCACCAAAACAGGTGCCCCCTTTGGAAGATTTACATTCTATTCCTGCTCTGGTAACAACTTTGAAGTCTTGTGTTTATCACTTTTTTTTCTGGTGATTATGGTCTCTAGGACATAGAAAGAGCATGAATCTCCCCAGTAATAAAAACCTGTGGGCTGCTAATATCAGCTACCTGCAAATTCTTCAATTTTATTATCTTTATGAGCTCACTCGTTTGCTTCAACACAAGCCCTGATGAAAGGGCAAAATGCATTGGATGAACCTGCAGATCTGAGCCCTCTGAAGGTGTTGGCTGAACCTACAGGTATGTACCTCCAAAACACGCTGGCTGAAACTGCAGATTTGCCCCTCAAAAGGTGTTGGCGGAATCTGAAGATATAAAAGTCCAAAACATGCTGGCTGAACCTGCAGATTTGAGCCTCCAAAATGTGTTGGATGGACTTGCAGATATAAGCCTCCAAAACAGGCTGGTTGAACCTGCAGATCTGAGCCCTCAAAAGGTGTTGGCTGAATCTGCAGATATGAGCCTCCAAAACTTGCTGGCTGAACCTGCAGATTTGAACCTGCAAAATGCATTGGATGGACCCGCAGATATGAGCCTCCAAAACACGCTGGTTAAACCTGAAGATCTGAGCCCTCAAAAGGTGAATCTGCAGATATGAGCCTCCAAAATGCGTTGGATGGACCCACAATTGTGAGCCTCTAAACGTGCTGCATGAACCTGCAGATTTGAGCCTCCAAATTGCGCAGACTGAACCTGCAGATCTGAGCCTCCAAAATGCGTTGGCTGAACCTGCAGATCTGAACCTCCAGAAGATGCTGGCTGAACCTGCAGATCTGAGCTTTCAAAACATGTTGGCTGTACCTTCAGATCTTGTCCGGATGATTTTGGAGGAATTGACCTCATGGTGTGACGCCCCTGATTTTTGCTCTCCCTAAAAATCGAATCCTTTTCCAAAACCAAAAAAATGGTTTTATATATAGTTTTGTGAACTTTTTTGGAGTTGATATTTACATTTTTTTTAAAAAGAATATTTAATTCCCCTACTGTATCTTTCTTGCTTTTCCAGGGCCATATGTCAAATGAAAGTTGTGGATACTCCCTCTAGTTGACATTTGTAGGTCAGACAATACAATCGGTTTTCTTGCTGAATGTGGCAAAATCAATTTTTTCAGACTTTTGTGTGCCAGTTTCAGTGCTACAGAGTGGTTTTGCTCTGAAGGTGAGAACATACTGTAATTCTTTCATAGTTCTTTTACTTCTTAGGACGTACTTGTGTACTTCATTGTATAATGGAAAATTACAATTCTAAGTTGTAAAATACCTTCATTACACTCAAGTGTACTGATAATATTCATAAACTGAAAATCCCTACCCTATAAATAATTTACTCTATACAAATATTTCCCTTCCCAAAGCAGAAATGTCCTTTGTAGACTTCTTGGAAGGTACCATCTACCTACACTTTGATTGCCGTCAATAAAAGGAGAGCTATATTTTGTGCTGGGGTAACGGTAAATAAGTCACCTATGTGGTTTACAATGGACTGTTCACAGTAAAACAGGCACTGAATAAACACTGTACTTGCCAAAAAGATAGAAGAAAGATTACATTTCTCTTGTACACCCCGCCCAGAAAGAACCAAACTCCGCCTATTTGCAAGTGAAGTCCTCCTTTCCTGCCATTGGAACTGCAGGGGAGGGACCAAGAATGTAGGATCGGGTTCAAGGTGCCAGTGCCAATTACTGTTTTTCCCCATTCTGTACAAAAGTACATGCTACATGATGTCATGTGCTTCATCCCGCTTATGCGCCATTGAAAATTACATTCATTTGCTTCATCTGATGTATGTGCAGTATCCCAGACAGTTTCAAAATGGCAGCATGAGAACGGGGATCCAGGCATCACAGAAGCAAAACAAAAATAGGTATGTATGTAGAAAAGGTCACAAGGATAAAGGCAAGTATGATTGTTTATTTCAGGTATATAAGTTTAGGTCCCATTCACACTTCGGGTAACGGGAACTCACGTTCCCACTAGCGTGTTTTTGTGTGTGATTTCACACAATTCTGCGTGTTGCACATAGGGAAGCCTACTCACTTGAATGCATGTTTGTCGTGGCGAAGAAGCTCAAGGACCAAATTTTGTCCCTGAGCCAGGTGCGTTTTACACGTGTGTTTTGTCATGCGACAATTGCGGCAAAAACACACCCTCTTGTGGTTTGAACTGGATGGACTTGTGTCTTTTTTTTAAGCAGACTAACTATGTAACAATGTTTGAGATACTACCCAATGCATTTTTTTGCCGTGATTGTACCATGATTTGGAATCGCGAGCAACATCAGCACAATTCTGGCACCCCAATCGCCTAAGTGTGAACGGGGTCTTATGAAGCAGGGGCGGAGGGGGGGAGGGGTCCACTCAAACCCCAAATTATTGAAAGCATGTGTCAAAATGCATGTCAACATACAAAGAAAACGCACATTGGCACATGAAAATGCGCCTGTCTAACAATACAATAAATGCACCTTTACGCACAGGTCTAATGGGAAGTTAAACATTTGCCGATTTCGATTGGAAAATTAATTATTGATTACGTCAGTGATATATAATTAATTCTTTTTTTTTCACAAGAAAGATATATAATTAATTCTTACTGAGGAACCGGCATGCTCGATCCCGCATGCTTTCGCAAGTCGCCACACACTTCCCCCCGCACATTCAACATGCTGCAAATGAGGCTTTTAGACTATAGGCAATATGTGCAAATGCTGACATTGGCCCCCTGAAATAGCAGTGATGACCTTTGCATGGGCTACTTCTATAAGCATTCCTTAAAAAAGGAAAGTAATGTGCGTACCTGGAGATAACATGGAGGAAATCATCATCTCGATCCTCATTCATCGCTCTAAGGAGGTCGGCACCGGAGACAAGGTCACTTCCCACCCAGTCGTCCTTTCTCGCAGCAGGAACAATGCCCTGTGTTCCCATAGTGCAGAAAATTCTGCTTTACAAGAATAATCCCTTAATTCGTCTCATAACCTGCTTTGCTGGAGGTGTTAAAGGGGCAGCGAATTAAAATGAGAGGTTAACCAATTCGCTGACCAAATCGGCTACATAAAGGATCAAGCACCAGGAAAAGCTCAGGGTTTCCAGATTTCCACATGTGAGATCATGAGGTTAAGTATTACCACAACTGTGCTCCTACCTGGAGTGTTAGAAAACATGATGACTTCAGGAGATTGTGGGGCAGTTGCTAAATGATTGGCCTTAAAGGACATAGATAAATAGTTATAGATAAAGTGTATCTAAAGCTTCAAATAGAATATCTTGGAGATGAAGAATTGTTATATGTGGTGGCTGCATTAGTTTTCTTTTTTTAGACTATCTATGGAGAAGCAGTGTTGTCACTCTAGGACTCTAGGAAGGTGTTCTGTAGTCCACAGAGAGAATTGGTAACAATTCTAACTCATACCAGTGAAGCACAGGCATAGGGCACAGGAAGCTGTCAGATTACCAGATTTCTGGAAGGATTGACAGAAGTTCACTGATAACATTTACATACATTTTAAGGCCCACTTACACAAGCCCACACGTGTTCTGTCCCATACACCACCTGTGTTGGTGTGCATTGTGTAGGGGAGGTGCCTGCAAAAAGTTAGGTCATTCAGCTTTATGTACCATAGCTTTTTGTGACGTGCTGCAATGCATTGACATGCAGTAACGTGCGTTACGCTCATGCTGCATTTTGTATGCAACGCACACCAATGTACATGTAATGTGTGAATGGGGTACCTAGAGAACAGCTGAGCTCAATGCACCTAATGTATACGAACCCCAAGCCTAACCTTAGCCTAACCCTTTTTTTTGGCATCAAGCCAAAAATAATAGTAACCTTATTGTTGCTGATCCCTACAGTCCCATATCGATAGGTACTAACATCAAAAATGGTGGCACCAGAACCTAATTACATGGATTATTGGTTGATTCATTTAACAAACTTTGTTTCCATTTTTAAATTTTTTTTTTTTTTTTTGGGGGGGGGGGGGGGGGAGGCTTCCTCCAGTGTTTAGAGGGAATCAATAGCCCGAATATTTGAGTGATCAAAATGGTTTCCTCTATCCTTTTCAGGGAACTAATAGGCTTAATGTCAGCTATTCAAACCTAGTTGCCAAGTGTCCCACTTTCTTCAGTCCACAAAAACTGTCCCACACCCAATCCTATGTCCAGTAAAATGTCCCCCCCAGTCATCCGGAAATACCTGAGTTACCAAAGTAGGCAGCAGGCAAAGAGCTCACCAATTATTTCAGTCGAAGAAAAGGGTTTTCTCAAATTTTCCTGGAATGCTGGCAACTACACCACATTGCCAAAAGTACTGTATGTGTCACCCTTCCAAATTACTGAGTTCAGGTGCACAAAGCCACTGCCAGCTTAATGAACACATTTGTCACAGTCAGAGGTCAGGCTCAGAGACCAGTAGCTATAGCAGTAGAGAAGCTACCAACCAGCAGGATAAGTACAAAAGCAGTTCACTCTGGTGGATAAAACAGCCTCACCTGAGGTGCGGGGTCTAAGCACTAACCAATGTTCGCCAGAACACCTGATAGTGGAGATGGATTTTGCTGCCTGTTAGTACCTGTTCGCAGTCCTCAGGATCAGCCTACCAGGAGGTGAGCAAGCTGGGGTCCAGTAGCAGATATAGCAGGTAGGGATCAAGCAAGAGTGTAATCAGTAAACAAGCCAAAGGTTGGTAACAAGTGGTTGCAGGTTGGAATCAAGCAGAAGCATAGTCAAGGAACAAGCCAAAGGTCAGTAATGGCTGGTTGCAGGTTGGGATCAAGTGGAAGCATAGTCATGGAACAAGCCAAAGGTCGGTAACAAGTGGTCACAGATTGGGATCAATTGGAAGCGTAGTCAAGGAACAAGTCAAAAGTTGGTAACAAATTTTAGCAGTGATACGGTCGACAACGGGAGTGACAAGAGCGAGATACTGACTGGAGAGAGCACAATAATCTGACAACCAAGAAGTGCAAAAGAATGGTTTAAATAGGAAGTTCATGGGGGGAGCAAGGAGTTCAAGGTTCAGCAGAAACAAGGCACAAGGTAGGATTGTCCAATGAATCAGACAGGGCGCTGTCCAACATCTCATCCGCAAGAAGTATCACCAGACATTGCAGAGGTTGTATGTTCAGACCTGGGTCCTGACAATATTGTTTGATGAGTTTAGAGTGGAGGAATTTAAATGGCCTGCAAAGGCCTAAACACTACTCAAGAACTTTTGGATGAAATAGATTGCCAGGTCTTGTCATACAACATCAATACCTGACCTCACAAATGCTCTTTTGGCTGAATGGGAACAATTACCCATTTATACTGTATACTCCAAAATCTTGCGATGTGTTGTCTAAAATGACATACTACGTGCAATGGCATTTTAGAAGGTTGTCCACTTCCAACCTTAGGGAAGGCCCATTTCTGTTTCAGCATCACTGTGCCCCTGTGCACAAAGCCAGCTCCAAAAAAAAATAAAAAAATTGGAGTTTGGTGTCAAATAACTCAAGTGGCCTGCACACAGCCCTGATCTCACCCCTACTGAATACTTCTGAAATTGGAATGCGAAATGTGATCAGGTCTTCTCATCCAACCTTATCTCACAAATTCGCTTTTGACTGAATGTGCACAATTTCACACAGTGCCACTCCAAAATCTTGAGGAAACCCTTTCCAGAAGAGTGGATACTGTTATAGCTGCAAAGGTTGGGGTTGAAGGCAACTCCATATTTTGGAATTGGATATCCACTAAGTTCATATAGGTGTGCTGATCATTTATCTCCAATGGTTTGACCATAAATGGTCAGGTCCTTTGCATGTACCAAAATCAAGAGGCAGAATAGTTTACCATGCAAGATGATTGCCTCATTCCCAGATGACAGGAGAGGACCATGGGACTTTTCCTACGAGACCTGAGAGCCTGGCCATCCATTAGCTATGATTTGGTGTTGTAGGTTATTGATCTCACACATGACTTCTTTGAAGAGCCATTGAATAAGCACCAATGACACAATTTTACAACCACCGTGTCTTAGATAAACACCATCGCATTACAAGTGGCTCTAAAAGGCATGATAGCTGGAAAGGGCCCGAAAATGTTATCACTCAGCAAACCTTCTGCAAGATAGTTATATATTTTTTAAATAGTTCATTATTTATCGAGGATGCCATGAGATGAACTCAGAAAGCAAGGCAAGGGATTAGCTGGGTTAAAGAGTGACAGACTTCTATGTAATGCTTCAGCCACTTTTCTTGAAATTTGCAGTGGTGGAAATCTGTGTACAAATACTCATCTCGCCTGCAGGTCCAACACAGCAAATATTTTCATCGCACTTTACGTGCAATAAAATGTCTAGATAAATATTTTTGACAAATACTGTTTTCCGTGGATAGAAAAAGTCAGTTGTTGATATACCTGCTAAAATGGGACAAGCTCAGACCCGTTTTAGTGATGCCCTTAACACCATGCATGGGGTCAATGAGCCATATATCTCCTGATTTTATAAAAATGAAATTGGTGCATAAGGGACCCCATATAAGAAGAAAGGGCTTTTTATGTTCTTCTTACATGGGGTCCCTTATGGACCTATTCCATTTTTATATAATCAGGAGATATATGGCTCATTGACCCCGTGCATGGTGTTAGGGGTGTCTAAAGATTAAAAATTATTTTTTTTTGATAGAGTATGGAAAAGAAAAGTCCTGTTATTTTTTTTCTTCTTTGCTGTGTAGCTATGGGAGATTTTCCTTCAATCCCTCTCCCAGAGGCACAATAGAAAATTAAAAAAAATCCATCCACAGTACGCAAAATCCTCTCCTAGACAATTGGCACCAAAACAAGTGTCTCCATTGGAAGATTTCCCTTCTATTCCTGTTACAGTGACTAGTGTGAAATCTTGGATTTCCCATCACTGTGGTTATGGTGACACAATACTTCCACAACAATTATTTATTTATTTTTAAAAACCATGCTAGGCTCTCTAATAAGAAAGCCCAGCACTAGCTTTGTACTAGTTGACTGCATCTGTGAAAATGAAAAACCATATGGCTCTGTATGAGTAGACAAGCTTTGTGTGTATGGAGGAGGGGGTGATGCCTTTGTCTTCTGAACGATCAAACTATAATAAAATATTAAGGTGTATCAACAGCCACATTTTTTTTGTTCTTTTAGTTTTGGATGCAGTGAGGTATGATTAGAACCCTTGCCAGGTTTTACCACTATCCAGGGATTAATTTGAGAAATTTTCCCTCACTTCCCAATCTGCAGGCCAATATTTTACCAGACAGGAAGTGAGAGGAAATGTGCAACAGGAAAACAGATAATAAGACAGGGGCTCTAGCATTCAGCAATCTTTTTACTTCACCCCTACTACTTATACCTGGAAGACGGAATTTATGACGAAACATGTAGGGCGGTGCTGCATGCTGACATCATTGCGTCCATATCGATCCTGGAAGTGCAGGTTTGAATCATTTGCCGGTGATTATACTGTACAGTTTGGCGTTTTATCTACCTAGTTGTTTTGGGGAGGCTGGTTTGAAGGAAAACCAGTGGTTTTATTATCTATAGGAGTGTATCCCTGCCAACATCTGAATGATTTCACGGATGGTTTTGATCATTGCCTAATTGACCCCTTTAGATATAGAGGGTTAACAATATCTGGTAAGCCCTCTCATTACTAGAGGTGGAGGTTTCAAACAAGAAGGTTTCACATTGCTGCTGGTGTTGGATTTCTATTAATTGCCTTTTAAAGAAGAGCCTCTATTTATTCTGCTTATTCATGTGGACTTTATTTTACCTTTATAAATTTATGTCACTGAAATTTATTTCACTGTGTTTTGCATTGCATAAGCGCAGCTCAGTTTTCTCTAGACTTTTTACTTCTGCCTGTGTTGCAGTTGGAGAGCTTCCCTTACTTCCTGTGTGCTAACAAAGTTGTTCCCAGGACAGTGAGTAAGGGGAAATCTCAGAGTCCCAGGCAGCACACTTGTACACTCCAAAGTCGCCCGAAACTTGGTGCAGCTTTGATGCAAATTTGGTGTAACTTTAATGCGACTTTGGCTTTGACCAATGATAATGGGCAACTGTTGCACAAATGTCGCATGTAAAACATTCAGGTGCGGCTTTTTCAAGGATTAACACTGAAGTCTATGGCCTTCAAGTTGGACCAAAGTAGTGCATGAACTACTTTAAAGTTGCTGCGACTTTAAGATATGTACTCATTCGAAAACATGGGGCCCGACTTGCCATGCGACTTTGATGTCCAACGTCGCATGACAAATTGCACAAGTTTGAATGGAGACCAAAACCTGACAGGGCTTCTAATCCCTCTCCAATCGATATTCTATCCAAGCATAAATAGAAAAAAGTTTTAGCCATAGATACACTTCCCTTACAGCACACCAGTAAAACAATACACAAAATGTCGGCGAACGCTAGTGCTCCACCTGCTGGCTTCAAGTGGTAAATATAAATACATTTGGGTTAAAGTGAGTTTATTTTTTTTTAAAAGTGACGTGATGACATTCAAGTGGACCTGTCAGTTGAATTAACACTTGACATGACTCAATTGGGTATGTATTAGTGCTAAAGAATCACATTATTATTTAAAATATTTACAAATGAAAATCTGCTGGACCCTTAGGTACCCTAGATCATATGATCTCTGGCTACCACTCTTTGAGGCTTCAGAGGTTTTTCTGCCACCCGGGTCTATGCAATGAAAGGGATAGGAAAGGCACAAGAGAAGAGACGCATAGGAAGTGAGCAAATAGTGAATCTTATTTACAAATTATTCTTTAAAAAGGAAATATTGCCAATATATTAGGATACCTATACAGTATCTCACAAAAGTGAGTACACCCCTCACATTTTTGTAAATATTTTATTCTATCTTTTCATGTGACAACACTGAAGAAATCACACTTTGCTACAATGTAAAGTAGTGAGTGTACAGCTTGTATAACAGTGTAAATTTGCTGCCCCCTCAAAATAACTCAAAACACAGCCATTAATGTCTAAACCCGCTGGCAACAAAAGTGAGTACACCCCTAAGTGAAAATATCCAAATTGGACCCAAAGTGTCAATATTTTGTGTGGCCACCATTATTTTCCAGCACTGCCTTAACCCTCTTGAGCATGGAGTTCACCAGAGCTTCACAGGTTGCCACTGGAGTCCTCTTCCACTCCTCCATGATAACCGTGATAGCACCAGCAGTAGACAAATACTGTACAGACACCTCCTTTCCTTCATCTTACAGTCTCCAAATCGCAACAAACTGGACCCAGAGTGGATTTCAATCTCTTTCCAACCAGCAATGCCTGGTGCCCAGTAACGATCCTTGACTATCCCGCCTATCCACAGCCAGTCTCCAGCCCGTTACTGCCTTTTCCGGTCAACCCCCTGAGTGGCAGTCAGTTTATTAAACATGTTAGGGTCCTACTGGTCAACTTAGGCCTAGACCCTGGGTGGTATGCTGGACATTCCTTTGGATCAGCGCAGCCTCAGCAGCATCTCGGCATGGAGTACCAGACCATGTGATCAAGATAGAAGCTAGGCAGATGGAAGTCCGCCTGCTTCGCCAGATATATTCCAAACTCTCAAGTCGAGATGACCCTTGCCTTCTCCAAGCTTGCTCAATGAAGTTAGAGCCAATAAAGATACTTCTCCACCTGGTTATTTTTGGCCCCTTTTCTTGCCATACCTACCAGATGACCAAAAGCCACACCTCAGATCTATTTATGTTGTGAGTCTTGTAGTGTGTTTATGTGATCAACATTTGTCTCAGTCTTAGGGCCACAACCATAAATTAGAAGGCCAGTATGGTGGCTTGAATTTATGGGAGGAGCCCGGAGGGTATTTAAACTGACCACTCGCCCTTGCTCTTTGTCGGTTCCAGTGCACTATACCCCCCTCCCATTCACCTTTTTACAGCACTTCTCAGCACATTCTTCTCCACAATCATCCATTACTTATCTTGGGTATGGCCCCTTTTCTAGCCATACCTACCAGACGACCAAAAGCCACACCTCAGGTCTATGCATGTTGTGAGTCTTGTCGCGTATTTATGTGATCCACATTTGTCTCGGTCTTAGGGCCATGATCATGAATATATATATATATATTTATTTATTCCTAATATATTAAGATACAAATATACATATTGGGGCGCCTGCCTTTACACACACATGAACTTTAAGGGCATCTCAGTCTTCATCCGTAGGGTTCAATATTGAGTTGGCTCACCCTTTGCAGCTATAACAGCTTCAACTCTTCTGGGAAGGATGTCCACAAGGTTTAGCAGTGTGTCTATGGGAATGTTTGACCATTCTTTCAGAAGCAAATTTGTGAGGTCAGACACTGATGTTGGATGAGAAAGCCTGGCTTGCAGTCAGCGCTCTAATTCATCCCAAAGGTGTTCTATTGGGTTGAGGTCAGGACTCTGAGCAGGCCAATCAAGTTCCTCCACCCCAAACTAACTCATCCATGTCTTTATGGACCTTGCTTTGTGCACTGGTGTGCAGTCATTTTGGAACAGGAAGAGGCCATCCCCAAACTGTTCCCACAAAGTTGGATTCATGAAATTGTCCAAAATGTCTTGGTATGCTGACGCCTTAAGAGTTCCCTTCACTGGAACTAAGGGGCCAAGCCCAACCCCTGAAAAACAACCCCACACCATAATCCCCCTCCACCAAATGATTTGGACCAGTGCAAGAAGAAAGTTTGGGGTGGAGGAACTTGACTGGCCTGCACAGAGTCCTGACCTCAACACGACAGAACACCTTTGGGATAAATTAGAGTGGAGACTGCGAGCCAGGCCTTCTCATCCAACATCAGTGCCTGACCTCACAAATGCGCTTCTGGAAGAATGGTCAAACATTCCCATACACACCCTCCTAAACCTTGTGGACAGCCTTCACAGACGAGTTGAAGCTGTTATAGCTGCAAAGGGTGGGCCAAATCAATATTGAACCCTATGGACTAAGACTGTTCATGTTCATGTGTGTGTAAAGGCAGGTGTCCCAATACTTTTGGTAATATGGGGTGTGTGTGTGTGTGTATATATAAAATATATAAAAAATATATATATTTATATAAAGACTGAACCTAGAAGAATATTTCGGAATACTCCTAGAGTGGGATAGAAACACTCAAGGTCTATTTGGGTCAATTAAAATAATTAGGCGTTTACACGTGCATTGGAAAAAATTAAAGCATTCTGTCAGGGCTGGGCTCAGCCCTTCCTTCACTCACCTGTTGATGATATCCTGCTCGTCAGTCCTGCCTACTTAAGCCGTCCAGCCCAGAGGATCTCTGCCTTCGCCTTGGTCATCATCACAGAAATGCTCTCCTGCATTCCTGTTGAAAGACTTGCTTGGCTGACATCTCTTCTGGCTCCAGATCCTGCTGGCTGTTTTACTACGCTCATCTCCGGCTCCCTGACGTTTGGCTTGTCTGACTATCCCTTCTGGTTCCCGAACACTGACTATGTTTTGACTACCTTTGTTCTATTTACTTTTATTATTAAACAAGTGTGATTTAACTGTACTTCTGTCTTGGTCTGACTTCATGGTTTCTGACACATTCACTTGTGATGTTGATTCGCAGTTCTATGTGAACCAACAAGAAGTGTTAGCTCACTGTGACCTATACTTGCACATTGTCTTTGGGGAATCCACAGTGCTCCCGGCTTGTCCACGTGTCTCTATCTCGGCTCCCATGCCAGACATCTCAAGCAGATCCTCTGTTCACATCTATGCAGTTGACATCATCATTGCATTCACTCCTGAAGAGTTGGTATACCCCAACGAAACGAGTCCGACCTACATAGATGCATGATGTCCATACAGATGATTTTATGTCTTTTACATTGTTCCACTCAAGACTTGGGCTCTACTTGTTTTAAAATGGAAAATTTTGTGTATTTTCAGCGATTACCAATTCTGAATTATTGCAGGGCTTACCTTTAAGTCATTTTTAATGTGAAAATATTGGGAATACCAGCTGCAATTTTAGGTTAGGCTGACGGTAGAAGTGCTGGCTTAAGTGAAGGAAGAGATGACTGACACTGTGTCATATCTACAGTCTCCAATATCCAAAGCTCCATATTATATACACTAGTGTTGGGTGTAATGTTTGTTTGTAGAACACTCAAATGTCTGCTTGAGGCAGCAGAATTGGGTCTCTCTGAATATAAAATAAAAAAGTGAATATCCCCATTATGTAGACTGGAGGACCCCGTCAGAAGCAAGGGTTGATAAAAATTGTTTTTACTGGAGTGCCCCTTGGAGTTTGTTTTTTTTTTGCTGTCTAACTTCTTTCTATATCAAGCAAATTTAAAATGCTTTGCTGTCACATCCACCTTCACTACAAGCACATCAATACCTGTGTTATATATCTTTATTAGTATTAAGTTTGCATGTTCCAATTGGAATGCCTTGCGTGCAGTACAGGCTGATGTTCTCATTAGTAGGCTGTAAAAGCAGGTTAATTGCTCTTTATGGATTTACAATACCCTTCTTAGGAAAATATTAAACCTTGGTGAACAGCGCCACCTCCAGTCCATTTTACATTTTGCAGCTTAATGTTTGCAAAAGATTTTACTGCTTTACAGAGTATAAGCTAACAATTCGCTCAGGTTTGTTGATTTAGCAAGGCAGTAATTCTGTAAATGATGGCTGTATTTTCTTTAACATTAAACACTACCTTTTCACCCTAGAAAGTAAACAGATTGATAGAGCATTCCCACGTTCAGGTGTGTTACGTACTAAAAATGTCACCCCGGGGACTGCTGCCTTCATTCTCTGCTTCCATGGCTGCAATAACCGCTGACTATCGCCTAGCTCCCAACTGTCCCTGATTTGGAGGGACTGTCCCTGATTTGGAACATTGTCCCTCTGTCCCTCTTTCCTCCTCATTTTGGTCTGATCTATAATGTTGTATATAAAATGCACTATTTATCTTTCAAAATGTGTTTCCCAGTGCTAAACCTTTCATCCAAAATCTAAATTGCTGCATTTGTAAATTTCAATAGTCAGTATAAAGGAATAGTAGTGGTAAAAAAAAGCCCTCGTGGGTTTAACTAATCTTTTTTTTAGGTTAATTCTCCTTTAAGGGTGTGTGTACTATGCCTACATGCTTTTCCTAGTAGGTGTCCCTCATTCCCATCTCAAAAAGTTGGGAGGTATGCTATCGGTGTAGTAATGGCAGCTACTACAGTGATTATTAGCTTCCACAGGGATCGCTAATGGGTGAGATGTGCATACTTACATTGGTCCAAGCTAGAACAATGTAACTATTTAATAAAATTCATACCTAAACTTCAGCTTCAACTCTGCAGCTGTCGATAAATAAATCCTAGTGATCCTGCCATAATAAATAATTCTTGGTGATCCTGCCATGAAAGTCCTTGTTTGGGCACTGCCTCTTATAGGGTGACAACACCTTTCTCCTGTGTTGTCACCAGGGTCGGGACAAGGAATGGGCGGGAGGGGCGGTTGCCCTTGGCAGAAATGGTTTACTGTAGAGATGGGGCACCTTCCTGTTGTTCCAAGGCTTACAGGAGAAGTGACAGTGGCAGTGATTTTAACAAGTGAGTGACTGCTAGGTGTAGGATACCCTAAACTTGCACATCATGAATGGGGGAGGGGGGGGGGGGGGCGACATTTGGCATCTTAGCCCTGGGCGATGGATGACCTTGTCCCACCACTGGTTGTCACCCTTGCTGAAACACATCACAAAGACATAGCCCAGCATTGTCACCACCAGGAAGTTGGTCCAGAGCAATGATGGGCAGCTTATGTTGGAGTGAACGCATTTTTAGATTGTAAGCTCACATTGTCTTGCATTGTAAGAGCTGTGCAAACCTGTAGGCAGGTGCCTACAGAGAGGGTTCTGTTTTAGCAAGATTAGTTAGCCTGCCCAGGTAGGGAAGGGATTAAACCTTGCTCTCCAGTTTGCCAGGATTTTATGGGCTCTGCCCTCCACCCTGTGCTGTAAAAAACTAGGGGGGAGGCGCTGCTTAGGGGGTTCTGCTTGCATGGGAAGAAGAGAGGCCAAGCTTAAAGATGTAATGGAAAATCGTTGCACATGGGACACTGAGAAGGGACTGCTGTGTCATGTACTCCCATGGAGCACAGGAATATCAGAGGAATCTGCCAGGTTTGGAGGACACCATTTATGGACTTGCACCTTGTTAAGGTACACCTGGGCAGTCTGAGCTTAGACAGATAGGGTTGGAACTGTGTCATGTGTGTAGAGCAGGGGTCTCAAACTGTCAGCCTTGCAATGCCTCATGGGACTTGTAGTTTCCCAACAGCTGGAGGGCCACCAGTTTGAGACCCCTGCTGTAGAGAGAGAGAGTTCAGTAAAGTCTTTTGAAACGTTCTAAACTTGGTCTGAAGCTATTTAAGAGGTGCAATGTAACTTGGTATGTATCAACGAATGGGGCCTGTGAAGCACACTTGCATAGCTCCCAACTGTCCCTGTGGGACCACCCCTTCACCCAGAAAATTGTTGCAATTACAAATGTTTTGGCATTCTCATGTGTATTTCTTTTATTTGTATTGGTTAAATCTGATACATTCCACCCAAATCTCCAAAACTTGACTGGATATAATTATTGGCACCTTGTCAAAACTGGAATAAATAATTGCATTTCAAGTTGTAATTAAACTTACCTGTATCAATTAACAGGTGCTGACAATATAGAAATGACACTGGCTACCAGTTAAAATAGTGAAAAAATTACTCAACCTTTCTGTTTTGCGTCTCACAGAGCATGGAGAAGAGAAAGAACAGCAAAGAATTGTGGAAAAGCATGGTCAATCTCAAGGTTACAAGACTATCTCCAGAGATCTTAATGTTCCTGTGTCCACTGTGCGCAACATTGTCAAGAAGTTTACAGCCCATGGCACTGTAGCTAATGTCCCTGGACGTGGACGAAAGAGGAAAATTAATCAAAGACTGCAACAAAGGATTGTTCGAATGGTGGATAAAGAACCTCGATCAACTTCCAGACAAATTCAAGCTGACCTTCAGGCACAGGGTACAACTATGTCAGCTCACACTATACATCGCCATCTGAATAAAAAGGGACGCTGGTCGGAGTCCCAGGAGGACCCCACTGCTGTCACAGAAACAATAAAGCCAGATAGGAGTTTGACAAAACTTACCTGAGGAACCCAAAATCCTTTTGGGAGAATGTGCTGTGGACAGACGAAACAAAATGACAGCTTTTTGGTAAAGCCCATCATTCTACTGTTTTCAGAAAAAGAATTGAGGCCTTTAAAGAAAAGAATACAGTCCCTACAGTCAAACATGGTGGAGGTTCACTGATATTTTGGGGTTGCTTTGCTGCTTCAGGCACTGGATGTCTTGACCATGTGCATGGCATTATGAAATCTGAAGACTACCAAAGAATTCTTGGGAGCAATGTAAGGCCCAATGTCAGAAAGTTGGGTCTCTGTCAGAGGTCAAGGGTCTTACAGCAGGACAATGACCCAAAGCACATGTCAAAAGCACCCAGAAATGGTTTAAGACAAAGCTGGAGAGTACTGAGCTGGCCATCAATGAGTCCAGATCTAAATCCCATAAAGCACCCGTGGAGAGATCTCAAAACAACAGTTGGTAAATTGACCCCTTCCAATCTTAGAGACCTGGAGCAGTTGGCGAAAAAAGAGTGGTCCAAAATCCTAGTAGAGGTATAAGAAACTTCTTGATGGGGGGTGATACCAAATATTAAAATTGAGAGTGTCAATAATTTAGTTTAGTATATTTTGGGGGTACCACCATAATGTTTGACTTCCAAATGACCGTGGTCCTGCCTGGTCCCAAGCATTGATGAGCAGGTACAAGTGCTGGGTGAGTAGGTCCTACCCACAAACTGCTCACACTATATAAATCCTGTATTATAAAATAATAACACTAATGATAATAATAATGATATAGACATGAAGTAATTGCACATAGGTTGCAGCAGCACTCAGATACACAAAAGTGATGAAAAAAAAACAGCTATAAAATGGCAGTTGAGTTTTGGCACACTATGAGGAGAGTTACTAAAAAAAAGGAGCACACAGAATCTGGTGCAGAACCCAATCAGCTTCTACCTTCAGCTTGTTTAATTAAGATTTGATAATAAAACCTGGAAGCTGATCAGTTACTACAGTGGGGAAAATAATTATATGATCCCCTGCAGAGTTTGTAAGTTTGCCTACTTACAAAGGGTCTATAACTTTATCATATGTGTATTTAAAATGGAGTCAGAATATCAACCAAAAATCCAGAAAAAACACATAAAACAAATGCTATAAATTAGGTTGCAGTTTAGTGAGTATTTGATTCCCAAGCAAAACATAACTTATTACTTGGTGGAGAAACCCTTGTTGGCAAGCACAGAGGTAAAATGTTTCTTGTAGCTGGTAACCAGGTTTGCACACATCTCAGGAGGGATTTTAGTCCACTCTTCTTTACAGATCTTCTCTAAATCCTTAATGTTTCTTGGCAACTCAAAGTTTCAATTCCCTCCATAAATTTTCTATAAGATTAAGGTCTGGAGACTGACTAGGCCACTCCGTGACCCTAGTGTGTTCCTTCTTGAGCCACTCCTTTGTTGCCTTGGCAGTATATTTTGTGTCATTGTCATGCTGGAAGACCTATCCACCACCCATCTTCAGTGTTTTGGCTGAGGGTAGAAGGTTCTCATCCAAGATTTTACAATATATGGCTCTGCCCATTGCCCCCTTAAAGTCAGCCTGTACCTTTAGCAGAGAAACAGATGCAAAGCATAATGTTTCCACCTCTGTGCTTGACTGTAGGGATGGTGTTCTTAGGGTCATATTCAGCATTTTTCTTTCTCCAAACATGACGAGTCGAGTTAATGCCAAAGAGCTCAATTGTGGTCTCATCTGACCACAGCACCTTCTCCCATTCCTTCTCTGAATTATTTAGATGTTCATTGGCATGACTGAACATGTACCTTCTTGAGGAAGAGGACTCGCTGTACTTGGAGGAAGAAAAATGCTGACTCTGACCCTAAAAACACCATCACTACAGTCAAACATGGAGGTGGAAACATTATGATTTGGGGCTGTTTCTCTGCTAAAGGTACAGGCCTACTTTGCCGCATTGAGGGGACAATGGATGGGGCCATGTATTGTAAAATCTTGGCTGGGAACTTTCTTCCCTCAGCCAGAACACTGAAGATGGGTCATGGATGGGTCTTCCAGCATGACAATGACCCAAAACATACCACCAAGGCAACAAAGGAGTGGCACAAGAAAAAAAACATTAAGGTCATGGAGTGGCCTAGCCAGTCTCCAGAACTTAATCCTATAGAAAATTTATGGAGGGAGCTAAAAGTTTCGAGTTGTCAAGAGACAGCCAAGAAACCTTAGAGAAGATCTGTAAAGAAGAGTGGACCAAAATCCCTCCTCAGATGTGTGCAAACCTGGTCACCAACTACAAAAAACGTCGTACCTCTGTGCTTGCCAAGAAGGGTTTCTCCACCAAGTACTAAGTCATGTTTTGCTTGGAGATCAAATATTTATTTATTCACTGAACTGCAACTCAATTTATAACATTTGTATCAAGTGTTTTTTTCTGGATTTTTGGTTTGATATTCTGTCTCTATCATGTAAGATACACCTATGATAAAAATTATAGACCCTTCATTTCTTGGTGGGCAAACGTACAAAATCTGCAGGGGATCGAATAATTATTTTCCCATTGTATGCACAGCCGCACCAGATTCTGTGTGCTCCGGTTGAAGTAAATCTCCCCTATATGTCATGCAGTTAGTTCCATCCACTTTAAAAAAAAAGTGCTGATCACATCGATTACAAAAGAAGATCAAATCCCTTTTATTTTCTAGAAGAAAATAGACAGCTCAAACGTGAAAAGTGTTATCCTTCCATTGTAATCACCAATGCAGAATTTACCTATCAAATTATCCAATGAGATTGAGGAAATGATGTGAACAAACAGCACCTGACAAGTAGAATGTTTTATTATTGAAGATAAAAGCATGGATTATAAGTGAAGGGATCTGTGTCTGCACACACCTGTATGATACACCTATTAACAAGGACATCATATAATAGTATACACAACAATCCGACTATTGTACGCAGCAGAACAAAGGCTTATACACACACAATTAGCACCAGACACTATTGGAGTTCTGCTATTATATACAGGCAATGCATTTCTCTTCTAAGCAAGGAACAAGAATGACCTGTTTTTGTTGAAAAAGCTTTATATTTTTTACAATGCGGAAACAAATTACATTGGCCACGCACAGCCACATTGTGTCAATTAAAAGCAAAAATTCATATAAAATTTAGCATTGTGCTTAGATAACATGCGATGACAACCATTACCATGCACGTCAGTGTGCTCTGTATGCGCCTTTCCCCAACACTTACAAATAGAATGGCCATACACACTTCACCTACATGTAATAAAACAATTGTTGTGCTTTGGAATAAAATGAACTCCAGAACAGCATACACTGGAAACTTGCATGTGTAATAGAGAGTTCATTATGGCGGGAATCAAACTACAAAGAAAAAGACTGTGCATACAGCTCCATCCTGGAAGTCAAAAGGAAAAAAAAAGATCCCCTAATAAAAAGAGAGGAACAAGTTATGGGCCTTTAAATGCACTAAGGCAGGGGTCAGCAACCTTTTTCCACTTAAGGGCCAGATTCAGTGTATGTGAATGCATGTAGGGCCACATTCACCTTCCAATAAATGAAGATAATAATCTGATAATCTGGACCCCTTTACATTACTCAGCCCCCGCACTTCTGGACCTCTTTACATTACACAGCCTCGCACCTCTGGACCCCTTTACATTACACAGCCCCGCACCTCTGGACCCCTTTACATTACACAGCCCCCGTACCTCTGGGCCCCTTTACATTACAAAGCCCCTGCACTTCTGAACCCATTTACATTAAACAGCCCCCGTACCTCTTGACCCCTTTACATTACACAGCCCCTGCACTTCTGGACGACTTTATATTACACAGCCCCTGCACCTCTGGACCACTTTACATTACACAGCCCCGCACCTCTGGACCCCTTTACATTACACAGCCCCGCACCTCTGGACCCCTTTACATTACACAGCCCCCGTACCTCTGGACCCCTTTACATTACACAGCCCCTGCACTTCTGAACCCATTTACATTAAACAGCCCCCGTACCTCTTGACCCCTTTACATTACACAGCCCCTGCACTTCTGGACGACTTTATATTACACAGCCCCTGCACCTCTGGACCACTTTACATTACACAGCCCCGCACCTCTGGACCCCTTTACATTACACAGCCCCCTGCATATTACACAGCCCCCCCCCCGCACATTACACAGCCCTCGTGCATATTACATAGCCCCCCTCCCCCTGATGTTATGCTTTAAAATTGCACACACTCAAGGAATAGCGACAAACTACGGTACTTAAAAAGCTTCATAGGTGATGCTTTAAAAATTTCTACTGGTCACCAGTTTAGAGTTACAGAGAAGGTCTTGCATGAGAATGATTGCTCTCGCTCTAATGATCGCAGCGATACCTCACATGTGTGATTTGAACACTGTTTATATTTTCGGTTGTGAGCACGGAGGGATGGGGCGCTTTACATTTTTTTTTTTCATTTTTACACTGTCTCTTTAAAAAAAAAATTCTGATCACTTTTATTGCTGTCAGAAGGAATGCAAACATCCCTTGTGACAGTAATAGGCTGTAACAGGTACTCTTGATGGAGGGATCGGGGGTCTAAAATACCTCAAATCCCTCCTTTGCACTTAAAAGCATTCAAAACACCAAGTTTGGCTGTTTTAAATACTGTCATTTTTTAAAATTTGGCGCCTTTAAGTCTTCTGTAAACCGGAAGTGATGTCATGACGTTGTTTCCGGGTTACTAGATTAGAGACCTGATCTAAGCCAATTCTGGATTCGTTCGGGTCTCCGGCCAGCCGACGGACGCGCCGGCTGGTCACTCGTTCCTCTCGGTGGGACGGGAGAGCCCGGGCTAGCCGTGGGAGGCGGCGTCCCCCCCCCGCTGCTTGCGACATCAGCTGCATTGGTTGTTATATCAAGAAAGCCGACCAGGGTTAAAATGTCCACGAGCCGGCTGCACGTGAATTCATCACGTGCACTGACGGGCCAGACATTTAGCGGCTGCGGGCTGGATGTGGCCCGCGGGGCGTAGGTTGCCGACCCCTGCACTAAGGGAGCCAACTAATCTATATTATATATTAAAAATTGTGTATATTATAAATACAGGTGTAAAAAAGAACAATGCATGAATCCACATAAAAACAAATCTGCACAGATTACTCATGTGATTTAAATTAGAAGCGCATATGTGCAGCATACAATATCAACACATTTTATGGTAGTGGCTTCTTCAGGACAAGCACTGCAGTGTAGATTAGCATCCAATGAAAAAGATACAGCATAGCGTCTGAAAATAGTAAAAATCATAAATTATTATTTACAATATATAATGATAATTGTATACACAACAGGAGAAGGGAAGGGGAAGGAAAGGCATTTTTTTCTGTCTTAAACGCTGATCTTCTAATATGACTGTAAACGCCTTTGTGTGAGTGATCATATAGGCTAAAATAGAGGTGCGTTTAGATGCTGAAAAAAGTAAAACGCCTGTAAATGCAGAGGTTTTTTTACATCCTGTGTGCATGAGGCCTTTCTCAAAATTGGAGTTTCCCTTTTAACCTCTTGCACCCACGCACAGTGCATTTACTGCGACAGGGCGGCAGCTGCAGACTTGGCGATGTACTGGCACGTCACTGAGCATATGCGCACTGGCGCACCAACTGAGGCATGCAGTGCCATGATCCAATGATCGCTCCTACCTGGTGGACACAGCAAAACATGGCACTCGGTACCCAGCCACTATGAGCGGTCGGGTATCATATGATCACTATGATTGGTCATAGCGATCACATGATCACAGCATCAACAAAACAGTCATGAATGGCTTTTTTGCTTACTATTGTAATGCTGTGATTGGCCAACAGCTATCACATGGTACCTGGGCCAATCAGAGCACTCTGTACCATGTGATTAGCTGAAGCCAGTCACATATCACAGGCTGTCATGAATGAAAGCCATTCATGGTAGTTCAGTTTATTGCTTATAACAGTGATCATCAATAATAGTGTAAAAAAAAAAAAAAAAAAATCCCTGATCATCCCGCAGAGCAGTACAGTGTTACCATGGTGACACTGAATTACTCTGATGACAGGATGTAAAAAAACAATATATAAGAAAAGGGAAAATAAATAACTTAAAAAAAGAAAGAGAAGGAAAAAAAAAGTAATAAAAACCTGTTTGTTTAATTTTTTTTAATACTGTCACCAGTCACTGCACTGACAACAGTGTATTAAAAAAATCACAGGATGTAAAAAAAACAAAAAAAAAATGTTTAAAAAAGTTGAATAAAGCTATTGTGTTTTTTTTGTTTGTTTTTTTTACATACTTTCACCAGTCAGTATCCCTGATCGCTCACAGTATATAAAAACAAATTGTGAAAAAAAAAATGATTTAATTTCTTAATTTTTCCAAAAAATTGTGACAAAAAAAAAGTACAACTTCATAAAACCTGCCATGCCTCTTACTAAATACATTGGACTGTCTTCTTTCCAAAAAAGGGGTCATTTGAGGGGTATTTGTACTGTCCTGGCATTTTACGGCCTAAAGCAATGAGATAGGCCATCAGTACATCAGGACTGAGCATTTTTCTGCTTCTAAAAGCAAATACGTAGTGTTGTCCTGTGTGTCCATGCACACTATTTTAGTCTAGAAGCATTTCTGATGCTTCAGCTTCTAGGAGCAAAAAAAAAAAAAAAAACAACTTTTTTTGTTTGCGTTTTTTGGGAGTGATTTGCTGGCAGAAAAAAAAAAGCTGAATGCTCCCAACTGCTGCTAACTAACATTTTGGATTTTTTTCTTAAGAGGAATGCACATAAGAAAAAGGGAATGAGTCACATTACAGGAAACGCCAACAAATGCTAATGCTCGCTGCTAAAAGCCGACACAAAAATGCTAATTATGAGCATTATGGGCAAATTTTTTGTTTCACTTATAATGTGCATGGAGCCTATAACTTTCACACAAACATAGGTGTGCACAACCTATTGTATTAGGGTGTGCACCTCAAAGCTCAAATACATATAGGTGTGCATGTCTATACATACTGACGGTGTCAGTAAAGCAGTGGCGGGTGCCAGCAAGGCAGAGCTTGGTGTCAGTAAGGCAGTGGATGGTGTCAGTAGGTTTTATTAGTATTATTATTTTATTTTTATTCATATCAGGGGTTTAAACAGGGAGAATCTGCACCACACAGTGTGATTAGGGTGTGCCCAGGCACACCTGGCACACCCTGTGCGCACGCCTATGCACACAAACCAATTAATATACACTTATTGGGATTTTTCTTTACCAAGGACATGTAGCAAAATACATTGTGGCCTAAATTTTTGAAGAAATTTGATTTTATTGGATATGTTTTATAACAGAAAGTTCAAAAAATTTAAGGCTTTTTTAGTTTATATAATAAAAAAATAAAAAAATCCAGTGGTGATCAAATACCGCCAAAGGAAAGCTCTATTTGTGTGGAAAAAATAAAATAAAAATGTAATGTGTACATATTGCATGACCAACCAATTGCCAGTTAAATTAGCACAATGCTGAATAGAAAAAAAAAATGCCCTGGTCATGAAGGGGGTCAAATCTTCCGAAGTTCATGAGGTTAAAAGCCATAATTTACATTATACGTTTTACATGGGTGACAAGGAGATGTTGGTGATTGGGTATGTGGAATTTAGCAATGTGGCCAAGACTGAACACATGGGTGCTGAGTATGCATCATATATTTTTATTGACTTTACTTGTTTTTTCCTCTTTAAACAGGAGCCAAATTCACTCCAACACTGTGATAAAACATGCCATCGCCTAGAAGAATCCATCAAAAAAGGATGAGTATATAGGTGACGAAAGGATACTGAGACCACCTGGGAACCCACCTTTATGGCTCCTCTCACCTGTTCTGGAATGGTTTAAGGTTCAAGATGTACACTATGACCTAGGGATCAGCACCCTAGATGGGGTATCCCTAATAATTTTTCAGGTTTTGATATTACTAAAAAGATATTCATTCCTTGTGACTCTCCTATTTTTAGTGCCCCCAAGACAATTGAAATCTAAAATTTGAGATTGCAGAAAATAGATGACTGATTTCTTGGACTTAATACTAAAGCCCAGTACACAGAATCGGACTTTCCGACAACAAAACCGTGGAATTTTGTCCAAAGGATGTTGGCTCAAACTTGTCTTGCATACACACGGTCACACAAATGTTGGCCAATAATTATGAACGTAGTGACCTAGTAGACATACTACGTGGTTTTTCAGCTCTTTAGCGCCACCCTTTGGGCTCCTTCTGCTAATTTCGTGTTAGTAGAAGTTTGGTGAGCTTTGATTCGCGCTTTTGTTCTCGCATTTTTCACTTATCGCTTTTCAGTTTGCGCTTTTAAGTTCGTTTCTGAACGGCTGTTCGTCAACCAGACATGTTGCAGAATCGGAGGAGATAACGTGTTATTTATTATTGGCCTTGGAGTTATTGCTTTTGTTGGCGGAAAGTTAAACAACAATTGTCCGGTGGAGCGTACACATGGTCGGATTTTCCGCCAACAGCCTGACATCGAAGATTTCCCGTTGGAAAATCCGATCGTGTGTACGAGGCTTAAGGCTAAGCACACCCATTTTTGTTTCTTTTTTAACTTTGTATAGGTCAAATTTACGTCAGGTTTATAATTCTGTCTGTGACTCGTATGCAGATTTTTTCCCCTCATTTCATGTTACTGTGATGCCTGTACAAGAAATGGGGGTGTGGTTGTCAACTGGAAAAAAATAAAGAAACGGACAGTAATAACTCTTCCCCAGTTTGCTGAAAATGTTTTTTGCCTGGGTCCTCATTGGAAAGATTTCCTAAAGTAACTCTCCACAGGGACAGGGGCACAAATAGCAAAACAAAAGTGACAGACCCCAACACTGACAAAGTTAGGGGTGGAGTTGGGTTAAAAAAAACATTGAACCTATCTGGCTTACAAACCCGGGCAAAAAAATGTGGTTAGCAACCAATCAAAATTCATGTTTTGTTATGCAAGATGGAAAGTAGAAGATGATTGACTCAATTATTTGCTCTACTGTTTGGAAATTAGCCTAAGTACTGGGCTTTATACATCAAAGTGTAATCAACGATGACCAAATTTGCCTGATGGCTTCAAAGTCATGAGTTTGGGTTCCACCAGGGGTATGATCTATGTGGTGAGTGACATTAGATTGTGAGCATAAAAATATGTGAATTCTCCAGAGATTGCTGTAAAGTGTTACCTAGTATGGCATTATATAAATAAACAGAGTGATTACAACACTTATACACCCTGGAAAACTTCAGTTTCAGAAGGTGAGTAGACTGAGGAAGTCTGAGCAATGATGCATCCTATAGTTGCCAATATAATAACAATTAGACATGTGCATTCGTTATCGTCCAAATTCATTTTCATCTGAATTTTGGGTATTTTAACAAAACAATTTCAAAAGATCCGAAATAAAAAAATGCTTTATTTTCGTATCCATTATATTTTCGTATCGTTGTGACAACAGTTCGATATAGATAGATAGAAGACAATAGCGATCTGTGCCTAACCTAACTCTGTTAGTTCAAGATTTTTTCGACACAAAGAGAAAAGATTCAACATTATAGAGACAATAGTAAAAGAGCTGTTAGTGGTCGCTGCTTCGGCATGAAGATTCGACGAAGCAGCTAAAAACATACGATCGCCGCAAGCGGACATATTTGCGGTCAAATTCTCAGCCCATAGGCTGTAGAAGAATTCTAATGTTGTTTGACTAGTAATAATAATTATAATTATTACTAGTCAAACAACATTACAATTCTACTACAAACCCCATTGTGTACCTAAACGTGGGGTATGCCTGTATAGCTTGTCTGCGGAGCATTCGACCGGAAATGTACGATCGCGGCGTCGTACAGTTTAGCTGCTTTGTCAAATCTTCTTAGAACATCCGACAGACACCATAAGCCTTTAATTGACAGATTCGGCCTTAAATAATTTGGATTTTCATACAAATGCATTTTTTAGCGAAACAAAATAAATACAAACGAATTTCGGGAGTAACTAATTACATTTATTTTTCAGACTAAACCAAATTTACGAAACAAAATATTTCAGTGTGCACATGTCTAGTAATAATGTACAATATTTAAGATTGAGGAAGACCAGATAACAATATATTTTGAAAAAAGGTCATTGCTGTTTATATAACCTCCCTGCCCACAATACTAGGCAAGATGTAGACCAGACAGAAATTGGCAAGTAGCAAGCAGTGGAAAACTTTTTTGGCCCTTAAAAAAAAAATGGATTCTAGAGGAATCTGGGGACACTTGATACATTTTAAATATGGCCACATCCAAAGAGTCTTTAGCATTATACTGTGACATTAATCCAGACCAATGCTTCTCAACTAGGATTTCTCCAGGGGTGCTTAGAAGTTCTGTGACCAGTGGTAGACTGATTTCCCATGTGATAGGGCCAGCACTGTTATAGTTGGTGCATCATTAGAGGTCTCATCTCTCAGATAGGAGGCCACTGACACCTACAGTATCTCACAAAAGTGGGTACACCCCTCACATTTTTGTAAATATTTTATTCTATCTTTTCATGTGACAACACTGAAGAAATGACACTTTGCTACAATGTAAAGTAGTGAGTGTACATCTTGTATAACAGTATAAATTTGCTGTCCCCTCAAAATAACTCAACACACAGCCATTAATGTTTAAACCGCTGACAACAAAAGTGAGTACACCCCTAAGTGAAAATGTCCAAATTGGGCTCAAATAGCGATTTTCCCTCATCAGTATTACAAGGTCTCAGGTATGAATGGGGAGCAGGTGTGTTAAATTTGGTGTTATCGCTTTCACTCTCTCATACTGGTCACTGGGAATTCAACATGGCACCTCATGGCAAAAAACTCTCTGAGGATCTGAAAAAAAGAATTGTTGCTCTACATAAAGATGGCCTAGGCTATAAGAAGATTGCCAAGACCCTGAAACTGAGCTGCAGCACGATGGCCAAGACCATACAGCGGTTTAACAGGACAGGTTCCACTCAGATTAGGCCTCGGCATGGTCGACCAAAGAAGTTGATTGCATGTGTTCAGCGTCATATCCAGAGGCTGTCTTTGGGAAATAGACGTATGAGTGCTGCCAGCATTGCTGCAGAGGTTGAAGGGGTGGGGGCTCTGCCTGTCAGTGCTCAAACCATACGCCACACACTGCATCAAATTGGTCTGCATGGCTGTCGTCCCAGAAGGAAGCCTCAGAAGGAAGTGTGTCTTGCCTACAGTCAAGCATGGTGGTGGAAGTGTCATGGTCTGGGGTTGCATGAGTGCTGCCGGCACTGGGGAGCTACAGTTCATTGAGGGAACCATGAATGCCAACATGTACTGTGACATACTGAGCAGAGCATGATCCGGTCCCTTTGAAGACTGGGCTGCAGGGCAGTATTCTAACATGATAAGAACCCCAAACACACCTACAAGATGACCACTATCTTGCTAAAGAAGCTGAAGGTAAAGGTGACGGACTGGCCAAGCATGTCTCCAGACCTAAACTCTATTGAGCATCCGTGGGGCATCCTCAAATGGAAGGTGGAGGAGCGCAAGGTCTCTAACATCCACCAGCTCCGTGATGTCATCATGGAGGAGTGGAAGAGGACTCCAGTGGCAACCTGTGAAGCTCTGGTGAACTCCATGACCAAGCGGGTTAAGGCAGCGCTGGAAAATAATGGTGGCCACACAAAATATTGACACTTTGGGCCATATTTGGATATTTTCACTTAGGGGTGTGCTCACTTTTGTTTCCAGAGGTTTAGACATTAATGGCTGTGTGTTGAATTATTTTGAGGGGACAGCAAATTTACACTGTTATACAAGCTGTACACTCACTACTTTACATTGTATCATTTCTTCAGTGCTATCACATGAAAAGATATAATAAAATATTTACAAAAATGTGAGGGGTGTACTCACTTTTGTGAGATACTGTATGGCGTCATCAGCAGCAGCCTGTTGTGGGGCATTCTTTCCACTGATCAAGAAAGTAACAGAGTATTCTTCCCATTGACATCCAATATAAGAAGCATATGTCCACTCACAAATGTAAGGGGGACACTTTTCTACTGACCTACAATAAAACAAGGCACTTTACTTGGCAACTATTGTAGGAGAGAACTAAACTAACCACTAGTGTAGGGAGCACTTCCCTTACCACTAATGTAAAGGGGAACTACAATACCCACCAAAGTAAGGGGAAACTACATTGACCACCAACGTAAGAGGGAACTACCCTGAACACCAGTGTTCCAGGCGCCTTGCATTGACAACCACTGTAAGACATAACTACACTGACCAATAATGTAAGGGTGGAACAATACTGACCACCATTGTAAGTGGGAACTACACTGAGCGCCAATGTAAGAGAGAACTACACTGACCACCAATGGAAGGGGGCACTACACTGACCATCAATCGAAGGGGGCACTACACTGACCACCAATGTAAGAAGGCATTACACTGATCACCGATATAATGGAACCCTATACTGAATTCCAATGCAAAGGGGTATCACACTGACCAATCTAATGGGGCACTACACTAATCACCAACGTAAGGGGACACTATACTGACCACCAATGTAAGGGGACAAAACACTGATTAGCAGTACAAGACAACCAATGTATGAGGCACTATAATGATGACAGATGAATAGGGGCACTACAGTGGCCATCAATAGAAGGGGACATTACACTGACCATTAATGTAGGAGGGCACTACACTGACCACCCACATAGGGTGACACTACACTGACCACAAAGGAAAGGGGACACTACACTGACCACAAATGTAAGAGGGCACTACACTAAGCATCAATTTAATGAGGCACTACACTGACTACCAACATACAATGACCACAAAGGAAAGGGGACACTACACTGATCAAAAATGTAAGAGGGCACTACACTAAGCATCAATTTAAAGAGGTACTACACTGACTACCAACATTAAGGTGCACTACACTGACCACCAGGGCATTTCTCCATTGACCACCCAAGTGACAGACATCACTATTATTTGTTTCATTTTCTTCTCATGATTTTAACTGAAAATAAATTTGTTGAATATAGCAGGGGTGTGTTAAAAATGAGCCATATTAGGTGTCAGATACATTAGGCAAACCAAATTCTTTAGTCTTGCGTTTATTGCTATATTTACAAATTACAGTATATGTCATGCCATGGTACTATGAGCTGCAGATATAATATATTTTAGTTGGGGTTCCCCGATAATGAAAAAAAATTATTTTAAGATTTGCTCCATGATGAAAAAGTTGAGAAAGGCTGACCCAAACACCTTCAAACTGTCCTAAATATAAATCAGGTGCTCCAATATGAATACGTGTTAGTAAATATTATTCAGAAAAAATCATTGTCTGGCTGTATGGGGAGGCAAACATTCCTTGTCTCCATCAGATAAGGGATCAGATTAGGGGAATAATAGGTTGAGGTAACAGGAAGGATGTATGTGCTTCATGGTGTAAAATGTTATCTGCAAGGCATGTAAGGACAATCAGGGAAAAAAAAACAGATCTGAAATGGTACCTTGGGATGTCAATAATACATTGTATATAGTAAAGTTAAACTTAAAACGGTGTTCCACCTGCAATTTTTTTTTTTAAGGTCAGCAGCTACAAACACTGTAGCTGCTGACTTTTAATAAGGACACTTACCTGTTCAGGGAGCCAGCGATGTCCCGTCGATCGGATCGGCTGCAGGCACCGCCATTGTAATTAAGGGGAACCGGCAGTGGAGCCTTGCGGTTTCACTGCCCGTTTCCTACTGCGTGAGTTGTGTGGCGCTTTGTGAATGGCCCGCTGTCTTCTGGGACACACATGTCCCAGAAGACATTGGGGGGGGGGGGGGCTTGCCGAAGAAGAGGATATGACGTCCTGCGCCGCGGACCGGATGGATCGGAAGTACAGGCGGTACTTTGTAAGTTAGAAGAAAAAAAAAACTTTTAACAAGCCAAAAACTAGGGGTGGAGAGGTGATCTTTCATTTAAGACCACCTCTCAAAAGTGGGTGGAACTCCGCTTTAAGGCATGTATATAAAAACACCATGTAATGCAGCTGTGCAATAAAAATAAGTGAGCAGTAAATACATTGTATTTATCTTTAAAGTGGATGTAAACCCTGAAAAGAAAAAATATCTGAAAAGTGTGGCGTGTATTTGTATTCAGTCCCCTTTACTCTGATACCCCTAACTAAAATCTAGTGGAACCAATTGCCTTTAGAAGTCACCTAATTAGTAAATAGCGTCCACCTGTGTGTAATTTAATCTCAGTATAAATACAGCTGTTCTGTGAAGCCCTTGAAGTTTGATAGAGAACCTTAGTGAACAAACAGCATCATGACGGCCAAGGAACACACCAGACAGGTCAGGAATAAAGTTGTGGAGAAGTTTAAAGCAGGGTTAAGTTATAAAAAAATATCCTAAGCTTTGAACATCTCACTGAGCACTGTTCAATCCATAATCTGAAAATAGGAAGTATGGCACAACTGTAAACCTACCAAGACATGGCCGTCCACCTAAACTGACAGGCTGGGCAAGGAGAGTATTAATCAGAGAAGCAGCCAAGAGGCCCATGGTAACTCTGGAGGAGCTGCAGAGATCCACAGCTCAGGGAGAATTTGTCCACAGGACAACTATTAATAGTGTACTCCACAAATCTGGCCTTTATGGAAGAGTGACAAGAATAAGACCATTGTTGAAAGAAAGCCATAAGAAGTCCTGTTTGCAGTTTGCAAGAAGCCATGTGGGGGACACAGCAAACATGTGGAAGAAGGTGCTCTGGTCAGAGGAGACCAAAATTGAACTTTTTGGCCTAAAAGCAAAACGCTATGTGTGGTGGAAAACTAACACTGCACATCACCGTGAATACACTATCCCCACCGTGATATGATTGTTAGCTATGAGTAAGCACTGACGCCAGTGCGAAACGTCAGCTCGTTTTTGTCTGCTGTGATTTTTTGAATTTTGATGTGTATTCTTCAATAAACAAGGCTATTCTTTGAGTGCGGCTGTCCAGAATCCATTCATGTCTATTGTGACCAGCATTAAGCCAGCACCTGTGACCTCCAATACCGAGATTGTTTTTCTTTTGACCTATTTAAAGTTCCTAGAGCGGTGTTCATTTCTCCCCATCCCCACCATGAAACATGGTGGTGGCAATATCATGTTGTGGAGATGCTTTTCTTCAGCAGGGACAGGGAAGCTGGTCAGAGCTGATGGGAAGATGGATGGAGCCAAATACAGGGCGATCTTAGAAGAAAACCTGTTATGCCGCGTACACACGACCGGACTTTCTGGCAGAAAAGGTCCGACTGAATCATTCCGTCGGACATTCCGATTATATGTGGGCTCCAGCTGACTTTTTCTTTCTAAAATTCTGACGGACCTAGAAATAGAACATGTTTCAAATCTTTCCGACGGAATCAGTTCCTGTCGGGAAAACCGCTCGTCTGTATGCTATTCCGACGTACCAAAAACAACGCAAGGGCAACTATTGGTTACTGGCTATTAAACTTCCCTTTTCTAGTCCCATCGTATGTCATCGCGTTCTAAACGATCGGACTTTGGTGCGATCGTGTATAGGCAAGTCTGTTTCAGCAGAACTCCATCGGAACTCTATCGGAAAGACTGCCAGAGTCTATTCTGATGGAAAGTCCGGTCGTGTGTACGCGGCATTAGAGTCTGCAAAAGACTTGAGACTGGGGTGGAGGTTCACCTTCCAGCAGGACACGACCCTAAACATACAACCAGAGCTACAATGGAATGGTTTAGATCAAAGTATATTCATGTGTTAGAATGGCCCAGTCAAAGTCCAGACCTAAATCTAATTGAGAATCTGTGGTAACACTTGAAAATTCCTGTTCACAGAGCTTGAGCTATTATGCAAAGAAGAATGGGCAAATAGTTCACTCTAGATGTGCAAAGCTGGTAGAGACATCCCCAAAAAGTCTTGCAGCTGTAATTGCAGAGAAAGGTAGTTCTACAAAGTATTGACTCAGAGGGGCTGACTACAAATGCACGCCAAACTTTAATATATTTATTTGAAAAAAAATGTTAAAAAACGTTTATCATTTTCCTTCCACTTTACAATTATGTGCCACTTTGTGTTGGTCTATCACATAAAATCCCAATAAAATACATTTACATTTTTTGTTGTAACATAACAAAATGTGGAAAATGTCAAGGGGTATGAATACTTTTTCAAGGCACTGCACTCAGTGAAGTGAACAGCCTCAGATGATACACAGAGATTAAACAAATCCTCGTACATACGTTTTTCATGTAAATCTGCTGTCTTCAGCTTTCTTTAAAAAATGCACGTGTTACAAATGTTTCTTCCGGTTTCAGCTGTGGGAGGGGAGTCTGGGTATACACTGTGTGAGAGCTGATTGGAGGAAAGGCACACCCCCCTCCACATAGGCTGAGGAACGAAGAAACTTGCAGAGCTGTACTGTGAATAGACCAGTTCTCTGCTTATCTATCTCTAAGTTCCCTCCCTGACACAAATTTCCAGCTGCTATCTCCTGTGTCGAAGATCTTGTCAGAAGTTATCATACTGTTAATAGAAGAAGGGAGCAGCAGAAAGACACAGGACTTAGAGCTTTGGAGAGAGATAAGTAAACACTACAGATATATGTGCACAGGTCAGATTTCATAAATACAGTAACTGCTGGCGCAAAGGCAGTGTGCTTGTGAATGATGATTGCTATAGTAGGGTACTAATTAAAGCAGGGAATATAATAGTCCATAAATAGAACTGCTAAAAATGTAAATAAATTAAAGTCCATAAGTCCATACAGTAAGATAATGGCGGCAGCTATCCTGAGAGAAAGCCAGCTCTGTGGGATTAAGCAAAAAAGGGAAAAAGCAGGAAACGCCAACCCCTAGACTGTTTACTGAGCCAGAGGAGTGAATGTTGCTGGTTGCCTGGCTGCAGCTACACTGGTGGGAAAAGAACGTGGGGTACAAATCAGTGGCCCTTTCGGAGGTTAGCGCTACACGGAATTCAGGAAGACTCAGGTTTATTTAATTCAGGAAGATTAAGTTCGGTTTACTGTATCCAGGAAGAGTCAGCCTGCTTTATTGAATTCAAAATAGTGAGTCCAGTTTATTGAAATCAGGACGAGTCAGCCTGGTTTATTGAAACTGGGAAGACTCAGTCTGTTTTTATGAATTCACATAGAGTCAGTCCAGTTTAATTAGTTCAGGAACAGGCAATTGAGTTTATTGAAAGTAGGAAGAGTCAGTCTAGTTATTGAATGTAAGAAGAGTCAGTCCAGTTATTGAATGTAGCAAGACTCAGTCCAGGTATTGAATGTAAGAAGAGTCAGTCCAGTTATTGAATGTAGGAAGGGTCAGTCCAGTTATTAAATGCAGGAAGAGTCAGTCCAGTTATTGAATGTAGCAATAGTCAGTCCAGTTATTGAATGTAGCAAGAGTCAGTCAAGTTATTGAATGGAAGAAGAGTCAGTCCAGGTATTTAATTTAGGAAGAGTCAGTCCATTTATTGAATGTAGGAAGAGTCAGTCCACTTATTGAATGTAGGAAGAGTCAGTTCAGTTATTGAATGTAGGAAGAGTCACTCTAGTTATTGAATGTAGCAAGAGTCAGTCCAGTTATTGAATGCAGGAAGAGTAAGTCCAGTTATTGAATGTAGCAAGAGTCAGTCCAGTTATTGAATGTAAGAAGAGTCAGTCCAGTTATTGAATGTAGGAAGAGTCAGTCCAGTTATTGAATGTAGGAAGAGTCAGTCCAGTTATTGAATGTAAGAAGAGTCAGTCCAGTTATTGAATGTAGCAAGAGTCAGTCCAGTTATTGAATGTAGCAAGAGTCAGTCCAGTTAGATAATGTAAGAAGAGTCAGTCCAGTTATTGAATGTAGCAAGAGTCAGTCCAGTTATTGAATGTAAGAAGAGTCAGTCCAGTTATTGAATGTAGGAAGAGTCAGTCCAGTTATTGAATGTAGCAAGAGTCAGTCCAGTTATTGAATGTAAGAAGAGTCAGTCCAGTTATTGAATGTAGGAAGAGTCAGTCCAGTTATTGAATGTAAGAAGAGTCAGTCCAGTTATTGAATGTAGCAAGAGTCAGTCCAGTTATTGAATGTAGGAAGAGTCAGTCCAGTTATTGAATGTAGCAAGAGTCAGTCCAGTTAGATAATGTAAGAAGAGTCAGTCCAGTTATTGAATGTAGCAAGAGTCAGTCCAGTTATTGAATGTAAGAAGAGTCAGTCCAGTTATTGAATGTAGGAAGAGTCAGTCCAGTTATTGAATGTAAGAAGAGTCAGTCCAGTTATTGAATGAAGCAAGAGTCAGTCCAGTTAGATAATGTAAGAAGAGTCAGTCCAGTTATTGAATGTAGCAAGAGTCAGTCCAGATAGATATTGTAAGAAGAGTGAGTCCAGTTATTGAATGTAGCAAGAGTCAGTCCAGTTATTGAATGTAAGAAGAGTCAGTCCAGTTATTGAATGTAAGAAGAGTCAGTCCGGTTATTGAATGTAGGAAGAGTCAGTCCAGTTATTGAATGTAGGAAGAGTCAGTCCAGTTATTGAATGTAGCAAGAGTCACTCTAGTTATTGAATGTAGGAAGAGTCAGTCCAGTTATTGAATGTAGCAAGAGTCAGTCCGGTTATTGAATGTAGGAAGTGTCAATCCAGTTATTGAATGTAGGAAGAGTCAGTCCAGTAATTGAATGTAGCAAGAGTCAGTCCAGTTAATGAATGTAGGAAGAGTCAGTCCAGTTATTGAATGTAAGAAGAGTCAGTCCAGTTATTGAATGTAGGAAGAGTTAGACCAGTTATTGAATTTAGGAAGAGCCAGTCCAGTTATTGAATGTAGCAAGAGTCAGCCATTATTGAATGTAGGAAGAGTCAGTCCAGTTATTGAATGTAAGAAGAGTCAGTCCAGTTATTGAATTTAGGAAGAGCTAGTCCAGTTATTGAATATAGCAAGAGTCAGTCCGGCTTAGTGAATTAAGGAGGAGACAACAAAAGCTTCTCTCCAGCGGCCTTCTTGTTAGCTTTGACACTAAAGATGTGGCTATCCAATAACCAGTGGAACCTGGTATAATATAGAAAAACACAAAAAAAAAATAGACAGCACAATAGATTTATTTAATAATAATAACCCCAAAAATTGTGATTTTTGACCCACTGCTGCTCCACTTACCAGTCCCTTGACTGTGTTGTCCAGCTCTCGTGAAACACTTGGCTCGCTTAGCCATCAGTTGCAGTGCCCCACTGCATGGCCCATCTCTGGCCTACGGATTGGGGTCTTCCTGACTCCCCAGATAGGAGCCGACCTGACTCCTGAAACTGAGACCTCTGTCTCTTGGCTTCTGGCTGGGGAATCTCTGACCCCTTGGGTAGACCCTCTGTCTCTTGGTTTCTAGCTAGGCCCTCTGACCACTCGTGAGACCCTCTGCCTCTTGGCTTCTGGCTGGGGCTCCCTGATACTAGGTAAGACCTTCCGTCTCCCACACTGGAAGCAGTCTCCATACTGGACACTGTCTCCAAACTGGTAGCTCTGAGCTATCCTCAGCCCTGAGTATATAATGACCCTGCACATCTGTGTAGTCAGCCAGGTTGCAGGCGTCTAGCAGAACCCCGGGCACAGGATTGAAAGTTCTGAACCAGAACTACAGAATCTGGAGAAAAACAAAAACACAGCTTTCTCCACTCAGAAATGATAGCTCTGAACCGCACATTAACCCTAAATGTGAATCCCGGGTCCCTCCCTGGAGATAAACTTGGATAGGGTTGATAAGATATGGAATACCTAGATCTGTAGTTAAATGTAACTTGAGGACTTGAAACTATCTCTGCTAGCAAAAATAACATGGCTGTCTTCCCATAGGATAAACGGATCAGCTTAACTGTTTAAAGAAAAGATTTCAAACACTAAATGCAGGTGCTTTCTCTTTGTAGAAGCATGCCAAGGCACCTGGCTTCTCTTTAGAATCCCCAAGCAAGAGGTGTAGGGTAGCTGTGATAGCTTTAAGTGGCTCTAAGCTGTCCCTCTATAGATGGCTAGCTGGGTATTGCACCTTGCTGCTTCTCCTCTATAGGCTCTGGGGTGTAGTGGTTAATGCTACTCACTCAATCCCCTAGGTAGATCCTGTAGCTCATGTGGTGACTACTGAACGAGCCTCCTGCTGGACAGGTCCCAATGGCTCCCAGGGTGGCTCAGCTAAGCCTAGTCGAGACTGAAAGGGTGTGAGGCTACCTGTGCTGTTCTCTCTCTCTGTCCTCTGACTCCTTCCTTCTGCTCAGCGGGCAGAGCCTCCCAGCACAGGGGTTTCCTCCAGGTGGGTGACAGGACCCCAGACTCTGTGCCCAAATGGCCAAGCTCCAGAATACTTATGGGCTATCTCTCCACCTTCTGGGCCATCCCCACCTAGGTATTGGAGGAGACTCCAAAAATATTCAGTCCTCATCTCTGTCTGTTCTCTAAGTTCTAGAATTCTCCAGCAGTTCTAGAAGCCGGGGAGGAGGCAACAGAGGCTAAGCCCTTGGAGCTCTGCAGGCTAACTCTAACATGTTAACCCTGGCTCCTCTGGCTACAACAGGAGCCCAACTAAATTTACCTATTGTATACAGGGGGTACCACGTACAGTATATATATATATATATATATATATATATATATATATATATATATATATACATATATTACAAATATTACAAGTCCACACATGCAGCGGTGGTCAAAACAGGCAGAACTACAGTCTCATCTCAGCAAATTGGGAACACAGCCTTTGCTGGATATGGTGCAACCTTGGCCCAATCAGTCAGGGCCGCAACTTCTCAGAAGCAAGCGAAGAAGCAAGAAAATCCAATTAGCAGTACACCAACACTTTATAATAAGCAATAGCTTCCACTTACATAGAGGACCAACTCTGTGCACCCAGGAGAGACATCCTGATGCTGGTGGATGTAGGATCCAAACTGCTCACCTCATGGCCAATCAAGGTGCAAGAGAGGAGAGAGAGGAGTGGGCTCAGGGGAATGCAGCTGGAGGAGAACCGTGCTGCACAATGTAATACTGACATATAATCACACGCATGGGTTGGACTTGATGGACTTGTGTCTTTTTTCAACCTCACCTACTATGTAACTATATGTAAGGCAAAACGTTTTTTTTTAGTTTTGGGTGGAGTGGAGATGGATTAAGACCCCCTGTCAATTTTTATTGCTGTCTGTGCCCCCATTAAGGAGATTCGCCCTCTCTATTTGTCCTGCTTACCATTATCATTGAAAATGAAAGTAAAAGAAAATCCCAAAGTTTGGGTTGTCCCAAGAAAAGTAATAGAGGGGACACTGGTTCTGGTGACCTGGGGGTCCCCAAAGAATTCTTTTAATTTTTATGGATTTCCTCTCACTTCCTGTTTTGGCTATAGGACAGGAAGTGAAGGGAAATCTCCCCAATGACAATGTATCTATATATGTGAGTGATTTTTTAATACTATTTTTATTCAATATTTGACATTTATAAAGATACATTGTATTTACTTAAAGTGTTACTAAATCCACAACAGTACAATCAGTCTGTATATGCAAACCTCCCAACATTTTGAGATGGGAATGAGGGACACCTACTAGCAAATGTATGTAGGCATAGGACACACCCCCTTAAAGGAAAATTAACCAAAAAAAAAGGTTCATTAAAAGGCTTTTTTTTACCACTACTATTCCTTTATATTGGCTTTTAAAATTTACAAATGCAGCAATTTAGAATTTGGATGAAAGGTTTAGCACTAGGAAACACTTTTTGAAAGATAAAAAGTGCATTTTATATACAACTATATAGATCAGACCAAAATAAGGGACAAATAAGGTGGAAAAAGGGACAGAGGGACATTGTTCCAAAGCAGGGACAGTCCCTCGAAATCAGGGACAGTTGGGAGCTATGGTATATGTAGTAAAGCATGCTTATTATACTCACTGTGGAACCTAAGGGGTTAATCCTGCACATTGTGTAAAAAGGCTGTTTGATCCTGTTTTCGCTGATCCTCCCCTTATTCCACTGTCCCCAATCCATCTCCTTATAGTACAGAGCCCCGGGGGCACTCAGCACATGCTCCGTTTGGTGTGTATTGCTAGAAAGTTTTTTTTTTGTTTTTTTTTTGGGGGGGGGGGGGGGGCAATCAGCACTGTCCAGACAAAGGGTCAGGAGCATAGGTGTATGCAGCCTACTGCATTAGGGTGTGCACCCCAAAGCTCAAACACACGTGACTTTCTCTGCAGCCTCAGCTGCACTGGACAGTTAATGAATGGGAAGTCCTCTGTGCAGAGCGGCTTCCTGTTCATTCACAAACTGAAGTATAGTAGACACAGTTTATTATGCTTCAGTTATGAATGAACACAGTGAGTGAGTGCGTTCACTGTGTTCATTTAGAAATTACATATTTATAAGCCCCTTCACCTGCTCTCCATCCTGAAATACCCCACGCAGCAGCCGGGAGGAGAGGAGGGAAGCCAGTGGGGCCAAAACGGGGGGAAGGGCAGGGCCAACACAGGGGGAAGCCTGGGCAGTAGGAGGAATGTGCACCACACATTGTGATTACGGTGTGCCCAGGCACACCTGACACACCCCCTGCCCACTCCTATGGTCAGGAGTCATGGAGCCTCATAGGACAGTCAGAGGAGAATGAAAACTTCCAGTGCTCGACCAGATACTGATAGAAGTCACAAGACTGCTTTATACTGATAATGAGAAAAGGTATTTAGCAGTTTATATTTCCTAAAATAATTACATTTCCATGTTCTGTGTACTGTGGGAGACCAGATATAGTAAATGCAGGGTCCTGGGTTTAGTAACACTTTAATTTAACTTAGTTGTTTTTGTGTCCTGTAAAAGACGCTTCGCTTTGACTGGTATTCCAGTCACCTTTTTTCTTTTGTGTTAATACAATACATATGCTGCATGGACCACACTGACTTCGTGAGTTGGCATATTTCTATGGTTTAAACCATTTTACCTCTTTATTAGCAATAAAAAACTGACAGGGGTTCTATTCCTTCTCCACTGTATCCATTCACTTGATATCGCCTAGGATAAAATACTGCATGGTTTCATGAGATAAATAGCTCACATTTCGATGAAATAACTCATGCTTTATTTTAGTAGGCCTTGTTTGTGAATTGCAAAAAATTTTTTTAAAAACTCTATGAGCAATTTTATCTCACATTTTAACCTCTTCGCGCCCACGCTATAGCCGAAAGATGGCTACAGCTCAGCCTAAATTTCCAAGAGGGCATCAATGTACGTCCTCCCGTTCATGTAATGCCTGAGCGCCCCCTGCAGGATGCACACGGCACGCTCTGTGATCAGTGAGTCCATGAGACTCGGCTGATCACAAATCGGAGTGAGGGGCCAATCCTGGCCCCTTCCCGCATGATCAGCCAATGACAGCTTATTACGTGATGTAAACACAAGCCGGTAATTGGCTTTTTTTCCCTCACCATTGTCTATTAGTGCCCATCAGTGCCATCAGTGCCACCTATCAGTGCCCTTTAGTGCCGCCTATCAGTGCCCTTCAGTGCCATCTATCAGTGCCCATTAGTGCCACCTATCAGTGCAGCCTCATCAGTGCCTCCTGTTCTGTGCCCACCAGTGCCACCTCATCAGTGCCCATCAGTGCTGCCTTATATGTGCAGCTTATTAGTGCCTTTCAATGTAGCCTATTAGTGCCCATCAGTGCAGCCTATCAATGCTTATCAGTGCAGCCTATCAGTGCCCATCAGTTCCTCATCATCAGTGCCACCTATCAGTGCTACCTATCAGTGTCACCTACCAGTGACTATCAGTGCCCATCAGTGCCACCTATCAGTGCCCATCAGTGCCATCCGTGCCACCTATCAGTGCCCTTTAGTGCTGCCTATCAGTGCCCTTCAGTGCCATCTATGAGTGCCCATTAGTGCCACCTATCAGTGCAGCCTCATCAGTGCCTCCTGTTCTGTGCCCACCAGTGCCGCCTCATCAGTGCCCATTAGTGCTGCCTTATATGTGCAGCTTATTAGTGCCTATCAATGTAGCCTATTAGTGCCCATCAGTGCAGCCTATCAGTGCTTATCAGTGCAGCCTATCAGTGCCCATCAGTTCAGCCTCATCGGCGCACATCAGTGAAGGAGAATAATTACCTGTTTGCAAAATTTTATAACACACTATGAAAACTGTTTTTTTGTTTTTTTTCAAAATTTTCAGTCTGTTTTTGTTTGTTTAGCAAAATATAAAAACCCCAGTAGTGATTAAATACCACGGAAAGAAAGCTCTATTTGTGTGAAAAAAATGATCATTTGGGTACAGTATAGCATGACCGTGCAATTGTCAAAGTGCAACAGCGCTAAAAGCTGGTCTGTGCAGCATGGGGGTTTAAGTGCCCATTAAGCAAGTGGTCATATAGGAAAATTTCTCTTCGAAAACTGAGCCCAGTATCCGGGTCACAAAGTGTCAGGTCATCTCCATGGTGAGGAGTTTCGACTCTCCGCATCTTTGTCAAGCCAGAAGACATGGAGACAGCGCACACGTTTTATAAAGGGCAAAGGGGAAGGAATAAGGCACTGCAGTACTGGATCCCATCCCACTACTCCAAACTGCTTTTCAATGACTGGCCTATAAACAGAGTATAAGTATAATATCAGACAGAAAAAAAATGTGATAAAGTTGATATAAAACCAATAAAACCACCTTTTGGTGATGTATTAAGAGGCAACTGTTTATACAATAGGGATATAAAATATAAAAAAAAGTTATTTAAAAAATAGATACCGTAACAATAAAACAACAATAACAAAAAAAAAATTTGAACATTAACATTTAGTCAGTCCAGTTTGCTAAAATCAGGAAGAGCCAGTTTAGTTTATTGAATTCAGGAAGAGTCAGTCTGGTTAATGAATTTAAGAAGGGTCAGTCCAGTTTATTAAACTCAGGAAGAGTCAGTCCAGTTTATTGAATTTAGGAATATACAGTGGGGACAGAAAATATTCAGACCCCCTTAAATTTTTCACTCTTTGTTATATTGCAGCCATTTGCTAAAATCATTTAAGTTCATTTTTTTCCTCATTAATGTACACACAGCACCCCATATTGACAGAAAAACACAGAATTGTTGACATTTTTGCAGATTTATTAAAAAAAGAAAAACTGAAATATCACATGGTCCTAAGTATTCAGACCCTTTGCTCAGTATTTAGTAGAAGCACCCTTTTGATCTAATACAGCCATGAGTCTTTTTGGGAAAGATGCAACAAGTTTTTCACACCTGGATTTGGGGATCCTCTGCCATTCCTCCTTGCAGATCCTCTCCAGTTCTGTCAGATTGGATGGTAAACGTTGGTGGACAGCCATTTTTTAGGTCTCTCCAGAGATGCTCAATTGGGTTTAAGTCAGGGCTCTGGCTGGGCCATTCAAGAACAGTCACAGAGTTGTTGTGAAGCCACTGGACCACTGTTATTTTAGCTGTGTGCTTAGGGTCATTGTCTTGTTGGAAGGTAAACCTTCGGCCCAGTCTGAGGTCCTGAGCACTCTGGAGAAGGTTTTCGTCCAGGATATCCCTGTACTTGGCCGCATTCATCTTTCCCTCGATTGCAACCAGTCAACCTGTCCCTGCAGCTGAAAAACACCCCTTACAGCATGATGCTGCCACCACCATGCTTCACTGTTGGGACTGTATTGGACAGGTGATGATCAGTGCCTGATTTTCTCCACACATACTGCTTAGAATTAAGGCCAAAAAGTTCTATTTTGGTCTCATCAGACCAAAGAATCTTATTTCTCACCATCTTGGAGTCCTTCAGGTGTTTTTAGCAAACTCCATGCGGGCTTTCATGTGTCTTGCACTGAGGAGAGGCTTCCGTCGGGCCACTCTGCCATAAAGCCCCGACTGGTGCAGGGCTGCAGTGATGGTTGACTTTCTACAACTTTCTCTCATCTCCCGACTGTATGTCTGGAGCTCAGCCACAGTGATCTTTGGGTTCTTCTTTACCTCTCTCACCAAGGCTCTTCTCCCCCGATAGCTCAGTTTGGCCGGACGGCCAGCTCTAGGAAGGGTTCTGGTCCTCCCAAATGTCTTCCATTTAAGGATTATGGTGGCCACTGTGCTCTTAGTAACCTTAAGTGCAGCAGAAATTTTTTTTGTAACCTTGGCCAGATCTGTGCCTTGCCACAATTCTGTCTCTGAGCTCTTCAGGCAGTTCCTTTGACCTCATGATTTTCATTTGCTCTGACATGCACTGTGAGCTGTAAGGTCTTATATAGACAGGTGTGTGGCTTTCCTAATCAAGTCCAATCAGTATAATCAAACACAGCTGGACTCAAATGAAGGTGTAGAACCATCTCAAGGATGATCAGAAGAAATGGACAGCACCTGAGTTAAATATATGAGTGTCACAGCAAAGGGTCTGAATACTTAGAACCATTTGATATTTCAGTTTTTCTTTTTTAATAAATCTGCAAAAATGTCAACAATTCTGTGTTTTTCTGTCAATATGGGGTGCTGTGTGTACATTAATGAGGAAAAAAAATGAACTTAAATGATTTTAGCAAATGGCTGCAATATAACAAAGAGTGAAAAATGTAAGGGGGTCTGAATACTTTCCGTCCCCACTATAAATATATATAAAGATAAATGGTGTTGCTCTACCCTTTAACCAAGTGTAGAAGAATATATTTTAAATAAATTATATAAAATGTATTCAATCAATTCAGGAACAGTCAACACGTTTAGAGAATTCAGGAAGAGTCAGCACTAATTTTTAAAACTCAGGTAAAGTTCAATCTTGTTTAGGAACAAGAAAGCATTTATAATTGTCTGATGGTTTTCAGGCAATACAAGCCTTGGACCTCACCCAAATTATTTTAAGCGCATTGGCTACCAGGCTCCAGGCTTTGTTCAGCCTCATTAATAAAATTAATTTAATGACATAATGACATAGTAAAATATTTATAAATCCTGTCAACGTTCCATTGATCATCCTGTCTCAGTGCAATCTCGTCCACAAAGTTGATTTAAGAAGAAGCCAATAAGTCATTGTTTCCTCTCACATAATTTTCTATATCGTTCTGTTTGCTGAGTTAAGAATTCTGTTTGATTTGGGTCTGTTTTTAAAAAAAGGTGTGTACTTCCTCTGTGCATTACCACTTCCCTATTGTCATATTGTCATACGATAAGACCGTGTGAAAAAAACATGAAAATGTGAAAAGAAGCCAGCGCTTCAATTCATCTCCCTAAATTGCTTAAAACCACAAAAACATCAAAAATACCCCCTACCATTATGATGTAAAAACAGCATATGATTATTTCTGATCAGACAGACAGTTGCTATCAGGTTGAGAACAAATACATTTTCTAGATCAGGATTTACAACACAATCAAAACGTTGTCAAAAAGCCAAAAATCAAAAATTTTTATATTATTTTGAAAAAACAGAGCAATATTTAAAAAAGCACAAACTCTAGATCATAGTCTGTCTTGCAGTGAACATTCCACAACACTTTGAGCAAAATAATAGACAAAAAAAAAATACTCAAATATACCTAAAAAAGGAAAAATGTAAAATTTTATGTATTTCCTTTTAAGCCAAAAATTAAAAGAAACTTTTGATTCGCATAATTTAAAATAAACAAATCAATAGTAAAAAAAAAAGTACAAACTTGAAATCATAGTCTATATTTCAATGAAAATTTCAAACTTTTGAGTGAAATATAAGCAAGAAAAAAAAAAAACTCAAATATATTAAAAAAAGGAAACATCAAATGTTAAGTTTTTCCTTTTTAGCATAGATGAGCATTTATTAAGGAAGCATTGGTAAAATACAGTCCATGAAATATGACCATCAAATATATGGTACATATAATATACAAACCAAGGGCCATAAAACACAGTCTCTTTTTGAAATTTTTTCTCAAATTTTGCGGCTTGTTGTGCCGTCCGTCACCTTTGCTATCTAAACGTGAGACATGCTATAGACAATGACAGGTACATGAACACCAGAGGCAATATTAATAATACAAGAAGTCATCTCTACTTACCGTAAGTGACTTCCATGGCAGAGACGATCTGCGTGTTGACATTGACCGTGTCTTGTGGCGTGTCTCCAGTTTCGAAAAGAGTTAACAAGCGTCACCGAGGAAGCTGTCCAGGTGAGGCCTGCTAGGCGAGGTGTTGTAAAACAAGGCAGGGTTGTGTGCTGTGCTGTTATCATATTGATTCTCCTAATCAGGCCTAATGCAGAAGATGTTAAACAGTAACTAGTCTCTTATGGCGACCAATCTACAAGGCTGTTGTCGCCATGACAACCCTGAGGCCTGAAACTCAAACAGGCCTTCTTTTACTGCGCCTTCTCACACCTTTCCTCAGAAAAGACAGAGCACTGCTGGGAAAACATTGCCTTCAGGTATCTTTTATTCTACTTGAAGTAAACACGTTCCACTGCTAATTCACTTTACTCAAAATAAGGCCTGGACTTCATTTTGCATTTTTTTTCAACCCAACGTTCTGAGATATTATAGATTATTGTTTTATTCTTGGAACACATAGCCGTGAGATGTCTTTTATTTTGGACCTTCCTACCTGAATGGACAGAGCAATAAATGCTGGTACCACTCGGTATAATGGCCCGTCCCGTCAGTAGAGCTGGACAGGTGCCAGCAGTGGGCCTAGATCAGCTTTTTTTTAACCTTTTCAACACAGAAGAACCCTTGAAATAACTTTCCTGTCTCAGGGAACCCCTAATAAAAATGACTATATCTACAATTAATGATGCATTGGTGTGATGGTCAGTAGGAAGAATGCTCCTTACACTTGTGGACATTGTAAAGAATTTACCCCCTTACAGATAACTAAAAAGATCAATGGTGTCAGTGGGAACTTATCTGAGGGGCAGAAAATGCTCATTGCTCAAGGAATCCCTAGAAACCTCTGGAGGGACCCTGTTTGAGAAACCCTGGATGCTACATCTGTCCCTCCAGGGACATACTGCTTCTAGACATCTTCTAGACAACCCTTTGTGCAAGGGGCCTAAAAGTAAAAGGCCTCCTACACATGGCGATTGTTAACTTTATTAGATGAGGATTCCTTTTCTGTGCCACATCTCCAATTTTTAAATGTAATTTCAACTATAGGCATTCACCACTTTGCCATTGATAAACGAATGGCAGTAAGTGGTTGAAGAGACTCTGTCACTGTCACAGTGACGTGAGAGCAGCGGTGATAACGCCCTCTCTTCCCCCACCTACTCATATTTCCTCATTCCTCTGTAGCAGCCAGAATAAAAATACCTGGTGTGAGAACTTAGAGATGGTGTTGATGCCACTTCCCTTGTCAAGTGACAAGGTTTGTGTCCCTAGGCCCAAGTGCCAGTGCTGGATTTAAAAGGGGGCAAAAGGGACAAGTGCCCCAGGCCCACCTTCCAGAGGGGGCCTCAGACTTCCGTTATAAAAAAATTAAACTTTTTTTCCCTCGAAGCTTCAGTATTGTGTTAGTTGAAAAAATTGTCCAATTTGCAGCCTTTCTCCATCTCAAAATGATGAAGGGCTTGCTGATACCTTTGCAGATGTTAATGTAGCGCTTAAAATATATTTGAGCACGATGGTCCCTAGTTGTTCGGAAGAAAGGTCATTCAGCAAATTGACACTCATAAAGAATTATCTGAGAACCATGATGACCAATGAAAATCTAAGTGCTCTGAGCCTACTGGCCAGTGTAATTTTTTTGGGGAGGGGCAGCAAACAGTATACCACCCCCAAATCCCTCCTAGACAGTTGGTTGGTCGGTCGGTCAGTAGCACTTACCCCATCACCGGCGGCTTTCCCTGCTCAGCGGTGGCGGCCTCCCGTTCGCCCTCCACGGGTCATTACAGCGACGGCGGCGGCTTCCATTTCCTCCCTCCTCCTCGACGGCCAATCGGGAGTGTTCTCTTTTCAGCCAATCGGAAAACGGGTCTCACACCCGCTTCTGATTGGCCGGATTGAGGATTAGTGTTTCAACAGTGAATATTCATTCGCTGTTGTAACAACCCTGGGTGGGCTCCGGTCGCGCTCTCTGCAACCCGAACCCACCCTATTTTGAAGCCTATTATAGCCTCTGGCTCTAGTCAGGTGCTTAAAAAAAAAAAACCTGGCCGCTGTAATTCATGCGCCCGGTGATCTAAAAGGGGCCGGGCACATAAATAGGGGGTGGCCGCGGCGGCAATGGATAGATTCATGCTATGCTTGAATCTATCCATTGCAAATATGGGGTGGCCTGGAGAAAGGGGGAGGCCTGTTTTTAACTTCCATCTAGTAAGTGTTTTTAAGCCCTTCATGACATTAAAGTGGTGTTCTGGCTGAAAATTATACTTTTTAAACAAAAATACCCCTATAATACACAATCTTAATGTATTCTAGTAAAGTTAGTCTGTAAACTAAGGTCTGTTTTGTTAGTTTATAGCAGTAGTTTGTTATTTTATAAATTTACAGCAGGCCGTGGCCATCTTAAGTGTGGGCATCTGAAGCCAGACTGTATTTCTTCCTGGATCTGATCCTTGCAGATCTGGCACATGCTCAGTGCAGCACAAGCAGTGTAATAGGTTTCAGGTCAGGTTTCCATAGCAACGGCAGTGTCAGAGGAAGTTGCCGCCCCTTCCCAGAAGGCATTGCAAACAGGAAATGAGGCGATGGGCCACGGCCAGGGAGGAGGAAGTGAAAAAAAAATATATCCAATTCGTTTACAGTGCACAGTTTAGTGAGGGTTGCTGAAGAGTTGTAAAAGTGGGTGGAACTCCACTTTAAAGTGTTTTATTACTGCACTTAGAAGTGCCTTCTTCTCTGCTATGTTTATTTGTAAAGATTTCAAATTTCTGACACATGCCCTTTAAAATAGAAACCAGCTGTGTCTAATTAGGGAGATTTCTCTTCACTTCCTGTCCCATAGCCAAAACAGGAAGTGAGAGGAAATCTGTCCAAAGTGAGGAAATCTCTGGTTTGTCCTAGGTGTCCCCATTGGAAGATTGGATTTTCTTTTACTGCCACTTCTTGTGATAACAGTAATCAGGACACAGACAAGCAATAAAAACCTGACAGGCATCCACTTCCATTCCATCCAAAAATAAAAAGTTTTGCCTTAAATTATTCTTTAAACCTTAGAGGAATTGTATAAAAATAAGCCGACAGTTTAGAACTGAGAGTGGAATGTCAAAACTGTCAAAGTGTCAACTGTACCTGTATGCAAAGATATTCTGGGATCTACCACCGGCCAATAGCTGTGATGTCTGACCGTACACTCAGTAGCTGGGAGACAGATCAGGCAGTTGACTGAGGGAGCAATCAGACTTCAGGAACAATTAGATCCAAGTAAAATGAGCTTGTAGGATGGCAAATTGCATCATTATTCCCCTAGCATTAGCAAAAAAAAAGAAGAACCCAAATCTTGCATAAGACAATTTTGAAGAAAGTGGAGGTCAATATAGAAGTTGATTTTAAAGCTGAATTCCAGGACAAGGAAACATTGTCTAAATAGAAGAGTCCTGTGTAATCTGTATGAATCTTGGTGTGCTTTGTGTTTCTCCCAGATCTGTACAGTAATCCAGTGTGACACTTTCCCTCTGTAATAAAGACCGCTCACTGCTGCTTTCTCTCCCTGTGCAGGATGACTGGTCTTGTCTCCGCCCCCTTCTGTAGTTTTCTACAGGCAGCATGTAGTGGGTGGAGCCTGATGGGTCCCTCTCACAGCTCTGACCTCTGCACAGGCTATGTACAGCACAGTGATGATGTCACTGCTTCTTTACAAGATACTATCTGGGTTTGCAAAGGAATTTGGTGCACACAAAATAGTTTTTTAATTTATTGTGGCTGTTGAGGAATATATAAAAAAAAAAAAAGGTTTTGTGGCTGGCGTTTAGCTTCAGTTAGGGGTTGAGTGTTAGGCATAGGCGTGCGCAGGGCGTGTGCCAGGTGTGCCTGGGAACACCCTAATCACCCCAAGCGCATTAGCATTATCATTAGCGTTATAGGAAATAGCTCCCTCTGACCAGTTCTGCCATTAATAAAGTGCTACCATACCTCTCTTTCACTGCATCGGCTCTGCCATAAGTGTGTGTGTAATATACATATACACATACATACATACATACTTGCGCATGTGTGTTTGAGCTTTGGGGTGCACACCCTAATGCAATAAGCTGCGCACACCTATGGTGTTAGGGTAGGTTTAGTGTGAATGGGTAGCTTTCAGAGTGATGTAAGGGTTTAACCATTTGCCTACCGGGCACTTAAACCCTCTTCCTGCCCAGGCCAATTTTCAGCTTTCAGTGCTGTCACTTTCTGAATGACAATTGCGCGATCATGCAACACTGTATCCAAACTAAATTTTTATCATTTTTTTCACACAAATAGAGCTTTCTTTTGGTGGTATTTAATCACTGCTGGATTTTTATTTTTTGCTAAAAAAACAAAAAAAGACCGAAAATTTCAAAAAAAACCCCCAAAAATGTCATAGTTTGTAATAAAATTTTGAAAACAGATAATTTTTCTCCTGCATTAATGTGCGCTGATGGGGCTGCACTGATGGGCAAAGATGGGCACTGATAGGCTGCACTGGTGGGCACTGATAATGTGGCACTGATGGGCACTGATTAGGTGGTACTGATGGGCACTGAGAGGTGGCACTGATGGTTGGCACTGATGGGTGGCACTGAAGGGCACTGATAGACGGCACTGAAGGGCACTACTAGGTGGCACTGATAGGTGGCACTGATGGCTGGCACTGATGGGTACTGGCAGGTGACACTGATAGGCAGCACTGATGATGAGGCACTGATGGGCATTGATTGGCAGCATTGGTGGGCATTGATAGGTGGCACTGGTGGGCAAAGTTAGGTGGCACTGTGGGCACTTGTAGGTGGCACTGGTGGGTACTGATAGGTGGCACTGGTGGGTACTGATAGGTGGCACTGGCGGGCACAGACAAGGCAGCGGCAGCTCTCTGTGTGATCGGCTCATAGACTTGATGATCACAGAGTGCGCACCCTGCAGAGACACGCTGACAGTCTATTGACGACCTCCCAGCAATTAAGGCCCGACCTGTTGCCGTAGGCATGGTCAACATCACCCGATGGCCACGCCCCCTTATGATGTCACAGTCCCAACATGCCCCGGGACTGTGGCGTCATAAGGGGGCGGGGTCACCACCTATATAAGTCATTGCGGAGCGCTCATACAGCATTACAGCGGGAGAGAGCGTTGTGTCAACATCGGAAGAAGAGAAGAGTGAAGAAGAAGACAACGCAGAAGTCCGGGCCACCGCTAGCAAAAGAGCGGCAGAAGATAGCGGAGGAGCCGGCAGAAGAACCGGACCCTGGGAGAAGAGGTCGAACACCAGGAGAAGAGGTCGAACACCGGGAGAAGAGGCCGGAGAGCGGGAGAAGAACTGGCCACCAGGAGAAGAGGCCGGAGATAGCGGCGAAGTCGGAAGAAGACCCCCGAAGTCGGAAAAAGACCCCCAGAGCTGTCTAATAAATTACTTTAAAAACTTGTGTAGTGTGTTTTTTTATTGACACTTTTTCCCTAGGTGAATAGGTAGGGGTACGATGTACCCCATACTCATGCACATAGGGTGGGGGGGGGCGGGATCTGGGGGCACCCCTCCCCCAAAGCACTTATCCCCCCATGTTGAGGGCATGCGGCCTGGTACGGTTCGGGGGGGGCCCTCGCTCGTCCCCACCCCCTTTCCTGACCGGCTGGGCTGCATGCTCGGATAAGGGTCTGGTATGGATTTTGGGGGGACCCCCACGCCATTTTTTCGGCATAGGGGGTGTCCCTTAAAATCCATAATTTGTTTTTCCTATTGCAGCGAGCGCGAGATGTAGTACCCTGCCCTTGCGTCGTATCTGGTCCGTCGGACCAGCATACAGACGAACGGGCTTTCCGTTAGGAACTGAGTCCGGCGGAGTTACGACGTAAAGATTTGAAGCAGGTTTCAAATCTAAAGTCCGTCGGATTTCCGACCGAAACGGTCCGTCAGAAGTCTGATGCAGCCCACACATGGTCGGATTGTCCGCCAGATTCGGTCCGTCAGACCAGTTCGGTCGGAAAGTCCACCCGTGTGTACACGGCATTAGGGATTGGTGGTATGAGACTGTACTGTAAAATTCCGTAAAACGTTCTTGAAACTCCTGTACCACAGGCACCCACATTACAAGCCTGATTTCCTATTTCAGCTGGTGTGTTAACTAAATAGGAAGACTAAATTCAGATGATTATAACGAGTCTGACCCAACTGAAAAATAATCCATGACTTAGGAATACATAGAAGCACTAAAAGGTGCTCTATGTGTTGTAACTGAGGTTGTTTTAGCTATTATTTATCATATTTGAGTTTTATATCACATGTGTGACTTTCCTGAAAGGAATGAAATTAAGCAGGTTCCCCAGTGTGCGTGGTGTACATGAGTGCAGCAAATCAGGGTATGACCACAAGTCAGGTATTGATCGAGCAATAACTCATTTCCTATAGTCAGTGAACATTTAACGGTGCGGCACATAAATTACTCACATGTCACCTAAATGGCATTTTAATGGAAGGAGCTGATTATGGATTGAAGAAAGAGTCATCAATGTCTTTACAGAAGGGAGAAACAGTGAGGCTGATTCATAAAAACTGGATAAAATAGATAATTGAACTCTTTTCCCTTCAGGTTTTTTATATGCCGTGTACCCCCTGGTGAAATTCTTCTTTACTTCCTTCTGTGTCAGCATGACAGGAAGTGAGGATAAAGCTTCCTTTACCAAATTGTTATTGCTCTCTGTGTCCCCCCCCCCCCCCTTGTCCAATCTGACCAACATTTAAAAAAGGTTCTCCCTAGACATCCACTTTAAAGTCTGCTTTCTTTGTAATAATGTGCAGTCAGAATCCAGATAACATCTCACAGGGTCACTGGCAATGTACTTCCTGGAACTCCTCCTTTGTAACTGTAGCACCCTGGAGATTAGGCAGGGGTGTTCCTCACAAATTTACATGCCTGCAGTAGTTATCCTGGTTGTTTGTTAGAGATCCATTGATTTCTCCCTAAGTTTGGCCTTGTTGCACTTTCCTCTTCTCCCGCCAGGTGGCCAGGCACTTGGTGGTACTAGATATGAGAAGGGCAACCCAAGGTAAGGTTATTGGGTATATGGGGTATCTCAGCCAATGGGCCGGAGTTATCTTGGATCCCTTGGCCTGCTGGGATGACCTATATATTTGGGTGGAGTCAGGTGATCTATGTTCTGTGCCACCTGGACGGCTGTCTGGGTGGAAGTGTGTTGTGTGCCCCGAGCTGCTAGGCCGAAGATTGGGCCTATCCTGGTGGCGTCTGGCTGCTAGGCTGTCTGAGGGCCTATCCAGAAGCAAGAGAGCAGCGCAGGGTTGCGACTGCGGCTTGCAGTCCAACCAGAAGTGACGGTTCTTCCGGCCGGAGAACCTGTCAGTGGTCGGAGGTAAAAGGGAAGCTGTCGTCACTAAGGGACCCACCACATTATTACCAGGGACCACAGTGAGTAACTGAAGCAAGTACCGGAGCAGCATTCTCACCGAACTGGCACAGTGAAGAATCGGGAAACTTCAGGCGGTGATCAAGTCAGGGACCCAACCAGCGGAGGTTACGCTTGCAGAGCAGCCTTGTGTGTCAAGCCAGGGACCGAGCAGGCCAGTGGGGTGAAGCTTGAGAAGTATCGGGAGTGCCAAGCTAGGGACCCAGCAGAGAGATGGGGGCGACGCTTGAGGAAGATACTACAGTAAAGATTGGAGGAGCAAAAGAGATTCAGTGCCAGTGAATCAGAGGGTCTAGTGAGAGACTGGGAGCTCAGTGGGCTGAAGAACTACAAGGAGAAGTTGTAGTGAAGGTGAAAGAACTGTTACGCTTTGTGTTAGAAACTGTTAAAGACTGTTGCCATAGGAGGCAGCATTCCTGCACGTGCAGATGTGGCTTTTTGCTGGAGGTCTTTCTCTGCACAGCTGTCCTCCTATTGAAGTTTCGGAGTCTGCTAATTAAACTTGCAACTACTCAAGGGTGTCCTGGCCCTAACCCTCTTTCCCCCAAAAGTTTGTAAGAGTACTTTTGCATTCAAGAAGCGTCTGGCGCCCAATAACTTTATCCACCTTACACCCACTATGCCTCACAACCCACTACATACAGAAAGTTGTCAGCTATCTCTGGCCCTGGAGGTTCTCATTAGACTGAAGGAGGCCGGAGACCTTGCTACATAACCTCTCTCTACGTCGTCTGTCACCAGTCAACTTCATACGTCAATGGCTGGGTTGATTCTGATGGGCAACTATCTTAGTCATAACATAAATGATGACAACGTTTAAAGAACTTCAGCCATTTTTTCAACTTTCCATCTATTAAATCTTCTGCCCTTGTTGTTTTAACTGGATAGTAAAAAAAAAAAATTCTGCCAGTAATTACCTTATATAACTAACTTCCTGTTTCTTGTCTGGTCATTAGTCTAGGCTTATGACATCATGCACAGCTCTCTCTCTCACTCTCGTGAGAGTTTGTTAGGAAGGGAGGGGGTGAGTAATAAGAGGGCCAATGAGAGCTGTAAAGCTGGAGGTGTGCCTCTGGGTGTCTGTGTACATCCAGAAAGTGGACAGGCAGCAGCTGCCCACAATTAAAATGGCTGCAGCCAGACTCAGTGGAGGGAGATTTCTGCAGCACATTTGGCAAGTAAAGAATCACAGTATATATAAAATAATATGCAAAGTGGTTGGAGGGAAGCTTCAGAATGGCAAAGATTTTCTTATTACAAATTATGGGAGCAGACTGCAATTCCTCTTTAAATACTCTGAGTGGTGTAATAAAGCCTTTTCTCTCAAATTCACTGGGCAGGCTGGAGCTGAGATATTTACTTTAATAAGCCTTTATCCCTCTGCAAATCCCTTTGGAAATTATTCCAATACTCCACATAGATTTTGGACTAAAAATATTTTTTCTTACACACATGTACAACAGTCTCAGTCACTATGTGATTATTACTATATGAACCGTACATACCGTGTTTCCCCTGAAAATAAGACCAGGTCTTATATTAATTGTGGCTACAAAAAACACACTAGGGCTTATTTTCAAGGGATGTCTTATTTATTTACGGTATGTACAATAATCTACATTTATTTAAATACAGTCATGTCATTATGACGATCCTAACCCTTTCATGACTAAGCCTATTTTTGACATTTGGTGTTTTCAAGTTAAAATCTGTATTTTTTGCTAGAAAATTAGTTAGAGCCCCCAAACATTATATATACGGTATATATTTTTTAGCAGAGAATCTAGAGAACAAAATGGCCATTGTTGCAATATTTTATGTCACACTGTATTTGTGCAGCGGTGTTTTAAACGCAACCTTTTGGGAAAAGGGAGACTTTCATGAATTAAAAAAAAACGAAACAGTAAAGTTAGCCCAATTTTTTTGTATAATGTGAAAGATGATGTTACGCCGAGTAAATAGATACCAAACATGTCACGCACTCGTGGAATGGCGACAAACTACAGTACTAAAAACTCCATAGGCGACGCTTTAATTTTTTTTTACGGTTACCAGGTTAGCGTTACAGAGGGGGTCTAGAGTTAGAATTATTACTCTCGCTCTGACGATCGCGGCGATACCTCACATGTGTGGTTTGAACACTGTTTACATATGCGGGCGAGACTTCTGTATGGGTTTTCTTTGCTGCGCGAGCTCGCGGCGACGGGGGCGCTTTAAACATTTTTTTTCTTATTTATTTTACTATTAATAAATTGTTTTTTTTTTTTTTAAATTTGATCACTTTTATTGCTGTCACAAGGAATGTAAACATTCCTAGTGACAGTAATAGGTGATGACAGGTACTCTTAAAGGAGGGATCGGGGGTCTAAAAGACCTCCAATCCCTCCTTTGTTCTTCAAAGTATTCACATCGCCGTTTTCGGTGATTGATTCGCTGAATACTGTATATTTTTTTTTAAACCGGTGCCATTGGCAGCCAAGTAAATGGGAAGTGACGTCATGACGTCGCTTCCGTGTTTACAATTAAAAGACTGGAACGAAGCCGCTTACAAAGGCGGCGGATTGTCGATCGGGCCTCCCGGTGGAACGGGAGGCCCGGTAACAAAACGGATTACATGTTTTTACGACGTCTTTAACTAGGGCTTATTTTCAGGGTAGGGCTTATATTGCAGCCATCCTCGAAAATAACGCTAGGTCTTATTTTCGGGGTAGGGCTTTTTTGTATGATACATTTTGTATGATAATCTTTCAGAAAAGAATAAAAATGATATAAAAAAATAGAAATGTCTTAGTATTGGTAAATGTGGCTATTTGTGTGCGAAAGACAGCACTGGGTGTGTTTGGGAACAGCTCTTCATAACAAGCAGGGGTTCCCATTAGACAAAGGGGAAGGGGCTGCACTGGCCCACTACAGGAAAAGTCTAGGGGCTCTTGTACACCAGCCCCACTGGGCAGTGTTGTCCAATGCAGTCCCAGCACATAGTCAAGGCAATGTGCCTTATGTCCTATTGTTATAGTTGACGGCACGCTGCATTGGTGTGAGATAAAAAAATAGTGGGGCAGATTTTTTTTTACATAATGCGGCATTTGGCGGATACAGCAGTATTCTAGGGGAGCACTGGGTCTCCATTGTGGTGCATTTGGATGGCACAAGCAACTTTTACATAAGATTCTCAGATTTACCTGATGCTCTCCTGATGAAGCGGACTATCGTGTTGTCCATAAAATATGTAGAGATACCCTTGCCCCACTGGCCTATTGGGATTAATTATTAGAAGACCTACATCTTTCTATGTAACAGCTATGCTGAGATCTATATTGTGATATACTGTGTGTTCTGCTTCAAATGCAGCTTTATGCATTGACATACCTCCTTGGACTCAGTCTGTCCGTACGGTATGGTCACCTGCTGACTTGGCACCGTCCACAGGCAGCTTAAAGCAAGATTCCGGCCAGCTAACATTTTTTTTTTAAGTCAGCAGCTACAAACACTGTAGCTGCTGACTTTAAATAAGTAGACTTACCTGTCCTGGGTGCCGTGATGTCGGCCGCCCGAGGCCGACCCGTCCCTCGGCTCTCGGGTCCCGGCACCGCCATCCTAAGTAAGGGAAACAGGCAGTGGAGCCTTGCGGCTTCACTGCCAGTTTCCTACTGCGCACGCGCAAGCGGCGCGGCGCTCTGTGAATGGCCCCGTGGTTTTCTGGGAACACATACAGTTCCCAGAAGGCAACTGGGCCGCTCACTGAGGAACAGGACACGCCGCGGAATAGGAAGAGGCAGATTAGGAAGACTGCCTAGCAACAAGGGTTCAGGTAAGTTTTTTTTTTTTTAATTTTTTCAAATGTTTTTAAAAAAAATTTTTTAAGGATTTTTGGTGCATTTTTTTTTTCCAGGGTGGCCCTCCACTTTAACTCTTTAATAAGACACAGAAGTTGAATCCAACACAATTTTACTTCAGCTAATTGCTTTACAGAGGATGTGTTTCCAGTCTTTTGATGTGTAAGAAGACAATGTGGTTGATTTACTAAAACCAGAGAGTGCAAAATCTGGTAAATATGCAAATAATGGTGTGCTTATTCAACGCCGTAAACTATACAGCACTGGAAACTGTATATTATCTCCACAGCTTAAGTGAATATAAAATATATATATATATATATATATATATATATATATATATATATATATATATAAACCAATAAAATCCAAATATACAAAAAAAGTCCAGAAATTGTGATGATTCTGAAGTAAGCAGATATCCTTCTCAATTGCAGGTAAAAATGCAATTAGTGCTTTAACATAAATGTGCAATCACCACCATCATCCACCTTTGAGTGAATTGGCCGCTCACCTCACAGAAAGACCCACCAGGGTCTATTAAAATCCTTGTTTAAAAGTGTAGATCCTCAATAGTGAGGGAAATCAACTCCGGCAATAAAGAACACACGCTCTCTTTGGAAAACGATTTCTCAGAATGTTGCTCGAAATATATAAGAAGAGTTCATTGCGCAATACCATTAAAAATAAGATTGATTTAAAACATACACATTTTACACTCACACTTTCTACACCTTGTATAAATGCAAGTAATATATCCAAGCTGCAAGCTCCTCACCTCCTCACCGCTAATCCCATTGTACGAGACACCGTAAATGACGTCACCAGCTCCACCCGCCGCGTTGCGTCAATTGTTACGTGCCTTCTTCAAAGGGATAGAGTCTTAGAACAAAAAAGATTATTTCCTGGTGTAAAATCTCTGCCTGCTCTATACCTCCAAAGCTGTAAACTCGTCACACCGCTTTGTTAGTTGTGTTGCTATGCTGTATACTTTTTCCAGCAAAATCTGGTGCAGCTGCGCATGGTAGCCAATAATCTTCTAACTTCAGCTTGTTCAATTAAACTTTGACAAAAAACCCTGGATGCTGATTTCTTTGCAGGCCTCATGCACACTGGACATTTTTACAGCTGCTGTTTTTGGCGTCAGACATTTTTTTTTGCAGCCAGGAAACTCCCCAGCATGTTATCCTATGTGTCCATGCACACATAGGCTGTTATCAGCAGTTTTTTGGCAGGGGCGTTTTCTAGCTGGAAAAAAACCCCCCAGAACTAGTGGGTTTTGAGAGGAGTTTTTTCAGCTGTAAAACAGCTCTAAGGGTCTCATGCACACTGGACATCATAAAAAAGCCAGTAACGTTAGCTGTAGAAAGCTGTTGCTGTAGAGTGAGTTTTCAGCGTTTTTTTCACTAGCGTTTTTAGCGTTTTTTGGTGTTTTTTTTAGATGTAGCGTTTTTTTTTTAGCTTTTTTCTTAGCAAAACTATACTCCCATAAAAGTCTATGGCTCAAAAACGCTGGTGAAAGCTGAATAGTCGCGTTTTCAGCATTTTTAAGCTTTTTTCAGCGTTTTTCAGAGTTAGAGCTGTTTTACAGCTGAAAAACTCCTCTCAAAACCCACTAGTTCTGGGTTTTTTTTCCAGCCAGAAGACGCCCCAGCCAAAAACTGCTGATAACAGCACCTGGAGTATACTGTCCAGTTCTGGGCACCAGTCTTCAGGAAGGATGTACTGGAAATGGATCGAGTACAAAGAAGGGCAACAAAGCTAATAAAGGGTCTGGAGGATCTTAGTGTAGCGCTGGTAGATTTTTATCTACCGCTGATAGGTAAATTTAGTGGGTCGCTTATTATAGGAAGTTAGATTTGCCTCTGTTCCAGCTTGGCTGACGTTGCATGTAGTTCCACATTGTGCCGGTGGGTGTCGTCACCATCGGCAGGTGTTGGAAAAGTAACATGTTGAAGCGAATGAGTGCTCCTCTGTCCCGGAGATAACTCGGTGGAAGTGGTCCTCCGAGTTGCATTCTGGGAGAGGGTATTTATGGGACAGACGCCATGTTTTAGGGTTTGCTTTCAGCCACCTGCTGGCCCTCCTGGCTGACAGGTATGCACTAGGAATACCACCTCGTGGTCCTCCGTTCCGGAGGCCCGTGTCTCTGCGGCGTTTGGGTGGGCCCAGAAGCCTGTCTGGGGCCTACCACAGCAGCGGAGGAATGGTCCTGAGCTGTCTATCCTGAGTGAAGAAGCTGGACAACTGAGAAGATCCCAGGGGAGGACCCGTCACTGAAGGATCATGCAGAGTGCTGGTCTGGAGAGGGGCCTGGTGACTTGGTTGGAGGACGCATTCCGAAGTAATCTTACAGTATAGTACTGCCGGGTTGGCTTAAAGGTTCAAGTACTGTATCTGACATTCATCACAAACCAATACATCCTGTGGCAGAGGATCGTACGGGTTTTATTCCAGATAAGTCTGTGGCAGAGACTTTTGTTCGTGCTACATGCTGGCTGCTAGGCAAGTGAGAGATGTCTATCCAGGCGGGCAAAGATTGAATCCTACTAAAGGGGGACTATTCAATTACAAGTGTTCAATTACAAAGAATGTTCTGAAGAAATACAACAAAAAGGTATTTGAGCTTCCCTGCAGCTTTCCTACTACCTCTTTCCTGCTAATTCCCTTGTTCGTTTTATTAAAACCTACTCAAGTGTTTGGCACTTATATCATCCACAGGTAAACTCAACGGAACCCTAGACCCGGTGCCGGTGAAAGAGAGGTGTCGAGAGTGAAGGTAACAAGCCTGCTTAAACCAGCAGCTCCACCGAGAGTTATTGCTACATGTGGGGGCTCGTCCGGGATTTGTTACCCGTCAATTCTCACAACCTGGAGAGGTGTTTCACTGGGAGTTTACGGTGAGAACTGGACTTTGTCATTTTCTCAGGAGAAGAAGAGGTTAAAAGTTGCAGGACTTTATTTTTGAGTGTGTAGGCGGCGGGCGCCAGTAAAAGCCCAGGAGCTACGTGATCAGAAGAACAAGTGGGAGGAGCCTACCCTACTTGATAGCGCATGGGACGCGTGTATGTGTTTGGCGCCAGAGAAGAAGAGAGGCCTCATGATCGTGCTGAGAGGATCAGTGTGTGGCCATGTCTTTTTTGGCGATGCAGTCAATTATGGGACCGCGTCGAGTACTGTGTTGACCGGAACCCCGCTTACAGATACCGGTATTCGTCTGAAGCCACAGGGGAGGTTTGTTCTCTACACCGTTGGAGATATCGAAGGGCTGGGCATGATTTGCCACAAATGTGAGGGACTGGCCGTACATCTCCGTCCATTTGTTCGCTGCCCGCATTGTGGAGAATATTTGTTTGTGGTGGAGCAACCTACCATGTCGCCCTGTGCTTATCGTATGGACTGGGCTACAGGTGTCGCCACAGTAGAAGCTGCCACTTCTGCTGGAAGAGAACGTCAGGCCGTGACTTTGCCTGTTGCTACCGAGAGTGTTCCGGAGAGAGACACTGCTGTTACCGATTCATCAGCGGACATTACTTTGATTTCCGCGTCCACTACACCTATCCCTGTTGTACCTGTCCAAAAGAAGATGGGATATGTGAAGGCTTCCCGTGGCCGTGGTCGAGGCCTACCCCAGAGACTACCCAAACCGGATCCAACAAAGTCCACGTCAGGAATGGGTGAGCAATTGTTGGGGAATGTATCTGGGACTGTAAATAGATATCTGCCAGCAGAAGAACTGGGAGATTCGGAGATAGAATCCATGTCGGATCTCTCCGGTGATGATGACCTATTTGAGATTACGTCACAAGAGTTGTTATGGGCCCAAGGCGAGGATGTCGCCTCTGCCATGACTTTCCCTGAATGGACAGCCCTGAGTTCTGGGAAGACGTCACCCTGTGTGGAGCCACACAGCACTGTAAATGAGACATTGTCAAAAGTTACTAGTTCACTTCAGACACCGGCTGGGTCTATGGTGAGCAAGTCATTGGATTTGTGTCTGCCTCCTGGTATGGGGAAAAATAGATCCTCACCGAAACTTGCACGTTTGCAGAGAATGTTGAACAAGCGTGTCGCTACGGAGTATGGTTTGGAGTTCCCATATATCCCTCAGGACATAATGCAAGTGATTGAAGCTAACCGAGAGCTTTGGTACAGTGAAGCTGTTTGGGACTATTTGTCTGTGCCTAAGCCTTTCCAGAAAACTGGTTGTTCTGTTGCTATGGATGAACATTACAGTGTATGTTTTATGCACTGGAATTATGGTCGGCACATTCATGCTGACAAAGTGGTCATTTGCAGACCCGGAAAAGATGACGTTGTGTATTTCATCACTACAGTGGATAAACTGGGAAAGACACTGACATTGCCAGATCCCCGGTTTTATTGGTGATTATGGACAAAAGAACTTTGAGTTAGTTAGTGTCAGTACATAGAGATCTTCGTGGTCAAGATCTGAATACTCATCTCAGTGTTTTAAATCCAAGGACTTCTTTTTTGCTAGCCGGATTTTCTTCATTTAAGAAAAATTGTGTATATATAGGGATGGACTCCTAGAGATTAATCTGATATAGATAATGGGAAGAGAGTTTCATTTTTTTCAAATGAGACTTTGCTCCTGAAACAGTATAGGTTGCATGTATGTTTAATATGTTTTCCTTTTCAGGAACCATTTGATCCCCTATCAAGCTGTTAGGCTTTTCAGCTAAAATAGATAGTGAGGTTGTGTACAGTCATAGGATGGTTTTGTTTGCGGATGTGAACATAATGTTTTACAAATGTTGATCTTAAAATGTCTTTCTACTGTTTTTCTTTCTTCTTTAACTAAATCCAAGTTTTAAGCTCAAATACCTACTCTCAGGCTTGGGAGTTATTGTTTTGTGACAGACATTGATGACAACGTCTATTGTACTGGGGGGAGTATGTAGCGCTGGTAGATTTTTATCTACTGCTGATAGGTAAATTTAGTGGGTCACTTATTATAGGAAGTTAGATTTGCCTCTGTTCCAGCTTGGCTGACGTTGCATGCAGTTCCACATTGTGCCAGTGGGTGTCGTTGTCACCATCGGCAAGTGTTGGAAAAGCAACGTGTTGAAGCAAATGAGTGCTCCTCTGTCCCGGAGATAACTCTGTGGAGGTGGTCCTCCGAGTTGCATTCTGGGAGAGGGTATTTATGGGACAAACGCCATGTTTTAGGGTTTGTTTTCAGCCACCTGCTGGCCCTCCTGACCGACAGGTATGCACTAGGAATACCACCTCGAGGTCCTCTGTTCTGGAGGCCCGCGTCGCTGCGGCATGTGGGTGGGCCCAGAAGCCTGTCTGGGGCCTACCACAGCAGCAGGGGAATGGTCCTGAGCTGTCTATCCTGAGTGAAGAAGCTGGACAACTGAGAAGATCCCAGGGGAGGACCCGTCATGGAAGGATCATGCAGAGTGCTGGTCTGGAGAGGGGCCTGGTGACTCGGTTGGAGGACGCATTCTGAAGTAATCTTACAGTATAGTACTGCCGGGTTGGCTTAAAGGTTCAAGTACTGTATCTGACATTCATCACAAACCAATACATCCTGTGGCAGAGGATCATACGGGTTTTATTCCAGATAAGTCTGTGGCAGAGACTTTTGTTCGTGCTACGTGCTGGCTGCTAGGCAAGTGAGAGATGTCTATCCAGGCGGGCAAAGATTGAATCCTACTAAAGGGGGACTATTCAATTACAAGTGTTCAATTACAAAGAATGTTCTGAAGAAATACAACAGAAAGGTATTTGAGCTTCCCTGCAGCTTTCCTTCTACCTCTTTCCTGCTAATTCCCTTGTTCGTTTTATTAAAGCATTGAAAAACCTACTCAAGTGTTTGGTGCTTATATCATCCAGAGGTAAACTCAACGGAACCCTAGACCCGGTGCCGGTGAAACGTGTCGAGAGTGAAGGTAACAAGCCCGCTTAGACCAGCAGCTCCCCCGAGAGTTATTGCTACATTAGTTATGAGGATAGGTTGAGAGCACTGAACTTATTCTCTCTGGAGAAGAGACACTTGAGAGGGGATATGAATTCAAGATACAAATACCGGACTGGTGACCCCACAATAGGGATAAAACTTTTTCGCAGAAGGGAGTTTAACAAGACTCGTGGCCACTCATTAAATTTAGAAGAAAAGAGGTTTAATCCTAAACTACGTAGAGGGTTCTTTACTGTAGGAGCGGCAACGATGTGGAATTCCACAGGTGGTGGTCTCAGCGGGGAGCATCAATAGTTTCAAAAAACTATTAGATAAGCACCTGAACGACCGCAACATACAGGGATATACAATGTAATACTGTCATATAATCACACACATAGGTTGGACTTGATGGACATGTGTCTTTTTTCAACCTCACCTACTATGTAACTACAGTTGTATGCAAAAGTTTAGGAACCCCTGACAATTTCCATGATTGTCATTTATAAATATTTGGGTGTTTGGATCAGCAATTTCAATTTGCAATTGGCCACCTTAAATACCTTTACCTGTCTATGAAGTTCAAGGCTTAATGAGCTCACCAAACCAATTGTGTGTTGCAATTAATCAGTGCTAAGTAGTTACAGGTATTCAAATCAACAAAATGACAAGGGTGCCCAAATTTATGCACCTGTCTAATTTCATTTTGATGCATATTGCGCATTTTCTGTTAATCCAATAAACCTCATTTCACTACTGAAATATTACTGTGTCCTTCAGTTATTTGATAGATCAAAATGAAATTGCTGACCCAAACACCCAAATATTTATAAATGACAATCATGGAAATTGGCAGGGGTTCCTAAACTTTTGCATACAACTGTATGGGTGCATGGACACATAGGATAACATGCTGGGGAGTTTATTGGCTGCAGAAAAAAAAGGTCTGAAGCCAAAAATAGCTGTGCATTTTTCCACCACCAGCTATAACAAATGAATGTCCCACACCCTAATTATAATAGGACTCCGCCTACAGACAAAAAAGTGTCCCTATACATTTTTTTGAGAATGTTGGCAACTATGCATACTACAGAAAAATAATAACCTCATGCAGCTCAATGTAAAAAAAACACATGAAAGTGGGGCAGAACACTGTGGCTATATACTTGGTCAGTGGGGAAAGTGAAGAGTAGGGTCCAGTATTGATATTTGTTTATCATCAAACATGTGCAAATTGATATTACGAGGAATGCCATTTTATTAAAATTATAAAAAAAAAATTCTGTTGTATTTGTTAATATCATAAAAGAAAAAAAGAAAATACTCTATAATAAATTCGATAGTTTCTCCTTTATGATTGTGTTCTGGTGATTGCAAGGTCTGACGATTTGGTTTTAGTTGAAGCACATTTATTTCAATAAGTTAGAAAAGAAAAACCTGTGAGATGGATTGCAACAATGCATCACACAGCTCCTACACAAATTGCACACAGTACACACCGCTGGAGTAAATGGAGCCTGAATTAAATGCTGGTAGTCTCTGCTCCCTTTATGTGTGTCAAGCTTTCATTTTCAATTTGATAGCCGGGCCTTTAATCGGGGTACTTATCACATTTGCTGATATACAATGACCACTAGAGGGAGAATCTATAAATCTGGATATTAAGTAATGTAATCAGAACATGCAAAGGGTAAGGTGAAAGCCATTTCAAAAATCTTTTACGGGTAAGCATTATAATAAATATCAGAAAAGGCTCTTCAAATACAGTAAAACCTTGGATTGTGAGAATAATTCGTTCCAGAAACATGCTTGTAATCCAAAGCACTTGTATATCAAAACAAATTTCCCCATAAGAAATAATGTAAACTCAAATGATTCGTTCCTCAACCATTTATTCATAGGTCCTTCAGGTTATCCCCTTCCCGCCGCAGATGTGCATACTCGGCTTTCTGGGGTTATACCAGGATGATGGCCGCAGCTGCAGGCATCATCCCGTTACTGTTTTTTAGAGCTGGCAATCGGCTATCCAGGTATAACAACCGATGCGGCTAAAAGCCACTCGGCTGTTATACTGTTGCAGCGGGAGGGGACGTGCCCCCCTCCCGCCGCTCTTACCAGGCCTCCCGTTCCATCGGGAGGCCCGATCACCAATCTGCTGCCTCCGGCGGCTAGTGACAGTCTGGAACGAAGCTGTGAGCGGCTTCGTTCCAGCCTCCTAATTGTAAACACGGAAGCGACGTCATAACGTCACTTCCCGTTTACTCGGCTGCCAATGGCACCGGTTTAAAAAAAATATACAGTGTTTATAATCGCCGAAAACGGCAATCTGAATACTTTGAAGTGCAAAGGAGGGGACCCCCGATCCCTCCATAAAGAGTACCTGTCACCACCTATTACTGTCACAAGGGATGTTTACATTCCTTGTGACAGCAATAAAAGTGATCAAATTTTTTTTTTTTAAACACAATTTATTAATATAAAAATAAATAAAATAGCTTGCGCAGCAAAGAAAACGCATATGGAAGTCGCGCCCACATATGTAAACGGTGTTCAAATCACACATGTGAGGTATCGTCACGATCGTCAGAGCGAGAGCAATAATTCTAGCACTAGACCTCCTCTATAACTCTAACCTGGTAACCGTAAAAAAAAATTAAAAGCGTTGCCTATGGAGATTTTTAGGTACCGTAGTTTGTCGCCATTCCACGAGTGCGTGCAATTATAAAGCGTGACATGTTTGGTATCTATTCACTCGGCGTAACATCATCTTTCACATTATACAAAAAAATTGGGCTAACTTTACTGTTTGGTTTTTTAAAAGTCATGAAAGTGTCCCTTTTCCCAAAAAGCTGCGTTTAAAACACCGCTGCACAAATACCGTGTGATATAAAATATTGCAACAATCGCCATTTTGTTCTCTAAATTCTCTGTGAAAAAATATATATATATAATGTTTGGGGGCTCTAAGTAATTTTCTAGAAAAAAATACGGATTTTAACTATAAAATGTCCATCCACAAATGGGAGCCTCCACAAGGGGATTAGAAGCTAAATCCAGCAGGAACTCCAGAGTATTAATAAGAAGAGAGGCACCTCTAAGAATAGCAATATGTTGCTAAATTTTGTACCTTCATTAAATGTATCCATATTGCTACACTTAGAGGCGCCTCTCTTCTCTCTTATACTCAGTTGTGACATGACGCTACTTGTATATCAAGACATCGCTTGTATATCAAGTCAAAATTTATTTAAAAATTTTGCTTGTCTTGCAAAACGCTCTCAAACCAAGTTACTCTCAAACCAAAGTTTTACTGTACCATTTAATTCCCTAAAATGATTTGTTCTTGGATTTAGTTACACTTTTTTTTTTTACTCTGCAAGAAAAAAAAAAAAAGTTTCCCTTTAAATCCTATGGGACTTTTCACACCACTGCGCTGTGGGTGCGTTTCTGCATGCTGCATCTTTGGTGCGGTGTTGAAAACTGCACCAAAAACACAGCTTCCCATTGAAATGAATGGAAATTGCGGCAAAAGCGCTGTAAAAACACACTGCGATTTGCATTTTGGTGCGTTTTTTAGTCACATGTTCGTTTTTCACAGGTGCAGACAACCCAAAAAAAGCAGCAGAAATGCAGGGAAACGCATATGAAACACAGCAAAAAAGTGGTAAAAAAAGCATATGCGTTTTAACCACAATTTCGCTACAGTTCAGTGTGAAAGGGCTACGGTTGCTGCCCAATAGCAGAGCACAGTGGTTGTGTTGTACTCCATTTTTTTTTTCCCCAGCAGATCTGTGTGAAACCTCTGACAATAGCCTTTCAGTAGAAATGCCATACTCCATACAGAGCTTGTCCTGTAAGTGATTTGCTTGCAGCAGCTGTTTGTGCAAAGAATATGGCTGAGCCACCTGCGCTACAATTGTAATTGTATAAGTTTACCCCTCCCCCTCAGAATAAAGAATGGTACAGACACTGTGTGATTTTTTTTCATCATCTTTTTATTAAGTCATAGAAACACATGAATTTGTAAAACACCCCACCTTATAGATTGCATTCCACAATGCTCACATACAATTGTTATATGTATATACACGATGAGAATATTAACCTGTACATTGGCCATAGATGGATTTGTACTTTATTGTAAGGAAAATGTTTCTAGAATGGAAACACTAGGGCTGGCTTCATACCTACGCTTTGCGGCATTACGCGCTTGCGTTTTAGCGCACCACAATGCACAGATGAGAACAATTTGTGCACTGTGATGAGCTGTGTTAAAAAAGGTCTACTTTTTAAATGCTGTGGTGCCTTTTTTTTATTTTATTTACATTACTATTTAGAATGAATGGGCAGCATTAATGCAACACCGCAAGCAGTAATGCATTTTTCAGTGCATACCCAGGGTTGCCCCTTTTTCTTCAAACCAAATCTGAACACTTTAGCGGCACAGGGCTAATTCTTTTTCCCCTTAGTATACACTATAGGATTATAAAAGAACTGGGACAGCTTTGGGTGCCCAAAGGAGAGTAGTAACTATGTGCACTGCAGTGAACAGTGGGTGTGGCCAAACTGCTCCTGCTGATATCATTGTTCCGCACCCCCTCTGAGTGATGCCAAACCTGTCCCCAGACAGCCACCCTCAGCTCCCAGATGGCAACAGATTTGTGTGTGACTATCTCGATTACTTGGGGAGCCACAGCCCGGTCTGAATAATGTGTGCGGGTTTCAGGCAGACTGAAAACCAGACACATTACAAAACCCGGACTGTCCGGGTGAATTTTGGACAGGTGGCAACCCTACTATTACCCCAGGACATAGGTGTGATGCCAGCCTTAGGGATAAGCTCCAGGTAACCTTCGGCATAAATTTAGCAAGTATTTCACAGCCTTACCACTGAGTGGATGACCTATTGATATTGGAAGTTTTGTTGGAAACTAATCTCAGCAAGAGCCTGCTGTCATTCAGTATTCCAAAAAAGTAGGGGAATTCATCAAGACACATGACAAGCATTAGGTCAGGCCCTTGCTGATGCACTTTTATAGATCTCCACAGATTGCTCCTTATTAATTTACAGCAAACAGATATATGGGCTGTTCTGCAGGAGCCAAAATACTTCCAAAATGGATTATGATTAAATTATCTACAGCCAATGTTTTTTTTCCCTCTTGATACAACCACTGCATGATAATATAAATGCAGGAATTTTATTTACAGACATAAGTGCTTTTCAAAGAAAACAAAAAAAAAATAAAAAATAAATTCACAGCTTACTGAGGAACCATAAGAATTCCAACATAACTAATACCCAGATTGGGTACTCAATGGCAACAATTAGCAAAACACAATGAACAATTTTTTGTTAGCAGAGAAGTGGAAAGATAGAACCCCTGTCAGATTTGTATTCCTGTAGCTCTGTTTGCTGCTTACCCTTCTCAATATCCTGGAGTTTACACTGCAGTCCACTATTCTACCTCTTGGAGGACACTCCACACTCACCCTCCATGTCACCTACACGCAAGGTGTCTAAGGCCAGCTCAAAGCTCGACAAATTTAGGCACAAGGACAATGAGGCCATGGGGGAAAATGGCAGCGCTTCAACACCAGACTCGGAAACCTCCAGCTGCAGAAACAGCAAGAGTGTTGAAAGCGATCTCCACGTGCCAGGCAACCTTCGCTTCTAAGATTGAAGAGGTCAAAGTGGACATTTCCTGCATACGAAAGGACTTCCACAAACTCTGGGACAGAGTGACAGAGGCTGAAACACATATTGGGAGGACGGAAAACTAGCTACAACTACTAGAACACTTCTCTGAACAGATGCAGCGCCAGCAGCTTGCCCAGAAGCAAGACGATATGGAAAACCGCTTCGCTGCTGTAATCTCCATTTTGTGGGCCTCGCAGAAGGTGTGGAGGGTGTGGATCCTGCATCATCTCTTGAAAACCTGATAATTACAACATACAGCCAGGTATCATTCTCTGCCACATTTGTGGTGGAGAGAGCCCACCGAATGCTAGTTAGTATTGTACATCACTAACACTGGTATTGGAGATTCTGGAAGCAGGAGGCTCTCAATGTTCTTCCATATGGGTTCCTTCACAAGAAGCAGGTAATAGGTGGAAAAGGAATCATTTTAATCAGGAAGGTGCTAAACGTAATGAAAAGCCAACAGTCCTATCATGGCTTCTTCAGAAGAACTGGTGACGCTGTATATCTATGTATCTGTATACAAATGGCTGCCAATATAGCCGTTGCCTCTTCTGTCTGTGGGTTACAGTGGGACTCTATTCCCAAAGTCAGAAATATGGGTTGCATTAAACTGTCCTGGGCAAAGGGGAGTAACCCATGGCAGATTTTTCCTAATATGGGTTACTAAGCCTCAACCATAGGCACTGCGCTAGGGCTTGTTGTGCTGCTCTTGACATCAAAACTAGCTAAGCAAAAAAAAGAAGTTTGCCATTCATATTATACACCAACCTTCTTTTTATTTGGTTACCTTGGAGAAGGATTTATATTGCCTTCTTTGCCCGTGTTTATGGGATTTCACCTTCTTATCCTGGTGACCATGCAGCAAGGGGGGACAACTCCAATGACACAGACAACCTAAAAGAGGTTCTCATCCTGCCCAAGTATATAAATGTCTGCACCCTCCTTTGGAGAACTTTTACTCGTTTCTTGTCAGAAACAACAATAAAAACCCAACAAAGGTCCTAACCTTTACTCACTCTGTCCAAAACAACAAGAACTGGCTGGAGTCGTGCCTCAACAGTTCTACCACTGGACAGGACATACTTAAAGGATTTGCACATGTCACTATCACACAAAATTAGCATTTTACAACAAAATCACGCAAAACACATGGCGTTAGATGAATGTCACACAAACTCGTACCAGCTGGACAAATTTCCCAGCTCCATCCAATGGCCAAAATACAGTACAGTGCATTTTGGCCACTAGATGGAGATGACAATCATAAGAATTCATCTATTATAGAAAATATAGAGACATCTTGAGAAGCCTGCATCAATGTGTGTGACATTTATCCAATGAATTTGTCCAAAGACCCCCGACTATCAATGCTCAGGCCCAAAAAAAAGTCTTAGTCCATAGTAACCAATCAACATCTCCTTTTCATGAAAAAAGCAAACTGATTGGTTTCTGGAAGCAACATAAAGGTGATGTTTACCATTAGCTCTGAGGAAGCATAAGCAGATCCAGATCCCTGAAACATGTTGGGTTACCTTTAGATCATAAATATTATACAATATTAAAGGGACTTTACCACTCTGGTGTGTCTTCCTGGCAGGTTAACTCATTCAGCCACAGAACGAGCCATTAAATATATGAGTTGGCACCCTTCTTTCACAGTTCTGTTCAATGGCATTGAAGCTGCAACCCAAATACAATTGGCTGAGCCACCAAGTTAATGTGTTTTGTGACAGAGTCAAGAATTATGTACGCCCATATTCCTGAGCCAATAACAATGAATCAGTCTTGTCATTGATTGGCTGAGCAGCAGATTTTTACAAGACACGCCCTCTCTGACATCTTCCATTGCACTCTGGTAGCATTACCGGCCCCTGTATGTCAATTGTAAGTAGGCTGCCCTCCTTGGAACGCCAACCTACCTACCTTGCACTAAACACATATAAGACATTCAATGTTGTGGTTTTAGGAAAATAAAAAAAAATTTAAGTGGACGTTCATTCACTTAAAACCAGCTGAGCTTGTTGTTTTTCACACCGGAGAAACACATGTTATTGCTGCAGACACCTCCATAACTAGGCGGACACGCCGAACATGGTCTTCCCAGCTTGTAAGGGGATTCTCCTATCCAGTTACCCCTAGAAAAAAAGGATATGAATAGTAACATAAAGAGAAATAACCTTCATATTAGAAACATCTGGTGTATCTAGGGCAATGTTTTGTTTTAGTTTTGAACAAAGTCAAGAAGAATTAAACTCCATGTCCCCTTTGAAAAAAATTGAAGAAATTTCCCTTTACTTCCCGTCCTGGAGACAAAACAGGAAGTGAGGGGAAACCTCTCTAAAATAAGAGGACATCCTGTCTCCGAGAGCTGTCCTCAGATCTAGTGACAATTATCAAATTTTGGATTTCCCTTCACTTCCTGTCTTGGTGACATTGGTAATTGAAATGGAATAGTCACTGGAATAGGTGTCCCCATTTTCTCCCTGCGTGTTCCTGTCCTGGTGATACCTAACCCCTAATTCTTGTACAGGTGTCACAGGGACAGCAATTGAGATAAGATCTTTGCAATGGTGTCACAGACAAAAATAAGCTAACAGAAATGTTAACTCTTCCCCACAATATCCAAAACTAATACATCATGAAAGACACAAGTGCTAAACTGTAGAGAAAGTTCATAGAGATATTTAATGAATGGCGTAACCTTGGCCGTTGGCTGACCCTCTCCATAAACTAGCCAATAAACCCGCCCCAGCGATATAATGCAGTCTAGACTACATTGTAGAAGATAGATGGCCATGTACACAGGCGGTGATGTAGTAGGCAGTGTCTGTTGCAGGCTCCGAGCTTCTGACTGCTGGTGACCAGTCTGAACTAGCAGCTTTTAATAGTACATTTCACATGTTTACATTGTGACATTCCTTACTCTAGTCACCAAACAAGAACATCCTTAAAGTGTCACTCCTCCTTTCTTACGTGATGTAGTAAGCCAGGACAGTGAAATCACCAACTTTAATACTTATTTTTTCTTCTGGGTCAGCCTTTTGTCAAGCTTTTCAACACAGAGGAACCCTTGAAATAACTTTCAACTCTCAGGTAACCCCTGCTAGAAATGACTATATCTACATCTCATGATACGATCGTGTGATGGTCAGTGAGAAGAATGCTCCTTACATAATCTGAGAAATTGCTAATAGTTTAAGGAACTCCCAGCAACCTCTAGAGCGGAGGTCACTTGTGATCGACCAGTCAACCACGGGGAGCCGGCAGGTGGATCGTGACCACGGCTCTATCTCCCCCCAGCCACCGCCGTTCTTGTTCACTGCAGAGTGGAGAGCGGAAGGCAGCAAAGTACTGGATGGAGGGAGCTGCCTCAGTGATTGGTTGCTAGGTGGTCCTAGCAACCAATCACCAGCTTGTTATAAAATGTTCACTCCGGCAGCTCCTGCTCTCACCTTCGACCCAGCACTATGCTGTCTCCTAGGAAGTGCTACCTACACAGTGCTGTATGTATGTGGGGGGATGATGTGAAGGGGGCAGAGGGGACACTGTTGGAGGGGGGGCAGAGACCACTGCTATGGGGGGAAGAGGACACTAAAGTGGGGGGGGGGGGTGATTTGAAAAGGGCAGAGGACACTGTGTTGGGGTGTCGGGGGGCATTGGAACAATGAACACCACTTCTGTCTTTTTATTGGGAGCTTGAACATTTTTTTTTTTTTAAGGGCGCTACCTAGTACCTATCCCCCCACCCCGGGATCTTTGCTTTCCTCCATATTATAGCTCAAAGTTCTGCAAGAGTGAAAGAGAGTGAACTGTGCACGCGTGGGTAGGGAATTAAGTAGAATGTTCATTCACGATTTGCTGGGGCCACACATCCAATACAATGAGGTCAATGCAATAAGCAACTTGAGTAGAAAGAATTATTTAAAAAAAAAAGGAGGTCTGCATATTACTGTAGCGAGCAAGCTGTTTTGCAGGGCTCTATAAACTTTTCAAACATGGGGTCAGTTTACTGTCCTTCAGACTTTAGGTGGGCTGAATTGTGGCCAACAGGGGTAGAAAATGTCCTGGGCCCAGCATCTGTGAGAATAAATATGGCCTCAGGGTTGGTGATCAGTGGGAGGAGGAGTAGTGCCCCAATTAGTAGAGTGAATGGTATCCCATCATGGGTATCAGTGAAAGAAATAGTCCCCCATTGTTGGTGTCAGTGAGAGGAATAGTGCCTAATATCATTGGAAGGAATAGTCCCCCAAAGGCTGGCTAAAGGTTAGCAAAGGGCTGCATCTGGCCCTCGGGCTGCAGTTTGAAAACCCCTGGTGTATTGCGTAGGGGTGTTTTTGGAAAATCAAAAGTGAACTAAGGCAGTCAATAAAGGATTCGATTTTCTTTCTTTCCACCTAGAGCCACATCCACCTAGGTAAGTATGATTCAAAAAATAAATAAAAATTCCATATTCTTGAACTGAAAATTTCAGATATCTGTTTGGTCGGATTCCCTAAATGACACCCTGTGAAAATAGAAAACAGCCCTGCTACGAACAGAATTCAGATTTGTACATTATGGTCTGTTTTGTAGTAAAAGAAAGACACACGACAGATATTTTCTAACTTACTTGATAGAATAATTACACACCAAAAGGACAGCTTTTCTCCATGTACTTCCCCATACATTGATGTTGTGACATGTGTTGAGGGCACACCCTAATTTATTTGATGATGCCCACACCATCTGGAAGAGAGAAGAGCCAGCTCATTAGTATAAGAATGTATAGTGGACTTGTACATATATTCTTTCTTCAAAGAGAATAAAACAGAAAAAAAAAGAAAACAATTGTAGTCCCTACATCTAAGGATTGGTAGATACACTTTAACCACAAGTCATATTACAGAAAAGGTGTTGCTTCACTTTTGTCCCAGCCTTGCAGTCAGCAGATATGTATCTCTGTTTTTTTAAGGGTGGTATTTGGACTTGGCCTTGTGGGGTGGTATTTGGTTTTGGACTTGTTTCCTCCATGAAGTCCAAATTAAACAAAATCTGAGCTTCACCGAAGTTAAACAGACCACAAAGACTAATTGCACTTTTTTATTCTTTCATGGCAGATGCATAACTATCAAGTCAAATGACAGAGGGAAACAGGGTAACGTTAATCAAAGTCTAAACCTCGGCAGAAGCTGCAGTTCTATCAAGATCTATGGCCAACACAAACAAGGCATTAGATATGTCTATATGAAAGCCCTTGATGGAATTCATGCCCGGGACGCGTGCGTCAGTGACGGCACTTGCTGAGTTCAAATTCCCAACTCTTGCCAAATACGATGCTGTAATCGCTTATTTTAAACCTTTCAATGTTACAATATCTCTGCCTCGGGAAGGTTGGAAAAACAGCTCAAACATAACATTTTCTTTTTTCACCCCCTTTTTTTCCGCCCTCTTTCCTAAAAAGTGATTGATCTTCTGCTGCCAGGGTAAATGTTCCATTTAAGGCTTGAAGCAATGATTGCTGAAAAACGAGCCTGCTCTGAAAATGGGAAGACTGATGGGTCTACTGGAACAGCTGGATACCTTACCACCAATTGGACTTGTTGATTGATGATGTAATATAATATGATCGCTGGAGAATCTGCCTCTGGCAGTAGGATATGGAAAGGTATAAGATGAACTTTAGATAACTAGGGATGAGCAAAACTGAGTGTTCTCATTTCTTCGAAATGTAAAAAAAATATGAATGCTTTGGCAAAATTTTGCCACTTTGGAAAAGTGCTTTGGAGTAAATCGAGAATTAGAAATTGGATTGTTGTTAATGGTTTTTAAAGGTATCCACTCATGTGTAATGGGCTTTAAAGAAACACTGTCACCTTGTAGACAGGTGCAGTTTGCTTCCTCCATTATAGGTGGTACCCTACCAGAGCAGCATCAGAGCTTGAAGAGGAAGTGGTTTCCTGGTTCCTGGATACAGAGTACCATTTGGGTGCGCTGCATCTAGGTGACCCCAGGTGGCCATATTGGATCAAGAGTCTTTTTAAGTCCCTGCTCCCCAGATTTTGGTGCGCATTCACATGTGGGTAGTGTAGGGACAGGTTTCCCATCTGTCAGGAACAGTATTAGTGGCAGAGAGAGGTTCCAGACAAGAAGGGAAAGCTGAGGGCTAGCAATTGCCTTGGACATCTTCCCATTTGGGTACAAGACAGCCAAGCGACATTCTGCCCCTCCAGACAGGTGCTGTCAGTTTGGCTAATACCTTCTCCACTACACGCTGTTGGTATTTGTAAGTGCTTCCGGTTGGATATTCTTCCACCGGGTTTCTTATGAACTGTTTGCCTTGACTACAATACAAGTGCTGCCTTTTCTGCAATGCAAGTTCTATCTCTTCTGCAGTACAAATTTTGCCTTTGCTACAATACAAGTTCTACCGATTGCACCTGGACTGTTTGTGAATTATTACCACCGCACTATGCTGCACCCTCCCACAACCTTACCCATGCTGTGCAAATGTTTTTTTAAAGGGTCCCCTGCCCTAGTTATACTCACCATACCTCACCTTGCAGCTGTGGCCTCCGCTGCATCTGGCATTAAGGGGTCACCTGTGACAGAGGCTAGGGGGAGCGGTAACATCACCCTCTAAATTAAGTGACAGTGCTGGGGCGTATTGATTCACTGCTAAATCATAGCACTGTAAATAGGAGGTGGTGACATGTTCCCCCATACACAGAAACACTGTTTATTTACCCAGCATCGGCAAAATTAGGAGCAGTTGGAGATCACAGGTATTGTGAGTATAACTAAGCAAGGGGTTGGGGGGCCTTTAGAAACATACTATCACTTTATCCTGAATGGACAAATGATAATATATCTGTAAATGCCTCCTGATGTTTTTTTCTTTTCTTTTTTTCTTTTCTAATTTTCTTTTTCTGGATCAACAAAATGTTGGTATCTTGAACTAAGGTACATAGTGCCTTTTTTTCTGGCTGCACTACATATGCAACTTCATTCTGAAGGTTTTTTTTGAACCTAAGGTTTTTGGTTTTTATGTGTCTGGATCAACAAAACCTTAGAACATACAGTGTATAGGTAGGTATTACTTGCTGTCTTTGTTTCAACCTTGCGATCTATGTAAATATTTATGTATTTATATTTGTCATGTCAAACTCCCTTCTTCTGGATCATCCAGACGAAGAATAGTTTAAACCAGAGGTCTTCAAACTACGGCCCTCCAGTTGTTCAGGAACTACAATTCCCATCATGCCTAGCCATGTCTGTGAATGTCAGAGTTTTACAATGCCTCATGGGATGTGTAGTTCCACAACAGCTGGAGGGCCGTAGTTTGAAGATCCCTGGTTTAAACAATATTCACAGCTGTCTTTTCCAACCTTGGTAACTACCAAGCTTTGTATATAATGAGTTATTATTTGCTGATGCACTGGGCTTATTTAGCCTTCTTCTGGATCCACAGAATGTTAGAATGTATAAGAATCAGTTGAACCTTAGATGGCATTTGAAGTGCCTACGTGTCCTGCACGTCGGGAAACAAAATGAACCAAAGTTTATCATCAGGGAACCAAATGTGTTTTTAACATCTCCTGTCCACCACCATCTGTAAACTGCTTTAATAGAAGTAGGGGATGCCATGGAACCCGAGGCCAACCACCATTAAAAAGAAACCGACCTTGAGTTTCATGTTTTATAAGGAATACAAACCACCAGCTGTCACCCTGCACGCTTCTGCTGATGGTAAAACTGAAATTTGAGAGGAAGACTTTCTTCCTTAAAAAATAAATATCTGGCTGTACGATCAGGTGCAGGAGAACCGTTTATGGAAAAATGTTTAACTGCCTGCAGATGTACGAAGAGGTGCCAGAGGAGGGGGTGTGAGCGAATGGGTTTCTCAAGACCTTACTAGAAAGACTCAGCTATAAATGTTACAGGAATTTGCAGGAATAAGGTGTAGGTGTAGGAGTCTCAGTCTGATTTCTAAACTATTGTAAATGCTTCAGTGCACACACATTTATTCAGCAGCAATAAACAAAGCAGAACTCCAAGAATAATCTCACAGAGACGGCAATATATTACTGCCACAGAGGCTGTAACATTCATCATAGGATCACTCATGTCAATATGGGGTCCTTTGGTGGCCAAACTCCTGCCTTGTGGCCTGTGGCTAGTTTAAAGTAAACCTTTTCTAGGAGAAACATAGATTCTGCCATTTGTGATTCTGAAGATACTTTCTGCAGCACTGACCTAGAACAAGCATGCAGATCTGTGTCTCAAAGTAAGGATTCTTGCTGAAGGACACTGTCCTGGAGTCCTGGTCTGGAGAAGGATTCCCCCACTGAAAACTGTTATGTGAAATCTGGGAGGCAGTCATCTCCTGAGACATTATAAGACCTACTGTGGTACCTTCGTGAGTGTCTGCAGCTATAATGATTTGTTCTAGAATTTTGTCCTCCTTTTAGTCTCTGATATTATTTTGGACTATCCTAAACCCCTAAAGATCCTCCTGTTCAGGCTTTCTGCAATAAATTCTCAAAAAGACATCCTTTAGATCAGGGGTAGGCAACCTTTGAGAGGTGGAGATCTACCCGGACAACATGGAAGAGATCAAAGATCACCGGGTGCCACGCCCTTTTTTTTAAGGAAATTAACTAGCAAGCCCCCAATAAAAAGTAAAGATGGAATAAAGAAAACTTAGAAAAATCTTATAAAACTAATGTCACTGTAGAAATATAGACTTAGCCTACCTTAAAATTTAGCTTCAATGAGAAATTCGGCATTCACTTTCATTCACAATTTTTTTCATGTCTGGGGAGTAATTGGTTACCCCCACAAAGCAGAACATCTGGTACTGCAGGCTGACCTCAGCTAGTTTAAGGACTGGCTATCTGCTCTGATTCCTGGCCAGTGTAGGTAGGGCAGTGTACAGAGGTCAGTAATATGTAGGGCAGTGTACAGAGGTCAGTAGTATGCAGGGCAGTGTACAGAGGTCAGTAGTATGTAGGGCAGTGTGCAGGGGTCAGTAATATGTAGGGCAGTGTGCACAGGTCAGTGTTATGTAGGGCAGGTTACAGAGGTAAGTAGTAGGTAGGGCAGTGTACAGAGATTAGTAGTATGTAGGGCAGTGTAAAGAGGTCAGTAGTATGTAGGACAGTGTACAGAGATCAGTAGTATGTAGGGCAGTGTGAAGGGGTCAGTAATATGTTGGGCAGTGTACAGAGGTCAGTAGTATGTAGGGCAGTGTACAAAGGTCAGTAATATGTAGGGCAGTGTACAGAGGTCAGTAATATGTTGGGCAGTGTAAGAGGTCCGTAGTATGTAGGGCAGTGTACAAAGGTCAGTAATATGTAGGGCAGTGTACAGAGGTCAGTAATATGTTGGGCAGTGTACAGAGGTCAGTAGTAAGTAGGGCAGTGTACAGAGGTCAGTAGTAAGTAGGGCGGTGTACAGAGGTCAGTAGCAAGTAGGGCAGTGTACAGAGGTCAGTAGTATGTTGGTCAGTGTACAGAGGTCAGTAGTATGCAGGGCAGTGTTCAGAGGTCAGTGGTAGGTAGGGCAGTGTACAGAGGTCAGTAATATGTAGGGCGGTGTACAGAGGTCAGTAGTATGTATGGCAGTGTACAGAGGTCAGTAGTATGTAGAGCAGTGTACAGAGGTCCATTCTATGTAGGGCAGTGTACAGAGGTCAGTAATATGTTGGGCAGTGTACAGAGGTCAGTAGTAGGTAGGGCAGTGTACAGAGGTCAGTAGGATGTAGGGCAGTGCACAGAGGTCAGTAATATGTAGGGTGGTGTACAGAGGTCAGCAGTAGGTAGGGCAGTGTACAGAGGTCATTATATGTAGGGCAGTGTACAGGGGTCAGTAATATGTAGGGTGATGTACAGAGGTCAGTAGTATGTAGGGCAGTGTACAGAGATCAGTAGTATAGAGGGCAGTGTACAGAGATCAGTAGTATGTAGGGTAGGGTACAGAGATCAGTAGTATGTAGGGCAGTGTACAGAGGTCAGTAGTATGTAGGGCAGTGTACAGAGGTCAGTAGTATGTAGGGCAGTGTATAGAGGTCAGTAGTATGTAGGACATTGTACATAGGTCAGTAGTATAGAGGGCAGTGTACAGAGGTCAGTAGTAATTAGGGCAGTGTACAGAGGTCCATAGTATGTAGGGCAGTGTACAGAGATCAGTAGGATGTAGGGCAGTGTACAGAGGTCAGTAATATGTAGGGCAGTGTACAGAGGTCAGTAGGATGTAGGGCAGTGTACAGATGTCATTAGTATGTAGGGCAGTGTACAGAGGTCAGTAGTATGTATGGCAGTGTACAGAGGTCAGTAGTATTTAGAGCAGTGTAGAGAGGTCAGTAGTAGGTACGGCAATGTACAGAGATCAGTAATAGGTAGGGCAGTGTACAGAGGACAGTAATATGTAGGGCAGTGTATAGAAGTCAGCAATATGTAGGGCAGTGTACAGAGGTCAGTAATATGTAGGGCAGAGTACAGAGGTCAGTAATATGAAGGACAGTTTACAGAGGTCAGTAATATATAGGCCAGTGTTCAGAGGTCAGTAGTATATAGGGCAGTGTCCAGGAGTCCATAGTAGATAGGGCAGTGTCCAGAGGTCCATAGTACGTAGGGCAGTGTATAGATGTCTGTAGTATGTAGGGCAGTGTACAGAGGTCAGTAGTAGGTAGGGCAGTGTACAAAGGTCAATAAGATAAAGAGAAATGTATAGAGGTCAGCAGTATGAAGAGCAGTGTATAGGGATCAGTAGGGCAGAAAACAGGGGGGTCAGGAGGGCAAGGTGCAGGAAGGCCAGGAGGGTACAGTACTGAGGGGTCAGGAGGGCATGGTGAAGGGGGGTTAGGAGGGCATGGTGCAAGGACGTTAGGAGAACATAGTGCAGGCGGGTAGGGAGGGCATGGTGCAGGTAGGTCAGGAGGACATGGGGCAGGGAGGTTAGAAGGGCATGGTGCAAGGAGGTTAGGAGGGCATGGTGCAGGGAGGTCGGGAGGGCATGGTGCAGGGAGGTCAGGAGGACATGGTGCAGAGAGGCTAGGAGGGCATGGTGCAGGCAGGTCAGGAGGGCATGGTGCAAGCAGGTCAGGAGGGCATGGTGCAGGGAGGTCAGGAGGACATGGTGCAGAGAGGTTAGGAGGGCATGGTGCAGGTAGGTCAGGAGGACATGGTGCAGAGAGGTTAGGAGGGCATGGTGCAGGTAGGTCAAGAGGGCACGATGCAGGCAGGTCAGAAGGACATGGTGCAAGGAGGTTAGGAGGGCATGGTGCAGGCAGGTCAAGAGGGCACAATGCATGCAGGTCAGGAGGGCATGATGCAGGGAGGTCAGAGGTCATGGTGCAGGCAGGTCAGGAGGGCATGGTGCAGGCAGGTCAAGAGGGCACGGTGCAGGCAGGTCAGGAGGGCATGGTGCAGGGAGGTCAGGAGGACATGGTGCAGAGAGGTTAGAAGGGCATGGTGCAGGTAGGTCAAGAGGGCACGATGCAGGCAAGTCAGGAGGACATGGTGCAGGGAGGTCAGGAGGACATTGTGCAGGCAGGTCAGGAGGGCATGGTGCAGGGAGGTCAGGAGGAAATGGTGCAGAGAGGTAAGAGGGCACGGTGCAGGCAGGTCAAGAGGGCACGGTGCAGGCAGGTCAGGAGGACATGGTGCAGGGAGGTTAGGAGGGCATGGTGCAGGCAGGTCAGGAGGGCATGGTGCAAGGGAGGTCAGGAGGACATGGTGCAGGCAGGTCAGGAGGGCATGGTGCAGGAAGGTTAGGAGGGCATGGAGCAGGCAGGTCAGGAGGGCATGGTGCAGAGAGGTCAGGAGGGCATGGTGCAGGGAGGTTAGAAGGACACGGTGCAGGCAGGTGTAGTATTGGGGCTTAGAAAGGCACAAACATTTTTTACTTATGCAGAGTAGTGCAGGGAAGCTGTCGTGGCAGAGCTCCATATTCTGATCCCCACCGGCCCTCCTCTCACCCGTCACACGCAGCTGCATATGCCTTAGATGGATCGGAGGGGGAGAGCCGGTGTTCTGCCGAGAAAGTTCCTCTCGGCGGATAAGGACCCTGCGCCTGCGCAGTAGGAGCCGGCGGAAATAGCCGAAGCGAAATAGAGAAGAAATCAGCTGTACATGGCGCCTGTAAGAGGGCCCCTCGCGGGCTCGCTTTGCTCGCCACGCTTCGGGCACGGCCTCAGTTGGATCGCGATCGACGGGTTGCCAACCCCAGCCCTAGACTGAGCCTGTATTGTCGGTGTGCATGGAACGGTGTCTGCAGCTGGCAGCCTCTGTACTATTCGGCCTGTTTCACATCTATGCAGGTTGCAGTTTGCATATTCCAGGTGCATTTTGCGTTTTATACAATACACATTTTGGAACCATTGAAGTCTATGGAACTAAAAACCAGAAAAAAGTCCCTGGCCCTTTCCATAAAATGCACAGATGTGAACATGACCTATAGGAAACCATGTTAAATGGACTGTAGTGTGTTTCCTGCAAAACTGAAAATGCACTAAAAAATGCATAGGTGTGAACCAGTGTAACCAGTGGGAGAACCTGTGTATTTCCAGCGGCCCCCCTGGGGTTATGCGCTACACGTATACAAAAATGATTTAGGTATGGAAAATAGGCGCAGAGTTATTGTCAATTTAGTGCACTATCCAAAATAAAAAAAAGGGTTGATTATAGACATACCTTAAAGGTGAACTCAACATAGGTATTAAACAAATTTCTCCCCCATGAGTAAGCTCCAGTGAAATGTCTTGGGAGCATGGCCTGGCAGGGGTCCAGGCTCAGACCGCCATTCACTATTACACAGCAGGATTTGACTTGTTATACGGCTCCCGGGACACCTATCACTCTCTACTATAGCCTGGATCATAGACAAGCTCCCTTCCTGGCCAGCACTCACAGCGGTGGGCACAGGAATTCATTCCTATACAGCCTGAGCTGCTCTCACACAAATCTTGGTTCGCAAAGTATATAATCTGCCATTGCTGAACTATTTGTTTAAAATTGCTAGTTAGCTGGCTCTTATGTTAATGCAAAGATGTCATAAATTTCTGAGTCAGTGATCTGAACAAGTCTACAGATGAGGAATTATAAGCCTTACATCCCTGACCAGGAGGATATTGTATATGTTTTATCATGTCTTGGGGAGCTATGATTGGATTGAGGCCATACCTGTGTGTAATGGCTGCACACGGAGCCGCTACATTTGTTGGGACAGCTGGGGTTACACTCCCGAGGGTAAGGAAAAGAGTAATGTTGTCTCTCGTCGTACCAAGACTTGACTAGATCCACAATTGACCTATACCTGCAAAAACAAAGTTTCTGTGAGCATGATGGATAATCAGTATGCATAATGTCTCCATGTACTACAAACAACCTGGTTTCTTTTACCGACCTTTAAAATAGACTAGTTCTCACAGGGACAATAATTAGGTGTAGGAATAGGTACAGCTCACTGCAAGAGAGGAACTGGGTTGGTATTTTGCTCCCCCCTTCTTTCTACACAGGCTCTCATGGATACTAATTTAATTGGCAGTTTCTAGAAATTGGTGCTCTTCTCATAGGCCAAAGTCTGAGATTGCTTCATGACACCAAAGGATGTGAACACCGCCATCTTTGCAGTATGCATTATCGCTGTTGTAGGGCACAATTACAAATGCCCGTCCCACTTTTGCCACTCTAAAGAAGCCAATAGCCCTTAGTAACTTGGCTGTCATGGTCAATGCAGACTCTCATGAGTTGGGGGAACACACTGGTGTGCCATCACCCATGGCTTTAAACCAACTCCAGCACACTTTTACAACTCCAAAAATACAAGTTGGAATGCCACCAAGGCCACCCACCCAACTTGGACCTAATGTGATGTGGGACGATTTTAAAACAATGAACACAAGACTAAATATGGATCACTTGTTTGATTAGTAAGAGCACCAAGCTTTTTTTGTGGTGACCACATCCATAGCCAACAGCAGCTACTATGCATTTGGGCTGTCTATCATGCCCATTTTGAGAAGATAGCAAGTGGGTCAGAAGACAGGGTTCGATCCATACACAGGCCAACAACAGCAGGTAGGGTTCTGATGACTTTTCTTGATTACTGATCAGATTGTATATAAGACAAATAAGAAAATGTGAACTGACTATATAATACCTTTAATTTAAATGTCACATTTTAGTAGACTGACCACTTTATTCATTTTCATTAGCCGCCTAAAATGTAATTTATAATTAATCGTGGATATGATACTGAATAGCCAAAACACTGAAAGCAGCAAAAGGCTTCTCTGTAATATGTAAGTAAGTTGTACAGGGAGATTTTGAGTGACCAAAAAGTGATCACTGCCATTGTAAGGGCTAGAGACATAGCTTTCACATCTGTTAGTGTGGAGATATCAGTGTTTGCACTGGTCTATTTACTCTAGTGGAGAGAACAGGCTGATCACAGCTGGAAAACTGGAAACACTGTCCTTATCTTTGCTTCTTTTAGGGGAACCTCCTCTCATTTTTGGCTAGAAAATGTAAGAGCTGTTGGCACACCTCCCCCAGCTGAACGTGTTTCTATACAAGCAACCCATACCTGTTAACAGAACTGCTGAGAAGCTATGAGGCTGTGATCCAAAACAGGTATAGAGGCACTCAGGGTTCTGGCAGCGGACATACTTCAAAGCAACAGCAGATTTGATTATCCACTTTAATCAAGGCTATCAATGATGGAAGAACTGCTGGGCTGTCTTTGACTTTGGAAGCCTACCATGCTTGATTTGATTGTAGCCGTATTAGTGGAATTGTGACAGAGAAAATTGAGTACTGTCCGTGATACTTTTTTTATTTGCACTAACATACAATTTTTCAGGACAAGCTTTCGGGGTATGTCCCCTTCTTCAAGCCTACCATGAAAACATTGGAATTCAACAGAAACACCTCTGCTTTTAGTTTCCTATTCAGACTCAATGCATGTTTTTTAAAGCAGCTTATGGTTCCAACCCTTAGAGCTGAACCCTTATTGCCGATATAATACATAAATTATTCCAGTTCTGTATTCATTAATACATCTGTAAATGCATTTTTTTTAATTCAAGCAGTGTAATGCTCTGAAATTGACTTGATATCTGTCTCTTGCAGGAGGAGAAAGTAGAATGCCAGAGAACTGAGTTTATCAGTCTACTGCTTCTCCTTATTCCGTCAAGTCAAAGGTTGGGGGAGGCAAAAGACCTAGTGTTAAGTCTTAACTGCAGCAGAGAAATAGGTACCTTGCCTTGCCAGACAGGATTTTGCTATGTGGCAGTCAGTGACATTGACCAGCATGGCGATGTGGCCATATAAGGTCAATAATGTCATGAGCATCCCTACCGGTTTGTGTACATGCAGGCCGCAGTTGATTGGGCGGTAGTGGGTGGGAGTGACAGCTCCCTTCTGGCAATCCAAGTTTGTACCAAAATCAAGCATCACCCATACAAACTATTACATTAATAAATCAGTGGGGAGATTTGTGAGACAGGACTTCCTCAAGCATATCTAAAGCCAAAATGTTTTTGGCTTTTTCATTTTGGATGAAATAGTAAAGCCCAGTCAATTTTTTTACAACTGTCTTTCACCGGGGAGATTTATCATTACTTCCTGTCCTGTGGATGGTGCCGGGACAAGGCCATCCAGTGGCCAGGGCAAAGGAGGCAAACTATGCCCCCCCTCCTTTACTTAGGGTTAGGGCACCCACATCCCTGCAATAAACCATTGTGGGCAGAACAGCCACCACTCCTGCCCACCCCTTGTCCTTGGCTTGCCTGTGGACACAACAGGAAGTAAGAGAAAGGTCTTCAAAGTTAAGGGAATTCCCTTTTATACAGTTGTCACAGGACAAGTGTTCGCATTGGATGATCCCACTATTCCTGTTCTGGTGGCAACATAATTTGGGACTTTCTGTCACTTTCAATCCTGTGACAATGGTCACTAGGAGAAATAGAGGAGTGATTATGCCCCTTCAACACTCTAAAATCTTGAAAAATATGATCTAGCTATAGAGAAGTTGATTAGATGAATGTTCGTGAAACACCTTACCACAGCATGAACTACAAATACATTAAAAAATTAAAATAAAATAATAAAAAATCAAATAAAACTATGTTCTAGCTATTGAGACATATGACGTTATCTAGATAAATGTCCTTGAGACTCCTTACAATTAAGTGAGCTAAAAAAAAAAAAAAATAAAATAAGTAAAAATGTTAAAAACCTAAAATATGCTTTGGTTATAGATATGTGAAGTTGTTTAGCTGAATGCCCGTGAGATGCCTTACACAGTAGAGTGAACTAAGAATAAAAAAAAATTAAATTATAATAAAAATATGTTCTGGCTATAGAGGCATGTGACGTTGTGTAGCTGAATGTCCATGTGACACGTTACAATAGTGTGAACCCATGAATGACAACTCTGTCCTGGCTAGGTTGGGCACACAAAGCTGTCAGTTGGCAGGCTCATGGGAACGTTATCAGCTCCGACATAGATACTTACAATAACCAGGATTATGGATTGCCTTTCTCCTGTAGACAGATGGGTTGTCAGGATACTTCCTCTTTTAGGATTTGCTGGGATATTAAGAGCTACACATTTTTTTTATGTTGTTTATGAGAGAAGTCAACAGTTATCTTTTGCATGTTTTTCACCTACGCTACGTAGCTGGAAACTTTCTGTAATATGACCCTGAGATTTTTTTTGCAAAATGACACTGCCCTCACCAACTGAACTGGAATAGGCAAATCTTTCACCAAGATAGGGTGAGAGATCTGAGACTCCAGAACAAATTCATGACACAGCTGGTGGAGAATGTGTTTTCTCTTCAAATGGGAAAAGAAGGCAAAATGCAATCAAAATTCTCAGAATAAATTTTTCTTTTTTTGGATGGAGATTGGGAGGGGGATTGACTCTGGATTGTATGCTGTGTGTGTTCCTGAGGAGATGATTCGCCCTTTCTATTTATCCTGGTGACCAATGTTACAGAAAGTGATTCAAGTTCCAAAATGTTTGAGTAGCGGTAGTAGTAGCAGCAGCAGTACCAATAGTAGCAGGGCCAGATTAAGAGCATCATGGGACTGGTGCAGAGGATTTTGGTGGGCCATTATGGAAATAAATAAATTAAAAATTGCAAACAATTTTTTGTTACAAGAAAGTAAATATTTAAACAAATTAAATTCATGTACATAAGCTCACCACTATGGCGGGCTCATCTGTGGTTCATTCCTCAAAAATAGTAAACGCCTTTAGGGATTACTTTGCCCAGCTATACCACCTCCCTACCACGCTACCTGGTTCCACGGAACCTCAGAGTGTGGAACGTATTCTGCAATATTTAAAGGAGGCCCAGTCCCCGCAGCTCACTACCTCGATTAGCGACGAGCTGGATACTACCATCTAATTGTCAGAAATTGAGGCGGTTTTTAACAATCTCCCCAAAGGTAAGAGGCCTGGCCCTGATGGCTTCACGAACGCCTATTATAAGAAGTTTCCATCCCTGTTTTCTAGCCCCATGTGTGCCTATTTCAATGGTTTGGCATTGGGTACTGCGATGCCCAAGGAGGCACTGCTGGCCCACATTACAATTCTCCCCAAGGAAGGGAAAGATCACTCCATCCCCGGGAATTATAGGCCAATTTCGCTTCTGAATACTGATATTAAAATATTAGCAAAAATTTTGGCCATCTGACTTAAACCGATCCTTCCAACGGTCATACACCTTGATCAAATGGGGTTCATTATGGGGAGAGAGGCCAGGGACAATTCTAACAGAGCGATCCAGTTAATTCATTGGGTTGAATCACAGGCCGTGTGCCCCCCCTGTCTTTTGCTTTCCACTGATGCTGAGAAGGCATTTGACAGGGTGGATTGGACTTACCTGCGTACGGTGTTGACCATACTTGGTCTGGGTCCCAACATGCTGTCATGGATATCCTCCCTTTATAGCTCCCCGGAAGCCAAAGTGAAAGTGAATGGGTTACTATCAGACTCCCCTATTCCCTATCCGCAACGGGACGTGACAGGGGTGCCCTTTGTCCCCCCTCATTTTCGAGCCACTGCTTAACAAGATCCGCCTTAACAGTGCCATTAAAAGTTTTTAAGGTGGGGCCGACGGAGCATAAGTTATCTGCTTATGCGGATGATGCCCTGTTCTATGTCCCAGACCCCCTGATCTCTCTCCCTAATATCATGGCCGAACTAAAGGACTTTAACCTGCTGTCCAATTTTAAAATGAATTATAATAAGTCGGAGATCCTGTCCCTGAATGTGCCCTTGGGTTTGCGTACACAGCTGCAGACCTCTTTTTGCTTTACCTGGTGCCAGACTTTGCTAAAATATTTGGGAGTTTACTTACCGGCACGCTGCCCCCAGTTATATACCTGTAATTATGCCTCATTGCTTTCTACTATCAGAGCAGACCTAAAGAGTTGGGACCGCAATGCTTTCTCCTTGATGGGCCGAGTGAGTGTTTTAAAAATGAACGAGTTGCCTCGTATTCTTTTCTACTTGCAAATGGTGCCTGTTTCATTGCCCAGACCTTTCTTTTCAACCCTGAAAGGCCTGTTTTTGCAATATATTTGGAATGGGAAAAGCCCTCGTTTGGCCCTCCGCACATAACAACGCCCTAAAAACAAGGGAGGTATGGGTGTCCCGGTTATTCACAAATACTATAGCGCTACAATGCATCTTGGATTGGTACCATAATGTAATTTCTAAACTTTGGGTCCCGCTTGACAAATTCCTATCACATGCCCCATGGATCCTCCGGGACTGCAGGGGACTTTCCGCACTTGCCTCTCCCATGGCCACCCATATCCTGGCAACTTGGGATGCCTTAAATGGGAAGGGACAGCTAGCTCCTTTGATTTCCTTTGATTTCCCCTCTAGCCCCCTTGGGGGCTTCCCCCGGTTCACTCCTTTTTCATGGCTTGGTCGGCCGATGGAGAGTCGAGATGTGGAAGATTTATCCAAGACCAGGGTTTATTGCTGCTGGCTACATTGAGAATACAGTATTGATCTTTCCCCATGGACAAATGGCACCACAGACAGCTCCAACACTTTGTTTGTAGATTATCCCACGATATTCGTTCCCCTACCACGGCGTCTCTCTTTGAACAGCTCTGTATGTCTACTTTTGCTATTCTGCACACTACATCTGTACTGTATGAGTTACTACAGTTGTTGGAGAGCGGAGTAAAGCCTGGATACATAAGGGAGTGGGAGAGAGATCCTGCAGGTTCATCAACCGTCAACGCCCCCTTGGTGTTGGAGGAGCTGCACTCTGCCGCTAAATCCTTTAGGCGGGGCAGGACCCCGGGCTGCGATGGTCTCCCAGTTGAGCTCTATGTAGCACTGTGGGATCTCGTGGGCCCGGACCTGCTCGAGCTGTACGAGGAGATGGTGGTGGAGGGCAGAATGCCTCCGTCACTGAGGGAGGGGATAATCACGATTATGTATAAGCGGAAGGGGGAGAGATCGGATCTTAAAAATTGGCATCCGATCTCTCTTCTGAACGTGGACTACAAAATCCTCGCCAAGGTCCTGGCCAACAGGCTGAAGTCTGTCATCGGACAGATCATCCACCCGGATCAGACTTGCGGCATTCCTGGTCGCAGGATTGCGGACAGCCCTGCGCTTGTCCGGAACACGGTCCAGTACACTCATGGCCGCCGTGTGCACGCGGCCCTGGTCAGTCTTGACCAGGAGAAGGCCTTTGACCGTGTCTCCCATGAGTTTATGTGCAGAGCTCTGCGCAGGTTTGGTCTTGGGGAAATGTTTTGTTCGTATGTGAATGTGATGTACACTGACATTTCTAGTTTGGTGCTGGTTAATGGCTGGAAAACTGACCCCTTTCCAATCTTGTCTGGGGTCAGACAAGGCTGCCCTCTCTCACCTCTGCTTTTTGTTTGTTGTATAGAGCTCTTTGCCCGAAGCATCAGACGGAACCCAGAGATCAGAGGGATCACCGCACCAGGACCGGACAGACGGGAGGTCAAGTGCTCACTCTACATGGACGATGTGACGGTGTTCTGTGCTGATCGGCGCTCCATCGACACACTCGCCCAGACCTGTGAGGACTTCGGCCAAGCTTCAGGGGCAAAGGACAACTGCGGGAAGTCAGAAGTCATGCTCTTCGGAAAGTGGTTCCTGCCTTCTTCTGCACCAATTCCTTTCAGCGTCAATACGGACTTCATCAAAATCCTTGGGGTCTGGTTTGGAGCTGAGGGCACAGCCCTGAAGTCCTGGGAGGAAAGACTGTCAAAGATGCGAGAAGTTTGGACTTTGGAGCCTCAGAGAACTCACCATCGAAGGCAAAACACTGGTACTCCGCAGCGAGATCCTCCCTGTGTTGCAGTACCTCACCCAGGCCTGGCCCCCTCGGGTCAACACCTGTAAGGCCATCACCAGGGCGGTGTTTCACTTCATCTGGAGCTCCAAAATGGACAGAGTGAAGCGGGCGGTTATGTTCAAGGAACCCCTCAAGGGCGGTAAGGGCGTGCCCGACATCGCTACACTATTGAGGGTGTGCTTTGCTTGTAACTGCATCCGCAGGACATTGGTGGACAGAACTGTGGACTCTGGTGGTAACTCTATGTCCTGTTTTTTCCTCCTGCCTCTATGAAGGACCCTTGGCTGGGACAAATGGGACAGCTCCATCCCCTACAACTGGGACACCCCTTGGTACTACTTGAACACCTTCAAGTTTATTAAGGAGCTGGGGCTACATGGAGTGAAGCCCGACTTGTGGAAGCCAAAAACTATCCACAAGTTGATCAGAGCATCGGACATTGATGAGACTGTTCCAGGCCTCCCTTCAGCCACTTGTAAAGTGGTCTGGAGGAATGTTTCTTCAAAGAGACTCACCAACAGGCACAAAGACCTGGCATGAATGGCAATCCAAGGGGGGTTGCCACTCAGGACATTCATGCATGCCAGAAACCTGTGCAGATACAGGCACTGCCCCTTTTGCATCATCCAGGAGGAAACTGCTCTGCATGTTTTCTGGGAGTGTCCCTTTGCACAGGACCTGTTGAGGGCCTTGGAACCTGAACTCAAAGACTTTGTACCACAGACTGCTATCACACACTTTGGTGTGTTGAACGGACTCTTCTGTGGAACTCATTCACAGGAGGACATTGACGGTGCCTGGCGGGTGCTGTGCTGCTTTAAGGACGCTTTATGGTGCGCCAGAAAGCGCCTCATCCACCAGCGGGAGAGGATGTCCATCGAGGACTGCCGCAGACTGGTTCACAGTCTGCTCAGAGACTATCACTTGATGGACTTCAAGGAGGAAGAGGAGGTCTGAAGATTTCCCCATTACCCCCCCCTCCCACCCGTGTATCCTTTGGCAGTTCAAATAAAGCTTCGGGCCTTTGAACTCTTTACTCCCTCCCCTACCCCACCTTCTCCACCCCCCCCCATCACACCCGTTGCCCTTTTGAATGTTATTTGACTGTATGACCGGACTTTTTGTGAAATGGTTTTGAAGTACTGCTTTCAGGGTAATGCGGCGTCATGCATGATGTGAGGTTTCGGGGTATTATTACTCTGCACAACACATTAGGCATCATACCGCAGGATGAATGTAATTTATTTGTATGCTTGGCAATGTACTGTTATGTAGTGTATTTATGCGCTGCGTCGCAGTACTGAATGTACCCTGTTTAAGTATTTGTTTTTTGTATATTTTCTTGCAAAATAAAGTATACATTTTCAATCAAAAATTAGTAGTAGCAGTCGTTGTAGTAATAGTAGGAGGAGGAGAAAAAGATCTCGTCTTACTTCCTCTTAACCCTGCCCCACTCAATCCAAAATTAAACAAAAAGATTTGGCAGTACATAGACTTTAAAAGCCTAACAGGCAATGATGATATTTCCAAGAGGGCCTTCCTCTTTTTGCAGAGAGTTATTTGCATTTCCCAGGTGGTACTCCTGACATTTCCTTATCTACAGTATAGTTTGTAACTCAGTGAAATCACTTGCTTAGAGCTACACGTGTTGACCAGCCCCATGTTGATGAAGCCCATTAGGCCAAAGCATTGCTATCCATGGGTTGTGTTCTGGTTCATCAGAGACCATGTCACTCATCTAAACAGCTGTCATGAAAAAAAAAAAAGGCATTTAAAAGTCTTTTCTGCTCTTTAGAGAGCATTATTTGCACTTAGATCAGAGAAAGATGAATTCCGACTGGCTGTTATAGGTTGCTCCAAATTGAAATTTAAGATTTTCTTTGTTTTAATAAATAACTATATTCCCAACTTCGACGTGGTGCTCCGCTCATCCAAATAAAGATAATAACAATGTTACATTTAGATTAATCGATCTTCGGGCCTATTCTGAGAACATAACAGATCAGATCCGTCATATACACACTGAACCAGAGAAAAGATGTACAAGGTGGAGGTTGATGGGAATGGCTTCCTGCCATGTTGCCTAGCACCATTATCTTTTTAGCAACTATTCATATATACAGCAAATACAGAAGAATGAATTACCTTCCAGAGTGGATGGAGAGATTCTGGCCTATGTAACGCATTAGCTGGTTTGGCCCGTGGTCCCACTTACACTGGTTCGCCCAGGATTCAGCAGATTTGGCTAGCCTCTCATCCCACACCTTAATGAAATACAAAATCAGCGTCAATGGATTTCTGTGCTGAGAAAAATGAAAATAAATAAATAGTGACAAATACATTTTTTTTGCCATCCAGCGAGCATTGCTATTGTGCCAAATGTTTGCAGGTTGCATTTACAGCCCCCAGCATTGTGGTAGAGGAGAAATGTGTTTTGCTCCCATTCAACACTAGATGTCCCCACAATATTAAAAGTATTGGGCTGCTTCTCCATATGTCATTGGAGTGGGTGCAGTAGTAGCATCTCTTGGGCTTAAACCTACACACTGGGTTGGATCTCCTAAAAGAATGGAGGCTGTTCACCCAAGCAAGTGCTTGCAAAAATCCATTTAAAAAAAAAAAAAATTTATTCCAATTTCGAATCAATGTGCATAGTGAACTTAGTTGCACCTTATTCTAGGAATTAGCATGTACTCATTTGGGAAATCATCCCCATTGAGCTTCTACAAATGTGGGATTCTCAAACGCCATCCTATTTAAAGCCTGGCTCCAGGCTATTTTTTTTTAGACTATTTTTCCCCAAGCAATATTTAACAAAAAATCTGTCCATGTTTCAAACCAGAGCTGTGGCCCACCGTACTTCTATTCCACAACAAGATGTCCTCTGTCTTAAAGCGGGGGTCCACCCGTTTTTTTTTTTTTTGGAGTTCATTCACAAACTTTTCTTCTCATGATTATCTACTCACATGTTCTGTGTAATAAGTCTGCCTGTGTCCGATTTCGTTGTAAAGAATAACTTATAAAATTCACTGAAGGCGGTTTCCATCTTCATTGTGGGCATTTGAAGCCCACAAGCATGTATTTCCTGGATGCGGTGAATGCTGTGCTCCCAGCATTCACCGAGATGTTGTGATGACGTGTTGCACAATGCATGCTGGGAAGCCTGAGACTAGCTCCCAGGGGACTGTGGGAGGTCTGGGAGAGGCTAGAAACACGCCTACTACCATGGGAGGAAAACCAGGAAGTGCTAAGAAGATTAGAAAAAAAAAGGTAATTACGGCGATTTAAATTTTTTTACACAGCATGTCAGCATCTAGGCAAGGAAGAGAATGCATAGAGATAATGTTCAAAATTTGGGTGGAACCCCGCTTTAAATGTTGCCTAATCCAATTTAACCCCAGAAGACTGAGGACTGTAAATGTCATGGGCATGTGTGTCATAGTCCCACCCCTGAGGGGGCATCCTGCATTCACTGTGTAGTCCTGCTCCGAATATTGCTGATGTCATCACATCAGTGCAGCTTTTTTACTTATCTCCAAAGACCTTTCAGAAATTAGGAAGATCAGGCTTGGTTTATGTTCAGAAGGCATTGGAAAATGGTAAGTATATTAAAGATAAGCAGAACATACACACTAAGGGGGAAAGAAGGGTCACATTTGGGGGGGGGGCACAGGGAAGCTTGTAGCCTGGAATTAGCCTCTAAAGAGGAAGTCACTTTATCAGCACTAGGTTATGTGATCTGCATGACTAGCATACCTCCCAACATTTTGAGATGGAAATGACTAACAAACGTATGTAGGCATAGGACACACCCCCTGCCACACCCCCTTAAAGGAGAATTAACCAAAATAAAGGTTAATTAAATCCACAAGGGCTTTTTTATTACTGGAGAAAAAGAACAGAGGTGCCACTCTAAGTGCAATATTAAAAGGAAATTTAATAAATCTTTAAAAATGGTACTCACAATAGTACATTGTAATCAGGCATGTGAGTAAAGTAGTAGTACTGCCGGATGTCCCGGGAGTTGTGTCCGATCAGGTCGCTAGATGGCGGTGATCTCCTTACGACAGGCTGCGCTGCTGTGTGCCGATGCTTCCTGCCGTTGGGACGCACAATAGTAACCAGAGGGACGGGAAAACTTCCGCGATCGCTTCGGTCTGTGTAATAATAGGCTATTCCCGTATCGTCCCTCTGGTTACTATTGTGTGTTCCAACGGCAGGAAGCATCGGCACACAGCAGCGCAGCCTGTCGTTAGGAGATCACCGCCATCTAACGACCTGATCGGACACAACTCCCGGGACATCCGGCAGTACTACTACTTTACCCACATGCCTGATTACAATGTACCTTTGTGAGTACCATTTTTAAAGATTTATTAAATTTTCTTTTAATATTGCACTTATAGTGGCACCTCTGTTCTTTTTCTCCAGCACCCAGAGGACTGCTTCTTCCATTCAAACGGGGCTGCCTTCTACAGTTGCCTTCATATGCATACTTATAATGGACTATATTACAGTTAACATGGACATTAAGCAGTTAAAAGTCTTTTTGTCAATATTGCCCATTACATTGTCTTATGCCGCGTACACACGGTCGGACTTTTCGTCTACAAAAGTCCGACGGACAGCGACGGACCAAATCTGGCGGACAATTCGATCGTGTGTGGGCTTCCCCGGACTTTCAGCGGACTTTTCCAGCTGCAAATCTGACGGACTTTAGATTTGGAACATGCTTCAAATCTTTACGTCGTAACTCCGCCGGACCCAGAAATCCGCTCGTCTGTATGCTAGTCCGACAGACAAAAACCCACGCTAGGGCAGCTATTGGCTACTGGCTATCAACTTCCTTATTTTAGTCCAGTGTACGTCATCACGTACGAATCCGTCGGACTTTTGTGTGATTGTATGTAGGCAAGTCCGTTCGTTAGAAAGTCCGCCAAAAGTCTGTCAAAAGTCCGTCGAAAGTCTGTCGGACGGGCTGTCGGACTTTTGTAGCCGAAAAGTTCGACCGTGTGTACGCGGCATGAATCCTAGTTTTTTATCCACGTTTGTAGTTGTATTCCTATGAACATTTGCTCTTTATTAGGAACGATAAGGTTGGGGGATCTTAATTGTGTTGAACCCAGCGCTCACACTTATATGTTGCTTTTTTTTACCACTACTATTCCTTTATATTGGCTTTTAAAATGTACAAAATCAGCAATGTAGAATTTGGATGAAAGGTTTAGCACTGGGAAACACTTTTTGAAAGATAATAAGTGCATTTTATATACAACTATATAGATCAGACCAAAATAAGGGACAAATGAGAGGGACAGAGGGGCATTGCTCCAAATCAGAGATAGTCCCTCAAAATCAGGGACAGTTGGGAGCTATGTATCTAGTGATCCTAGATCGGAACAAGTCAGTAGGGTGGTTTGATGCTGTGCATTCCTGAAATTTAGTAGGTTCTGACTGTCAACCATAGAACAGTTCTGAAGTCCAATTTTGGGAAATCATAAACATTTGTCTGTATTGGTTCACCTGTTAATTATGTACATACAGATACAATGTAGAAGGGAATACAATAGTACCCTGGTACATAACCTGCAGCCTGAGGGCCACCCATTGCAATCCCAAAAGTGTGCTCCACCTCTGAAGCCAAGCATGAGGTAGGTGTAGAGGTTGGTGCTGCAGCCTGGGGGGGGGGGGGGTAATCCCCAACAAGTGATACTAATCCAAGTTAGGAAGGCATGAATCAAACATATGTCCTTGCTAAAACATACCTGGCCACCCATTGGTGTTTGAAGTGCAGCTCTCAGGCCCCAGATGTCAGCAAATGCAGCACTGATTTGTAAAGGTTCCTTTACAAAATGTAATCTCTAGCAGTTTCATGTAACATGTCCCTAGTCTCTTACTGTCTCTGACCATTTCCTATAATAAGTATTCTGTCTATGACAGTCTGCTGTAGTATTAAATATACCGTATATACTCGAGTATAAGTCAAATTTTTCAGCACATTTTTTTGTGCTGAAAGTGCCCCCCTCGACTTATACTTGAGTCAAGCACTTTTCTGCATCAAAAAATTTCATTTTCCGAACCGACTTTGGGGCCCCGTATCTCAGGGCCACTTGGTGCTAGAAACCCCAAATTTGGTATACCCAGTGGACCTAGTACCACAACATATCCAAAGCTCCTAGTTCCTAGCACTAAGTGGCCCCAAGATATAGGGCCCCAAAATCGGTTCCGAAAATGTCATTCTCTGCTGCAAAAAAGTGCTTGACATTTTCTGAACTGATTTTTGGGGCCCTGTATCTCGGGGCCACTTGGTGCTAGAAACCCCAGCTTTGGAAATTTTATGGTGCTAGTTCCACTGGGTTTGCACACCAAATTTGGGGTTCTTAGCACTAAGTGGCCCCGAGATACGAGGCCCCAAATTCGGTCAACTGTGTCTATCTGCAGCAATGTCATTTCTGGACCCTTTGGGTTCAGAGACCCCAAATTTTGGCTGCAGCTAGGAGGCATCTAGGAACCCTTAACTACCGAGTTTGAAGTTCAGGGGACCTATGGCTGCAAATGGGCACAGTGAGGCATGCAAATGGGCACAGTGATGCTGCAAATGGGCATTGTTGACCCTCTTTTCCACTTACAGTAGCTGTGCATTTCTCACCCTCGTCTTATACTCGGGTCAATAAGTTTTTCCCATTTTTTTGTGGTAAATTAGGGCCTCGACTTATACTCGGAACGACTTATACTCGAGTATATACAGTAATACATATTATAGGTAGCCATTTGGAAACACCAGGGGCCACATTTTCAACCCCCTAAACCTTGAAAGATGACAACCACTGCAGTATGGCATACTACAACACAAGCTTAGCCTTTCCAACAGAACAGACTATAATATAAAAAAAGCATTACTCTGCATATTTAAATTATAGTCTGAAGCAATCTTGTGAAGCTTACATGAACTGCATCAAAATTAGGTGGGCGCTACAAGGGCAATTTTAATCTTTTGGTACTGGAGGATCATTGCCAACCACATCATTAGACTAGAGCTACACATCAAATTTAACTATCTCAATTGTGCTAATAAAATCGCTATTAATCAATTGATAGAGTACCAATAATCACCAGACTGATGGAATAAATGACTGCTTATGGAGAGGACTACACAAAAAGTACGTAGCAGCAATTACCCTTGCATAGTGCATGCTACTTTTGCAGCTCATTCCATGTAGAGCCATTTGTTCCATCTATGTAGCACTCAGTTGCTAGTCTCCAAGGGAAAAATCACAACCGAGCCAATAAAAATCTTCTATGTAGCTCAATGAGGTGACTTCAAATAAGTAATTAAATCTCTCATCAGATAATGAAATGAATCACTCAGGAGACAAATTACTGTATGTCTACTGACACCTAAGTAAAGCTGAACCTCGGGCAAATAGCTAAATATACCAGTTACAGTCCTTTCACACGCCGGTGCTCTGCTCTGTTCAGCAAGGGATCCATGAGCAGATTGGGACAGATGTCAGTGTTGTGATCTCAGGACCCATTCAGTTTGTGTTCTCATTTTGACAGCGGACTATGGTGGACCTGTGATGTCTCTATAGATTAGACTTGTGTCTGTTTACATCAGGCTACCTCTGATCCATCACGCTTAGGTCTGGAAAAGTGGAAAAAGAAGCAGTCCTTTTCCATTTTTGTTTCCGGACCTGGATGGTCTCGACAGGACAGCAGTACCAGATCATAAAGCCCACCTGAAAGAGTCCTTAATATTTCTTATCCAAAGAGTGTACAAGTACACAGTACATACGGCGCTCCTAGGAGAAGTGCAGAGTCACTTGGTGTATTAGAACTTTCATCTGTATCTGTAGGTCATCAACAGAGTAGAGGAAGGGATGAGGCAACTGAATGGATGGCTGAGAAGGAGAAGGGACCAATCTCCTGCAGAAGATCTGGGAAGGATCACCTCAATGTAGAAGAAAACAAACAGCAGGACACTGAGGTTGGCATCAAATAAAAATCACTTTATTGAAGTGCACACTTTCATTGAAGTTAGCATGAAACAGCATGGATAGGGAACATCTGAGATTAAGCAGCTGTGATCAGTGTGAGGCTGTAGGCATCACTGAGCAAACAGAGACCGAGGATGACAGGGCCAGCATGGCTTCCTGTCATCCTCGGTCTCTGCTCAATGATGCCTACAGCCTCATACTGATCACAGCTGCTTGGTCTCAGGTGTTTCCTATCCATGCTGTTTCATGCTAACTTCAATGTAAGTGTGCTGTTTTTATTTTAATAAAGTGATTTTTGTTTGAAACTTGTGACAGACTCACCCGGGACAGAGGCTTTTGGAGGGGACTTAATGCCAGCCTCTTGCCCACCAATTATGGGCCCTGGCATTTGGGGGACCGGTGTGCTTTGTGAGCTGCATGCCTAGGGACCCTTGAGGTGGTGTTACTTTGGATTCGGGTCCTTGTCCCCCAGGACACACAGACTCTGGGAACCCTGTGTATGCCATATTGGAAATGGTGACTGGGAGGGTATGTCTTGGATTGCTTAAAATGGGACAGTAATATTTATCCACAATATCTCCCAGGATATATGTAAAGACTATTCTTTGTTTGTTTGATTTTGAACTCCACATGTTAGTTGAGAGAATTGATCACATTGGCCTCTAGATCTGGGTAGGAGTCAGATAGTCTACTCATACTATAGTTTGTTGCCTACTAGGCTGAGGAGGGGGGGAATCACTGTTTGTATTGTTAATTGTAATTATCTCCTGCTATTGTGTTTATACTACTGTGTGAAGCTCGGTGACCACAAGTCTGCCCCAAAGGTTATGTCTCTGAGTCACCTAGACTGGGTAAATGATTTAGTAAACTAGTTCATGTTAATTAGATTAATTAGGTTACAGTTGTATTGTTAGAGTAATATGAGCAGGAGAGGGGAACCTCCTCTTTAACAGTATATAAAGACTTGTAATTTTGGTTCTAATAAATGAGTCCATGTTAGCAGCTAAGCAAGTCTTGTCTTGTTTTGTGCCTGTGAGCGGTTGGAATATCTGCTATCTAGATTCAAACTGGGAGGAAGTGGTATACTGACGGAAGCACTCAAGCGGAGTGTGCGATGTTCCGTGACAATACTGACCTCAGCGCCCTGCTGTTCCTTTTCTTTTTAATATTCCTTACCAGATCATGTGCACTGAATACCCCCCAGTGCTGCCCCTTACCCTACCCCTTTAATGAATGCATAACTATATTTATTTGTTATTGTAATATAGCTACTTGGAGTTTAGCTTTAATATAAGAAAAAAAGATTTAGAAGTTTGATAATTAATATTATATTAAGATTTGTAACTGTCAACATTGACCCCAAAGGAGGGGGGGAGCACGTACCTAGTTTTAATAGTCACCCACTCCCACACAAATCCCCTAGGCCAGTGGTTCTCAACCAACCTAGTGCTGTGACCCCTTGATAAAATTTCCCAAGTTGTGGGGACCCCTAACAGTAAAATGTATTTTCGTAGCATGGGTTGTCAGCACCCAAGGCAAGACAAGTCATTTGCGCCCCTAACCCATGGACATTTAGCGCTCCCTGAGTCCTTTTAATGGCAACTATAATCACAGGTAGTGTAACTCACTGTGTCTCCGAATTTGTGATGTCTCGTAGCAGTGACACCTCTGACGAAATCAGGAGATAGGGTCTCCTCCAGCCCCTCCCACTTCACATTCACTCAGCCGACCTCTAGTCTCTGCCACCCCAGCCATGCTGTGAACTGAATGGGCGCCTGCGAAGAGGCTGATGGGCAGCCACGGGCTCCCGGAACAGCCCAGCTGGGCGGCCACAGGCTCCAGACCCCCAGGTTGAGAACCACTGCCCTAGGCGATCTGAGCGGAAGTTGCCCCCCCCCTGTCTGGGACACATCAAAGGTCCCAGAAGGCAGCAGGACCATTCACATAGTGCAGCATGTGCAGTGGGAATTCAGCTGTGAAGCTGCAAGGAGTCCCGCAAGGGGACCTGAAGACCAGCAAAGAACTGGCTTGGGTAAGGATGGCACTGGATCTCTGGACAGGTAAGCGTCCTTTTATTAAAAGTCAGCAGCTACAGTATTTGTAGCTAAAGATCCTTTTATATTACAGACAACCATTTAGTTATACAGATAAAATGGTAGAATTCGTGGGAGCTGTTTTATCAGGTAAAGGATTTGTATTTCCATTCATCCTTTAAAGGCAGCACGGCAAGACCTGACTTTTCTCTACTGCTGTCATTTATTACAGCCTGGTCATTTCCCCGCCCACAGCCTATGATTGGACAGTGAAGGAGAAGCTGCAGACTGATAAATTCATCTCTGTACATTCTCCTCATGTCAGCATGTGAATGTAACACATTTGATTGGCTCCCGGTGCTACTTCTCTCCCAGACTAAATACTGCTGTACGGGGGAAAACAGGGGCTGATTCAAAGTCAAATTTAAATGTTTACACTCCTTACATTTAAAAATGCATCTCAGAATTTTATTGAATACATGGCCACATTCACTTGTGTCTTTTTTTTTTTATATCTGTCCAGAGTTCAGGTTTAGGATTTCTAGTGTAGGAACATAGACACCTGGGTAAATGAGAAAGTTCAACATTAGGATGTTCATGTTCTTATGATGCAGCGAGCAGCTTCCTAGAATGTCATACTCACAGCAAGATTTCAAGAACAGCTAAATTTGGAAAAATAATATTTTCAGACATGGTTATAGGAACTGTTTGATCAGACTGTGCTGTCAGAAAAGTGCTTTTCAGTTAAAAAAGTCAGGCAGGTGTTTCTCCATGACGTATAGCTGTGAATGTCTACCAAACATATAAAATGGGTCTATTGATAAAGAAGGGAAATAGTCAATTTATGTAGATATTTTTTTAAATTCCTCCTTTCCCTCTCTGTATACAGTATATACACTCTATTGTCAAAAGTATTGGGACACCCGCCTTTACCCACTCATGAACTTTAATGGATCCCAGTCTTAGTCCCTAGGGTTCAATACTGAGACCCTTTGCAGTTGGAACAGCTTTAACTTTTCTGGGAAGGCTGTCCACAAGGTTTAGGAGGGTGTCTATGGCAATGTTTGACCATTCTTCCAGAAGCGCATTTGTGAGGTCAGGCACTGGTGTTGGATGAGAAGGCTTGGCTCGCAGTCTCCACCCTAATGCCCCGTACACACGATCGGAATTTCCGTCAGAAAAAAACTTGGATGGTTTTTCTGACGGAATTCCGCTCAAGCTTGCCCTGCATACACACGGTCACACAAAAGTTCTCTGAACTTTCGACCATCAAGAACGCCATGACGTACAACACTACGATGAGCCAAGAAAATGAAGTTCAGTGCTTCTGAGCATGCGTCGAATTGTTTCCGAGCATTCGTCGTTTTTTGCGCGCCCTAATTGCATACAGACAATCGCACTTTTGGATAGGAACTTTTCCCGACTGAAAAATAGAGAACATGCTCCCAATCTTTTGCTGGCTGGAATTCCGCCAACAAAAGACTGATGGAGCATACACACGGTTGCATTTTCCGACAAAAAGATTTCATCGGAGTTTTGCTGGTGGTATTTCCAATCGTGTGTACGAGGCATTATTCATCCAAAAGGTGTTCTATCGGGTTGTTGTCAGGACTCAAGTTCCTCCACCCCAAACCTGCTTATCCATGTCTTTATGGACCTTGCTTTGTGCACTGGTCCAAATCATTTGGTGGAGGGGGGATTATGGTGTGGGGTTGTTTTTCAGGGGCTTGGCCTTTTAGTTCCAGTGAAGAGAACTCTTAAGGAGTCAGCATACCAAGACATTTTTGACAATTTCATGCTCCCAACTTTGTGGGAACAGATTGGGGATGGCCCCTTCCTGTTCCAACATGACTGCACACCAGTGCACAAAGCAAGGTCCATAAAGACATGGATGAGCGAGTTTGGGGTGGAGGAACTTGACTGGCCTGCACAGAGTCCTGACCTCAACCCAATAGAACACCTTTGGGATGAATTAGAGAGGTGACTGTGAGCCAGGCCTTCTCGTTCACATCAGTGCCTAACCTCACAAATGCGCTTCTGGAAGAATGGTCAAACATTGCCATAGACACACTCCTAAACGTTGTGGACAGCCATCCCAGAAGAGTTGAAGCTGTTATAGCTGCAAAGGGTGGGCCAACTCAATATTGAACTCTACGGACTAAGACTGGGATGCCATTAAAGTTCATGTGCGTGTAAAGGCAGGCCCCCCAATACTTTTGACAATATATGTATGTCTTCTGCATCCCCTAATTCAACACCAACTTTTGCCTAATATTACCATTGTTAGCCTAAGATGTTTCTTTTGTGCGCATTTGTGAGATCAGGCACTAATGTTGGATGAGAAGGCTTGGCTCGCAGTCTCCACTCTAATTCATTCTAAAGGTGTTCTATCAGGTTGAGGTCAGGACTCAAGTTCTTCCACCCCAAACTCACGCATTAATGTCTTTATGGACCTTGCTTTGTGCACTGGTCCAAATCATTTGATGACCGCCTCCATTCACAGACACATCTTAAGTCAGTATTGGTGAAAAGATCAAAAGGAAGATCACGGACAATACTGGTGACTAGTCCTTTGCCCTATGCCTGCCTATTTTGGGCACCACCTAAACTTTACAGGTTCTATTTAACAGAGTTAAAAGTATCTATTCATCTTATCTCTCCCAGGACATTGCACTTACCATGTATTCCATATTGGCAGCTGGGGGGGAGACTTTGGAGCGCACCTGGTTGTGATAGTCCAGCAAAGCATTCATGTCTCTGGGGGAAATGTATCGCTTCCTTCGGCTTCTTGGGATTCCGAGATCAAACATGAGATCAGTAGCAGTGCTGTTGGATGGATGCAGTAGTTCAGTGACACTGGCCAAAGCAAAGGAGCTTGAGAGCTTCATAATCCACAGGAGCAAGCCAGGGACATATGGATGTGTGTGTATCAGTGTCATCTCTCAATTTTGCAGGAGAGCTTATAGCTACAGAAAGAAAAAATCAACCATCATTCAATGGGTCAATAATTCTATGCTACTTTAAACATTTGCATTTGCAGCTTAGGTACAAACAATAATATGCAAATGATTAGGGTAGGGGTGGTAGAATAAAGTCAACTCTTTTACAAATTTATGGTTTTGGGTATTTCTGGAAGGCTTATAATATTTGAAGTGGTTTAAGTACGTACCAGCTAAGTGCAATCCCTCCCCTATTCCCCTTGTATGTGATGGTCTTATATCTATTGGAAGACTCTAAACTTATTGGCCAGCTGATGTCAAAGGGAATGGTCTAATAGCTGTCAGAAACACCGTTTTGATTGTTAGGGCCTTGGTCAACAAGCTTTTGTCCACGCCATTTTAAGCCGCTTTTGCCTTGCCTTACAAGTCTATGAGTATACAAATCCCACTTGATTTGCTTCAAGTGGGATTTGTATACTCATAGACTTGTATGGCAATGCAAAAGCCGCTTGAAATGGCGCTCAGAATAAATTGACAGGTGCCTATGGCTTCCAGTTGAAGGCGATCAACTGGAAACCATGGGCACTTGTCAAATTATTCTGAAGGATCTGAGAAGCATCTGAAACTGATCTCATCAACGCAAGCCCAAAGTCTGGCCACACATGTCTTTACTGGTACCTCTAAAATAAGATGCTATAGAGTTCGCTAGAACCACTTACTTAGAATCCTCTTCTAAATAGAGATGAACAGAATACTTGGCTGAGCCTACTGTTATGTTTGTGCATCTGGAGGCCAGAGGGCAGCTGTAAAATGTGTGCACGCAATAAGTCGATGGACAACCTAAGAAGGTTAGGTTGGTGTTGCTTACATAGATATTTAGGGATAGGGAGCAATGACACCTGAGCTTGTCATAATCCTTACACAACCTAACCCCTAAGTGCTTCAATGGTAGCATGCAAACATCAAGAAGACTTATGGGACGAAAGTATGGTTCCAGATATACCTACATCTCAATAAACATGGCCATCAGAGGTGTGGTACTTACTGCTTCCCCACCCTAATCTCTGGCTCACCCAGCATCAAATACCTAGACACCACCATATTGACCATGGCACATCTACATTGTGAGATAGGTGCACTCGCCCAGCTCAGAGTGGTAGCTCTCCAAGGAAACATGTGGCCATAAGATGATGCTAAAGCCTAGTCATTGTTTTACTCATAGATGTTAGGTTTGCAAAAAAAGAATTCCTGTAATCACTGCTGCATATTAAAGTAGCCTTGAAGCTTTTTAACAGACGCCCTTGCACCCAAGCCTCCCGTATCTGCCATATCAGCCTTGAGAAAAACTTGGTTTCCTAAGAGCAGGTGTCACACATAGCTCTCCTCTATTCCAGGACAGTGCCTGAGAGCCTACTGTCATCCTGGAGCAGTCACGAGTTCCCTTTGCCCTATGTGAGTCCTGTATTTGTATAGCATTTTGGGGGTGCTACAATAGTAGATCTAATGGTCAAGGAAGCAAGGTTAAAGTAGAAGTAGACAGCTTTGTCTAACTGTTACCAAGCGTCAAGTTATTTTTAAAGAAATCTCTAGGAAGTACATCTTTTTATTTTTGACCTGACAATTCCAAAACCTTCACCACTGTACTAAGTATAGTGTCTACCTCCTCCACCCTACCCCTAATCAATACTGTATTGTTAAGTTATAGTTATGTGTGCAAGGAATGTATGAAAGAAAAAAAAGGGACTCAATCAGCAACAGCCAAATGTTTTTGCAACAACACTTACTAGGTACCTAATGCTTGGATCTGTGGTAGTATCCCATAAAACCTAAAGATTGAGACTGCCAGTTTCTGAGTCTGCAGGTATTTTTCTAGGAATCTAGAAACAAGCATGTAAATACTGCCTCATCTGTGCTTTCCCATCTGCTCCACCTAACATCAGAACATGAAATATGATGCTACCATAGCTGTAAAGAATAGTCCGCCATTGGTGTGAATCAATGTGTATCATTCCTCTTCTATCTCTTCCTAAGGTTAATTGTTACTGCTACCTTTATGTGGGCTGTGCTTGAATTGTAGCTGCATTTGTTGTACATGTCATGGATCTTCTTATCTTTGAATAATATTGTCAATAATGACATCTACTGGCTACAATATGGTGTTGCATATCATTGTCTAGAACCATAAATTATACATTTTGAATTAAGTTAAATCGTAAAGCCTCAAAAGATATAAAAAATAATTCAGAACTGTACATATGAAAAGGTGAAAATAAATGCAATAAAAATAACAGTAATTTAAAAAATAGCAAATTATTATCTATCTATATATATATATAAATATATATATATATATAAAATACAATTTTAAAAGTATACAGGAAAGAATAAGTAATCAGGAAAATAATAATAAAATGAATAACTATGCAAGAAAAATAATATATTTAACTAATTCCATAATTATATGCCTTATGTATATTATTAAAAATGATCACTATATTTTATTACATCATATATACAGTATTTGATACACATTTGTACACTTAGATTTATATACTACGACAAAATTTTATATATGTATATGCACATACATACATACATACATACATATATATATATATATATATATATATATATATATATATATATATATATATATATATATATATATACATACATACATACATACATATATATATATATATATATATATATATATATATATATATATGTATATATATATATATATATATATTATACACAAGTAATTAAAGTCTACACATTAAAACATAAACATAAATATGTAGGCTATTAAAATGGATCTCTATATGTTATTACATGACATGTACAGTATTTAATATTTATGTACTACTACTACTACTACTACTACTAGGAATATATATATATATATATATATATATATATATATATATATATATATCTATATATATAGATATATATATCTATATATATATATATATCTATATATATATATATATCTATATATATATATATATCTATATATATATATATACATCTTGTTTTTACACAAGTAATTTAATAAAGTATATACATTTAAAAATATATAATAAATATAGGCTGTTTACCATAATATATATCTGTATTTAAAACCACATAAATATTATTACTTACTGTTATTAGTTTTTTTTTGCTCAGGCTTAAAACACACATAATACATTGGAGTTGCTGTGGCTCTATTGTTTGTATTTATGTTAATACACACATAACCTAAAATTAAAATGTAAAACTATAAGGCAGTTAAAAAAAGTTAAAAACAAAAAAAAAATATATAGGAAGAAAAAAAGCTGTGCTGTACTTATTTTATGTGTTTAAAAATTAAAATAATTGAAAAAAAAATTAAAAATCCCCCTAAAATATGTTAAAATGTATTAAAATTAGTAAAATAATAAAAATAAAAAAAATTAAAGGAGAATAAACAAGGAGCATCTGAAAAGAGAGAGAAGTGTGCCTGGGCAGAGGATTGTACGGGGCTCGTACAGTAGTCCACATACCTGAAGCAGCGGGTCAGGGACAGCTGAACAGTGTTAGATGCTGCAGACAGAGAGAGAATGACCTTTTGTCAGCAACCTGTTCATCCACAAGTAGAAGAGAGAATTTTTAACGTGGGCAAATCCTACAAGTCTTTGATGGCATCTGAAACTGAATCTGCATCTTGACTCCCCCCCCCCCCCCACCCCATCTCAGGGAATGTCTTAAAGTTTGGGAAGGTTTGGTGATTTAGTGCCTGGCTGTACACTGTTAGCAAACAGTCACACGCACTGTGAACCTTCTGCTACTATTTGTACAGGAAGGGACAGAAATTCATTTGAAATGCAGGAATATTCCACCAGAATCAACCTAAATCCTCGCTTGTACTCTCTTCTACTGTTTTTATTTATTTTTTGTTCTCTTATGACGAAAATAATTCTCCTTAAATGACCTCTACATAGTTTTAAGCGTATTTTTTGAGTCGGCGTATCTAGATATTCTGTAAATGGAAACGAAAGGATTTGTTAGTGCCGTCTGGACAAAAACCCTTGGCAGGTAGCTGAGGCTTGGCTCGGATTGAAAACGTTTCTTTTATGGGGATTAAAGGGGGACCCAAGTGGTTCTATAGTTTTGTTTTCCTAACTGATATAAAGGCCTACCCGCAAAATGTCTTTATTACAGCTTGGAAAAATCAAGAAAATATGGCAGATGTTCTGAACTGTATGAAACTAGAAAATAAGGAGAAAGTGTTTTATTGCAGCCAGGTCTTTATTGTATATTTGGCAGGGCTTTTTTTCTCATGCAATAGGTGCAGGAACGTGCCCCCTACCCACCTCCTGCACCAGTCCTTGATCCGCCCCCTACCCACCTCCTGCACCATTACTATTTCCGCCTTCTACCCACCTCCTGCACTATTCCTTGTTTTACCCCCAACCACCTCCTACACGATTCCTTGTTCTGCCCTCTACCCACCTTCTACACCATTCCTTGTTCTGTCCCCTACCCACCTCCTACACCATTCCTTGTTCTGCCCTCTACCCACCTCCTACACCATTCCTTGTTCTGCCCTCTACCCACCTCCTACACCATTCCTTGTTCTGCCCTCTACCCACCTCCTACACCATTCCTTGTTCTGTCCCCTACCCACCTCCTGCACCATTCCTTGTTCTGCCCTCTACCCACCTCCTGCACCATTCCTTGTTCTGCCCTCTACCCACCTCCTACACCATTCCTTGTTCTGCCCTCTACCCACCTCCTGCACCATTCCTTGTTTTACCTCTACCCACCTCCTGCACCATTCCTTGTTCCGTCCCCTACCCACTTCCTGCACCATTCCTTGTTCTGTCTCCTACCCACCTCCTGCACCATTCCTTGTTCTGTCCCCTACCCACCTCCTGCACCATTCCTTGTTCCGTCCCCTACCCACCTCCTGCACCATTCCTTGTTCTGTCCCCTACCCACCTCCTGCACCATTCCTTGTTCTGCCCTCTACCCACCTCCTACACCATTCCTTGTTCTGCCCTCTACCCACCTCCTACACCATTCCTTGTTCTGTTCCCTAACCACCTCCTGCACCATTCCTTGTTCTGTCCCCTACCCACCTCCTGCACCAATCCATGTTCCGTCTGTAGCACTAACTCACGGTGGAGCTGCTGGTTTAAGCGGGCTTGTTACCTTCACTTTGCTTCCCTCTGTTTCACCGGCACCGGGTCTAGGGGTTCCGTTGAGTTTACTTCTGGATGACACAAGCACCAACACTGGAGTACGTTTTCAATGCTTTATTGAACAGTCAAATTTTAGGAAGTAGCGGGAAAGAGGCGGAAAAGGAAACTTTCAGGAGAAACTCAAATATCTTCTTGCAAAATCTTAGTGACAAATGTCCCGGTAGAATTCAGATAATTATGTGGAATGCGTTCCCCTCATTGGACGCACTCTTTGCTCGTCTGGATAGGCCTCTCTCACCGGTCTAGTAGCCAGTACGCAGCACGAATCTAAAGTCTCTGCCACAGACTTATTTGAGGGAATAAATCCGTACGATCCACTGCCACAGGATGTATCAGATCTTCTGCAGTGAAAGTTAGTCACAGTGCCTGAACCTTTAAGCCGAACCGGCGACACTATGCTGTATAATTACTTCTTTTGGATACATCCTTCAACCGAGTCACCAGGCCCCTCTATAGACCACAACGCCGCGTGACCTCTCCAAGACGGGTCCTCCCCTTGGATCACCTCGGCTGTCCAGCTTCGTCACACAGGACCGACAGCTCAGGACCATTCCTCGGCCGCCGTGGTAGGCCCCAGACAAGCCTCTGGACCCACCCCTGCGTCGTAGCATTGTGGGCCTCCCGATTGGAGGACCACGAGGTAGCTCCTTAACGCATACCTGTCAGCCAGGAGGGCCAGCAGGTGGCTGTAAAACGAACCCCTAGAACATGGCGTCTGTCCCATAAATACCCTCTTCCCAGAATGCAACTCGGAGAACCACCTGCACCGAGCTTGTCTCAGAGACAGAGGAGCATCTATACACTTCGACACGTTGCCTTTCCAACACTGACTAGTGGTAACAGCGACACCCAACGGTCAGCACGGAAGCACACACAATGTCAGCCAAGCTGGAACAGGGGCGAACTTTTAACCTTCCTAACACACAATTTACTAAATATACCTAATCTGAGGTAGATTGTAAATCTACCAGCGCTACACGTCCCCTACCCACCTTCTGCACCATTCCTTGTTCTGCCTCCTACCCACCTCCTGCACCATTCCTTGTTCCAACCCCTACCCACCTTCTGCACCATTTCTTGTTCTTCCCCCTACCCACCTCCTAAACCATTCCTTGTTCTGTCTCCTACCCACCTCCTGCACCATTCCTTGTTCTGTCCCCTACCCACCTCCTGCACCATTCCTTGTCCTGACTCCTACCCACCTCCTGCACCATTCCTTGTTCTGTCCCCTACTCACCTCCTGCACCATTCCTTGTTCTGTCCCCTACCCACCTCCTGCACCATTCCTTGTCCTGACTCCTACCCACCTCCTGCACCATTCCTTGTTCTGTCCCCTACTCACCTCCTGCACCATTCCTTGTTCCGTCCCCTACCCACCTCCTGCACTATTCCTTGTTCTGTCCCCTACCCACCTCCTGCACCATTCCTTGTTCCGTCCCCTACCCACCTCCTGCACTATTCCTTGTTCTGTCCCCTACCCACCTCCTGCACCATTCCTTGTTCTGCCCCTACCCAACTCCTGCATCATTCCAGCAGCAACAATGGGCCACCCGCAACCAAATACCCCACCCCCAGCAGCAACAACAGATCTCCCCGCAGCCAGCATCAATAGACCCCTCCCTCAACAGTAGTCCCCTCCCAGCAACAACTGACCTCCCCCCCCAGCAACATAAGACCCACCCCCCACAAAAATAATTACCCTCCAGCAACAATAGATCCCTTAACAGCCAGCATCAATAGACCAGACCGTGCATCCCTTGCCATTACATACATTTAGTGCTGGAGGTGCCGGAACTGCATTCCCGCTGAAAAAAATATCCCTGGTACTAGGTGCCTAAACCTGAGGGATGTGACTGAATTAAAGCAGAAGTAAACTGTATCTGAGCACCACAAACTGAAAATGTTATTTAATTAAATGTTAATATCTAAAGCAAACTCCCCCATCCATCCATGCCTCTGCTTCATTTTGTTAAGAAATCACTTCGAAAAACACCCCCTAGCAGTTGTAGTTGCAGCCATCTTGAGTAAGGGCAGATGACTCATGTAGTGTTTACTTCCTGGAATCGATCTGCCCTTATCTCAGGCATGCAGGCAAAAGGGAGTGCTTAGGTGAAAAAGCCCGAAGGGCCTGGTATGGGTTGGGGGGACCCCACACCGTTTTTTTTGCCAATTTTTTTATTGCCGGCAATTCTTGACTTTACATTTGGCTGTCAGCGGGGAAGCTCGCTGACAGCTGATGACTCATCGGTTAGTTAAGGACACAGTGGCTGGGTTTCCGGCCTGCTCCTTAACAACCAGCTATACACAGTTTGTTTAAGAGATAAAAAATGCAAGACACATCGAAAAACACAACATTTTTGGTGCGGGTTACATGCAAAACGCATTCTACTGCGGGAAAAAAAGTCTCGGACACTTTCCAAAAGCACAGCAACTGAAAACTCACATAGATGCGAACGTGTACCATAGGAAACCATGTTTCTAAAAAACACAAAGGTGTGAACTTTGAACCAAAGGTGTGAATTTGTGGACCAACTGGGCTTTTATTCTTTTTTCTTTTAAAAGCGCCTGCCTGGAATTTTTGTTGGTATCAGTTTTCCAGGTTTTACAAGCAGTGTTCTGGTCCAGACAGACAAATGACATCTGCAAAGACTTACAAATCACAGTAGCTTGAGCTCCTCTAGCTGCCGGCATTGTAAAAGGCCAAAATGAAAAGCAGAAGTTGCGTTCAGCGATCTGACAATCGCCCATCGCTGCTGGATATTTGACCGTTTCCCTGGAACACCGTTATGCTAAAATTGGCCGCAATTACGCAGCGTTTTATGGAAATACTGAAAAGCTGAGGTAGGGGGAGAGATTTTTTTTTGATGAACTCCAGTCTAATTAAAAAGCCAGATTCAGATTTCAGACCAGGCATTGCTGGAGTGGCTAAATAGGTCCAATTAAGATTTTTTGGCTGTAGGGACAGGGCGGGTGCTAGGCAGTCCAGGGCCGGAGATTCTCAGAATATAGGACCCAAATGGGCTCAGGGTGAAAAATCATGCCAACAACTTTTTTTTTGTGCATCTAATTATTGGATTAGAGCATGCCAGTACTTAATGTGCTCAAGATTTTCTTATTTTGGGTTATATAAGGTCGAATCTTCTCATTTTGGTGCTAAGATATTGGCCCCATATGACCTGGACGTGTAACTCTCAGGATTCATCACTGATAAGGTAAGTATTTAGCTTCAGTGAACTTTAGACATTAGGTAAGTGTTAGGATAGGGGTTACATTTATGTTACAGGTATGCAGGTAGGTCATATATACCTGTAATATTTCAAGGTATTTAACCACTTCAGCCACGGAAGATTTGGCTGCTCATTGACCAGGCCATTTTTTGCTTTAACTAACAATTGCGCGGTCGTGCGACGTTGTACCCAAACAAAACTGACGTTCTTTTTTTCTCACAAATAGAGCTTTCTTTTGGTGGTATTTGATCGCCTCTGCGGTTTTTATTTTTTGCGCTATAAACAAAAGAAGAGCGACAATTTTGAAAAAAACACATTAACTTTTACTTTTTGCTATAATAAATATCCCACAACTTTTATCAAACAAAAAAAATTTTCTCCTCAGTTTACGCCGATATGTATTCTTCGACATACTTTTGGTAAAAAAAAAAATCGCAATAAGCGTATATTGATTGGTTTGCGCAAAAGTTTTAGAGTCTACAAAATAGGGGGTAGATTTATGGCATTTTTATTATTATTATTTTTTTTTACTAGTAATGGCGGCGATCTGCGATTTTTATCGGGACTACGATATTGCGGAGGACAAATTGGACACTTTTGACCCATTTTTGGGACCATTCACAATTATACAGCGATCAGTGCTATAAAAATGCACTGATTATTGTATAAATGTCACTGGCAGGGAAGGGGTTAACACTAGGGGGCGATCAAGGGGCTAACTGTGTTCCCTAGGTGTGTTCTAACTGTGGGGGGATGGACAGGGGCCGACTGACCATTGAGCCACTCGGGCACTGCCCGAGGGGCCTGGGCCACTAGGGGGCCCCATCAGGGTTGCCAGCCTCAG